>OX381714.1:68692048-69292048 GCA_947462335.1 Harmothoe impar
GGGGGGGGGGTAAACATTTTTGACCCCTCTAGGAGAGGGGGGTTGTAAAAAAATTCTTCGCGGTCCGCGTGAAAACCAAGGCTTAAAGCACCCCTCCCCCATGTTGTCAAAAAATGATCACTCCCTAATCATAAAAGACTCAGGGATTTGGTTGTCTGTTATTACAGATACTAGTATTGAACCATTTTGAACATCTATGTGAGTGTAGCCTGTAGGTCCTACTTGAAATACATTTTTTTTTAAATCGTGCAAAATTGAACTGTTTTTAAAACTCAGTTTAATATGTGTACAGTGTACAATGAATAATTATAGTTTGTTCAGAAGAAGCCTGAAGGGAATTATCCAATAACATATGTGCTGCATGCCTGCCCGTCCGAACAGACTCAGTGACTGAATATATTATATAATATAGTGTCAGTGACAGGCGCACGTTAGCTGGGCGATATTAGGGGAGTTTTCCCTTCCACCCCTCCTCCCGCCCCCCTGTGTGGATGATGACGTTAATACCACGTGACGTCAGCAGCCCTGGGGTGTCATACACCTTGTGCTGTGTGGCTACATGACGTGTTACGTCTTATGTAACGTCATGTCGTCATAACCCCGCACCTACCTGACATGTTGGTCGATGTTTGACAAGACGGTAGTTCAGCACAGCGCCGTCAGAGGGCGCGTCACCGGGCGGGGCGCCGTCTGGTGTCAAACACGGACACTACACTCAGGTAGGAGTTGCACCCTGATAGAGAGCTGTGGGTACCAATGTACATCTCTGACTGTCTAAACCTTACAGCAGAGGCGTCATCCTTCTAGCACAGCGTTAGGGAGTGTTCATGTATTAGTTACAGGGGGGGAGGGGGCGTACAAATTTCCGACCCCTCCTGGGGGGAGGGGCGTAAAAAATTCTGACTCCTCTTGAGGGGGGGGGGCGTAAAAGATTTAGCCTCTTTTTAGCAAAAAAGCCCGCGCGTTGCTATAGTTCAAAGGGGGGTTGGCGAAAATTTTTCGGCGCCTTCAGCAACGGGGGGGGGGAGGGGGGGGGCACGAAACGTTCCACGCGGTCTCAAGGGGGGGGGGGGTAAAAAATGTTTGCCCCTCCGCGTGAAATCTCACCACCCCCCCCTGTAATCAATAAATGAACACTCCCTTAGGGAGTGTTCATTTACTAGTTACAGGGGGGGCCCGTGGGTTGGGGGGGGGGCGTAAACATTTCCGACCCCTCCTGGGGGGGGGGGGGGCGTAAACATTTCCGACCCCTCCTGGGGGGGGGGGGTGTTGTATACCTGTATCGAAAATAGCATTGTGATACCTTACGAAACCGGAAGTCAATAAAAGCGCGGCAAACTAGGTCAGTTGTGCCTACCCTGCAGAAGAAGTTAGACTTGCCTCAGTCTCTACTTTTTTCATCACTGAATTTCTTCCCACATACACCACAGGGGGCGTAAAGAATTCTGCCTTTCTTGAGGGGGGGGGGCGTAACAATTTTAGCCCCTTTCAGCAAAAATGCCCTCGCATTACTATAGTTCATAGCGGGGTGGGCGAAAAATTTTCGGCGAGGAGGGGCGCGAAACCTTCCCCGTGCTCTCGAGGAGGGGGTGTAAAAAAATTTCGCCCCTCCGTGCGAAATCTCACTACCCCCCTGTAATTAATAAATGAACACTGACTCCCTTAGTACCGGTAGTTATAAAACAAAGATATTTTTTAGAGACAAATTGTGTTTAGTGGGTAAAGATGGGGGTCATGCCCTTTCATGCCCTGGCGCCCGGTCGTGTCTCATGACGGCCCTATGCTAATGCCTGCAGCAGTAACAGCAGCAGCAGCAGCAGCAGCAGCAGTAACAGCAGCAGTTTAATACAGCAGCAGCAGCAGCAGCAGCAGCAGCAGCAGCAGAAACCCTGCAGGAGGCCTCGGCAGCAGGATGTAGGTTCGGCCAGAACTGGACAAATTCGGGGCCGCAGTCGGCGCCGAATTTGTACAATTCACGTTAATCATGGTGAAACGCAAAACGCCAGACGGGGACGACATGGACGGGGACCACACGGTGCCTCTCCCCATCCAGACCTTCCTGTGGCGGCAAACCAGGTAGGGACGTGTTGTTGTTGACGTTCTGTAAGCCGCCATCAACACGGCCAATGTCACCCAGATTAGTATTGATCAGCTCACCCCGACTCACGGCCTTACACCTGGGTATTTACCGTCCCCACCCCGTGTATACCCCCCTGCTGCACCCCCTGTGTTATACTAATGGTGTCTGTGTGTGTCTTTGCAGCCCGTTCATCAGAGGGAAGTTGGGTAAATTATGTGAAGCCTCCTGCGTGGTAAGTAGACGCTGGTAGAACGCCGTACAGACGCGGCACAGACGCGCTACAGACGCTGGGTGTGAGGCGGGAGGGAGGCGCTCCGCCTGCCGGGTGTGAGCGTCTCCCTGCCCGGGACGTAACGTCACGTAACGCGGCCTCCTGGCGGCCCCTGCGGTAACCCTTTAAGGACTGCTGATTGTTAAAAGAAGACATTTGTCGTCATAATGCATCATGGCCATCCTTTGTTTATAGAGTCTAAATCCCGCAGGGTCGTCATAATGCATAAATGCAGCACTGGCGAGTTCATCGCCAGGGCTGCGTTCATGCATCATGACGACCAAGGCATGATGCATTAATGCATCGTGCCGTCCTTAAAGGGTTAAAGGCGCATGGTGCTCAGTACATTATTTTCTGGTGCATGAATGCAGCCCTTCGTGAGGAAATCGCCACTCGCTGCTTTCATGCATCAGGCTGACTCTACAGGGTTTGATACACTCTCACAGGGTTAGCATGATGCACCAATGCAGTGGCGGTGAGTTACTCGCCGGGCCTGCATTGAGTGCATCACGTGCCGTCCTTAAAGGGTTAACGGTCCGTCAGCTGGCCGTGATTGTGGCCCGTGATTGTGGCCCGTGATTGCCGCAGCTACACGTAGATTAGTCCTGTCCACAATCAGGCCGTTTGTCACACGTGACGTCACGTTACGTCATAAGGGGCTCATGACGACCCATGTAGACACTTAATGCGTTAATACATGTTATTGTGTAGCAGGTTCACCCTGAGGTCTGCACCGTGTGCAGGTACAGGTATCTAACATGGCTGTTATCGTATGGTAGCACTCTTATTTAATGCAGGCAATAGTAACGTATTGAATAGGGGTAATAGCAAAAATAATAAAAGAGAGCATATCTGAAGTTTGAATCGAAATTTTATGTGCATTTAGTTGGTGATCATTCTGCGAAGCAGCAAACAGATCTTCTTCATAGTATTTATTGCAGAAATTGCGATAAAGATTATGAATTTACACCATATCAGCCTAGAATAATCAGTGTTGCCGAAAACGTGTTATGCATACAGGCCAATGTGGCCTGTGTAATGAGACACAGGCCATTTGACTTCTACACAGGCCACATCAAACCAGCGTGTAAACGTTGATCTCATATAAAAGATTTCATACTAATTTATATTGCTAAATACTGATGTTTTCTAATGAGAACTGTCAAAATGTATTGAGAAATGTATAAATTCATTGAACAATGGTTATATGGCCATAACTTTGTTTCTAATAGGACTATCTGAAAAATTCTTTCAGTATTGGAAAGCTATGACCATGGCCGGGCATTGTGGCCGATGTCTAAAGGGCTAACATAGGCCATTACGATTCTATATCGACAAAAGCCGATGTGCCACTGTCATTTCGGCAACACTGAATAATTATGTTGTAACTCGTTCTACATCCGCTACGTTTCTTGGTGTCATGTGAACTATAGTGGATGGAGGTATTCCTCTGTTCAGGATGTGCTAAGGCCTAAAAAAAAAAAAAGTTGTGTTCCGGTAACATGGCCAAAAATAAACAGGGTCGGTAGGTCGGATTTATTTTTTTTTTACAATTTTTTTTTTGGTAAAAAATGTCAATTTTAGTAGTAAAAACGCCAAAAATGTCATAAATTTCCTCAAAAATTAAAAAAATGTCCAAAAAAAATTAGGGTCGGCCCCAAAAACGTAGGGTCGGTCGGGATACCGGAACACAACTTTTTTTTTTTAGGCCTAAGCAGTTTGAAGAGGCAAATGCTATTTCCAGTTTGGTTTATGTGTATTAGGACTTTTGGACATGCAGTGTCACTACAGTACCCCAGCAGTGCCAACCATGATTTTTTTGGGGGGGGGGGTGATATTTTCGTAAAATTGATCATTTCAAAATATATTATATCAAAATTCCCCCAAGAATATGAAAAGCAAATGTGTCCGACCCTGTTGTTGTACAACAACTTAGGTTTTGTTGAAAAATCACTAACCTGTCTCCCACCATGACAGAGGTTTTGTTGTTGTTGTTGCTGTATAATGTTGTTGTTGTTGTTGTATAATGTTGTTGTTGTTGCTGTATAATGATATTGTTGTTTTCAGTCGTTTGAGCGGGTGTTGGTTCAGAACATCCTGCATGGCCTGTCTCCGGCCATGACAGAGGTTTTGTTGTTGTTGTTGCTGTATAATGTTGTTGTTGTTGTATAATGTTGTTGTTGTTGCTGTATAATGATATTGTTGTTTTTAGTCGTTTGAGCGGGTGTTGGTTCAGAACATCCTGCATGGCCTGTCTCCGGCCATGACAGAGGCTGTCCAGAGTACGTCGCGTTGGACGCTCATCCAAGCGGCACTCCCCCACATCATACACTGCTGTGCCGCCGTCCTCGAACAACGCAAACTGGTACGTAGCAGCACAGGAAGGCCACAAACAAAGTTATGTTCAGGAAACATGGCCAAAAATAATAGATATCCATTATTTTCTTTTTCTGAACACAACGATAACATACCATACAAGTGTGGAGGAAATTCAACTCTGTAGAAATGCTTGTGTTATTTAGAGAATAGAAAACGATGTTCCCCATGTCAAGACTGTCTGTTGTCCTATAATGCACAAATGCATCTGAGTGCATTATAGGACAACAGGCAGTCGAGATGTGGAGAACGAGTTTTCTATTGTCTTTATAAACCGGTTAAATACTTTATAGATGTCATATTAATCTAGAAACAATGACGTTGTACATTTCCTGTGCAATATAAGGTCCTTGACCTGGTTACAGCAGCTCAGCGTGCACTGTTACACTATAACGAACGGCACGTGACTTCTCTGACGCTATAATGCATGGCCAACCGTTTTATAAACTATAATATGAGATGATATTAGCGTTGTTGTATATCACATGTGGCCCGCCGCGCCTGCAGTCTCAGATATCTATGGCCCACAAGTAGACATGAGCCCTGACATTTTCTCAGCATAGAACTAAATGAATAGTTCAGGTCCATTAAATACAAACACAACTGCTTTCTTTTCATTATGCCCAATCCAACAACATATTACATTTATTGATGGGAAAAATTGCTCAGAAAGATACAGGCCTACATCCAAATTCAAAACTACCCTATCTATATTGTAACAACTTAAGCTGCTTATTGCCTTCAACATAACTCTAGTTATACCAAAGCTATAACATGGTGTGATTTTTTCCATACATTTTTTGCAATTCAAGAAAAATCAAGATCAAAAGTTTGATTCGAACGAGACCAAGATTCTCTACACGCTCCATTGGATCATCCTGGATGCGGCTTCTGAGTGTGAGGACATGGAGAACGAGAAACCCCCCCAGCACCGCGTCCACCGCAGCTACGACTTCTCCATAGAGACGATCCAGTTGTTCGTGTACATGTTTGCGCCGTTGATGAAGACCATCCATGAGCCAGACCTACAGACTCTGAAGCTGGAGAACGGGCTGCGGTTATGGCAGCCGCTGTGGGACCACCGGCAGCCCACCGTGGCCGCCTTCTCCGCCTCCGTCAAGCCCAAGAGGACCACCCTCAAGGCCAGCCGCAACATAATGCGCGTCAACTTCAACACCGCCAATATCTACGTCGGTAAAGGCACATCTACAGATAATATATACCTAGGCCCTGAAAGCTTCCCGGCCAGTCGGTGCAGTGCTAACGAGCCCTCGTCCCCGCACGCACCGCTGGCTCGGCTCAGCGACATCTGCGCTCTGTCCACCACAGAGACGCAGAGCACCTCGGTGGAGATCATCTGCGAGGTGTGTAACCAGGTGATGGTCAACAGGAACGGTGAGCTGGCCTGTAAGTGTGGCACGCGCCCCGTGGCCCAGCGCTCCGGCAGCAACCCCACCATCAAACCAGGTACGCATGCCATTGTTAACCACTTATATAAGTTATTCCCCACCATCAAAGGAGTACTCATAGCATTCCTGTATGTTATTACTGCAGTAACCCCACCATCAAACCAGGTAGGCCTGCCATTGTTAACCACTTATTGACTCAGGGTGACTCAGTATTACTAACTGACTGAACCATGGTTTAAGACGTTTTTGTTAAATAGGAGAATGTCTATCATTCAGCCTGTGTTATAGATAGACATCAGAGGAGCAAAGGGATAGATGGGCAAGGTCGGGGGACAAATATTTCCTTCGAAAAGAAATCAAATATATCTCGTTTTTTCAATGAGATATTGGGCTGCGATCTTTCGACATAAATTTCTCTTTTTTGCATAAACTCTTAAGTACTGTTAAATTTCTACCCTCTTAATTAAAGGCACATAGGCTCAATGTTAAACCAAAGATAAAAACCTAATACATGTTAATACATAGATCCTGCTTGTATGCAGGCTCACCCATTGACAAAAACTACATATTTAAACCTTGCTATATTCGGTATAATACATATTGATACCTCTTCCCTGCAGGCTCACCCATTGGCAAGGACTACATTGCTACATTCAGTACCTAATACATAGCTACCTCCTGGTTGCAGGCTCACCCATTGACAAGGACTACATTGCTATATTCAGTACCTAATTCATAGCTACCTCCTGGTTGCAGGCTCACCCATTGACAAGGACTACATTGCTATATTCAGCACCTAATGCATAGATGTGCCTCTAAATGGGTACCCGGAATTTTGACCTTGTCGCCGTGTCGAATTTTAGCAGTAGGGCAGTGGCAGTGTGTCGATTTTTAGCTATATAAGAACATAGAGAAAAACCCCTGTGGGTCGATTTTTATCCCCGATTTTCCTGTGTCCGTCGATTTTTATAAGGGCCTAAAAGGGCCGTGTCCCTGTGTCGCCCGTGTCGATTTTTACCCATGTAGAGGCACATAGATACCTCTTTGTTCCAGGCTCACCCATTGACAAGGACTACATAACATTGCTACATTCTGTACCTAATACATTGCTACCTACTGGTTGCAGGCTCACCCATTGACAAGGACTACATTGCTACATTCAGTACCTAATACATGTTGATACATAGAAATCTTGGTTGCAGGCTCACCCATTGACAAGGACTATATTGCTACATTCAGTACCTAATACATATTGATATATTGTTACCTCCTGGTTGCAGGCTCACCCATTGACAAGGACTACATTGCTACATTCAGTACCTAATACATTGCTACCTCCTGGTTGCAGGCTCACCCATTGACAAGGACTACATTGCTACATTCAGTACCTAATACATTGCTACCTCCTGGTTGCAGGCTCACCCATTGACAAGGACTACATTGCTACATTCAGTACCTAATACATTGCTACCTCCTGGTTGCAGGCTCACCCATTGACAAGGACTACATAGCTACATTCAGTACCTAATACATAGATACCTCCTGGTTGCAGGCTCACCCATTGACAAGGACTACATTGCTATATTTAGTACCTAATACATAGATATCTCCTGGTTGCAGGCTCACCCATTGACAAGGACTACATAGCTACATTCAGTACCTAATACATAGATACCTCTTCTATACAGGCTCACCCATTGACAAGGACTACATCACTAAGCAGCTGGAGAGTGCGGCCATGCAGCCCATGAGGGACCACCCTGAGGAGGACGTGCTGAGTGCGTCTTACTTTGACGTGGCCGTGCTGCGCTGCCTCTTCTGTCCGCAGTGGTCAGAGGAGGGAGTGTACTGGGGCCTGCGCTACATCCACCAGCGGCTTCTAGAGGTCTGTGATGACATGAACCGGGTAGAGTTAGTGCGTGAACGCAGCAAGTCTCTCCCGACTATTGAAATCCCGCCTCCATTTAGTCCGCCTGCCAGTCCCTCCCCACCGTCCCCCACCAGCCCCACTAAGAGACGTGACGATGAGCCCCGCAAGGACCGGCGCAGCAGCCCCACCCAGCCCACCGAGCATCGCAAGGAGCCGGCCTTCAAGCGGCGCAGGGTGACGGAACTAAAACACATGTTTGAAGGTAAAGTGAAGCAGCTGTGTCGCCGGGAGAGCTCCGAGCAGTTCGACCTGTCCGACTCGCACTCGAACAAGTCCTACAAAGGGGACGAGTCTGGCCACTCGTCCCCCGAGTACAGCCACCACCTGACGCTGAACGGGGCCGACCCGGGGGGAGGACTCCCCTCCCCACAGCGCCCCAACTCAGCACTGGCTAAACTGCCCGAGAACGAGGAGGACAGCTATGGCGAGGAGCGCTCAGGTATGTCTTTTCCCTTTCTTTTTTAGAACTTTTTTAGCAGTACAGTTTAATTCTTTATATTTATTCTGCTAATAAATGCAGCTATCAAAAACCTAACTTAGTGTGTGGATCTCAAAGCACCAAAATATTCTTAATATATTACACCAAATAAAACATCTGAAAAGCCCAAAAAGGTCATGTAAAACATTTTTTTAATTGGAAGAGAAAACATTTTGAATTATTGTAGGGCCTAAAAAGAAATTAGGTTGCTCAGGATATGTTAAACAATTCTAATTTCTTTTTGTCCTCAGAGAGCGGGGACTCGGGCTCCGACATCGTGCGCAGGAAGAGCATGCCGGCACTGCGCCGCGTCCAGAAGCACCACCAGGGGGCCGACGAGGTAACTTTAAAAAAAACAAATGTTTTTATTTACAGTAATATGAAGGAATGTCATAGAGTCAATGCAACCATGGTATGTGTAAAAGACCATGCTAAGTATTATGGTAAGTAAAATAATAACTGTATTTAATAAGCGTACATCCTGTAATAAGCGCAAACCCCCCTATTTGGGCAGATTTTAAAACTATATATAACTCAAAATAACTCCAGGGACCAATCCCTGAATGGTGCAAGGCCCAATTCTACTATACTGGGATGATACTTTGTTAAGCGCACTGCACACTTATTACATTGAATGCAGTAGTAGGAGCACTAACCCCTAGGTGAATGGATATAGGTTGTGAAATGTTGAATTAATGAATGCAACTTATAATGAAACTAAGATCATTGCATATAATGAGAACGGAAATGGTTTTGTATATAAAAGCAGACAAATATTTATATGAATACGAATAAAACTTTGTGAACTTAACTTTGAGGAGGAGGATGACAATGACAGCACCTCGTCAGGAAGGCGGCCGCTACTGGGGAAGGACGCAGTGGCCCGGACCATGAGTCTGAAGCCGGAGCTGCTGCAGAAACCCATCATCACCATCACAGAGGACAGCCCTGACCCTGCCCCCAGCCCCTCCTGGCTGACCTGCAAGCGGCCCAGCCTGGCCTCAGAGCGCTCCGACCGCTCCGACGCCAACCCTCACCGCCCCCTCACCTTACAACGCAGCCTCACAGACTCCAACATCTCCTACTCAGGCACCGAGGCACAGCCAGAGGTGCCTGGATCTGTCCACTACATCACGGTAAGTACAGCCTGAGGTGCCTGGATCTGTGCACTACATCACAGTAAGTACAGCCTGAGGTGCCTGGATCTGTGCACTACATCATAGTAAGTAGATGCCTGGATCTGTGCACTACGTCACGATAAGTACAGCCTGAGGTGCCTGGATCTGTGCACTACATCACAGTAAGTAGATGCCTGGATCTGTGCACTACGTCACGATAAGTACAGCCTGAGGTGCCTGGATCTGTGCACTACATCACAGTAAGTACAGCCTGAGGTGCCTGGATCTGTCCACTACATCACGGTAAGTAGGTGCCTGGATCTGTGCACTACATCATAGTAAGTATAGGGGTGCCTGGATCTGTGCACTACATCACGGTAAGTATAGGGGTGCCTGGATCTGTGCACTACATCATAGTAAGTATAGGGGTGCCTGGATCTGTGCACTACATCACGGTAAGTATAGGGGTGCCTGGATCTGTGCACTACATCACAGTAAGTCACTTCTATAGAATTTTTATACTGAAATGTGATTTGGCTTTATCCCGGACACAGCTAGGTGAATGTTAAGTTGCGAAAAGTTTCGATCCACATGAAATAACTTACAAAAGTATACAAGAAAGTTTGAAAAAAAAGTTTTGAAATTCTTTTGTCCATGTGGTAAATCAAATTAGCCTTGTACAAAACTGATTAATGGTTCATTGGTTCTGAAATACAATGTACTGTTAGTTTTCTGTATAACTAGGCTTTAAGTTAGAAACACATTATGAACAAAGAGTGAACAGAAAAGACGTTTGTGTCATCTTACTATTTATAAGTAGGAGAATAACTATTAAACTTTAATAGATTGCTAATTGTGCCCCTTTGTGTGTCGCCTACAGAAGGACGGTCAGATGAACTACGTAGTGATTCTGCAGGCTGTACACGACGTGGCCAAACAGGACTGCTCCCCACAAGTTAGTAGTTGTACCTTCTCTAAGCCACCCTCCACACAAGTTAGAAGTTGTACCTTCTCTAAACCACTCTCAAGTTTTAGGTCAGGGTAAAAATGTGTGTGAAATTGGTGACTCTAATGTCCTGGTGAGATGAGACACTCATGATATCAAACAAAATTGTACAATGTAACTATATATTCAATTGTTTTCATGTGAATAATTATTCCTTACTTAATTCCATTAATATGTAATTAAGTATGTTGCCATCAAGAAATCAGCTTGTAGTAACAGTGAAATAAAAACCATTTTAAAAACACTTGAAAGGTTGTACATTGTAGCTCAGAAGGGTCATTGTCACTCTATTGAGGGTCCAGTTTCCTCCTGAATGTAACCCCACTCCCACTGAGCTTTGTATATAGGTGTGTACTGGTGTCCCTGTAATGAGCCTTGTCCCTTAAACACAGGTGTGTGGGGTCCTCCTGAACCTGTTAAACTGCCTGCTAGACCTCGGCACGATCGAGAGGCACAAACCTCCCAAGAAGAAACTCAAGCTCGATGAAGAGCCGCTCACACCGAGGAAAAAGCCCAGCAAAGACCATGCGGCACCCGCAGTCGGAGAGAAAGAGGAAAAGAAGCACGAAGAGGCAAAGAAAGAGCACAAAAAGACCTGTCATAACATGGCCATGAGGACTATAGTCAGGTGAGTCAACAGAAAGCACTGCCATAGAATGCCTTTCTTCTTCATTTAGAGCATTTTTCTCAAATAAATATTTTGAAACCCAACGTCCCCGACGATCCCCCAACTTTGGAAAAAAATCCTATCTAGTGCAAAAAAATCATCCCGAATAAAATGTGTCTTAAAGGCAGGGGTTTACTTTAACTATAACAATTAAAAATTTATTTCTCTAAGGATATTCCATTCTAGGGTTTTATCCCCACTTGCCTTTCAGGCAGGGACGCATTCCGGGTACGATCAGTGGTCACCTACATATATCCATACATCCATGTACTGTTTTCTTACAGGATATTCCGTTCTATGGGCTGCCCCCATGGCTGTACGGGTACGGATGCCTTCCGGGGCACCATCGGAGACCACCTGCGGCTACAGAGCATGAACTGCCTGACGCGGCTCTACACGGCCAACAAGCCGCAGTTCAAGAAGTACATCACGGGCATGTTCATCAAGCAGCCCCTGCAGGAGGTGGTCGACTTCCTGCACTCCCTGCTGGTGTTCTGTGCCGACCCAGGGACCTGCGCCACATCCCCTCTCAGCACAGGTAGGTACAGCATAATACATGTAGTGTCACAACCCCCGCCCCCCGCCCCCAGTACTGGTACATAGTGCCATGTAGTGCCACATCCCCTCTCAGCACAGGTAGGTACAGCATAATACACTCAGTATGATACATGTAGTGTCACATCCACTCAGCACAGGTAGGTACAGCATAATACATGTAGTGTCACCCCCAGTACTGGTACATAGTGCCATGTAGTGCCACATCCCCTCTCACTGCTGGTACATAGTGCCATGTAGTGCGTCATCCCCCTCAGTACAGGTGGGTACAGTGTAATATATATAGTGCCACACCCCTATCAGTACAGGTAGGTACAGTGTAATACACTCAGTATGATACATGTACTGTCTCACACACTCTCAGTATTAGTACATAGTGCCATATAGTGCCACATCCCCTCTCAGTACAGGTAGGTAGAGCATAATACAGTCAGTATGATACCCCGCTTAAATTGTGATCTTAGGCCTGAAAGTCTGAACAAGGTTTTGGGGATATTTGTTTACTTTTTCAGTATGATACATGTAGTGTCACCCCTCCCCTCTCTCTGTACAGGTATGCAGTGCCATGTAGTGCCATGTGGTGCCAAGTATTGCCATGTAGTGCAATGTAGTGCCACCCCCCCTCCCCTTCATACAGGTACATACTGCCATGTGCTGCCATTTAATGCCATGTAGTGTCACACCCCCCTCACTACAGGTAGGTAGTGCCATGTAGTGCCCCAGCTAGCATCCTGACGTTGGCCCAACGTTGGCTCAACGTAGTTGAGGGTTGCACTGACGTCAGCATGCCAACGTTGGCACAACGTAGTTTTGGCCGGGGGCATTCCGTTTGAGCCAACGTCAGCATGCCAACGTTGGCCCAACGTTGGCCCAATGTTATGCCAACTGTCATATGTTGATAGTGTACCAACGTCAGATGCAAATATTGACACAACATAGTTTTTGTCAGAGGTATTCCATTCTAACTTTGTATGATGCTCATATAGAGTATCAATGATCACTAAACTGTGATTTCTTCTATTCTGCTAAAGACAAGAATCGGTTTGGAAACAACCATTTCTGTCTTTGAATTTCACCTTTATATCAGCTTAAAGGGGCCAGAGGTGATAGACAGCTATCCCATCCTTTAGACCTTATATACCTATACCATTACCTTAAAAAAGGTGTCCTCGTGGCAATGTTACTGCATTTTGTTATGTCAATGGGAGAGTTGGTAATTAAGTATGGGGCCCAATTAATGGCCACTTATGATGAGAGATAAAGGATCTGCTGGGCAAAATCTCTTCTGACAACCTTCCATGCCCTCTAGTGGAGGTTGGACATGCAACGTTGGCCCAACATTAATATGCTAACGTTGTGCCAACGTTGGCATTTCAACATTGGCACAACGTAGTTTTGGCCGGGGGCATTCCATTTGAGCCAACGTCAGCATGCCAACGTTGGGCCAATGTTTGGCCAATGTTATGCCAACTGTCATTATGTTGACGTTGTACCAACGTCAGGCGCAAACATTCGTCCAACATTGCAACGTTGGCATAGCATAAATTTCCAATGTTGGTACAATGTTGGCATTTCAACGTTGGCACAACGTTAAATTATTGCCTGCGACGGTGCCAACCATTGCCAACGTTGGCCCAATGTAACCATGCTAGCTGGGGCCACACCAGTGCAGGTATATAGTGCAGGGGTAGACACTAACGCTGGCCCGGGAGCCAATGGCCCGTAATTTTGGGTCCGGGCCCGTAGTTTTCTTCAGAATTACCTTCCCATGGGCCCGGGTGGCCCACAGGATATTTTGCAAGATATTTGATAGGAATATAAATGATCAGTATAGACATGTAATATGCTGTTGGAAAGAGAAAAATGTGAGGAAATGAAGCAATTTGGTGTCGTTTAAACATTGGTAAATCAGGAATTTATATGATTTTCTCTTTGAAAAAAGTGAAATATATTCCCTGGCCCACAGCTAAAAGTCTGGGCCCATAGATTTTTGGAGCTACGGGCCCGGGTGGCCCACAGCTGAAAAGGTTAGTGTCTACACCTGTAGTACCATGTAGTGCCACACCCCCTCAGTGCAGGTATATAGTGCCATGTAGTGCCAAGTAGTGCCACACCCCTCAGTACAGGTACACAGTGCCATGTAGTGCCATGTAGTGTCGCACCCCCTCAGTGCAGGTATATAGTGCCATGTACTGCCACACACATGTGGCACCATGTGCTATGTGGTGCCATGTAGTGCCATGTAGTGCCATGTGGTGCCATGTGGCACCATGTGCGATGTGATTCCATGTAGGGCCATGAAGTGCCATGTAGTGCCATGTGGTGCCATGTAGTGCCATGTGGTGCCATGTGGTGCCATGTGGTGCCATGTAGTGCCATGTAGTGCCATGTGGTGCCATAAAGTGTCATGTGGTGCCATGTAGTGCCATGTGGTGCCATGTAGTGCCATGTGGTGCCATAAAGTGTCATGTAGTGCCATGTGGTGCCATGTAGTGCCACACACCCTCAGTGCAGGTACATAGTGCCATGTGGTGCCATGTAATGCCACACCCCTCTCAGCACAGGTACGTAGTGCCATGTAGTGCCATGTGTGTATGTATGATGCAGGAGGTGGTGGACTTCTTCCACTCGTTACTAGTGTTCTGTGCCAACCCAGGCACCGGCCCCACATCCCCTCTCAGCTCAGGCACATACAGTATGTCACACACATTTACATACAGTATGATACATGCAGCATAATTCATACATATAAAGGGACTCGTCATTTTCAGGTTGACTTTTTTGATTTGACTACACAATTGAAACATAAATATTTTCGGGCTACACATATTTTCGCGTATTTCGCAGATTTTAAAATCCGCGAAAATATATAGAAAGCGGATATTTATCTTATATAGCCATTTAACAACCCTATTGCAAAATTCTTGAATTTAGATACACGCAAAATTGTACAAATTCACTAAATTTATATCAGCGAAAATATCTACGTTTACAGTACCGGTGGTTTCATCGACTATTTTCAGTTCCCAAAAAAGGTCACGACGCGGGTGGTGGTGGCAAGACGCCCTACTCCAACAACTTTGGTGAGCCTATTGGGGGCGGCACCAGCGTGGACAGCATCATCATCGGACACATCCTTAAACCCCTCACCACCCGGTTTGTGGAGTCTCGCAAAGACCTCAACACCAACGACAACATCGTTAGTAGACATTGTCTTCTTTATTGAGTTTCAGATGATATTTGACTATAGAGGAGAAAATTGTAGAATGATTATTTCATAGTCGTGATATTCTTATAAGCCCCACCCCAAAACATTCATTTTGAGTGGTTTTGTTGAGAATGATACACTCAATGTATACACATTTATCAGCAGTGGGATAGCAGCTAGAGCAGTCTACATAGAGATGAGGAGTCAATCATTCCCTCAGATGTTATAACTAATGCAGTCTCACATTTGTTAGATGATTGAGCTTAAAAATATAGGAAACTATAGGAGTACGAATAGATATGAAATAAATATAAATCGTGCCTCCAGATGCTGTACTGCGACATCCGCCAGTTCCTGAACTACACCAAGGAGACACGCGGCAGCACCTTCCGTCGTGTGGCACTCAGCGGATTACTTGAGGCTGTCGACCGGACCCGGCCCAAGGAGAAACACCCCAAAACCACCAAGATCATAAGGTAAGCATTCAAAGCACCCAGCCCACAGAGAAACACCCCAAAACTACCAAAATCATGAGGTAAGCATTCAAAGCTTTGTGAATATCACTGTTGTTTAAGTCAGTGATTCTTCTAATATGAGGGGGTGGTGGAATGCATTTGCAGGGTGAAAATTCTCCGATCCCTGAAACGGACTAGATCCTTTTCTTGGAAAAAAAGGGATGACATGTTTTGGCTGCCAAATTCTGACAGCCTCAACCCCCTGTTGTTGAATACGGATCATTTCCTTCTTGAGTTCTTTCCCATATCCTGTTTGACACAGGATGACCAACTTGAGGACATTAGGTGAGATCTAACCTCCCCCCTCACCCAGTAGACCCTTGTTGTTGAATAATGACCTATATTTCAGGAGGACCCATTCTATCACGTCGGGGGAGAGTGGGGACGAGCGGGAGCCACGCACCTCGCACGTCTCTTCCGCCGCAGAGGACTCTACAGCGCGCTCACGCCGGTCTCTGTTCCGCAGAAAGACCAGGAGGGTGAGTGTCTTTGTAATATTCTACCCCATCACATGTTAGTGTTGAATGACATCCAGCCTGAGAAAAGTAGTCAGAGAGTTTGTTTTGTCCTCGTCTTATAAACAAAACCTGTTAGTTCTGAAAATTCTTTGGATATGCTAATTGAAAGTTTTTATGAAAATGTAAATTGTCTACTTTTTTTATTTGGGACCCTAGATAGCTATTGACTAGAGATGGCTACATATGTTCCATTTTACTTTCATGTTGGACAAAATGACAGCCTGATGCACCATAGTAAATATTTATGACTCACTCTGTACCTTGAGAATATAAATGGGGCCTCAAAGATTATAATTAGAGCGGGTTGGAGGGGAAAATTGGTCCTGTTCTAAAACAAGAAAATTTACATATACAAACCAATACAATTAAAATAAGCACTGGGCAGACTAAGTTTTAGCAACCATCTCATTACTCAGTGCATGAGAAGAATCTCTTTGCTCAACTAGGCTGAACTCATGATAATTAATTCTGTCTTGATCCCACTTGAATCCCTGTATGAGTATTATTGTGTATAACCCAGATCTTGTATATAACCCTTGTAGAGCCCGCTACACAACCTTGTAATTGGTTATAACCCACTCCTGTGGTTTGGTTGGTTTAGTCTTACATGTGGACTTACATTAGTATTGTGCTTCATAGAACCAAGGGGGTGTAGCTGACAAATATTATATCAAACATGTATGGGAATTATTTATGAATGTAGTTGTGGTAGTAAGATTGCATATAGGTAAAATACAGTGAATTTTTAGGATTATGTTTTCAGTTTTCTATTGCATTGATATAATACAGTGGTTTTTGTATTACAGTGAGGCCTCGATAATCCAGCCTTCAATGATCCAGCACCCTCGATCATCAGACTGCTTTGTCAGGGACAGTTCTATACTTTGGCATACCGTATTCGACGTAATAAGTGCCCTTGGCGCTTATAAAATAATTTTTATGGTAGTTTTAGTACTTAAGAGTTTAATTGTCTCCAAAATAGTGAAATTTGAGCCTTTTTTCTAGTCTAAAAATACCCCAAAAAGGGGGGGGGCGCTTATTAGGGGGAGGGCGCTGATTACGTCGATTACGGTATATCAAAATATGCTTCTGACAGATTGAAGATCCGGCCGTATTTTTTTTCTGAAACTTGGGTGGTTGGAATGTCAAGGTCTCACTGTACATTGTTGTGCTGTTTTACAGTGTGTAGTAGTTGTAGCATGCTCCCCCAGACCTAGTTACTCCGCACGGACTGTACAATCTCTGATTGTTCAGCTCACCAGTCTGCGCTGCACCAAGGGGGTAGAATGTCTCATTGATTCCATTCAAAACTCTGCTAGTGCTTTCAGCCCCATGTGCTCCCCCCTCATGGAGGAGCCAGCGACTCTGAGATCCTGGAAGACGCATCGTCCCTAACTACCGACAAAATCCCTGCTCGGGTGAGCATGTCTGCCAACGAGGAAGACCCCCCATCGGGATCAGGAACACCAAAGCGTAAATTCTCCAAGTTCAACATTGGTGAGCGCGCCCTCCTTTGTACACTGCTCATGTTTTCTCAAATTTCTCCCCTTTTTAAAATCAAATCAAATTTTCTCAATTTTTCTTGATGTGCCACAAATTTTTTTAATCAACTCACTGAAATTTGCTTAGAAAATAAGCACAAATTGCTTTGATTGTCTACATTTATCATCAACGCCATTTGTGTGTTCAGCTTCTAATATGCAATATGGGGGATTGATGATAGAATTGTTTATCCGCTTTTCACACACCACTGTCGCTGCCTATATGATTGCTATATAAAACCGATGAGCCTTAGTGTTAAGAACTGACAAGAGCAGCGCAGTGCCATGGATACATACAGAATACCTTTACATCATCCAAGATGGGGATTCTCCAACGTATTCCATCGCCTCATCGACGTGAATCACGAAGTTGGTGCCGACAAGTTTTTTTTCTATTATTTTCACTTTCTGTGTTTCTTTGCACAAGCCAGCAGGCAGAGACTGGGGGCAATATTAGAGGGAAAGTTTAATGAACATTTCAAAATTATGAACAAAAAACTGGGAGGTTACATTCATGCGCATAAATTTGAAGCCAAAACTAACTTAGAAGATACAGTAGCAGAAGGGGAAGATTGATGCATAGCGACCCATGGGTGTTTCAGCTTGGAAGCGGGCCACAAAGTCCGACCAGGATGAGGACTCCTCCTGTGAAATGCCCTTGGTGGAAGGCAAAAAGAGTGAAGGTCATAAGCAGGAGAAGGTTGATAAATGCGGTGAGGCGGCGCCCAACGGTGGCAGCTCCTCGGGCGGGCCTAGTTCAGGCTGCCCGGGGCAGAGCCGCGCCAGGCCTCGCCTGTCTTTCCGGGGTGCGGGGCAGGCCACACTAAGTTTGCTGAGTGCGCGTAAAAGGATAGAAGACGGTCTGCGGAACTGGAGCAAGCGACGCCTCAGCAAAAGAGGCAGCCTGGAAGAAGGTTGGTTTACCAGAGATGCTTAGGGCAGTTGTATGTAGCCAGTTACAGGACTAACCAAGTCGTCTTATAGTAGTGGGAAACTAACACGCCTCTCCAGACTCAAAATGGAAATAATAACTCTTTTTATTTTCCAGACCAAATTTGTTTGTTTTTAAAGCTTCTTTTCTCTATCTATGTATACTGCATCAGGGTCTACTAGGGAGGTCATTTAGTCATTCCTAGATGATAGCATTAGCAGAAAGTAATCATTATAGCCATCTCGATTTGAAGACAGGAAATATGCTTTAATCAGTTTTTATGTTAATTTGCTGTTTGCTAGATTTTGCACCTGGTAGTCTTTAAGAATCTTATATGTGATTTCCAATTCCTACCTTGTACGTATACGTTTCACATCACTTTCCTTCAAATTTAAATTGACACTATACCTTTGCTAGAAGGTAAGATGTGGTAAAGTTATACATCTGGCTACACCTTTATTTGTTTTGTTTGCTGCGCGATTGTGTTTTAAAGACGTCAAAAGAATTTTGGTCATGATAGAATTTTGTGGTGTGGCACCATGGTTTTGTCAATGTTGTTTAATGTATCCTTCATGTGTCCACATTTACCTCACTTCCTCCGCCTGACTCCTCTGTGACTGTGTTTACAACCTATTGTACACCTTGTGTTTGATATTACTTGTTATATCTTTATGATATTAAGAAAACTAACATTATTTTTGCCCTATGTATCTGTGAACAGAGTTGAGAGACCAGGATGGGAAGGGACATGGTAGGTCAATTCTCACACACCACAACCTAACAGTTCCTCACTGAGTAGTGAGTCCATAACGTACAGTAAACTCAGAGTATAGCAGAAATAGGAAAGGAACACAAACTACATGCATACTTATAAAGGAGGCCTTTTGTGTTCTTTTATATATAGTTTATATATATTACAGACCTAGTTTTTATTCTAATTCAGGGAAAGATCCTTTACAGGAAATTTGCCAACCATTGAGTGAAATTAGACGTTACTATTTAAGTCATTATATTATAGGAAGGTATTTTCACTGTTCTATCCAGTCCCTGGCCTGGTAGGCACAACCATATTACCCAATAGTTCACGGTCCTGGAAATAAAGTGTTAAGCTGAATGGATAAGTAGTCCATTTAAATATCCACCTGTGCTGTCCCTACCAGTGCCATACTTGTTATATGTCTGAAGTAAATGAAGTAGATCTACATTGTTCTAATATTTCATGTCCATCTGAAATTGACAAATTAGTGAGAAATATTCAGTATATATCTAGCATAGGTATATATTGTTTGGTTCATGTTTTAACTTTAAAACGTAGGTTATTAGGTAGTTTAACTTACATAGAACAAACTAAATCATAATACTCTACAAAGGTTCACATAAAGTCTCTTTATTCACATGTCTGTGCTATTTAACCATGAAATATCAGTCACTTCATCCAACAAATCTTTCTTGACCTCATGAACATAGCAAATAAAACTCAATCCCATAAGATATGAACACAGCAGGAGGAGGGTACATAGGCCTGCCACCTGTGTTGGTGCCAGCTTGGGTTGAGCTGTTGGGGTCAGGTCCTCAGCATGGGGTGTCACAGTGGCTGGGACGTGTAATTGTATGACGTAAACCTGTTTTCTGCTTCACGACTAAGTTCCTAATGAAAATATGTTTTCAACAAATATGTTAAAGCTAGACTTAATAAAACTGATAATAACCTGAAATGCATTTGAGGGGTTTTCATCTCAGTAAATCTCTGCTTATAGATGATGAGACCAAGGCCATTGCTTTTCACATAATTTTAGTTGTAGTAACCCAGCGACTACCCGGTAACTGTATCCCACAATAACACCCAGCGTGCCTGGCTATATGTACAACATATAGAGTCATGACATGACAGTGGTGTCCTGTGCCATGCATGCCTCTGTCATATTACCCAGAACCCCGTGATGACGTCATCTGTGTGATGTCATGTCGTGATGACGTAGACCCGAGTATCCAGTGGTCCTAACA
This sequence comes from Harmothoe impar, assembly GCA_947462335.1. Lineage (NCBI taxonomy): Eukaryota > Metazoa > Annelida > Polychaeta > Phyllodocida > Polynoidae > Harmothoe > Harmothoe impar. The sequence continues at coordinate 68,712,656 of OX381714.1, forward strand.
CTGTCTGTACATCTGTGCTGAACACTGAACCATTAACAATGTATACTTGTAAACAAACATACTAACCACTGAAAACAATAACCTACTGTAAGACTAATGTTACTAATACCTGACTATATAAGTAAGACACCGTTTAAACTAACAATAAGGCATCGCACACATTCTTATCAGTTTGAGGAGTATTCTAACATTTTTACTTTCTTCTCAGAAAAAAACTAACATATTAAACTGCTTCATCTTTTTCCTAGTACCCTGTTGCTATCTGTTCTATAAGTAGTATCATCCCCAATGTGCCTCTCCCTGTGCCCACAGATGGAAACAGGCGGGGGTCACTGGACCCGGGCGCCATGTTGGGGTCAGAGGTCATCATTGTACGTGAGAAGCGCCTCGTCAACTCGTACGCTGTCAAGTCGGGCATGCTGAGGTTCCACTTTATGCTGGACTGCTGCCAACCCGGCTCCATCCCCGACCCACATCTACTCGCCGCTCTGCTCGATCTGGTCAGTAACATCACTAATCACATCATTTATAATCTTACTCACTTTGAAGATATTTCATTATTTTATTCTTTAAGGCTATGCATCAGAAGAGGAACTAGTGAATTTAAACTAATTTAATATTTGTATTTAGGCAACAAAAGCATCTTTTTATGCTAAAAAATTACTATCTTTAAAAACTTTTATTTTACAGTATTAAATTTCTAAATCATCCTGAAAGAACTCAAAAAAATAAATTAATTTGAAACCTTCTGTGACTTAACTGTACCTTCTGCTACTTACCCATACCCTGTCCTATTTTAATACGTGTACCTTCTCCTACTTTAATCCCTGTACCTTCTCCTAATTTGAAACTTGTGCTTTATGCTACTTTAATACTTACCTTCTCCTACTTTAATACCTGTACCTCCTACTTCAATCCCTGAACCTTCTGCTACTTACCTGTACCCTCTCCTACTTTAATCCCTGTACCTTCTCGCACACAGGAAGCACCGGTTATCGCCCGTGCTGCCCTTCTGCTGGAGTGCGCACACTTTGTGAACCGCTGTAACCGCGGGGAGTGGCCGAACTGGATGAAGCTCAACATCTCAGGGTTCCGGCACACAGGCCTGCTCACCTCACGGGGCCAACCTTCCGGCTATAGGAGAAACCTTCTCCTCCAGCGTGCAGCGGGAAGGCTCTTCCACAACTGGGGAGAGGTCAGTTCTAGCTTTACATTAGATAACATTTGACATTTTTAAGGAAAAAAGAAAATCACAGCCCACAGTCCATAGCCCACTGCCTACTGTTTTTCTGCTGACTGCTAACTTGCACTGCACTGAGGTCAATTGTAGACCACTGTGCTGACCAATAGTACTGTCCTCACTCACCAGGTGTGCCAGTATCCCAGTCACCCCTATGACTGTTGATAGGTGACATTCTTTATCAGCTTCTTAAGTAACACATCAATTTTGTCAAGAGAAGGGTTTCTTCAAACTACCCATGGTACCTTATATTATATGGAGTTATTATGGGCTCTGGGGAGGTGAGTTGCACATATTATACAGATGAGGGGTATTGGGGTCTTTACTTATGGCTATACTATGTAGAGGAGAGTTTTACATACTATATAAAACTGATACTACAAGGGGTAAAGTATAACTTAGGCTCTGTGGGAAATCATTCCTGGGATCAGGCTACATCAGTCCTGCATCTTTTTTTTTTCATCATGCATTAATATTATACAATTAACAGAAACCACTCATGCTTTATTGAGCCAGAATAAAATGATCATCAATATAGATAAACACTATAACTGTGTTGCAGGCCCTTGGTAACCGCATGCACGAGCTGCTGAACGAGGACGGAGCTGACAGATTCACCATCATACACCAAATAAAGGACGAGGGCAAGAAGAGGGAACTCAAGATGGAAGAAGACGAAGAGGACTTCTTAGATGAGGGTATGTCCATTCACCGGATTATTGTTCTCACCGAACAAAATTATAATTGTTTTCTACAGAACCTGTGTAAAAGCCAGACCCTGCTTATTTCGAGAGAAAACTAATATGATAGCCTAGATGAAAAAATATTATCTATTAAAACTATGGTCTGACCTCCTATTCTTAGAAACGGCTTATATTAGAAAATAAATTCAACATTTTTCAAGCTTCATTATAATGTTTTCTCAAATGGTGAGCTAGTACACAAAATAACCATTGAATATAAAATGTTACACAATAATATATTGTACTGTCACGGTGATGCGCCAAATAAAGTGGGGTCTTTACCCTTGGCCCCTTTATAAGACAGGAGATCTGATGTGAGTGATTTTAGGACATCTGAAAGTGCTTACGCTGGTGCTTATACACTACCGGAGCTATTTTGCGATGATATAGTAGACTGTTTATATACTGTTTGTGTGCACTGTCTGATGTAGCGATGGTATGGTAGATTGTAAATAAACACTGTTTCTCTGCCATATCTTGTGTAGCGACAGTAAACCACACTGGGTCGGACTGCCCCTATGCACTGAAGATGGTGACATGCCAGGTGTGATAGATTGTCTACTGTTTGTTTACATTGTGTTTGTTTACATTGTGTAGCGACAGTGAACCACACGGGGTCGGACTGCCCCTACGCACTGAAGATGGTGGCCTGCCAGGTTCTGCTGGAGATCTCCACCTTCCTGCGGGAGACGTACCAGTACTTGCCCAAGGCCAAGCCGCCCCGCAAGGACACCTCCTTCGAGAGGACAAACTCGAGCCGGCGCTGGAGCTCAGCCCTCGGGAGCCCCGGCCACTCAGAAAGGAGTAATTCACGCTCTTCACAAGGAGATGCAGGCCAGTCCGTTGGTGAGTTAGGCATTGGCTCAGTTAGCTTCTTAGTGAGTTGGAATATAGGTTATCAGAGGATACAAGAGTTTGTAGACAGGCCTGGTAGTTCATGCTATGGTAGTTGATCAAATTCATGTATTATTGTGCTAGATTTGACTCTTTTTCAGCAGCTTTGAATTTCTACACTGAGAGATCAAGTAAATATAGATATCAGTATTTGCATCAGTTGCATATAAGGAACATAAACTGTGGGGAGGCATTACATATTTATCAGATTAAACAACCCCATAGAGCCAAGACTTCCCAATAATTTACCATTCAACAGTGTTATGAATACTTTAGGTCATGTTTTTCAACCCATTGGCATAACCCATAATCCTGTTTAGAGATAAGTTCAGTTATGTCGTAAATATGTATAGATAAATGGATGACTAAAAGGGGAACAGTGGCTTGATTACACCATCTCCATCTGACCCATGTTTCAGGAAGCCATAGTACCAGTGACCGTAAGCTTAAATAACACAGAAGCTAGTCTAGAGCTTTTTAACCATCACTCCCACTTGAAACACCATGTACAAAGTAGTGCCTACTTTAGAGGCTTCTTCGCACCTACAATAGAGAGATATCACCGGAGTTTAACACTGATATTATATATGTTATCGGCTTTAAGTATTGTACTGTGTCTTTAAGCGTGGCCGCACTAGTCATAGAATTGCCAACCAATGAATAAACCTACAATGGAGTACCCAAATCAGGGCTATAATGTGGTGGAACAAATTTATATTGTAAATAAATTACTGTTTTACTTTTTCCACTCAACACCCATGGTTTATCATTGTATATTTAGGCCAGACCAAAAAAAATGAATTGGTCAATGGATTTCGTGCACCTTATTTTTCGGAAATGGAAATTTTTTGGGAAAGAAATATTGTCAAGTGATTTTGCTTGCCTCATTTTCTTTTTGGAAAATTGAGAATTTATTATTTTTCTTTTTAAATCTTGTTCTTCTAATGACTCTCCCAGACAGGGAGTGGCTCCAAAATCCATTGAAAAAAAAATCTTGAAAAAAAGAAATTAAAACTTTGCTTGCTCGCATCATATTTTGAAACGTAAAATCCATTGACCAACTAATTTTTTTTTGGTGTGGCCTTATATGACTAATGAGGTAGGGCTTTGGTGTGTTATTTCAGCCTTCCTTACAAATGTATTACCAGGTAATATAACAGTATGTCTTAAAAAAGCTGAACCCTTCAAGGACAGAGGCTCCCCTCCTTTCCATCCTTTAGTGTTTGGTAAAATGAGGAGCACTGGAGAATATCTTACTTCGCAAAATAGCAGGAGGCGGTGACAAAACGATAAAGTGTAGCGACTCCCGTGGGCACTGTGTATGTATGCTGAGAGGCACACCTCCTGAAAGCTGGTGGGTTAAATAGGGAAATGAGCACCCGAGTCTCTATGTGCAGTCCATGGCCACTATATAAACCATGGGTCTTCGACACCTCCATGACAAAAACAAGTGCAAGGATTACAGCTTACTTTGGCTTAATGATGCACCAGTGCAGCACCGGCAAGTAACACACCGATACTGCATGGGTGTATCATGCTGCCACTGGCAAGTTACTTACCATGTGAATCCATGCCTCATGCTGACGGAAAGATATAGTGCATTAAAGCACTTTGCTGTCCCTAAAATGGTTAAAATCATTTTGTTCACACATATATATATACATATAAACATGGTTTAAAAGTTGTGGTACTGTGTATGTTATGTCAGGCTGGGAGAAAGGTTTTTAGGTCACTAGATTTGTTGGAATGTGAAAGTTCCTCCATTACAATATGAAGTACTCTTTACTTTGGACAAAGCAGGCTCTTTCTGAAACAGCTTGATTTAATCTCATGAATCTGTAGGCTTAATTCTGTAAATTCTTAAAGGTTTCACATTGATAAAGTCATAGAACTCTTTTGGTGATATTCTTTTTAAATCATAGCTATAACATAGAATCTGTCAGATTCTAATTAATGCTTTTCACATTATTGGAAACATAGTATGAGACGAGATACGCGACTAATATGTAATCCTTGAGTTTTCACCTAATTGTATATGTTTATGTGTAGTCCAGGTAACATAAGTTACTTTCTATTGCATGACAAAATGTAATTTCAGAAGGCTTATTCTTAATATCTATATCAGATTCAAATGTATTTTTTACTCAACTATGTCTACTGATTTGATTCCTAGGTGATATAACTATTGGTGTGTAGCTACTTCATTCATTATGGTATAATTTCCTGCATGCCTTTCACGTTATTAAATACCAGGAATCACATGACAACAAAACCTGTTTAAAGGTGATTTCATGTTAGTCATATAGGCTGGTTGAAAATTTTAGTTAGGAGGGTCTTTTTTTAAAAATAACTAAAAGCATGACATTGTATACTAATTATTTCATCAAACAAAGATAATATTCACATTGAATATTAAATATTTTCAAAATTAGCTTTAGCTCTAACTGGAACAAATTTAAGCAAAACACACTTACAACTTTCAATTGGTCCTTTTTTATATCGAAATCACTGAACCATGGTTTAACAATTCAATGTGCTTAATTGAGTCTGCAGAGGGGATAAAAGGTTCAGGAAACAGAATAGAGAGTTAACTGTGCTAAAGCATCTAGGTCTTAAATCTAAATAGGGATGAATCATGAATATTGTATGATTGGTGATCTTTACTGAGTCCTGGTGTTACCTTAGTATATAGACAGGTAAAGAATACCTCACATTCAAGTACCACACATACACATGATGTTGTTGATAACTGAGATTGTACACTCTTCTATGAACACTTTGGCTAATTTCAATCCTTTTGTTCTCACTGTAGGCTCTCCAAGTGACCGGAAGATCAGTTTTGCAGTCCTAGGGAACACCGAGCGGTCGGACTCGATCCACAGCAGTGCCACTTCACTCTCCATGGCCGATGCTACAACAGATAACAAAGGTCAGAATGGGGTTATATTTTGTCTGGAAGCTGGTAGAAGTTATTGTGCCTTAGTTACCATGATTGGCTTGGAAGATTATTAAAATTGGTATATGGCAATTCTGATGATATGATTCTAATAAAGCTCAGCGAATATCACTGACAGATACTTTCCTCTGTATTAAAGAACTAAGGCTTCATTTTATGTGACCTCATGGAATAGAGAATTCTATCCTGCTTTTTTCTGCCCAACAAATTGCCAGCTTATGTGACCTGTCTCCCACTAGTGATTGTCTATACCTATGGTCCAAATGGACACATTCCAACTATCAAAATGTGTATTTGTTTCATATATCAACATGCAATACCTGGTCTCACCACCTTTTGGGTAGTAGAAAGTCAACGTGTTAGTATTGCTAGCAGAATCATCTTGGTATTGCCAATGGCTGGCATGGGATCAAGATATCAATTTTATTTGTAGGAGAAAGATGATGTGTGAGCATTGTCAGATGATGAAGACAGAGCAATCCATGCAGTCAATATTTCTTAACCCTTAATACTTCCTAACTCTTTTATAATGATAACAGAAAATTAAAACATTTTACTGTGGTGCTCAAGCGGGTAAGAAAAGGGGGAGGGACATGAATTTAAAAACAATAATTTCTAAATGATAAAAGCACTAGTGGTCCATGTGCAGCTGGTTTGGTCTGTCTAGTTATCTTGATGGGGGTCACATCATAACTGACCTTGGGGTAGATCCTCCCTTAGCTCCCTTTGTCTATATTGATATATTCTGTTATCATGATAGTAGTGTACTGACTGCAGAAGAGCATCCAAAGCTTGCAGGTCTAATTATACATGTATTACAAACCTGATGTGGATATGCATACAGAAATGATTGTATGAAAGTAAGAATAGGTGGCATTATCTATGTCATGGGGAGGACAACTACAATTGTCCAACGTAAATAGAAAGAACTATATATGTGAACTTAGTGACTGAAACAAAGCTGAACATGTATCTTAATATTGTGAATTCTTTGAAGAAATCTCACAAACAGAGATCTACATCCATCTCCTCTTGCTAGAAGAGCCTTAACGTTGTTATCATAATGTAGTAATTGAGCAGGCGAGCAGAAAGGGTAACCCCCGTGTTGGGGCGGAGCAACCCTTCTGCTTGGCTGCTCACCTTTAACAGAGGCTCCTTAATTGGTGCTCTTCTGCACATGGTCAGCCCCTGATGTGATGTTGTCAAGTTAATGTCCCCTCTGACCACCAGGGCGGCGTCTCACCATAGCTGTGGCCGGGTTGGTTCTCCAGCGCGTGCGTCGAGCTTCGGTCAAGGCCCGTGCCAGTCTGGGCGAGCTCCAAAGTTTGTTGTTTTCCCTAGAAGTGCCCGTGTGTGAATCATACATCGGGTTCACTGTCATGTTCAAACTCCTCACCCTTTTCTTGTACCAAATGTATATAATTTGTTAAGACCCCAGAAACACCTACTACCCTGTTTCATTCTGTTCCCGGTTCGCTTTCTTTTCTCATTGATGTTTGTTCATTCCTCATTCCAATTAACTTCAATACTGATGTTGACATTGCCTGAGCTCTCCAATCCACCTGAATTCACAATTCTACACTCTGAGCTTTTCAACTTAATAAACCACTGAAATCTGTATGTACATGCCATGTTTGCTGTTTCTATTTGACATACCAATTTGCATTGGTCTTCACATACCTCTTACAGGCTTAAACAGGCCTTTTCTGTCATAATATTGTTCTCCGCATTGCAGTTTTAACCGTACTCATTCTAATACCTTCAATTTTCTCTTAAGATTTTTCTTTTCAATATTGAACACTATGGTCTGTTTTTCTCAATTTCTTTCTTGTCTTTTAACCTGATGAACTATTAGAGTTATCAAGGTCTCTATACTCTAGAATTATGATGCTTCTCACCAAAAAGACACAAAATCTGTGATGACGGTTGTTTGTTGATCTAGATGTGCTTCACATCTTCTCATTGTTTTGACCTGTTCGTATTACTTGTGGCTATCATGTCACAACTTCAGCGGTAGCAGCCCACTTATCTGGCGCAAGTTAAATTTGTTTATTACAGAGATATTTTATGACAAGGACTTTGATGGAGAAACCCATTTTGCTGTTTGTTTTGATGAAAAATATAATGCAACATTTTGATTTTCTTTCAGATTTGTTATTGGAATTCAGATTAATTTTATTATCAGCAACATGAGTTATTAAGATCCCTGTTTGAATGTTTACTTCTCTTTTCTATACATTTCATGTAGCATAGTTCTTCCATATTTTGCCTTGGCATTTGCAACCATCTTAGAGGTTTACTGGTTGTTATATTTATTGAAGGAGTCTATGGTTGTAACATGAATTGAACTTCAGAAGTTAATTCTCAGAGTGAAAAACAGGAAAAGCTTGTGTATAAGTAGAATTATCATAGAATGGAAAAGCATGCAATTCTAGCTGTTTATTTCTACAATCTGTAAATTTGTAGCAGTAATTTCTGCTCTATTATTTTCCTCATTTTTTATGATCCGCTGGCCTTGAATGGCAGACAACCCTATGTTTAGAGACAGTCATGGTCTTGGTTTTCACACTTGACGTCATTTTGAACATTATGCTACTGCTGCTGGTTTTTGAGATATGTCCATTTATTCTAGAACTGTAGATACTCAGGAGGTATTCCTAAATACTATTGCAAGAGACTTGTAATTGCTAGGTGCATTAATCAATAGGATGAAATGAATATGTTAGATGAAAGTGATGTTTGTACAGATTTGTCACTAGTCATCCAAAGTATTCAAATCCCAATTACTTGATTCAAGAACTACAGTATTCATGTTCAATGGTCGTTGTCATCTAAAACAGAATTTTCTCCCATCTTAGCAATTTATAGACCTACCTATCCCACCTATTTCCTATTCTGTTGTCATAGACAGTAATAAAAGTTCTGTCACCCCAGCAAACATCTATGACATGGTGATTATCAAGGCTTTTCTTGTTCTTCATTATGTACTTATTAATTTAGTACATTTGCCTCAGGTCGACGGTTCACCGCTGGAGGAAAAAAGCTGTTAAAGATGAGGCGCGGATCTGGGCACAACGCCAGCTTTGGGCCTAACCGGAGTTTCAAGATGAAGCGGGAGACTGGAAGTAAGTACCCCAGCTGTTACACAATCAATCACATTGAACCGTCTCTAGTTACTTACAGAGGAATTCCTCTTAATGGCCAACAATAGACGACTACAGACTTTCCTGTCTCAATGCTAAATATGAAGCCAATCTTTTTGAGAATCGATTACATAAAACATATGAGCACTTTTCAGAAGTATACATGAATTAAATCAAGTCATTGATTTGTGAATGAAGTAAAAAGTACAATTTTCATAGTAAAAATAGATTCAAACTATTTTTTTTGCACTTAATACCACCAATCCTGTTATACCCATATGTAGGCAAAACTTGATCAAATTAATTTTTTTTTATGACAATCAAGAGGCCTAACCAAGTTTTAGATTTTTTCCATCTGCTAAAGATAGATTTTGCCATCAATTTAAAATTTCTTGCCCATGCATCTCAGCCCAGGATGACAGTACGGACTTGACTATCCCAACATCAGGCAAACACTCGTTCCCATACAGCTACCCCTTAACTCTATGTATATACACATCTATCATGTATATATGTGCATACTTTGCGCTTGGACAGATTCCTGCCTTACAACACTATATTGTTACAGAGATTACTCACACCTCCTCCCCTCAGCTAGCACCTCCCCTTCCCTACCCCCCGCTGCCTCATGTTTACTGTCAATTATTATTTTTCACCCTGTTCTTTCCAGCGCCCCCAAAATCACCCATTTCCCCTGTTGACTCTTGTCAGGGTAACCTTATTTAAATATGTGCCAATGTTAATAATTATATAGAGTAAAAACGCGCCATAAATTCCTGTGTATACCCTGTGGGCATAAAATTCAGTTCACCATTGAATCAACATTGAATCAACATTGACAACCATTTGGCAATGTTGATTCAATGTTCTGTGTCCACTGTAATGAAGCCCTCTCTGATGAAGTAATGGCTATAAGGTCATACCACACAAGCCTGGTATCCTTGGGGTCCAGTTTATACGGCTGGGACAGGGCTATACATAAGTTTAAATACGCTTCAACAATCTGTCAGATTTGATATCTGGCCTTGTCGCATTATCAAGGTCTCACTCTTGTCTATTCACTGTGTTATATGTATAAATCAGTAAGCAATATATTGTAACTATGAAACTGGATTATATATATGGTAGTGGCAAAAGAAAAGAACCGTACAAAGGAATTCATGGTGCTTCCCCTTTAACGTCAAGACGTGTGTCAGAGCTTCACCTATTGTCGTTTGTTATTCACACATGAGTGTGTTCATTGGAAATTAGTCACAAGATTATTGAAGAATTTTTCCCCAATCCCCAACCCCACATTGATTTTTATTATTTTTCCCAAATATGGGTATATTATTATGATTTTATTCATCTTATACATTCAATGTGAGATGTCACAGGGTCTTAATAACTCTCCTTTTACAGTACAACAAAATGCCTTAGAAATAAAGGCAATTTTGTGCTCGTATATATACCCGGTAATGCCATCGCGAAACCTGGTATTTCTAGTAGGCCTGCAAGAGCAATTTTTAATTTGAATATCAGTTTTTATCCTTTGTGTTGTATAGAGATGAGTAGTTAACATGAAATGAATATAGCATGCAATTGATATTGGTACTTCTTTAGGTTGCAAGTGAACAAAAGGTTACCATGGTATAATGAATGGTAAGAAGGATATTGCAAAGGAAGAGAATGTGCCCTTGGTGGATTAGACATGAAAATTACCTATTTCAGCTTTTAATTACAGTCAATTATTCAATGTTACAGTGGTAATGAACAGTTCTCTCTCATATCTTCCTAATTTGATGTATATAACACATAATTTGCAGTAAATTGTTATGAACATGGTCTGTGAGATCATTTAGTCTTCCTGAGTAAACCTGAAAAATATTGATTGACTTGGTTTACTTACCCTGGGTTACTCTGGGTTAAATACATTAAAATGGATAATGCTGAAGGTTCTAAATGACATTGAGACATTGATAATCAGAAAACCAGACAGCCATTATTCCAAGTGGTATCCAAGCTGTAAGCAGCCTTATTGAGGAGAGTCAGTGGATGTTGGTATATATAAACATATAGGGTGAGCCGCATGCAGTTATAACCACTCAGCCTCAGACCGAGGCACACACCAACCCTGCAGTAACCCGGCTGTGTTGTTGCAGGCCTGAAGCGTATGAGCAGCATCAAGTCACGTAAGGTGAGCACCCAGTCCCTGCGCTCTGAATGTTCCGACGGGGAAAGCGTGGAGGCTGACTCGGCCGGGATCCTCAGTGACGAGAACCAGGATAGTCCTGACAACACTGAGTCCCAAGACGAACAAGACTTCAGCAAGTTCATGCCCTGGATCAAGGTAGGCACATTCAACCTTTAAGGACCTCATAGGGAATGCTCAAGTTTCAGTAAACAGTGGTGGATAGGGGTGGGTTAGATTTTTTCCAAATATGTTTCCAAAATTCCCAATGGGCAGAGAAGGGAAAAGGGGGAAAAAAGTATGGGTAAACTTATGAAGTTATGTTGAGAAACATACCCAATCTGAAAGGCCTCATTCTATATTTTGCTGGTCAAAATGTACTTTTCTCAGTGGGCAAAAGTAAAAAAGAAAAATCTGTTATTGAAGTTATCAAAATATAACGGCCTTACATACAAAGTAATATGTTCAGTGAAATTAAGAGCATTAAGTAGAGAGCTATTCCTGTTTGTTTACTTCCTCCCCAGGTGGTCGTTCAGCTGGCCAACATGTCTAACTTCATCTGTGACCACCACAATTTCTGCCACCCTAACTGCTATGAGCGTCAGCGTCGCAGCTGTGCGCGACTCATGACAGCAATACGGAAAATCTACAACAGTGACGCCAGTTCCCAAAACAGGGACAAAGATGACAAAAAGGAAGACTTCCGCAAGGATTTTCTGAGAGATAAACTAAAGAGAAGGGTAAGAATGGCTGCTATTGTACTTAGCTTAAGATGTATAGAACCTCTAGGAGATTGCCATGGGCTTATGTATATATCTGCTTCTTGTAGTTTACATGGACATCTATTGCATTGCTTTGACTCATAATTTCTGTCGTCTGATTCGCTTTTGATGGGCATTTTGTGAAATTTCTGATTCAAACTTTTTCATGCCTCTGTACTTTGCATATCAATCAATATGAACATCATGGAAACAGGCATTGTAGCTTAGCTAATCAGGAAATACCTTCAAATACATACCTTTCTATTTAAGACAACAATAGTATTTTGTTAAGCCTTATAAACTGTTGAAATAAGTTTGATGGATAATTTCAGGGAGCTCCACCCTTATTGCATCCCATCTATTGATCCCATAAGGGGTAATGCCCGTTAATGCAGAATATTATCATGGTCATACAAATAAGGAACACATCTCTTACGTTCTTCTTTATGAACAGCATGATTAAGGCATTTTTCACACCTTTGTTTAGATATGTGCATCCTTGACACAATACTTTAAGAACCCACAGTCATGTCACATTGGGATATTTATTTGAGATTATTTAACTAAATCTATTCCCATGGGTAGTCAGCTGTATCTGCATCATTGGTGTTTGCAACTCCTGTACTCTATGTTCCCATGCTGAAGGCCACTGTACTGCTGTTGAATGATGGTAGATGAAGCCCACTGCATCTGCATGTGGAATGGAGTCAAAGTTGACTCTAACATTAAAGCCCCGGTGGCACCACAGCTTACCTGTACCATAGACTGGGAAGAACCCACCACTAGCAGGCAGGCAGTGTGTTCCTTTTTATGGCAATCCTGGGGCATCAATAGGTGCTAGGTGAATAAGTCTTGAAGTGAATGCCCCATTGGATTGCCATTTATGTTTTGTATGAAAAACCGTGCAAACCCCCTTTGATGTCAGGCCGCCCTGTTTGGAGGCACGTGTCCCTTATCAGTGTTAGATCATGTCCAGAGATAAGGTCCCTTGGAGATGGGACCGGATTGAAAGTGCTCATTGGTTGCCATGGCAACCAGACACACGTGACCCCCCCATGAGTACAGAGAGAGGAAGGAGCAGGGGTCAGTATGTAGAACAGGGGTCAGTATGTAGAACGGGTCAGTATGTAGAATACAGGGAGGACCAGAGGACCCCCCCCCCCACACACACACACAGACAGGTCAGTGTGTTGTCGGGTGGGCATGAGTCAGCATTTTCTGAAAGAGTCCTGAGTCCCCCCCCCCCCCCCACCCCAACAGGTTGATAGGGGTCAGTATGTAGAATGCAGGGAGTACTGGTCAGGGGTTGGTGTGAGTGTGCCTCTTGGGGGGGGGGGGGGGGTGCAAAAAAGTTCAAAATTGAAAAAAAGCGAAATTTCCCCAAAAACGCCTAATTTGGCAAGAAAAAAGTTCAAAATTGAAAAAAAAAGCGAAATGTCACCAAAAACGTCTAATTTGGCGAGAAAAAAGTTCAAAATTGAAAAATAGAAACTTCCCCAAAAACGCTTAATTTGGCAAGAAAAAAGTTCAAAATCGAAAAAAAAGTTCGGACTTGTAAAAAAGCGAAATTTCCAAAAAAATGTCTAATTTGGCGAGAAAGAAGTTCAAAATTGAAAAAAAAGTGAAATTTCACCAAAAACGGCTTATTTGGCGAGAAAAAAGTTCAAAATTGAAAAAAAGGGAAATTTCCCCAAAAACTTCTAATTTGGCGAGAAAAAAGGTCGTAATCGAAAAAAAGCGAAATGTCACCAAAAAAGCCTAATTTGGCCAGAAAAAAGTTCGGAATTGATTTCCCCCAAAACCCTTAATTTTGCGAAATTTCACCAAAAATTTCTAATATGGCGAGAAAAAAGGCTAAATTTCACCAAAAACGTATTTGGTGAGAAAGAAGTTCAAAATTGAAAAAAAGTTAAATTTCACCAAAAATGTCTAATTTGGCGAGAAAAAAGTCTAAATTTGAAAAAAGCGAAATTTTATTAAAAACATATTATTTGGCGAGAAAAAAGGTCGTAATCGAAAAAAAGCGAAATGTCACCAAAAATGCCTAATTTGGCTGGAAAAAAGTTCGGAATTTGATTTCCCCAAAAACGTCTAATTTTTTGAGAAAAAAGATCGGAATCGAAAAAAGGCGAAATTTCACCAAAAACATCTTATTTGGTGAGAAAAACGTACTGAATAGAAAAAAGCAGAATTTCCCCAAAAACGTCTAATTTGGCAAGAAAAAAGTTCGGAGTCACAAAAAAGTGAAATTTCATCAAAAACGTCAAATTATATATATATGTATATTTAAAAATATTTATAAATATTTAACAGATATATGGCCCATGCCTGACACAGGGATTGCCACATTTGTTTACAAATGACGCATGTCCTTACGTCCTTCTCGTTTATCACCTTTCCATTCGTAGGGGTCTCGATTAAATATGGATATATTGAATAATGATAAAGTATTAACAAAATCTCACTGGAACCTCACTAATTTTGGCCCTTTCCTATGACATTCTCTGACATATATATAACCCCCCCATCTAGAATGAGTTTAATTCTTATAATATAAGACTTCTTATAATAAAAACTAAATACACCAATTCAGAATTTGAAAGATAGCATAGTTATCAGTAGGTACGTCATTGATAGTCAATTAATTCTGATTTCAATGATTAGCACTTTATATATACACAATGAATGAATAATAAGGTAGTTTTAGAAAAGAATATTCTGATTCTACCTCTTAGAGAAAGGCTATATTGGTATAAATTCTTGTTGCAATAATCAGAATTCTGCAAGTATGAGGTATATCTATTCTGGGGCTATCGCTGTCATGGCTGATTACAGGAGAGGAGGATGTGACCGTGCACTGGTTGTCGATGTTTCAGGGGGGTGAGACTTACGCAGGTGTCCAAACACTCTTGATGGGCGATCTTAGTGACAGCCTTCTCCCGGCCGTGGAGGTCGAGCCAGAGCCTACAACCACAGTGAGGACCTGGAACCGGTTTCTGCTAAACATGTGTATTATTGCTAAGCCCATTCTACTAGACCCCCTCCTTCCTGTGGCTGCTGCTACTGTTGCAGCTTTCTGCCTCTTTTGTTACCTGTGAGATCCATACTCCTTGACTTTGGCATCTCCAATCAAAATCAACCGTTCCTGCTAGCACCACTCATCTGAAATACATCATTATTATGTAAAACCGATGTGTAAAACTGGTGTATTTTTACGTGATATTTACTGTGAAAGTACTTTATTTCGCTGGGTATATATTTTCTCGATTTTCGCAGAAATGAAAAATCCACAAAATTATTATATACTTCAGTATGGAATGAATACCCGCAAATTTGCTGATTTTCATTCAATTTAGACTTGCGAAAAGAAGTACTTTCACAGTATGTGAATAAAAGGAGCGGTGC
This sequence comes from Harmothoe impar, assembly GCA_947462335.1. Lineage (NCBI taxonomy): Eukaryota > Metazoa > Annelida > Polychaeta > Phyllodocida > Polynoidae > Harmothoe > Harmothoe impar. The sequence goes on from OX381714.1 coordinate 68,727,968, forward strand.
TCGCTGGTATACCATCTCCTTATTGCGTTCCCCCATTTTGCCTTTTGAATCATTTCCAGGTTCCAGCAGGGTGTTGTGACGCAGCCTTTTCCTATACCACCCCTTGATTAACTCCTGATTGTGTTAGGCCTAATGAGTTGGTTGGCATTTGCCATAGGTGTAAGCAATTCTGTTTATAAAACGAGTCTCACATCACTTCCTAATTGAGATCATTATTTGCAAATTGCATATATATATATTAAGGGAAAATCCCCATATTATTCTCTCTCCATGTTGTGTCTCTCCCGATTATATAATCGGCATGAATACCTGTACTGGACAGGTGATGGCTAACCATAGTACTGAGTACCTTTCCTTGAAGGTCCAATCATACCCCAGTTAAGAAAGTGATGGAATAGTTTGTAGATAAGTGGCATAGTCCTCACTAATAATTACTGAGGAAATTGGGAATGTCACTAATTTGCAGTAGGAAGGTATAACAGTTGCTTTTCACACAGAATGATACCTTACAGATCACAGTTGATGAGGCTATAACTTATTGTGTTTACACATGTATTATTTATTCATTTCATACACTGATTTTTTTTTGCCACAACATTTCTCTCAAAACAGAGTACTCCAGGTCTCAAGCAAGAAAAAGTAACACTTTTTTAAAAACTCCAGAACCCCAGTAGGCGTAGCTGAAACATGCGCAATGCACATTATAGATGAGAACTATTATTTGGAATGGTTCTCCGTCCCAAATAATATTGATAAAAAAAAGTGTTATTCTGATGTTTATGGTGTACCTGTCATTCAGAACACATCTAGCACAGTATTTCACATTTCTCCTTTCCTGCTCCTACTTGAAACACTGGCAATCCTAAGTGGCAGAACTAATTTTTGCTGTCATTTTTGAGAGCAAAGAATTAGGTCAAACCAGAGTGACTGCATATTCCCTACTATTGATACATGTATCCAGTTTATGGATATAGTGTACTGTATTTAACACATATTCCGCACCTCCTTATTTTCATTTACACTTCATATCGAGAGAGAAAATACTTCCCCCTTTTGTTGATACCTTGTATAACTACTTTTCATCCATTGACAATTATGACTTATTTCTTTCACTGCTTCACAATTTTGTGTGGCAAAATATTACCATTGTCACCATTTTCCCAGACATTAATTGTGTTGAATTACACTGGCTTTTTACTCTGTCCCATCTTTTGTGAAACACAGTATAATTCACCATTGTCAGTTCATTTCATAAACTTAATTTAAAAAAAGATTCCATCATGTATGATTTTGCCCAGGGCTCTGTCTATATGTGTTTCAACCAACCTCTGAAATGTGTCTTCCCTTTTCCCTTAAATCATTTTACAATATGTTGGTTACTTGTGACCCAGTGATTTATCATTTTAGTTTATATCCTTTTTGTGCTGGGAAACAAAATCACTATTCTCTGACCCCACCCACTTATTTCCAGGATTAAATGGCCCGTTGTGGATCTGAAACAATACTCAGTACCATTGCGGATAGATTATGACATTTCAGCTGTACAAGCAGTGATCATTGAAGGAATGCCTATTGTTTCCAACAGTAGCATTCTCATGAAATTTTCATGAAGCTGTTTAAAATTATTGCAAATATGAAAGAATAACCATCATGATTATGTTGTATGAAATATTTCGTTTTCCCAGAATCACAGAATCTTCATTAATTTGAAATTGCTTAAGACAAACTAAATATAATTAGGCAGAGTGTGTTCATACTGATTTCTAGGTTTGGTTGCGTAAAGCAGAGCTGTGTGTATTACTTAATTACCGGCATCGTGTGTCCACAGTTTGTTTACGTTGTTACTGACAGCATTCACTTGCTGGTTGTTTCTATATGGCTATCGAAAAAACTGCAGTGCATATTTCTTCTATTATAAGAGCTCCAAAATATATTTTAACTAGTATCACTTCGCTCAAGATACTATCAGTAATTTATAGTATTGATAGAAATGTGTTTTTTTGTGGGTTTTTATGTAAGAAAATTGTCAAAAAAATTGTTTAAAAATGCATTTCCCCTTTGTAGGAATCCATGTTCCAGCCATCGTCTCCCACTCGGCGACGGGAAAGTACACCTTTACTGGAGAAGATTAAAACTGATGTAACTTTAGCGCAAGCACGGCTGGCTGCAGCGCTAGAGGGACGCAAGGAGGAACCCAAACCTACCAAACCTAAGGACGAACCCCCCATCATGAAGTACCTCACCACCCAGGTACCCATTACTATGTTATGATGATTTGTTTTGAAGCCTAACGCAAACAATGCTACGTCAAAAAGAAATTAGAGTTTCTTGGAACTTGATGGACTCCAGCTGGAATTGGAGTGATGTAAGGGGCTAGAAAATGGAAGAGCTGAAGACTTTAGGGCTACCAATATTGTAAAATTTAGAATGTGTGCCAATAAAGGCAACACAGTATGTGTAGGACTCTCTTAAGGAGAGTTGGAATGTAATGTGAATGTCCCGTTATAAGGTCGGACGACTGTTTGTGTGACACAGAATAAGGACACAAAAACACGGCAGGACAGACAACAGTCAAGCCTCCAAAGTATGTCCTTGACAGTCCAGCATATATGGCATCTGTCATGCTCTGGCTGGGACAGTTTCATACATAAGCATATTAACATGCTTCAATAGTCCGTCATATTCGAGATCTGACCTGCTTTTGTCCGCAGCAGGACTGGTTGGACCATCAAGATCTTATTGTACTATATTACCCTAAATCCCTGGCTATAAACCTCATTTCCCACTAAGCCCTGTGCCGCAGATTCATAGCGGAATGAAATAGCCTAGGAAAAGTTCATACAACCAATTCTATTTATTTCATGTGGAGAAACAAAGATACTATGCTTAAGTACTAAATTGGTTTTCTCCACACCCCTGTGGAGAAACTGATGCTCATTCTCCATGGCCTGTTCCTCCATGATGGCATAACGAAATTAGCTATGAAACCAATCTTTAAATGTTTATTTTGATGATATTAATCAAGAATCTCATAAAATACATCCAGAGATCCACTCTAATCAGTCTGAACTCCTGGTTTCTCCGCCTCGTGTGATATGATCCAATGCACCACTCGTGGAGAAACCTGTCGTTCAGACAGATTATCATGGACCTCTGTGTATGTCTGCCTCTATATGTCAATTCACTGCTGCAACCAATCCTATATCAGGCTTTAAATCTTACATCAGACGTTATGAGACCTTTACTTGTTATTTCATATTGATATCTGACAACTGCATTTCCTCATTGCCATGACTGTGCCCACCCCTCATATTGTAGAAGCTGACCTGACTGTGCATTATACTTGTATTCCAGGTGCAGAAGCTCAGTCACTCCATCATGTCCATCATCACCAAGGCGGCCCCGATCCTGGCCGAGGACAGCTTCATCGATATGCTCCCCGTGGCGTGGGAGCTGCTCCTGGAGAACGACCAGGAGCTTGCAGCTGCAGCTGGTGAGGCACTGTGCACACACTTTTTTGGGAGGGAACCCAGCTTTAATTCAATACTATATATGCCTAAATAGGGTAACCTCTATGACATATTTTTTTATGCCGAAGTGGTGGCGTAGCCACCTGGTGGTGCCGCCAGGCACCACCAGAACGAGGTATATGATGTTTGCACTTTGCCAGAAGTCAGAACGGGCGCCGCCATCTTGGATTGTGCCGCCATCTTGGATTAAGGTGTCACAACACAAATTTATGCTTTGTGATAACAATAATATAAATAAACCTTTGATAGTTCCTGAGGTTGATTATAATCATACCTACCCCCCCTAATATGGACCCAAGAAATTCAATGGTTCTATTGGTTTGTTGCTAATACAGCTGGTTGCCTAGCAACGGCTTTGTTTATTGTTTATCTGCCTAGCAACACACATTTCCATGGTCCTGAGGTTGATTATAATCATACCTACCCCCCCTAATATGGACCCAAGGAATTCAATGGTTCTATCGGTTTGTTGCTAGTACAGCTGGTTACCTAGCAACGGCTACTCTAATTGTTTATCTGCCTAGCAACACACATTTCCATGGTCCTGAAGTTGATTATAATCATACCTATCCCCCCTAATATGGACCCAAGGAATTCAATGGTTCTATCGGTTTGTTGCTAATACAGCTGGCTGCCTAGCAACGGCTATTCTAATTGTTTATCTGCCTAGCAACACACATTTCCATGGTCCTAAGGTTGATTATAATCATACCTACCCCCCCTAATATGGACCCAAGGAATTCAATGGTTTTATCTAATTGTTGCTAATACAGCTGGTTGCCTAGCAACGGCTTTGTTTATTGTTTATCTGCCTAGCAACACACATTTCCATGGTCCTGAGGTTGATTATAATCATACCTACCCCCCCTAATATGGACCCAAGGAATTCAATGGTTCTATCGGTTTGTTGCTAATACAGCTGGTTGCCTAGCAAAATCTATTGTAATTGTTTATCTGCCTATCTACACATATTTCCTTACCCCCTAACATGGACCCAAGGAATTCATAGGAAATGCCATATTTGAAGTAATATCATCCTTCCCCCTGATAACCCCTTCCCGGCCCTGCCTTTTTGGTGTCTTGAATGGGTTCCCTTCAAACTTACCAACCATGTAGACAATATGTTTCTTCGAATGCAAGAATTGCAGTTGTTGCAGCGTATAAAAATGCCTGAGGCATTTTTTACGCGGCAACAACCGCAATTCTTGTTAACTATAGTTGAGTAGAGTACAAAAGTAGCAGTTATCCACTCTTGTCCTGTGTGGCTTAGGATTGTCTCAAAGTCCAGCTTTGGCTTATACGAGGGAAAAGCTAGTACTGTAAATGTACTTTAACTTGCGCTGTACTTTTTGCCACTTTCGCCGAAATGAAAATAGCGGAAATATGTACAGCGCTAATATTCATCCAGTTATGTTATATAAATACCATTCTCCAAAATATGTGAATTTAAATACACATGAAGTTGTACTTTGTAGTCAAATCGCAAAAATATACATGCGTGAAAATATATACGCTTCTAGCAGTTACAGAGTTATGGTAATATGTATATGTAAGGCTGCATAAAAAAATTTATCAGCTTTACAGACACCGCCCGCACCTGATAAAAACGGCCGCATCATTGTTTTTTTCATTTTCATTAAAAAAATTGTAAAAAATGCCTCATCAACTCAAAAAAGAAAAAAATTAGAAAGAAAGAATTTCCGCATTATCTTTTGATTCTAATCACAAACATTTTCAGATAATTAGAGAATCAAACCTAGAATAAATAGCTCCAATTCAAAGTAACTTGGGATGCCCTATTGGAAGCAGCAGTCATGATTTAGTGTTTGACCAAAGTGACTAGAATCTGCTTGGAGAGTAAAGGGTAGTGGAGCCACAGCCAGGTTTTTTTGGCTGCTTGTTCTGTGTAAAATATTGTTGAATAAAAAAAAAAAACTCCCTCGTCACTTGAATTACAAAAAAAGTGACCTCCCTCATGGTCCCAAAAAAAGTGTATAAAAAAAGAAAAAGCCTCCCTATCTCACCGTTCATTTTCAGAAAGTGTCCGCAAAGCTGATAATCAATTTTATGCAGCCTAATTTTACATTTTTGACACTTGTAAACACTTGTGTGCAGCTACGGTGTTCATCCTGGCCTCAGTGAAGGCGCCCGATCGTGTCCAGGAGATGATGATACGTGAGCTGCACCACACCCACGTCAACCAGAGGATCAACGCCATTCTACGGTCAGAGTAACCTTCATAACGCGAACTTATTATGCCATTCTACGGTCAGAGTAACACTCATAACTCACATCATGCCATTCTACAGTCAGATCAATAACCTTCATAAAGGGACACATATTATTCCATTCTATGGTCAGATTAACACTCATAACGCACACTTATCATGCCATTCTACAGTAAAATAAACCTTCATAAAGGGACACTTATTATGCCATTCTACAGTCAGATTATCCCTCATAAAGGGACACTTATCATGCCATTCTATGGTCAGATTATCCCTCGTAAAGGGACACTTATCATGCCATTCTATGGTCAGATTATCCCTCATAAAGGGACACTTATTATGCCATTCTACGATCAGATTATCCCTCGTAAAGGGACACTTATTATGCCATTCTATGGTTAGATTAACCTTCATATAGGGCCAATTATAATGCCTTATTGCAGTTTTTTCAGATGGTTAGTTTTTCATTTAGCTGGGAGAAAAGTGAGCAAATTGAGTTCAATTGAATACAAAGACTGAAAAACAATAGCCCCAGTGGGTATAACTATAGCAAAATGCTTTCTGATAGATGATAATAACCTTAACTCCTTAACCAGAAAAAGTGTTGACTTCCAAAAGATAGATTGTGAAACTTTCTTCAGTAAAATGAAACCTTCTTCTTTACAGATTCCAAGTGCTGTGGCGCTTTAGGTATCAAGTTTGGCCAAGGATGGAGGATGGGGCTAATGCATTTTTTAAGGTCCCTCCTCCGAGTATTGACTTTGTCCTCCCATCGCCAACAATTGGCCTCCCGAACCTGCAAACTGTCGACCCTCCCTGGATGCCCCATTTCAAGACAAAGATGGAAGAAGTGACCATCAACCAGGAGGAGTCTGTAAGTTTGTAGTTTATTATTTCTGTTAACCTCAAAACCACTGCATGGTCATCGGGAAAATGGTGAAAGCTCACATACTCCTCAACAAAACTTTCCAACATACCTACTTCATTTGCATACACAAAAGTGGGTATAGAAACATTAATGCTAAGAAGGGCATAATTCAAATTTCTGTCTCTACTATTTCTGTTTTTGTATATCTATGTTTATTCACAACACTTTCTGTAACCTTTGACTGGGAAAAACCTACATACAAGCCAACCACACCTGAAAATGAAATGTCCTTAAACATGTTTCCACAATTATCCCTGAATTTGGTTTATACAGGGTGAAAACAACATAGATTAATCTGGCTTTTAAGTAGGATTTTACCATGTGTATTTTTGTGGAATTCCATGGTAAATCTCCCTTATCAAATAAGAATGCCTATTTATACAATGAATGCTGTGCTATATTCCCCCATTCAATTAATTATGTTGAATGAGATTCTAACCAACAACAGTCAAATAAGCAAACCAAAACGAGAAAGCATTTTCCCACAAACTTGTTTTATTCAGTCAACCTCAAACAAATGTCTTTCTGTTTTACCATTCTCCGTTCTCTGTTAACTGTCCTCCAACCCAACTTGTGTCCTGTGTGAGTGTTTGTGAAACTGTGACATGCTTCCCTCTCCAGAAGCCCCTCTTCGCATCTCTAAACACCATGGTAAGCGTCACCATTGTCAGTGTGGACCCTTTACTCTCCCTCTTGCCCGTAGTGGCATCATCGTTATCTCCCGTTTTCCTCTTGATGGAGGTTTAGCACTGTACCATCTAGGTGTAGCACCATGACACTTAGGTGTGAGAGTTTAGAGCCTAGATGTATCATGATTAAAGACTTGGTGGTCGCGAGGTGGAGCTTATAACTGCCAGTGGTATTTACAGACTGTACTTACATCTTTATGTTGTACTAAGAGGAAACATGCTTAGTACATCACACTGCATAAATGTTGGCATTTAAGCAAATTTTTGCTTACAGTCCCTCATTTAGTGGTTTTAATTTCAGTAAATGGCATGTAAATGTAAGGGAACTGTCATAATGAAATCTATTTGGCCCCAAGTGTCATTTACTGAATTAGAAATGCTTAGTGTAACTTTAAGCAGTCCAAAATTTGCTTAAACGCCAACATTCATTCAGTGTTGCATATGGTGTAAAATGATAAGGCCTGCGTTAAAGCCTGTGTTACCGCATTGATATATATTAATGAAGTACACCTACATGACATGCATAAGTTACTATTGTAAAAGCTCTCTTAATATAAAAGCCAATGCTCACCATCTGCAACAATATTATAAACCATATAAGGCCTATAATCCAAAAATGTGGCCAGCTTCTAAGAGAGGATTTACCTTAGATAGCAGGCAGCACTTTGACCCTTTGCAAGAATGCATTATGTACTGTATCACACACACACAACGATTTGTCCCAAAGTTCAAGGCTATTCTCAATAGTTTGCTGTCCTTAAGTGGTCATTATTTGTAAGGCGTGAGAAAGCTGTGACTCTGCAAAGGAAAATTGTGTGACTGCCAAAATTTGATATGGCTTTGTCAGGTGTCAATGCTGTGTTATATTGTCAGCGAGTAACGCCCAGAAGATTTCAAATAGATATAGATGTTTAGAAGTACTAACATGAGGTAAATATAATAGAACTGTTCATAGAAGAATTTTGATATTTCTAGATGTCTTATATTTCTATTTTGAAATCATAATAAAGGAGATGGACCTAGCTGCCAGTTTGGCGTGTTTAGCTCTGTATTTCGTGCTGCTAGCCTCTCTTGTGAAGTGTAGCAGTTGTTGTGATTTTTCCTGCTCTATACCACGGCGGGGTTGGTGTGTGGTAGTAACAACAGTTGGGGGCATTTTTATAGTATAGAAATATCACATTTTACAACAAAAATAATCTGTATTAATTTCTTTATGTTCTTGTACTAAGAACATACACACATTGTCCGAGAAGTTGAAGGAAGGTCTGAGAAGGACAAAATCCAAATATATATCATTATCAACGGGATATCTATAATGTTACACATGTATGCTACCAAATCAGAAAATGTTACATCGATTTATCTTTCACACAAACAGACTTTCTGAATCTATATTATTTCATACATAATCCCACCGCCTTATACATAGGTAACTATTAAAGTTGACTACCGTAAGTTGTATATATATATGAGAATACTTCTTTAACAATTGTATAACAACAGTATCAAAACTATGGCAATGATAATGGACAACAATTTGGGCTTAGCAAGGCCAAACTGACCCGCCTATTTATTAATAATATCATAACAATAAAATAAAAAAAAAATAAACCCTTTTACACGCTGGCGACTGTTCACGTTGAGCTTCTGAATCACAATGGCCGATCCTGACCTGAGCAAGGCGGAAATAGATTCCGCGCATGCGCACAAGAACACGTTAACCTGTGGTTCCCGCCACTCCTTCGTCTCCAATTATATCCATGAAACCAATGCTAGTTTCCTGGTACATAATCCCACCGCCTTATACATAGGTAACTATTAAAGTTGACTACCGTAAGTTGTATATATATATGAGAATACTTCTTTAACAATTGTATAACAACAGTATCAAAACTATGGCAATGATAATGGACAACAATTTGGGCTTAGCAAGGCCAAACTGACCCGCCAACCCCCCAAACAAACCACCATCTCATCACAATTTAAATTTCAACAATCTCTCACTGCAATCCCTTTCTTCCCTGATCAAATTACTGAGAGGTCTATTCAGATAACGTAATACACACAAACTTTTCCAATCACCCTTCTTCGATATTTCAGGTAATTTTACTCCAACCATTGACAAAGTAGTAGCCCCTCCATGCCGGAAACTATGCGTGCCAAAACGACCGACCAACCCCAATTTCCCACATATTACTTTTAATTTCTTCACAAACCAATCATAACTTGCCGGTACATACATTGCCTGCACAGTCCACCCCAATAAAGGTAAACCTGGTCCAGAACCATTATACAACATCAACAATCTCAACCATTTCATTAGACACAAAGGGTTCCCTTCTACCTGAGCTACCGGTATCTCTAATACTCGCTGTTTAAACTGTATAGTCTTAGTCTTAGACACCGAAAATAACACACCCCAATCGTACAATTTCACGTCTTCAAACATTAAACACATTTCAGAATATAACACATTTGATCCTCTTAACAAGGTCCTAAACATTATTAAACATGCCACCCAAAAGACCAAATCTTCAATCTGTGACAAATTCAGAATGCATTTAAACAACAACAAATGTTCTGGAAATAAGCAAGCAGCTGACTCCACAAAATTGCCTTTCCATCTCTTGATGCCTCCTAACAACCATACCAAACCTAAAGTCTCTCTAGTCTCCTCTGGCATGCCCAACATTTTGGCATGTACCAGAACCGCTGAAACATATTGTTGTATGGACGAATAACACAAAGACTGGGTCAAAAAAGCCACATATTTCTTCATAACTACAGATCCCAAAGGGTAACAAGGTACATGATAATCGTTACAAAACCGTTCATATTTCCTTAATTGCACTGTTTTTGTTTTTTGAGTATTACTTGAATAATACAGCCCTTCCAAACGCAACACCTCGTTCCACAAGTCATCCCCTAGAAGGAAAAAATCAAACTATTAATTACACAATTTCTTCACCCCTTGCGTCAAGCAACAAAAAGACCTGCTACTCGCATATTCTAAGACGCTTCTCCTAGCCTTAGCACCCATCACCCGAGATAAGCCATCACAAAACACATTTTGTTTGCTACTTATTCTATGAGGAAATATTTCAAAATTAAACACAAATGAACACCAAAATATCTCCCTCAACCAACTCATACAACGTTTGTTTTTAGATCTACCGGTACGCAGCATTATCTCCACTGCTATATTATCAGTGAAAGCATGAATAGCCATGTTTTTCCAAAATCTACCCCACCTTTTAGTTGAAACCAAAATAGGCCATAATTCCCGTTCCGCTGAGCTATTTAAACATTCATCTGGGCCCATTTCTTTATGACTTGGGTAATCAAAACCCAACAATTCTGTCTCCTTCCACAAACCAAAGAACCAATCTTGGTCCCAACACGCCCCAAACCCTAACATAGATGCGTCTGAATATATCGTCACACATTTCTCAAAATCCAAATTAATAATAGATGCACAGCCATTGAACATAATAGCAAACGCCTTCCACCATCTCATATCCTCTTGAAATTCCGTAGACAGACAAATAACATCATTCTGCCCATTTACCGTATTTATAAGATCAATCGCCCTTCTAGAAAAAGTGCGTCCACCTCTTACAATAGTGCTACAATGTGACAATAAACCTACTAAGCTTTGCAATTCCTTCTTTGAACATCTTTTCACATTTAGATACTCCACAACCGTACTATATAATTTAGATAGCTTGTCTACCGGTAAATACAATTTCAAGTCATTTGAATCCAATTCGATACCTAAATATCTAATTCGTGTTCTCGGTGTTACCAATTTTTTATAATTAATATAAAACCCAAATTTCCTTAGCAATTTCAATAACACTTCCAATGCCAACCAACACGACTTTTCATCCTCTTCCATTACTATAAAATCATCCAAATACCCATATGTACGTTCAAAACCTTTAGCCTTCATACATCTCACAATAAATTCAGTAAATTGAGTAAAAATATATGGAGCACATTTCAAGCCAAAAGCTAAACTATTATTAACCAAAAATTCATTACTCCCATTTATAATCCACCTGAAACCTTGAAGCGTACGCTGCTCACCACATACCGGTACAGAACGATACGCCCCCTTTACATCCAACACGAACATATAACAATTTTTGGTTAAATCTTTCGCTACACTCTTTACAGCTACATAATTAAACTTCTCAACCACGTCTTCCATATAATTATTAATACTCTTCCCTTTAGGCCTACTGGCATCAGTAATACAACGAATATTAGAACCATCATCTTTAGGTACTGCACCCAACGCATGTATACATTTTGGCTTATTTGACACTATACTAACAATGCCTTCCTTCAATTCCTCCTGCACAATAATATTCATACATTCCAAAGCTTGGTCTTTGGTTATTGACAAATAATTCCTCATATCATACACAGTATCCACATCACTATTCGCAATCTTACAACCTAATAGACTGCATTCCCAAATGTATAGCATATTCACGTCTAATACACCATTACTTATACTTTCTCGTATCATATTACATGGCTTCAACAAAATAGAAACACCATTAATTTCATGATGACATACATTCTCACAAAGGCGAAAATCTCCCCAGGAATTCACAATCTGCCTCCAATATTACGACATGATTTTTTTCAATCAAACTATTGATAGATTCAGGTGCCTTTATCATGCTGTCGACTTTAGGACATATTCTAGCCCAAATACATTTCTCAAATATACCGTCAAACACATCAATTTCTGCACATAGTAAAGGCCACACCTTTCGTAGTCTAAGTACACAATTTTCCATAATGACATTCAATGACTTATAAGTACGACCCAATTCTATTTCCTTCAACATTTTGCAATATTCTTCAGCTAATATCACACTAGCTAGTACATTAATACAAATCTTCATGGCCAACAGCCACATACCACACACACTCAAACACACCAACAGTTCCACACACACCAGCTGTCCCCCCTACCTAGGGCCCATGGCCCCCCTCCCCCCTTCTCCCCCCCTCCCCCTTCCCGCCTGACATCTTGCCCCCACATGATCTCTGCCCCCACATTCCACACATGCATGCTTACGAAAACACCTCTCTCCCCACATGCACACACCATCATTCCACTTATAACATACCTGGTTGCTTAGATCTTGTAAAGGCAAGCCCCTACCCCTGCCCCCCCTCCACCCTCCCCTTCCCCTCCCACGATCTGGTCTCAACATTACAGCGTCACTGCCTAGATTCTCATGGACATCATCCGTGTCTCTCTCACCAAAAGCACTCAACCCATCATCTTCAGCTTTTTTCCTCACACATGAATCGTAGCGCATTATATTCTCATATTTATATGCATGTACGTCTTTGCCCGCCATAAAACGTAAATGGCTCACATAAGGCTTTACATTTTCCCCTTTTTCTAACAATTTTTCTACATCCTTCAAAGAGTAATAGAGGACTTCTTTGTAGTTAAGAGGCTTCTTCTCTTGACCCGCCGGCAACAACCGCTTCAAACTGAAATCTAACTCACTGTCACTATCAGATGAATCATCATCGCCACTCGAAGACTCCTCCTCCTCCTCTTTTTTCTTGGACTTCTTGGTTCTTTCTCGCTTGTGTTTACCCTTCTTGGAATGAGTCTTCTTTTTGGACTTCTTCTTTGTACCAGTGTTCTTTTTCTTCTCCTCCTCCACAGGCACCTCTACTATCTCGCTCTCATCGCTTTCAGATACACTACCAGCTTCAGAGTTCTTACCCCCTGCTGCCTCCTGGGCCTTCTTTATCCGCTGCTGACGGCGTGCATCATTTTCGACAGCTTTACCTATCATATTGTCCCTTCTTGTTGACTGTACCAAGACCTCAGCATCACACTCATCAGCGTAGTCTTCCAACTTAACTTTCTTCATCTCTGCTACCACAGTTTTCTTACGTATACTAGCCAGCTCCGCCCTCAACCTGGCTATCTCCTCTCCTTCTTCATACTCCACCAATCGTAATGATTCCGCCTGAAGTTCACTTTTCAGACACTCAATCACATTCTTGCTGGCAATCCTGCTGTCCCTTACCGATGGGCTGCAAAGAACACCTCCTGGTAAGCCGTTCGTTGGGCCACCCACATGGCGCACACCTCCCTTTGAATCAATGTAATCTGATAATCCATATCCACTGCTCGTAGCGGCATGAGCTCCACCCACAGCCGTCTCGCCCTGCTGATCCAGTCTTGGGGTGCCGATTCTACCCTGCACGAGATCTTCACCAACATCATTCCCCTCTCGTCGTCGGTCTCCATTATTCTCAACACCGTTTTCAGTCTGCAGGCCTGAACATGGCCTACATAACTTACTTTTCGGATTTGTGCGTCCATCGTAATGCCCTTCACAAAGCTCGCAAAGAGGCATACCACGTGGCAATGTTATTGTTTTTACGGCGTAGTTCCACTGTACCCACAAGATGGCGACTCCTACCTCTCCACGGCCGCCGGTTCGATACGTAGTTTTTTCCCAATAATTTAAAACTCACGCAACCCGTACGCTACTGACACACACAATATGTAGTGAACGTTCTTGCACAGCTCCTCGCTCCTTCCCGAGAGTATTCTAGCCTTTATTCAGGCAAAATAAACCCTTTTACACGCTGGCGACTGTTCACGTTGAGCTTCTGAATCACAATGGCCGATCCTGACCTGAGCAAGGCGGAAATAGATTCCGCGCATGCGCACAAGAACACGTTAACCTGTGGTTCCCGCCACTCCTTCGTCTCCAATTATATCCATGAAACCAATGCTAGTTTCCTGGTACATCTCTAAACACCATGGTAAGCGTCACCATTGTCAGTGTGGACCCTTTACTCTCCCTCTTGCCCGTAGTGGCATCATCGTTATCTCCCGTTTTCCTCTTGATGGAGGTTTAGCACTGTACCATCTAGGTGTAGCACCATGACACTTAGGTGTGAGAGTTTAGAGCCTAGATGTATCATGATTAAAGACTTGGTGGTCGCGAGGTGGAGCTTATAACTGCCAGTGGTATTTACAGACTGTACTTACATCTTTATGTTGTACTAAGAGGAAACATGCTTAGTACATCACACTGCATAAATGTTGGCATTTAAGCAAATTTTTGCTTACAGTCCCTCATTTAGTGGTTTTAATTTCAGTAAATGGCATGTAAATGTAAGGGAACTGTCATAATGAAATCTATTTGGCCCCAAGTGTCATTTACTGAATTAGAAATGCTTAGTGTAACTTTAAGCAGTCCAAAATTTGCTTAAACGCCAACATTCATTCAGTGTTGCATATGGTGTAAAATGATAAGGCCTGCGTTAAAGCCTGTGTTACCGCATTGATATATATTAATGAAGTACACCTACATGACATGCATAAGTTACTATTGTAAAAGCTCTCTTAATATAAAAGCCAATGCTCACCATCTGCAACAATATTATAAACCATATAAGGCCTATAATCCAAAAATGTGGCCAGCTTCTAAGAGAGGATTTACCTTAGATAGCAGGCAGCACTTTGACCCTTTGCAAGAATGCATTATGTACTGTATCACACACACACAACGATTTGTCCCAAAGTTCAAGGCTATTCTCAATAGTTTGCTGTCCTTAAGTGGTCATTATTTGTAAGGCGTGAGAAAGCTGTGACTCTGCAAAGGAAAATTGTGTGACTGCCAAAATTTGATATGGCTTTGTCAGGTGTCAATGCTGTGTTATATTGTCAGCGAGTAACGCCCAGAAGATTTCAAATAGATATAGATGTTTAGAAGTACTAACATGAGGTAAATATAATAGAACTGTTCATAGAAGAATTTTGATATTTCTAGATGTCTTATATTTCTATTTTGAAATCATAATAAAGGAGATGGACCTAGCTGCCAGTTTGGCGTGTTTAGCTCTGTATTTCGTGCTGCTAGCCTCTCTTGTGAAGTGTAGCAGTTGTTGTGATTTTTCCTGCTCTATACCACGGCGGGGTTGGTGTGTGGTAGTAACAACAGTTGGGGGCATTTTTATAGTATAGAAATATCACATTTTACAACAAAAATAATCTGTATTAATTTCTTTATGTTCTTGTACTAAGAACATACACACATTGTCCGAGAAGTTGAAGGAAGGTCTGAGAAGGACAAAATCCAAATATATATCATTATCAACGGGATATCTATAATGTTACACATGTATGCTACCAAATCAGAAAATGTTACATCGATTTATCTTTCACACAAACAGACTTTCTGAATCTATATTATTTCATACATTTTGGGGTAATAATAAACCTATCCATCACCCCAAAGTTTCCCACATTCTCTTCCCACCGGTAGAAAACATTTGTGACTGCGACCACCACCAGAAGAAAGCAGCAACAGGAGCAAATCCACCGCGCCCTGCTCGCTGAAGAGGACCGGCGCCGAGCAGCTCGTGAGAACTTCCACATGACCGCTGTCCCCATCCTCCAGCAGGCGGCCTATGAACCAGCGCTTCACCACGCGAGCGAGGAACACGAAGAAGGTAACACCCCACTTTGTGCAATTAAAGATATTCACCCTATTACCCCTGACAACCTTTATTTATTGGGTCAAGTGGTTCTCATATTTTTTTTCTCCAGAGCTATGCAGGCCTTTGTGCCAGCTGGGCCCATGTAACTATCCTCAGTACCAGATGTCAGAGACTGGTAGCGAGTCGACTTTGACTTTGTCTATTACATTGTTGTTAATCAAAATGCCTACTTCTAACTGCCTTTGTTGACTAACCTGCAACATTACTTATTCATGAAGTCTACTCACACATGTACTGCTACTTACATCTTCATAATCTATCCTTTGGTGTTATGCAGGTGGAAGTGTCTGATATACACAAATATGCTAAGGTAGAACTAAGATCCTTGATTTTTTTTTCGAGTGCAACATAAAATTATTTCCACTTGCTCCATTGTGCAAAAATCTTCATGAGCTGATCTCAGCCTATTTCAACTCATCCAATATTAAAAGACAAGGCTCATCAGAGTTGTTGCAGGAGAGGAATTCAATCACTTTTTGCATGAAGACAGCAAAATTGCAGTGCTATATTTCGCTTTGATCACTGCATTATTTTCCAGTTGCCTCATGCCTTTTTGCGCTACACCAGATTTTCATTTACAGCATTAATTTTGTGGTCGGGAAAATAATATGTTATCAATCTGTTTGAATAAAATAACGTTCACCTATGTGACCTTTATTATAATAATAATGTTATGCGTTAAACAGTTTGAGGTGGTAGGTATGTGTCTACTGCCAGAAGCACATGTTCATGTTACAGTACAAGTATTACCTATGCAGAAAGTAGACCTTCCCTTCAGGCGACACTTTTTTATTCTTTGCGTTACAGGCCCATCACGATAGTATGAAAAGCCCGGCAATAAAAATATACTCCACCTTAAAGTTTTAAGTTTCTTTTCCATTTTGTCCTCCATAATTCACTGAATTTGTATTTAAGGTGTCATATAGCCCAAAGAATAATAAAAGTGTGGCCCTAGTAGCTAACCACTGACCAGGTGAGGGACCAACAGGATTTGATTGATGTATATTAAGCGTTTCCCTACTCGTGTTTGTAAAGTGGGGTCTATTTGTCCTAAACAGGGAGTTCACTCTCTATAGTTCATTAGTATCTTCTAAATATATATATTTCATATTAAAGTTCAGGAGTATCGTAAGATGTTGATATGTGATACCCATTTTAATTCTTACAGCCTCAGATGCTGAAACTATCATGCAACTAATACAAAGTACAATGCAGTTAATGTCAATTTCATCATACTGAATATATGGTATTGGGTCTCTGAATAGGTTTAATTGATGCTACGGAAGGCATACAGTGTGTTATACTTCAAATGATAAATAAGTACTTTAAAACTGTTTCCAACTTTATATGTGAAAACGACATAGCTCTCTGGTAAACACATAAGTTGGTTAGTTAAAAATCTCAACTATGGTGAATATAAACTGTGAATGTTGTATTAGCTAGCAGACTTTTTCCACAGTATTTTGAATGAATTAGTTTTAAACAAAAACTCCTCAGCAATTTAAAATACTCTCATCCGTTTTATTTGATTAAGCTTTTAATGACATTGCATTGACATATAGCATAAAACCTCGGTATTTAAATTGATAACGACAAAAAATAGTTTAATATATTCACTAGTGATTCTGGATAGAACTGAACTATTTCCAAAGACATCCTGTGTAATATTTGCCACTAAAACATGAAGTGGGGGCCCAGTATTGTTTTTGAATTGAAAGCCTTCTTTCTTCTTTTTGACACCGTTGTAACTGGTTTTCCGTTTGCTATCTCCTTTTCTCATTTTTCTCCCATTTTTCCTTTGGCTCGGCTGCCTCCTGTGTGCGTGGCCCTACCTCGTGGTCCTTTCCTTGTGAGGCTAGCTCAAGGAGGTAATGTCTCGATCCCCGTGCCCCAGTTACCTGACCGATCTCCCCTATCGTCAGGCACTCCGAGCTACAGCAAGAACATAAGTACGGAAACTGAAAGTCTGATTTAGCACTAGCGAGTATTTTAACCATTAACTTTCTTCTTATTAACAGCTAGCCTGCATATATATATATATATATATGATATTGTATACTAATACGAAACCCATCTGCGCATAGTCCTTTTAGTCTTAGTGACTATATAACGTACAGAAATAACTACAGATTTGGCCATGGGCATGTTATGACACCAATAATATATACATGACAAATGTGTAGCTTATTCCTAGGTTAGAGATTTTCTGTGTGTTGTCCTCTGTTTAATCAGTGTTTCACCACTTGAATTCGGCCACTCTACACTAGCGATCGCCACCCTCCCTCTCTTCTTACATGGTCATAGCTGAACGGTTGCTTACAACTCACACCTTTCGCATAGCGTGTATATGATTTGTTAATTTTGCTGATTCACCTTAAATGAGTGTGTCCTGTCTTGAGCAGGCAATATTTATGAGCTCCTACAAAGATGTATGGAGGTTCATGAAGTAGCCATGATAGCCAAAGAAATGATCCTAACCCCCTAAATGTTTCCTACATACAGCGTAAAGATATATACAAACCACACGGACAGCCATAGGGTACAAGCTGGCACGCGATCTATGCCCGTGCATCATTGTCAAGTCCATCCAGTCTTGTTCATCACGTTTGTGAAACACACCTGTTATTTTTCTAGCCCCTCGCTCCCTCCCCACCTATAATTATTATAATAAGAATCTTTAAGGGTATTATTAAATGGGTTATAGCCTTCATACCTGACATTTCAAATTGTTTCTTGTTATGACCCACCTATCTGAACAGATATTGTATCCATATATACTATAACAAAATCAACAACATAGCCTTGTATGTTATGCTAAAAGAATTGCAAATTTAAACAACCTCCCATATATTTATATGTGTCATTCATATAACACATTTATAATCATGCAATATAACTATATAATATAACAGCTACAGTTATTTCTAAACTAACATTGTGGGTATGGGTGGGGTAACCAGTTCCTCCCACCATCCCCTACCCCCAGAGCCCCATGCTCCACCGTCCGACTGAGAACCTGTCACGTCCCTCACTGTGTGGCACTATAGACACAGCAGCCCTGTACAGGGTACTGTGTTTATAGCTGTCTATCTGCCTGTAACTTGTACCTTCCCTAGTGGTCGATCCAGACGGGGTCGGCGCTACATTCCCATATCAATCACCTTATCATAGCTTAATGATAAACTGGTCACCTGTTTCTCTGTTATATTGTAAGTAACTATGCCCCCCGTCTGGATCTGCCCCACCTCAAATCACTTTGACAATGGTTTATTTCCTTCATACTGTCTTTTTTCAGAATGACTTCTTTCTGTGACTCTTGTTTCAATCATATTAAACCCTGTATTATTACCATTACTAATGTGACAAAGGGTAAATTTACTTTATCCTTCTGAACATGTAATAATATACGATTATTTGTGTTTTTACCGTTGATTCTTCCCGCATGTCCTAGCCGGCAGTCAATGATCTGTACATCATGGGTTGTTATACATTGTATGTGGAAAAAGAAGATTAAGCATCATGACACGTCAACCTAACTTTCACCTTCAGGTATCGCATTCCCAAATAGTAACCACATCCTCTGCAATTCTGCCATCCTGTAAAAGTAGAGAAGTAAAAAAACATTTAGTAATCAAATCAGAATAAATGAGAATGTTAATATATCCAGACCAGATTTTAGAACCATGACAAATGTAGCAGCCATGTGGGCCAATATTTCCAATATGTCCATTACTACAGGAAATAGAGGTATTTCAGGCACACAATATACTTGCAATACAAACTATTTATCTATGCTACTAGTCAGCATAAAAAAACAATGTAAATAGCAATGCAAAATCATATAATAGATGTATTAGATGGCAACGGACGTAACAAAAAATATTGGTGCGATGCTGAGACTTTGACCCATGTATGTCCTAAACCAAATTCCATGATGCCGGTCAAGACATTTGCAGCATAAAAAGATAATTCCATATAATTAATCTTTCAGTAAATTGGATGGGAACTATTGTAATGGATGGTAACAGACATATCAAAAATATATTGTTGAGACTTTGGCCCCTGTATACCTGAATGTGGCCTGGGGGTGAGGTGTGTTAGGCTGGTGTGTCATGATGCGTGAGTGATGACCTCGTTGCGAGTACTTGTGTCCCACCCATCCTGAGCCGCCCCTCAGCGGGCTGCCTCTTAGTCTACACTGTTGCTGCACCTCGCCACTGCTGCTGTCTGCTGCATAACCTCTTAATGAGAGAGTAGTGCATTTACGCCCTTACGAGCGACTCGCCAGGTCTGCATTCATGCATCATGCCGACCCTACAGTATTGATACAATTCGGAAGGGTCGGCAAGATGCACCAATGCAGTGCCTGTGAGTTATTTACATTA
Source organism: Harmothoe impar (assembly GCA_947462335.1). Lineage (NCBI taxonomy): Eukaryota > Metazoa > Annelida > Polychaeta > Phyllodocida > Polynoidae > Harmothoe > Harmothoe impar. Next base: position 68,748,296 of record OX381714.1, read on the forward strand.
CACTATCTAGCATAATTATTATGCTTGTTAAATGAAGCTGTCAGTGATAAGTGTCGCAATGTACACATGAATAAAGCAAATTTCTCATCATATTTTGCAAAGCTTCAACATGCTGAAATAGAAGTGCAGCAGTGGGTATGATGTAATGCAAGATGCTTCAGTATTGTGGGAGTTAGAAAGTGTTTTTTCAGTTAGTAGACACCCTTTGTTTTTATATCATGAAAACTTCCGATGGGTACATTTATTTACTTCACTTTCAGAAGAATGTTGATATTGTGATCCCTATGATCCCGAACAAGCCCACTCTATTCAATGTAAATAAATATATTAATGCATAAAAACATGTGTACATTATATCTAAGTTGCTAGTATTAACAGATTCTTCTAAGAGCTGATGGACGTTATAAATGTACACAATAACTAAAGTAACAACAGCCTCAAAATATAAGTCTAGAACTGAACATCAGCACAAAGTTGAAAAGGCACACTCCAATTTAATCATCCAAAGACGGGCAGAATATCCAGTTTATTCCGTTAAAAGCTTTCAGGGTTGCCTACTACTTTAATGCACTATGTTGTCATCATGATGCAGAAATGCAGATCTGCACCACCATGAAGGGTGACATGCAGTACTGGAAAGTTACTCGCTATGCATACGAGTTTCACACCATATGAGTTACTACCCAATACAAGTTACTCACCATGTACGTTACTTGCCATGCAAGTTACTCGCCATAAATGCAAGTTACTGACAATGCATGTAAGTTACATGCCATGCAAGTTACTCAACATGTATGTGAGTTACTTGACATGCCAGTAACTCACTATGACAACAAGAGGGCATTTCAGTATTAAAAGCAAAGCACTATGCTGCCCTTAAAGGATTATTGAAGATGACTTTGAGATGAGTTATATGGGCGTTGTTCTTTGGCAGCAGCAGTGTGGCTGGGGTGTGAATCTGGTCTGATGGTGTTGCCTGCTGCCGTTTAGTACCAGCAGCAGGGGTAAGATGGTGTGTAATGCTGGTGCCTGCTGTTGAGCAGTAGCTGCAGCAGCAGTGGCAGCAGTGTATGGAGTTCAATTTGCCCAAATTTGAAACATGCACAGACTTGTTCCCTTACGTACATGCATGGCCTGCACATTGTTCCATTACGAATATGTCCGATGTGCACATTGTCCCATTATGAATATGTCCGATGTGCACATTGTTCCATTACAAATATGTACTATGTGCACATTGTTCCATTACGAAAATGTACACCGTGCACAGTGTTCCGTAACTGATGTGCACGGCGTGCATGTGTTCCGATACAAATTTTGGGAATGGTGCAGGTTGAGTACAATGTGGCCAAGTTCGTAATGGAACAGTGTACTTTGTTCCATTACGAATTTGGGTATTCGTAATGGCACATATTAGATGTACCATTATGAATTAAAACAGGCCATGCTCTTGCTTGTGCTAATGTTTAGGCAAATTGAGCTTTCATTGACGTGGCAGCAGCAGCAGTGTAACTGAGGTGTGATGGTGTCTTGTACTGGTGGTGCTTGTACTGGTGGGTGGTTACTGTCATAACGTGGCATGTGCTTTGTCCTTGTGTAGCCGCCCAAGAGGAACTCACCCTCAACATGGCAGCGCGTCGCGTGTCAGTCGCGCCCATCAACAGGCAGTCAAACGTTCAATTACGAACCATGTCCTGGCGAAACGGCAGCATGTTCATGCCACGACCAACAATCTTTGAAGGTACAACCCTTTAGTCTTACTCTGAGTCTCTGACCACCCAGCTCCCACTGCTTCTCCCTCCTCCCCCTCCTACTCCCTGTGCAGCCTACTACCCTGTTACCTGTTAGACTGACCTGGGGGCCAGGTCAACCCTCCCGCTACTCGTATTTCATCCCCTTCAGTTCAGCGCCTTCCACCTTAGTCAGCTTTTCCTGCAGAGGCCAATACATAGTCAGCTTTTTTTTTTCTTCCTTTGAAAAAAATTATTGTCATATTTGTTTTTGTCATCAGTGCAGAGCATGGTTTTGGTCATAACTATTTCTGTTTCCGGATGAAATTTATTCTTTTTCATTTCTTGCTTCTGGCATTGCAGAGTTTTGACAATTTGAACAATAACATTCAACATACCATTTTTTTTGTGTGTTTTGCATTAAATTCAAAGGTGTTGACTGGTGTTCCTATTTTACTTCAGCAAGGGTTTTTCGTTGTGCTTCATCTTAACAGTTTATGGTTTATGCGAGTCTCTATGAATGTGTTTCAGTTGGCAATAGCTACTTTACAGCAGAGGTGTTTAACCCGGTTTTCAATTTCTTTCCGAATTGTATTTTTCATATTATTATTCATACAATGGGTGCAAGGAAGCCTTTTGTTTTTTCAGAATCTTTTGAATGTTATGTTGAATTTGCATGTCTTTTCTTCCTATTGCCAATTGAAATTGGCTCCATTTTTATATGCTTTTGGCTTGCAGATTGCAATGGTATTCACCTTTTTTATTTATTGTTTGTACTCTAGCACGTCCTTGTAAACTAACAGCTTTTGCAGCCTTGGCCACGTATCCGGCCATGTTTATACATCACCGGGGCAGAAGCTTCAATATAAAGTACTGGTCCGTACACGCATCTGCAATGTTAGGATTCAGCGTTTAGTTCATTGTCTAGTACTGCATCCAAGGACATCATTATATTTGTAAACTTGTTTCAAGCAATCCTCAGCAAATTATGTTAGTCTGACTAATGCCAGTTCAGAATACAACATCAGAACTTACAAACATGTAATAGCGAGTGTATTTATTTTATTCATATTTCTTACATTAAGTGCTATTAAGTTTGCTACTTTGATATTCACGCTACTATTTGTAAAGATTTAAATAAAAGATAAGGATATTGGGTCAGTATAGATAAGTATGTATCACATATAGTTATAGCACCTATAGATATAGGTATATTCATGGTTTTTTTTCACTATGGAGAAGAGACAGTCATACCAGGTATCAGTACTTGATTGTTATAACTGACAGTGACTTATGATCGACAGATTTATATATTCAGTGTTATCTTGTACTATATATCCTTAATATGGTAGTTTGGGTACAATATCTGAACAATGTCTTAAATTGGCACTTTCAACAATACCAATTCCCTCGCTAACTGTCTAGAACCAATGCTGTGATGACTTTGTTGAGAGGGCCGCTTTAATGTGGATGTTTGTGCATACCTTAATAACAATAACATTTCCATTGCAGGAAGCGCAGATAAAAAGCGAAGTACTTGTAAGACTGTGTTCTAAAACACTCTGACTGTAATCATACATACCTACACTCTCAATGGTTTTCTTGGCTTTATTTCTCTTATGTTATTTACTCTTTTCTGGAGTTGGCACAGTTATGTTGACACTTTAATATTATTGCCATGGCCTTAAACTTTTATATGCTAAGACTACTCTCTACAGTGTTGTTATCTTCAAAAGTAATATGCATTTTCTGCCTAAGATCAGTCAACATCAATGCAAGGAACTGATTTATCATTTAATTTTGGTTGCAAGTTTTAATTTCCTCTCTGGGAACATAAAAATTAATATTTTTACCTGATAATATTTCTTTTTTCATCAACACAAATTTGAAAGTGTTTTGGTTGAAATTGGCAAACTTCTCAGAATGAAAATAATTCTTTCGATATTTTTTTCCGCTGTCTGCACTCATGCTACCTATCCTCACAGATTTATTTTAGTAAATATTTGAAAACTGACTTAAAATATCAAGCTTTTTGCCAGTCCTTTCAAAATTGAACCAAAAACTGATTGAGCTATGTAACATTTTCAGAATTCCACATATTATACCAGAATTTAAAAAGTAGCTGTAAGACTTGAAGTCTTTTAATTATGAATTAATAAACATATGAAAATGATGAACGAATGATTTTAACTATAATATGATCAAATCCCTACTTTTTTGGGGGGAGGGGATTTGGCTTATATATTTATATGTAATACTGATGCTGAGAATTTGGCGTCAGAATCACGTTTAAACAAGGGACAGTCGCAGAAAGCTTGAAGCGTCAGTGTGGTCAGAGCTGTTATAGTATAAGTAATTCAGGAACTGACACTTAATGTCTCATTGTTGTACCTTATTATGTTTAGGTGGCATGAGTGCAGTTTGCCTCCTTCTACTTCTCTAATCAATGAACTTGAAAGCATGCATTGAATATGCTATGAGGATCTGCACCATTCTAAGAAGGACCTTCATTCATCATTGGTGCGGGAAACACATTTATTTTCGGGTATATTGTTTCTCAAATCAAAACAATGTTTCAGTGTTTTTTTAACTACTAGTAGTTTTAATCTATAAAGGTTTAAGTGGATGTTAGATAGAATAAAGGTACTGTACTCACATAGTGGGATACTGGGGTGACGGTTCTAGCTAGACGTCATCTGTCGTGCCTAAGTAGGGTTAGGACTCACAACGCACATATTCACACATCAGCTCACATACAAATACTATCCTAAGGAAAAAACTGGCGATAACATAGGGAGTATCATGTTTTTCCCATTATTATTATTTCCCGAAAAAGTGGGTCGACCTAAGGTACTTTTATTATCTGAACATGACTGAGAATACCTAAACAAGAGTAGCTAAGATTACTCTAATTCACTTCACAATAACATTACCCCTTTGAAGGGTCGTACCAATAGTCCAAGGTTCCAGGAAACAAACACTGTATAAACATGTGAGCAAACTCACAAAAAATGGGGTGGCAGATTATCCTCACTGCGTCGCTGCTCACCTAATTGAAAATTTCTTAACAAAAAGAAATTTTAGACAATTTCTTTTTAAATTAAAAAAGATCTGCCTCTGACATGAACAATGCTAGTGGGGCTTCCCGGAGGCTGGTTTCCGGCAGTACGTGTGTGTATCACATATGTGTATTGCAGGTGAAGAGGAACGAGTGGAGCACGTCCATATGCATCACATGCAGCTCGCGCAACACTTCTTCCCATCATGCATCTGTGCGGCAGCCCTCCCCATCATACACCTGCTAGAGGACCTAGAGGTCAACAAGGAGGGCGTAGCAGGTACAGTCACCTTATTCAGCCTAATATGTGCCTTCCCCCTAATCAGCGCCTACCTCCTTTATGAGGCATTTCTTTTGCTGGAAAAATCTCAAGTGGAGGCAATTAAACTCTATGTACTAAAATGCCATTGAAAAAAATTACAAGTGACATTCAAATATGAACTGCACATATGACAGAATTAATTATGTCAACGGGTGATTTAACTGGTATGGTGTTTCTGGTTTCCAGTCGCAGAGGTCGCTGAGAAGGTCATATGGAGCTGTATGGTTGAGGAACCCCAACTGTTCCTGCGTACGTTCCTCGAGAAGCTCACCAAAAAAGACAAGCGAGTGAGTTATCATGTTAAATGTTTTTAAAATATATGTACACCCTGTGTCTTTCACAGTGTAACACTGGCTTTTGTAGGGAATGCCTTAATGATATCAGTGTAAGCCACTTGTAACAAAAGCACATGTCACTTTGCAGGAGGAGTTGGTGTTTTTGCTTCGGAAGCTGCTATATCACATCCCAGAACTGCCTGCACAAACTGCCCACACCATCTTTAATTATCTGGTAAGTAGCACGGCCCCACCATCTCAAAAAAGGGGAAGATTTGTATCCTTAAGCAGAGTCAAAATTATAACCCCCCCTCATGTCTTGTGACATGAACGAGGATGCCTTATAGGTGGATCTGGTCATGTCCTATGTTTGTCCTTCAGAGGTGGGTCTTGTCAGGCCCTATGCTTGTTCTTTTCTAGAGGAGTCTTATCATACCCTATGCAGTAAGTGTTTCTTAACTGTCCTATTCCAGGTGGGTCTTATCATGTTCTATGTTTGTCCCATTGCAGGTGGGTCTTATCATGTTCTATGTTCGCTCGCCGACGGAAGGCGGCCAGGAGGCCATCGGGGAGGCATTGTCTGTCCTCCACCAGGTGGTGCCATCGGTCCACGACATCTTCTTCAAGGACCTCAAACAGACACTCAAGAAGGAGCAGTGTGATGTGAGACTATTTAGCTATCCTAGGTTTACTGGAAGGATTATTACATTGACATCTTATTGTATCTAGAATTTTATTGTATTTTTAGAGAGGTTAATTGGCCCCAAAAAAATTCCCTTTTTATTTTAAAACTGGCCAAGAGAAGGGATATGCACTGATCATGTGAAATGTAGTATATCTAAATCTGAATGAAGCAATGAAAAGAAAAGGCTTTATTTATTATACAATAAACAGTGTTTAGGCTTCAAAGACACCTTCATCAGGTACTCAATCTCCTCAACAATTCGTTTTGCAGCCAATGCTCATGATTACTGCCAATGTGCCGAGTGCCAAAAAGCTGATCGTGCACGACCCAGGAGACACAGGGATCCCGTCCCAGTGCCCAATCCACGAGGACACCCAGTTCTCTCAAATCCTCAGCTACAGCCTCGACTTCTTCAACATCCCCGACGAAGAGCACAGTCGCTACTTTCTCGTGGACACCAAGACGAGTAGGTCTTTTATAGTCTCATCCTTAATATTACTTCTTGGCTATACTAAGGCTTGTGGTGTGCCAGGACCTAATGTAAGAATTATTTCCAGTACTAATTTGACAATTTTAAGACCTGTTAAGCTGTCACAGTTGGGGGGAGGGGGCTAATAAGGCATAGGCCGGACTGGAGCTTGTTGCGGTGGCCCGCACTGATAACACCTGGTAGGGTGGGTACCAGCATGTCCCTTGAAGTGGGTGTTACCCAGGGACAAGGTACCAGTCAGGGGGTGCCTTATCAGTGTGTTTCACCGCAACCAGCGAAGTTTTAAATGGTGGACCCACTGGTTATGAAGCTAGCCTCCTATACACAAGTTAGGCTTATATGCAATGTTTGAATGCAGAAGATTTTGTTGATCAGAGTAGTATCTTTATTATCTATGTGGATCTGGCCACAGCCAATCAATTCAAGGTTCTTGCTAAATGTTTTTGGAGGGGGGCTATCTATTAGACTTGGCTATAGTAAACTCAGAATTAGAAATATATTAAGAAATCATTTTTACTCTGCAGATCAAATGCACAACCCCACATCTTATGTACGAGACTTCTACTTCTTCCGGCGTAGTTACTACCCGGAGTTTACCATGGTTCAAATGGATCCTGAGGAAGCTGCTAAAACGCTACAGAAGCAAGTGAGTACAGGCCCTTCAGTTGGTTAAGAACCTGTTTATTGTTGATAAAACATTGCCTTTATTTTTTATGAGAAAATATAATGAATAATTTGTGCTACTCTTTTGTATTGATCTAGGCTTTCATGCTCAAATTCGTGGAAATGGGAAAAGTCAATTTTTCCGCCTCCATTGTCCAATCGGCACCGACTCAACAGGTATGTATAGAATACAGTGTGTTCACTGTATGATTATAGTGCTTGCTCATTTTTCTTATTTTTGACACTTGATTTAGATTTCAAAAGTGTGATATGCCTTTGGATTGACACTGTTGGGATTATTGGCATATACAGTCCTACCCTTAGCATATGCCGCCAGTGTAACAAGCTCTCATCAAGTTTATACTGTATTCAACATGATAAGCGCCCTGGAAGCTTAAAAAATCATTTACAGTGGAAAAATCTGCCTCATATATACATTTAATAAGCGCCTCCCCCCATACCTGTCATATACAAACTACTTGCCCACCTCAGTGTTTTCCTCAGGGCTTCTGCTCAGGATAGACAGAAACTTACATGTACATGTTACTTCCTGCCCAGATCCAGAACCATGTGTCATTCCTCACGGAGGAGCTCCTCAAGTTGCCATCATTCCCACGCAAGGCCCTTGAAGCAGACTTTGGTCTGTGGGGAGACCAGTGGGGAAAGGTACGACGTGGATTTTGATCACTTTGACACATTTAGAGAATTATCTCAATACTCTTTTTAACTGGACACTCCTTTTTCATGTGTGAATAAAAATAATATTATAAACTAAAAAGAGAACAAAAGGCTTTTAAGAAATTGCCAATTGGCAGTCTGCTTTAGCTTCTATAGCTCATGTAAATTTGAATTTGCTAGACGATACTTTTGCTCACTGCATTTTTCCCCTATTTTTCTTAACAGGAGCTTCGCGGTCTAGATATGATGCACAAATATGTGTGGGTGAAGGTATGTATCATTCCATCTCTAGTTTGTCAGTATCACATGATGTAAAAGCTTTAGGGAAAGAGATAAAATTTACACGAACTACAAGAACTTTATACCCTTCGTTTCCAATGTCCAACATGTTTAGGAGTATGTTGAGTACCTCTTTACCTTGTTCTTACAGTTGATGTTCAACATGTTTGGGAGTATGTTGAGTAACTCTTTACCTTGTTCCCACAGCTGATGTCCAACATGTTACCCCTTTACCTTGTTCATTCAGCTGATGTCCAATATGTTTGGGAGTATGTCGAGTACGTTCACCTTGGCAGGAGACTTGCCGCTGTTCCTGAACGTGCTGAGTGGCGCGGTGCTGCTGCACTGTGAGGACACGGCTGTACTCCGTGTTTGTCTCGCCACTTTCATCAACGCTTCACGCCACTTCAAACAGGTATGGGCTAAATAACACCATGTGACACTTAAAACAGGTCAGTGGTAGATAATGCCACAAGCCGCTTCAAACAACAACTTTTTTTGTAGGTCACTGTAGGGGGCCATTTTAACTCATACAAAATCCAGGTCATGATTATATAAAAGTCAACCTCCCATTTAGGACTTTATACACCTATTCTCACCTATTCTAAAGCATATTTTCACACACTTTTAATCAATTTAGTTGATTCCACATTACTGTTGAAGACATTTGCAACTTTTTCAGATCATTTTTCATTATAGAAATTTTGCAAAACCATAGTTATCAGCCGACCCCTACTGTGAGCAAATGGTTTTATGGTCACCATATGTAGAGAATTGTTTTCAAACACTACAGTATGCCCTAACCCAACATGTCAGCACCCAGCTGTGGTGAGGTTACAGTGTGGTTGTGTCTGCAGGTGTTCTCTACGTCGGGCTACCTGTACATCGTGCCCACCCTGATGAAGGTCTACTCCAACCACCAGTCTAACCCCGTCCTGTGTGGTGCTATAGAGTTTGCATTCCGCCAGTTCTACACCCTGCACCGCAAGCCCTTCATGCTGCAGGTAGGAAACATGTGCATTTGTTGTCTTGTATGCCCACCCTACGTAGTGAATTTACATCCAAGGGGTCAACATGATGCATGAATGCAGTCCTGGTGAGTAGACTTGCCAGGGATATTTTTATGCATCTTATCAAAATTAGACCACAATTTTTGTGAAGAAAATTCTTTTTTTTATGCATATGTGGGGAAAAAACCTGGTGGTTTGTAAAATTGGATTTGATGAAAGATATGCTTAACATTACTGAATAATTGCTATTTCTGAGAAATTGTTTAACCTTACTTATGGGTCTCTAGCATCCTATACTTCTTCTGGATCCTTCCTAAGGGGTCTATAGCATCCTATGTCTGTATTCTATTTCTTGAGGCCTGTATGCTAGTTTCCACATGACATGACAATTATGTGCTCTTTAATTTCACCAACAGATGTTTGGTAGTCTGGCCCCACTACTTCACATGACAGAAGACCCCAATGTCTTTGACTTTGGCAAGGTATGTACCCCTTATCTCCCTTCAGCCTGATATTTCTTGTTTCTTAAATTTTCTTCATTAAATAGTGCTGGCTCCATTTTCTAGCATTTATCCCTGCTGACCATAGGAAGGTGATCCAGGACAAAACTGCAGGCCCACAGGTTGAATGACAAACCTTTTCATACTACTACTCCGTATAAACCTCCTACCCTGTTCTGAATACTACCCTGTTTAAACTGTTAACGTAGCTCCTCACATATGAAAGACTACCACTGCCTAAGCCTTACGCTTGTTCCCTAGGTGGACAAAGAGGCACTGTTCAACCTGTTTGTTGCGGCAGAAACAATGTATGACCTACTGCTGGTATTAGTCACTACTGTCACTGTCTAACCCTTCACCTTGTTCCCTAGGTGGACACAGGAGCCCTGTTCCTGCTGCTTTTAGCCTTAGAGACGGAGACCAATGATGACCTGGAGATCCTGGACCTGGTGGAGGGAGACAAACCTCTGATGGCCATGGACTTCTGCTACGTGGAGGACCCTGACACCTTCCAGGTCATCGACGCCATCAACATGTGTGTCACTGTCATCGCCTACGCCTGTGACTCTGTGCGCGCCATGCAGATGCTGGTCAGTATAAGCATTTATTCTTTCATATAAGCCTCATTACTAACCCTAAATTCAGTTTTGAAAAATGTAATTAGCCTGGGGAAATTAGAAAATGGGTTCAAAAACAGAAGCGAAATAAAAAGCAAACACACTCGTAACATACAAAAAATAAACTTTGACGTTGTTTTGCTCATTACACACAATATCCATCTATTACAAGGTACCTTAGGCTGTACATCACTGTGTGTATTACAGTGGTTGTCAGGCTGTATATTTGTTATTATTGAATACAGACTATTCTGGCAGGCCTTCCTCAATATTTGAAGCAAATCTAGAACCTGCATGTACTATTGTCTATATAAGACTGCACCTTTCCTGTAAGTATCTTTGTGTTCCTCAGACCATTCTGGAGGCAGTGCTGCCTCACTACCTGAAGCACATAAAGAAGGAGACCAACAAACAAGACTCGCCGGGAGCCGCCCGGGAGGAGATCTCTGTGCTCTCCAACATCGCCGTCTCTCTGCGTGCACTCATCATCAGCTGTGAAACCCTTACCAGGTATATAGATCACTTTGTCTGATTCATCCAGTCTATGTGTTACTTTAGCAAACTGGGAAGAAGCTATGAAGCAATCATGATTCTAATAGTTTCAGGAGACAGGTAAAAGAACATTCTATAAATCATAGAATCATGATTGATTTTGAAGTCAAGTTGGTAGCAATCTGGGAAAAGTAATGCAAGGCAGCCATCCAGGTTTATGGCAGTCTTCAATATGACACAAACTGGATTCAGTTATGTCAGCAGGCACTACCTAGGTCATCAGCAGCTGTCGCTCTGACACTTTTGAGTGGTTCTGATGGAATCATTGCTGGAGGCATTTGTTCATGTCTGTAACCACTATTATGATGCCATAGTGGTTAGATTCCCCATAACAACTGTGATGTATTATTTTTCCTATGCCCAGTAGTCCAATGTTATAATCGTTTACATCCTTCTGTTCTACAGAAACTTTAGCGGCCCCCAGCGCCATTTGGAGACGGTCAACAGCAACATGAAGCCCAGCGCCAACCATAGCAACCACTCCCCCCAGGGCATCTTCCACGACGAGCACTCTGAGATCAAGTAAGTAACCATAGCAACCACTCCCCCCAGGGCATCTTCCACGACGAGCACTCTGAGATCAAGTAAGTGATCATAGCAACCACTCCCCCCAGGGCATCTTCCACGACAAGCACTCTGAGATCAAGTAAGTAACCATAGCAACCACTCTCCCCAGGGCATCTTCCAGAATGAGCACTCTGAGATCAAGTAAGTTACCATAGCAACCACTCCCCCTAGGGCATCTTCCACGATGAGCACTCTGAGATCAAGTAAGTAACCATAGCAACTACTCCCCCTAGGGCATCTTCCAGAATGAGCATTCTGAGATCAAGTAAGTAACCATAGCAACCACTCCCCCTAGGGCATCTTCCACGATGAGCACTCTGAGATCAAGTAAGTTACCATAGCAACCACTCCCCCCAGGGCATCTTCCAGAATGAGCACTCTGAGATCAAGTAAGTAACCATAGCAACTACTCCCCCCAGGGCATCTTCCACGATGAGCACTCAGTAGACTTTGATTTGAGACTCTCTGTAATGATGTAAAAGTAGATCTTTGTATGACACATTTTACTGTAGTTTAGTAAGTAATACACCTTTAATGAATCCCTCTATGTGTACCCCCAGCTCCCACTTCCACTACATGGAGGAGGGCCGGCGCCGTCACGTGACCGCCGAGGACGAGGCTGAGCTGACCCTCAATGAGTTTCGGCGGCCGCGTAACTCGCTGCTGTGTATTGTGTCCTACTTCTACGCTCACGCCACCGCCCGCATCCGGGAGCTGAGACGCTTGCTGGCCGACCCCACCTTCAGGGTGCCCGACTTGCTCGACCACAAGACTCAGAACGTAAGTCACACATCTACACCAACCCCCGTTTAAAAAACACTCTCATATCCTCTATGCTATACAATATATAGGGTGCCTGATAATCTCATTCACACTGTACCTGTCATATGGTAGATTCATTGTACAGAACACCAGAAAGACAGAAGGGGGCATGTGACTTACCACATGGGCTCACGCCTATGGGCCTACCACCATGACACGAGGCATGAGTAACTTGTTCCCCATTTGACTACCGCTAGTTTTGCTGTAATCTACAACTAAGTGTACTTATCCTTCAGCGGCTGGCAGAGGTGACACATACCCTACTGAAGGTGGCCCCGTATGACCCAGCCACCATGCGCTGTCCCGGCCTACAACAGTAAGTACAACTTTTACATTTCTTATCTGCCATTCTACTCAAGCATCGATCGCCCAAGTTGTATATACCCTTTTATGGAAAGTCACCATTCTTCCTGAAGTTGGTATGCGCAGTAATTGAGTGGAATAACCATGTGCACTCCAATAGGTTAGAGCTGTTGAATAGCATTTCAAAATTCACTTAAGATTTTGACAGAAACCTAACCACTAGGTACAAGGTATATTATATTATGTCCCATGGAATACATCTGTTTGTTTTACGTGAAGATTCCTTGTTGTCCTCCTCAGCTACATGCTGGACATGCTGCCTGCCATCGACTGGTCCAACGAGTCGGCCCGGCCGGCCCTCAACCTCATCCTGCGCCGCATGGAGCGCCTCTTCTCTAAACTATACAAGAAACCCATCCTCATGGTAAGCCTAAACTCTACAAGCCTAAAGTCTACAAGCTTAAACTCTACAAGCCTAAAGTCTACAAGCCTAAACTCTGTAAGCCTAAAGTCTACAAGCCTAAACTCTGTTAGACTCGGCCCCCGTCTCTATATAATCTAGACTCGGGAGGAGCAGCAGCGCTGCCTTACACTCTTCAAGCCTAACCGTGACAAAGTATATGCTTGGCAAGTGTAGCGCGACCAGTCGGCCCCCATGCGTTTCACTCTCCAGCAGATCTTTAGTAATGGTGGAGATATGCACCAATATCTGCTTGGAGAGGGTACTGCTAAGCCAACGCGGTCCCCAGCGCTGATAAGGCACTGGGTTAGATCCAGCTCTGCGTGGGGACACGGATGGGCGGGTCTGACAGCGAGAGACTAAAACTCTGTAAGCCTAAACTCTACAAGCCTAAGCTCTCAGTACTTTGGTGTTTGGTGAGCCAGCCCTGTTCTATATGTACACATTTATATTGCATGTTTATATTGGTTTGTCTGAACACCCACAGCGCCACCTGGATTGGGATGCGGCCTCTAACCTCCTCAAGGCCATCCACAAGACGCTGCTCAAGTTCAACTACATCGCCCACCTCCCACACCTCAAGGTCAGTCAGGGTCACGCAAGGTCAATCTTAACTCCAAGGACATACCCTTCTAAACCCATTCTCCACTAACTATTATGGCATGTCATATGCCAACCTTTTTTTCCTTTTTTTCATGAGATGAACACAGTAATTAGCAGGGTCAAAATTAACTAAATGGATATTTAAAGTTTTCTAAAAAGTGTTTATTTTTTCAATAAAATCATGAAGAGTTAGTCATCAACAGAATCGTTTGAATAGAAATGTGAAAGGTATCCAGAAAACCTTGTAGGGATATCAAAACTTATATGATACTGAATAATAAATGAGGAGTGTTCTTATGTTACTCAACAAACCCGTCAACAAGTGATGAAAACCATATGAATTCAAAAAATATCCAAATGCATTTTTCAACTATATTGAGAAGGCCCTAGACACAATTTTTTCTGAGGAGCTCATGATATAATTCAGATAAACAGTGTCTAAATAGCAAAGACTTGAGCTGTTTAAGACAATGCTAGAGTCAACATTATTGAGAACAGAACCTCAGCCTATGACATTTTCTGCTGACTGTGGACCTCTTGTTCACTGAGGCAGAGCTCAGGTTCTTGTTCTATGAAGTGGCCTATTCATTTTTAACTTTCCTTTAAAAGAATTTGCATGTTCTCTTTTTTCACATTTGCGCTGAATTTTACCCACCTTTCCATACAATCAACATTCAGGAAGTGCATGGCGTATGTATCTAGTCGGAACTAAGTAGAACCTCTATTTATCTAATCATGCTTTAGTGTTGATTACATTGTCATTTGATGCAACATGATTTCATACACTACTGTATATACACCATATAAGTGTTCTGTACTTTCACGCATTTACCATGACTGTTTATCATCGCGCACCAACACACACAAAATGCTAATCCATGCCTCGATATATTTCAATGGCAGTTTGTTTATCCAGGAAACGATACTTATTGCATTGCAAAATAATACGGTAAAATCAAATCCTCCACGTTAAAAAAAATTGCACTTATCATATCAAAGTGAAGAATGCGTCAATGTTTATTAATGATATGTCATGAACACCACATATGTTTTGGTCACTCCATGTATCTGCCTTTATACTTAGTCTAGTTAGCACACTGGATTGTTATCTTTGTTACTTCATCTTACACTAAGTGAACTAAGATCATGATACTGAACTAGGGTGTGACATGAAATATTTGTTGTACATGTAGATTTACTATATACGAGTAAGTTAGATATTGCTTGTAGTCATATGCTTTCCATGGATCTTTTCGATTTTAAAATCTATATTTCAAGGCACATTGGCCAATATTGTTGTAAAAAAAGTCAACTTACAGAAATATTAACTGCTAGAGTAAGACAAGACCAGGTTTTTATAAATGGGGACACAAAACGAGACAGACTACTGACCAGCGCTTGACAAAGATTAAGATAAAGTTGGGGTTCATACCGGCACAGCACTTCTACCCCTGGTTCCTTAGGATTGTCTGAGACAATGAGGGAGTGGGAGGGGGGGGGCGCAAAAAAGTTTTGAACCCTCAAAAAGATCTGACCCCTCTTGAAGGGGGGGGGGCATAAGAAATGCTCCTTTGTAGCAAAAAAAAGCTTGCACATTACTATAGTTCAAGGGGGGGGGCAAATTTTTTTTAGCTGCCTTCACGAGAGGGGGCACAAAATATTTCACGTGCTCTAGAGGGGAGGGGGCTTAAAGATGTTCACACCTTCGCAAGAGAATTCACCACCACCCCCTGTAATTAATTAATGGACACTTTATTAATTTACACTGTCATATTTGTCCCCCAAATAGATATAGAAAAACAGTTCTAGACGACATAAACAGAAGGTCCAAAGGATATGGTCTTCCAGACTCAACATGTAATGTCTAAACAATTACCATAGATATATCTATACTATTCATTCATTTGGCTCCCCAATTACACCTAACGCAGTCCTACCTCAGAGTTGGCTCACCACCTTCTACTCTGTGCCCCAATTACAACAAATTGCAGCAAGAAAAAGTTGTTGATAAAGTTTTTGAACATTTCTGAAGCGTGACAGACACTATTTCAAAGATTTTTGTCCAGTGAATATCCACTACAGACAACATTATGAAGATTCTGCTAAAACCAACACAACTTTATCATTATTTAAAAGTCACCCATTGTTACTGCCAGTTATTGTTATAACCCAGTGTTGCCCTTTGTCCGGTACTTACTGCATTGGTCTATAACCCAGTGTTGCCCTTTGTCCGGTACTTACTGCATTGGTCTATAACCCAGTGTTGCCCTTTGTCCCGGTACCAGACGCTCATCTCGGTGTGCGTGAACATCCTGCTGGCAGATGACACACTCAACGTGCTGCAGGGAGACGTACAGCACGGAGGGGTCCCTCACCGCCAGGAGACCAACTCCACCAAGGTGCCCCCTCCCCCTGCCTTCTGCTCCGCAGTCGTCAAGGTCACAACCATGCAGATGCAAGCACTTGGTGTAAGTAAACAATGTCACCTATTTTTATTTTTACAGTGTGGCATATACGTCCTGCAAGCCTATTGTACTTTTTAATTTTTATATATATATTTTTGTAAATTAGTTGATTTTGAAGTGCTGAAAGTGCTGAAATGGTTATTGTAATTGCAAACTTATTGAGCTTTAGGGGGTATTTTATTCTTCTTTTTTGGCCAAGTCCTATCAGATCTGGCTTTTCAGTCCTACTTCACAGTGGTGCCACGCTCCTTATTTCGTTGTTTTGATTCTGTTTTATCAGTTGGTGGGGTTTCTGGGTACTAGCAGGTATACATAATAATACAAGTTGTCTGGATGTGTTTAACAGGAGCTCTACACATTAGAGCAGATCTGTGGGGGTGTTGCCGTGTTCCCTACTCCAGAAAAGACGATGAATCGCCTTATCAACCTCATCCTGCCCCTCTGTATCCGCATGGGCTGTGGACGACGGGGTGAGTCACATTTGATACCTTATTCATAAGTCAATGTTTGGTTTGAATTTTATTGTAACATTGAGCTCATCATACTTTTTGCATTATGTACATCAATATTCCTCAGTGATATTAGAAATATTCAGAATTTGTGCAAGGTCTTTTACTCACTAAAATAGGTTTTGTACAGATCTGTGGCAAACAATAAAGACAGATTATTGTCATCTGTCTAGTAATATATACTGTCAGTAATGTCCTAAACATCCTGTTGTGCTTCTCACCCACCTTCAGACACGCCCAAGATGCGGCCGTTTGACATCAACTTTGCCATTACGTGCATCCTGAACGGCCTGATCCCCCCACACAAGCACATTGTGTCGACGGCCTCCTCAGCCACCAAGACCCAGCACCTCTCTGTCACCGACCTGGGCCGCTCCTCCACCTTCTCCCTGCACAACAGGAAGCCACTGCCCCGCGAGAACATGCTCAATGTAGCCTTCCTAGGTTAGTAGTTTAACTATACCAACCACTGCCCCGCGAGAACATGCTCAATGTAGCCTTCCTAGGTTAGTAGTTTAACTATACCAACCACTGCCCTGTGGGAACATGCTCGTCTTATATTATGTACAAATGAATGTTCGATAGTCTTGTCATTATGTACACAGTCTAGGAAAATATAGACAAATGGGTATGAATTGCTAATATTTATATATATATAGCTTGTTTTTTCTGAGCCATATGAGTCACAATCTATTCTAACCTGTTTTAAGTTACATTCACTAATACCAGCCTCCTTTCCTCCTACAGGGCTGAAGATCATGGTGGTGTGCTTTGAGAAACAACTCACAGCCGAGTGGTATCGTATCGCAAAATATGTGCGTGACCTCGGTCACAGATTACTAGGTAAGACTTACTTCATAACTTACCACATTATTTTTCACTAATATCTATGTCATTGATTTTTCCTATCTGGACATGCTTTGTAACTACCTTCCATCCTGAAATCTGCATTTTATTGTTTCTTGCAACCATGATTCACATGAGGTTTAAGCATATGAATGATTGTAATGGAAAATGCAATGCAACCCAAACACAATAAGTTCATTTGAAGCATGAGAAAAAGTAGATTTTTTTTTCAATTGTCTCAAGGAAACATAGTCTATAATAAAGTATATTTTGCCAGAAAACTATCAAATTATGGCCATATCTAATCAAACATGTAGTTCCTGTTCTTCCTTCCCTCCCTGCTTCCTTCACACAAATCATAGATAAACAAAAAGACAGAGACCTGTCCTCTGTTGGTCTGCATGCACTCTGAATGCTATTAACATGGCATGTTTTTTGGTAACACAGGGGATCCCACTTTGACTGCTTTCCTATCTCTCGTGAGAGATGAGTTCAATAAATATAAGTCTGACCTTATTATATGAAACACAACTGACAGTATGATGCTTTTGAACAATATTGGTCACTTTGATTTACATCTGATTCAAACAACAGACTAATGTGAACACAAATTTGTCAAGACATGATTCATGCTGCAGCTTATTGAACTCACCTCCTGAATGGTGCACTCAGCACAACAATGACAATCCTCTTGGGATCCGGCTGAACAGGACGACAACTTTTGTTTACTAGTGTTGTCTTTTGTTTGTCTTTTTACCCGTCTGTGATCCAGATAATACAGAGACCGGAAGTAAGTGGTAGAGTCTTCTCCAGGGATGCCACTTGTCCTTCTTTCTCCCAAAATCCGGATTTTTTAATTCATAATTATTTCATTTTATGTTTTATATTTAATCCAATATGATAGAAGGAGTTTATTTTGAGGGGTATTTTTTAAAATAAAGGAATTGCCGGATTTTTGATAACCAGGGAGTGGCATCTCTGCTTCTTCTCTCGACTTGTGCACACTCCACTCTTGTCTTGGAGTACCTGCCATGCTTCTCTCCGCACTCTACACAGTGCTTCATTCGACTCTACCAGAAATCAAATTTCATATAGATATTTGATTTGAGGAAAATTAAGCTCCCTCAAATGCAAATCGAGACACCGAAATGTATGTGAGCAGGCAAGCAGAAAAGTTAGTCTGCACCTTTGCTGATATCTTCTACCTACCTGCTCACATATGTAACATTAGTGAAATCGTCAAGTTGACCGAAAGTCGAATGTAGCTCCTATTTTGATGTATACCGTATTTAGAAATATGATGCTTGACAGTAGCGAGTTATCTGAATATGTTCCGCATTACTAGTGACATGTTATTGCATTGAGTATGAGGTAGTGACGACGCATTAGACACACTCAAAACCTGTGAGATCATTCAAGAGGCACTCAGAATACACACATGCATGACACCCCTCCCCGTCTATACCAATGTGCAACGAATGACTCGACTGAACATTATAATCAGTTCCACTTTCATTGGCTCAAACCATGGTAACAAATTTAAGACAAAGTATCGATGACCATTTTGATGGTGTCAGATACAACTAAAGGCACTCCTTCTGTGAGGGGTCCTTGACATAATCTGATGGAATTATGGAGGACCTGACTTTAGAGGGAGTACAATTCAACTGTTGAACTGATTATTACAAAACTCAGTACTAGGTTATTAGATGGTTTCTTTCAGAATAAGCAAAACATGCTGCACCAGCAGAAATAATTGCTTGGACACAAAGCTATAGATTAGTTGCAGGGCTGCGTAGAAAGTTCTTGAAAGATCAATTACGAGATTATGTCGCTGGGAGGTTTTTCGCATTAGCTGTCATCTGTGTATCTGTCATAGGAGATTATGTAGAATTGAAACTGGGTTTTCATATCAACAGCTCAGTGTATGAGAACCAATTACTTGTTAGCTAGAGACCTTCTTCATTACAATTCAATGTTGATCTTCAGTATCCACCCCCCCTTTTCATCGGAGTAGGAATAAGTGCTCTCTTCTTTCTCAGTAAGTGTTTTGCAAGCTCTCAGATGATTCCATCGGTTATGACACTTACATGGTGGACAGAAACAAAATGAGCATACTGTCAACTGATGAAGAAATAAGCTCTTGTATCAACTACAACTTCTGTTCAACAAGAATGAGAGTTGAACAACAAGGCGTAAGATCCCAGAACATATTATATCAATGCCTTCACACATGCAAAAACGTTATTTACCAAACAGAATACTAAAAACATCAATACACAGGCTATAGGTAACACACCAGTCTCAACATCCTATTTACCATCATAGAGTTATACATTTCCCTCCCTTGTCAAAAGACGTACTAATAAATCCCTTTTGCCCCCTGTAAAGTAGTTTAGGTAATACTTGCACCTTAACATAGTCTGCCACATGCTCATACATGCGTTTATAACCGTTTCAGGTGGCATTCCGCTTTGGCGCTTCCTGGACTTTGTTGTGACAGTGCGAACCCCACTGTTTCTGATGCTACAGCCCTTCATCCAGTATAGAGTAAGCCTGTCTTTGATAATCCTTACTCAATATACTGATATGTCTGATGTTAGCAAAAATGTAGATCCGTAATCTAGTTAAATAAGTTATCAGAATAAAATGGCCTCACATTAGATATAGTGAATATATGTTTATACTTTATGGCTCTACTATGTAAATGTGATGCAAGTTTGTTGTGAGACATTGTTGTTTTTAGATGATGAAGGTTGGTGTGACACATTGATTATTTATAGATGATGAAGGTTCGGTGTGATACAATGTGGGTTGTTCATTGTTTGTGGATAATGAAGGTTTGGTGACACATTGCTGTTGTTTATTTGTAGATGATGAAGGTTCGGTGTGAGACGGAGCAGGAGTACTTCCTGCAGCACATGGTGCACCAGAAGATGCACGGCTTCAACATGCCGCACCCCAAGTGTAAGGGCACCACGCTGATAGAGCTGGCCACCGAGCTCAGGCACCTCAAGGAGCAGCTCTCCTCTACCATATACGGTACTGTACAGCACACTAAATAACTCTATTATATATCATAAATAATATAAAGGAGCAACTCTCCTCTACCATATACGGTACTGTACAGCAGATTAACTAACTCTATTATATATCATAAATAATATAATAAATTATCATAGTATTTTATGTACTAGATGAAGTTCCACATGTGTGGAGGTGAAGAGGTGAAGAAAAAAAGGGCCCAAGAATTGAGATATTCTGCAACTGATAAATGAGCATTCCCTTTCTGCAACAACAGTAACTATATATCGATAGATAAACTGTTCACTGTAAAGTAAAGCCGTGTGTATGTGTGTAAAATTATAAATGATTTTGTGTACAAAAGTAGTATATACTCATTATTGAAATACTTTATAGGCTATAGATGAACAGTATCTAATATCATACATATTTATTGATTCTCACATCGCAGAAGCAAGACCAAGAACGCCCACAACCCAGCCTGACAGGACCGACTCTATCCGCAAATCTAAGATTGTGCGTTCTTCAAGTATTGAGGATATCCTTGAACACCAGATGGCCTCCCGCCTACAGAGCCTGGGACCCCTGCACGGAAGCAAGAAGTACAGCAAGGGTGAGTTTATAAACTTTGTATTTCCTAATTAGATAAATGTTCAGCCTCAAAACTATTTCTTCTGTGTAGAGGTGTATTTTACATCGCACAGATTTTCAATTTCATACAGGTGTGTCTGTTTTGTACAACTTAAAATGAGGAAGAAGCACAGGAATGCCAGCAACATGCTTACAGTTTTTGTCACAAACAATTCAGGCCTAAGCTTATCTGGCCAACACAATATACATAAGCCTTTCCTACTGTATACCATATTCCATTGAATAAGGGCACTTCCCCTTATTAACACACACAACCCTTTTTGAGGAGATTCTGGACTATAATCCCACAAACATATTTTAAATTGTAAGCCTGATTAAACTCTTTGATTACTACATACATGCTTATTATAATTTGTTGTGTTTATTATGTCAAATACAGTACATGAAATTTTAATTTCCGGAACCAGAGGAGTTGTATAACAGGACATTCACATTTCAGTTTACATTTCTCTGAAATATTCTTTTTTTTGTTCATACTCCAATTATATATATAGTTTAATGACCAATATGATTTATTATTGCAATGATTATTTCAGTTAAACTTCTTTACCAGCCGGGGTCAAATAAGGTTCAGGTTGCTGCGCAAGAGCATTTGTATTGCGCGTGTGAGTAATACAGGAACTCCAAACTATATTCCCTAAATGGCTTTGGTCCTCACGGTTTGATAACTCTACCCTTCACAGACTCATACACAAAATTTCATTGAGTGTCCTTAGTATAAGAAGCCTTAGACTCATACCACATATTTATGATGCAACAGTTCACCTGTTACTTTCAGATTACAAGCCTTACTTTGATTTAGGGGGTTCTTTTCACCTAATTAGTATAATCACATGGAGCTTCCTCAACAATGATGTTGTACATGCACACTTGAACATATTTCCTCACAACCCTTGGCATTTACAAGAGAAGAATACTTTCATAATGCATTGAGTGCCATTACATAAATAGGTAAGGCTGTACTCAGCAATATGGTGCTCACCTGAATTTCAACAGGATTGAAAGCACAAGATAACACTCACATCAGATTTTGCACCAAACACAATAATATGAATCATAGTTGTTCTTAGTGTGATATAACTAACCTCAAACAGTAGTGTCACTTTTGACTGCAACACCTAGGTTTTGATAGTAATCTAATGAGTGTAGTTTAATGCTAGTTCTTGGTGTAAAATAATTGAGTTAGATACAATCAAAGATTCAAGAATAGTTACTTTTATTGCTTATAATAGATCTTATAAGTTGAATATATTTTCTGACCAGATATAATACAAGTGGAAACATGAGAACAAGTCAAACATGAAATGCTCTATATATTAGCTTTGGCCCTATTTCTGTTCAGAATATCTATATCTATATGAATCAATTGGAAGCCATTTGATTGCTCTTCTCCAGTATTATGTTGCTGATGATTAGGACTAATTATCAACTTAGTGTACAGTTTCAAGTTTATGAGACAAAGTCACAGAGTTCTCATGCTGTACATAAAACCAAGTGCCAAAAGAAGACTATCAATATCCCTTAAGTAGTGACACTCTACAGTTGTATTCATTTCTATTTATTTCCCCTTGTAATGTCTTTCATTTTGCCCCCCTGCATTGACCCTCTTTCAGCGTGCTTATGTAACACTGGTTTCCACAAACGGTCCTGCTCCTCTTTGTGTGAGTACCCCCTCTTGCAGTACCACCCAGCTGCCTGTGCTGCCATCTCCCAGAGTTACCGTAAAACCCAGTCTATGTGCTACATTCCTCTTTTTATATGACCTGAATACTGTGATTAAAGGGTTTGGCATATAGGTGGGGTTTTACGGTACTGTTACAGGTGGCAGAAACTACACTTATAAATCGTTATGGAGGGCTACTGTCAGCTGTGTAGAGTTATTACAAAGATATATATGCCTCTTCTATTTAGCCTTAAGTTACCATGACAACCATATATATACTCTCCAGATAATATACTCAGAATTTACTGAACTGTATTTCGGGAACAATTTCCTATATGTAATAGAAAAGGGTATCAGGTTATGTGACAAATGGTTTTAGTAGTATCATCTTATCAAACAACAATACATATATATTAATTAGGTTGCGCCACAGTCAATGGGAGCCACGTCACCCATCCTAATAGATACATATTTTTTCCAAGGAGGTTGTACACCAGATTTCAACCTTTCATTGAACAATCTTTCCTCTTATTATTATTACTACCATAATTTATTTTTAACATCGGTATAAGTCTTGGAAGATTCTAATATTCTTAATATGCATGCACTATTCTGTAGCTAAAGTTTAAGTTCTTCTTACTTTCAACCTCAATGCTTGTTCTGCTCAGAGTGCATTGTCACTCCCAAGGAGTGCCAACTCTCTGTTGGGGCTATTTTCTGATTGGCTGATGGTTTCTGTCACCAAGCAGCCAGTGTCGCACGGTCTTCAACAAGTGACTCACTGAACATAGGCGCGAATACCTTAGATAGGGGCGCCTCGGAGGAGTGTAAGTATAGTGCTGCCTCACTCACTGGTATCCTAGCTACTACCGAGTCAGTCCAGGCTCATATATTGTTGCCATAGCTGTAGCAGTACCAGCACAAGTATCTCGTCATTGAGCGTCTTGAGGCACCAAAATTAGCGACGACACAGACGTATATTAAGCGTACCTTTTCCTAGGGTGTAACCGTGTGAAGGTCTAAGATGCTGCACCTAGTAAGGCATACTTTGGGCTATATATTGTCTTGACAGTGGTGACAGTCATAGAGTCAGTCGTAAACAATGGGTTCTCATTCTCCTATCTCATCAATTGTCTGGTTTTAACACCTGATAGAAACTCACCAAGCAAAGCCTTTATTTTTATCATTATAATCCTCCCGTATATTAACATAACTTACCTCTCTTATTTTTCTCACTGATATCCAACTCAAACCGCTCTCACCTTCCATTTCAGTTTATATGTTGTGCCCCATAAGTCCAAGTATGAATAAACTCGCACGTGCTACATCTCAGAGTTGTGAGTTTCCTTCCCTTGGGAAGAACCAAATTAATTCCCTAGCCCCCATATTTGTAAACACATCAATGATCATATGGGTCCCGCACTAATGGCGCATGCGTGCACTTGGCACGTAGACTGGCCGTATATACACTAGAACCCTAACGAATGGACACCCTCCCTATGTATACTTAGGTAGGCATATATCAGTACGACTCGAGCATGGTGTACATACAGACAACAATTGTTTTTTCTGTTCCCCATCTTTTTTTGTTTGTGTCCTGACTAATATTCTTCTTTTCATGGCTAACATTGGCTGTTACTGGTTCAATGAAATATTTGACTCTTTGAATTGAACTTAAATATTTCTATCTTGAACAGTATTATATTGAGTCGATGTGTCAAAAACATTTTTTACATTTCACCAAACCAAGATGCATTGATTGTTTCTATTCTAGCAACCAACTCAAATGTAAATAGGGTTGATGGTTTGACATGGCAGTGTCAGGCCACTAGACTTTGTACACCATGCTGCTTGTCCAGTGTTGTGGGACTATTCCCTTCCTCAACTAACCTGTCTATTATAGAAAACTAATAGTAAAGACATATACATGTCCCATCAATGGTATCTCCCCTCTGTGTTACTTGGAGGGTTTACTGTAGACCATTTGTATTCTCCCATTCATCTGTTAATGTAGCTCGTTTCAATTATGAGGTTTTCATAATGCGTCAGGCAGTGTACCTGCCCTGTTTTCTGCAATCTGTAGACTTAGCTGAGCACCGACTGGCACCGATTGTCGTAGAACACACAGCTAGGTGGTGTACCGGAGGGCACTCATTGTACCAATGCACAGTGTAGATGTGTAGTACCCTGGTAGCTGCAGCTAGGTGACTGTGTCCGGCTTTAGTATTCTGGGCTTCATGGGGGTTACACATGTTTTATATCATTTCACAGTGTTGTTTCTATGTTCTCTTTCTGTTTTTATGCAATATGCACTTTCTACAGAAATTTTGCTACAGAAAAATTTTGCTACAGAAAACTTTCAGCAAGATCTCAAAACTAAATATTATGCAGTTACTATGTGTGTTAATCTGTAAATTTGAATAATCATAGGGTCCTGGACTTGTACATACAATGTGAAAATACACATATAGGTGTGTATGTAGTCCTTCATATAATTACGGTGTTCTGTTAATTTTATACCTATATGTTTGAAAAGTTAACCCCATACACTTGTTTGCCAAGTTACAATTGACTGGGGGTTACCAGATTTCTTTCACTTGAAAATGAAGTCCTTCCTTCCATGTTAAGTTATCCAATGTCTCTTGTAAAGTAATCTAGTAATACACTTGCATCCTGAATACTATCTTCCTTTCCCTAAATACTTTCCTTCTTACTTTTTTAAAATTTTATGAGAACTATCTTTTAAGTATACTATTATCCTGAAGCATTAACACCTTTCTTCCTTCATACTTTTTCTAGATTTGGAAAACACTTTTGTAGGTGAAAGACACTAATTTATACTGTTCTAGGATCCCATGTATGATATGTTCACATATGATAGAGATCTTGTTAAACCATAGAAAAATGAAACTTAACTGATGAGATATTTTGAATTAAAGGAGTGTCAAAAAGGCAAATAACTTAAGACATATTTAGTACAATTTTTCTTTCTTTTAGCTGCAGTTCCTCTTTTTTAAACTGGAAAAGATT
This sequence comes from Harmothoe impar, assembly GCA_947462335.1. Lineage (NCBI taxonomy): Eukaryota > Metazoa > Annelida > Polychaeta > Phyllodocida > Polynoidae > Harmothoe > Harmothoe impar. The sequence continues at coordinate 68,774,098 of OX381714.1, forward strand.
ATCAATATTTATTGGCTAGGTATGAAACGTATATAAATCATGTAGGGTGCCAGTGGCCAAAATCATACATTGATTCTCACTTATCAACAAATCGGTGCCACCGTAGCGGGAACAGGACCCCTCAGATATGCCGGTAACCAGGATACACTTTTCCTTTCAGTTAAGTAACCGAGTGTTGATGCCCACAGGGTTGTAGTGTTTGTCACAGAGCCTGTAGCATTGTGTTTACATTCACTGTTGTTTGTTGTGACAGCCCTGCTGACCCAGTCCAGCTCCCAGTCCCTGCTGCGGGGCCTGCCGGGGGGAGAGTCGGAGAGCCCCGTCCTGCACAGAAAGGTGTCCGGCAGGATTACTGCACACGAGGGGTCACGCATCCTGGAGAAGTTCATGCGCAAAGCCAGCATCCAGGAAGATGACCCTCCTTCTGAAAGTAAGTTCTTATTTTTTTATGTAATCAGTTATGTGATCATATATCATACGTGGAAGACTAAAGTTTTGTATCATCTTGCAACAGGACAGTTCAGGTGGAAAGGATGTCATGCATTCCCTTGTCATGGAATATGACATGATGTTTATGATGTACTGAAGTTATTTAGGTCCAAATACTCAATAGAAAATATGTCAAATCGCTATTAAATGTTTTATACGAAAAAAAAGAATTTGTATGTTGATGGTAAGGTTGTTTTAATATCATATAGTGTTAATGTTTTAATGGTAACATGGTCTCAATGGTACAATGTGTTTCAGATGTGGGCAGAGATTCGCCCTCTCATCTCCAAGGTTGGTCTCAGTGTTGTGTATGAGGTGATAAGCCACAGGGCAGGGCTAGGTGGCCCTCTCAGCATGGTCTGCATATTGTGGCTTCAGTTCATGTTGTCAGCATTCTCTGCATGCCTCTGTGTATCAATCAGAGCAGATGTGTCTTGAACTTTGTGGCGTCCACTAACACAATTTTGTTACAACGTTTGCGCTGAAGCAGTTGACAGTGTCAAGATATTTCATTTGAAATTCAGCTGCTAGAAATGTGTTCATTATATGCTATTACTATGAAAAGACATTTGAAGTACAATACAGGCATACAGTGGCTATTGATTGTCTGAGCAGATTTGTTTAATGCACTTGTTTTTTTTTTTGTTTTTTTTATGAATACAGCAAATAACTTTGTTTAAAAATATAGCAATTTTCTCTTACCCTTTTGTCAGATGTCCTTATCATATCAGATGTTTTGAAACAGTATTTTGCAGTTGAAAAAAGTGTCACGAATATTTTATAATCATTAACTTATGCTCATATTATTTATGTGACATAGGGTATAACACCTTTATGCATCCCCAAAATGATTTTCAGTTTTTGAGCCAACACCATTTCTTACACAAAGTGCTAAAAATTGTTTATGGCATGGTGCCAAAGTAATTGAACTATTAGGAGGTAAGAGTAGTAAAGTAGTTCAGCTCATGCTTGTTGTAGACATACTTTGCAATAATTTTATTTAGAGAGGCAAATTAATTTTGCAACAATTAAACCACCACTCTTTGCTTTATCTACTTATGTAGCTGTTGTTCTTCACATTTAAAGTCCCCTCCAAATGATATTGCATACATTTGCTTACAATTAAGAGCATGAAAAAAGTAGATATGCATTTACCTTTATTTCACAAATTATTACATAAATCAATGGGAGATTCCCAGTTGATAGTATGAGAGTACCAGAGTTAGATGTTACAAAATATCTATAGCTAATGTTTTTATTTTTATGATGAAATACATAGATACTCATATTCATTTAGATATAAACACTGGGCAGATTATGCTGGTCACTGTATCTAGTCATCAACCTAGGTGTATCATGTATATTTATTGATTTCAGCCCCTATGATAATAGAGAGTAAGTCCATATCCAGTGAAGTTATTTAAAAATATCAAGTTGTTAAAGTGGTATCTTAATATTTTTACTTAAATATTTTCAATCAAGAGTGTTTTTCAAGTTATCTGTGCTCTGTTGGATTATAACTAAAGTTGATAGATAATTAGTTTATGGTTTCCCTCTCCTAATCTGTTCAAAACTAATTTGAAAGTCACTTGAATTAGCTGATGTGTCCTGTATCTTGAACTAATTGTTTTTGTCTTTGTTATACTCAATACAAATTTGTGATTATCATATGAGAGTGTCACAAGTTTATATTAGCTCATTGGGTGCCTTATGTGTTGTGTGATGGCAATTGCTTGCAGTATTGTGAACAGAATGTCATCATATCATGAAAGCAATTGTGAATGTGCCTGATGTTATGACAAGTATCATGTCCAAGCCTTTCTCTCAGAAAAAAAAGTTTCCAAAACTCAATCAAAAACAACGAAATAGTCACGAAATAATCTATGAATAAAAAGAATTCAACCTTCATGGATCTTTTAGTGGACATTGCTGGAAGTTGCAAGGGCACAACCCAGCTGCTGTCTTGATGATGATGCTGCCCCCACTCCACCACTGGGTGGAGGTGCTGGGTCCATGTTGTGGTAATGGAACAGTCGCGTGTGCCATTACCTGTCTGTTCCTGCCTGGAGTCACTGTGTGCTGCTATGCGGGTAGAGTCTGTTTATGTGTTCTGTTTTTGTAGCCTCTTTCCTTAGAAGTTCGTCACCTAGAAAGTTACAAAGGCTGCAAAGGCAAGCGAGTATATATCAGCGTCCGCACATTACCAAACAAGTCACAATTATCGGCACGCCGCCAGACGAGTCCTTGCTTGAGACTGATGAGGACTCGGAGGATGCGCACGAGACAAATGGTGCTGAGAGTGAAGATGAAGGTATGAACACCAAGATGGCACTAACAGGCTCTGAGCCCAATGCTGATCACATTCAGAACTAAATGCATGGTCTGCATGCTGATGGTATAGCAACTCATTCCGCAAAGTTTTCATTATGAAGTTCACCCATTTTAGGATTAACTGCACTTTTAAGGGCCTGCAAAGGTTTCACAATGAAAAGCATGAGAGTTTTAGTATATCATATTTAAGGCAAGGTAGTATCATTAGTATATTATAAGCTGCCTTTGAGTAAAACACACAGCATAAATTTAAGAAGTATTATAGAAGGCATGGATCATTTTAAACTCACTTTGACCACTCAGTTATATTAATTCGTCCATGATGTGTATGTACTTCTCCCTTCTACAGACCTTGCTTTGATATTTCTCCAAGTAAAAACAAGAAGAAACTTCTTGCTCTCCCTGACCTTTCTAATGCCTCAACCTGTCTCCAACCTGCTTATACATCTGTGAATCTCTACCACTCGTCACCCTACATTAGATATTAGATTTTCAATAGATATAATTAACTGAACGTAATCAAAACCATGTAAAATACAGGTATTCCTTCTCTCATTATACATCCTCCCTTTTACTTCTACACCCTCCAATTCCTCCAGTGACCCCTAGCTATCCCCTGATCTTTTACCCACCTGCTATACTCTACTAGATATCTACTGATACTTTAAACTGCTACTGGATATACCCAAACTGCTCCCCTAGATTTGATGCTACTCAGACATCTTATTAGGTGTCCCTCACTCAATATTTCCACAAACTAAAGTGTTTCACTTCCTCTTAACCCAAGGATTACCAAGCTGGTAAGTCACCTCAGCAGGAGGATGGAGGGTCACTGACCATGACACCTAACAGTCAAAAAGCAAGAATGCACAACTTAGTTTAGATATCATGTACTGAGGCAACAAGTGGCCAAGTACCAAAGTTCATGTTGCAGATTTCAATTTCTCTATAGTGATTGGCATTCGAATGCAATCCATGAAGTCCACATATTAACGTAAAGTGGATAACGCCCTTTTATCAATGCACATTTGTAACTGTGATATATGCGTGGGATGATATGTTCCCAACTGCGCAGCCATTTTCCAGTTTCTTTTGTAAACAAGAAAGCTGGAAGTCCTTTGTAACACTCGTCGGTGAATTTGTTGTTTTGGACATTTGTATCATTGTCTTGTTTTCTGAATGTTACTTTTTGTCCTCGTCAAGAGTTATAGTTTTTGTGTTTTGTAGATTGAAGACACATTGTTTGATATGCATCTTGTAGATTATGGATGTAATATATGTGCATTTTTTACCAAGTTCAAATAATCGTAGGAAATGCACCTATGATAGAAAATTTTCCTCCACAATTTTGTTCAATGTTTTGCAATATTTGTAAATGATACACAATTTTGTATTGCTTCTATCATGATTTTGAGATATTTGCCTTATTCATCATATGAAATAAAGAGGAATATACCGTGAAGCATTTCTACAGCCATATGATGCATTTGTTAGATGTAGAGACATGTAAACCTATGACCTGGAATAAGAATTTGCAGCATCTTGCTTTACCAGCCATCCATAGAGAACTGTAACACTGTGACCTCTGGAGTAGCATGACCTTTGTACAATCCTTCCTTGTGAGACAGCCTTTACTGAGTCTCAAGACATTTTTTCACCTTCTAACTCCACTTGAAGGTCACGTATGCTCTTCTATGACCTAGCTATTGACCGGGTGTTCATTTGCAGGACCAAGTACACCAACAAAGTCTGGGGAGGATGCGTCCCCAGACCACGAGAGGGCAGGACCATCAATAGAATCAGCAGACTTTGATCCTAGGGTGCATCGGCTGCAACGTCAAGATGCTAAGAGTCGTAAGACGTTCAAGATAAAACGACATCGCAGCACTATTAAGGGGAGTATAATACGTAGTGCCACTGTAAAGACCCCAAACCTAAGGGTAAGTCAGTTTTAATATTTTAAAGTTTTTACACCTTTTATAACTTATTGTATAGTGGTTCTCTTTAACATAATTTGTCATATGTATATGCCATCAACTCCACACTGTATTTGTCAATCCAGTGTCTCACTGATAGCATGAGCCAATAGGGAGTGAGCGCGTTAGCTGTGGCTGTACATGGGTAGTGCCCCCTCCTGCACACTCACGGCTCATGCTGTACCAATGGCCCACAGGCAACACCTTGTTGAAGTGCTTCTTGTAATCTCACAGTAGAACTGTGCCTTGATTCCCTTTGTCACAGTAAAGCTGTATCCCCCTTTGTCACCCCAGGCACCCGCGGGGCGCACACAGAGCTCAGAGCCCCCCGTAGTAGGGTCTTTAGAGCGTTTGGAGACGCAGCCCGAGGAACCGGCGGAAGTGGACCCGGACGCTGTGCAAGCCACCAACGCACGCACAAACGGCGCCACTCGTGAACCGGAAGTCATCATCAAGGTACGACTCCAACTCAGTAGTTCATTACAAACTGCCAGTGAAAGCTCAAACAGAGGTGCTTTTATAAATGGTTGGAAGGTTTGGAAACAGGGTTTCCTGGCTAGAAAGCACCGATTTGTTTTTTGTGAGGCATGCAATATGCTAAAGCATACTGTCTTGGAAAGCATTATTATTATTATAAACCTTTTCCTAATTTTGACATTTTACAGCAGTGTTTACCTCATGTAATAGAAATATCCAGGTTTTACACTCAAAATATAATAACATACTCAGGCTGGAAATGCACACTAGGTATAAGCATCCCTAGGGACATGTTTTGTTTTTTCCTGTCAGCATTTTTCTTTTGTGAGATATCTTTAAGAAATCGAAAAATGTATATTTTATAATGTCCTTAGCCGATAAGAAGATGGAGCCACCAACATGTTACTGTAAGTTTCTATAGGAATAGGCTGATTCTTTCATACGGCCTCATTCAGGGAGCCCTCAGCTTTCACATTATGTGTCTTGTGTTTTCCTAGTCGTAATGACACAGTAATAAAGATATACACTCAGCTATGAGCAGGACTCACTAATACAAGTCTCCTAATGCCTACATTGTATGTCACTGAGAGGTTGAGTTGTTTCAATTATTAGCCCTTATGGATCTGCTCTATCAATTCACATGTATATTTCTGGCTTTGATTATACAGTCACAGAAATGTAATAATCAAATGAAATGGACTTTTTTCACAGTTCACTAAACGCTGATCCCTACCGATATGTTAGGCCACACCAAATGAAAAAGTTGTGTCTGGGGAATTTAGTTTTGAAAAAAAATCTGTGAGGAAATAAATTACGGTTCATAATGAAAATAAGCCAGGAAGGCTTTAGTTGAAATATCAGCAAAACCGTTTGCTGAGATCAAAAGTAGATGGTAGACAAATTAAGCATTGCCTAAACTAACTTTTGATGTAGCCTAAATTTAAAAAAGAAAACAACTCAGAAGGAAAAGAGTGATGTACAATGTATGTGACTTGAGCACTAAGCTGGCATAGGTCTGGGACCACTTGATTTTCTGTGCAGATTGTCTGTGTAATATCATTGGTTCAATGATACCAAGTAAAGGTCAAGTGACGTAACGTTGTCTAATGATTCTCCAATTATGCTTTTTGTGACAGAAGCTTGTTGTCTGAATAGACTAATGGCTTCATATATGACATTGCATTCCATTGAATCAGTCAATGGTAATCTAACATCTGTGGTCATTTGAAAGCTGTTTCTCAAGTTATCATGTATCTATTTGCTACTTAGTTATTCACACAAATGCTTAGTAGTGGAGTCAATAGATATATATAAAGCGATAATACAGCGGTACCTTTTGTCAAACGTTTCAGTAGCCTGGACAACCAGGTAGCGTTCGCAGGTCTAAATGTCCACCAGTCAAATCGGGTTTTACAACCAGTCTTGGTAACCAGCCTTGCCTTTGAAGCTCATCGATCATTGTGCCATCCAGGGATGATATCATTCTGTCAATCGAAGCTATCGAAAGAAATTTAATCAATTTTGTATTCTTTATAACGGCCAAAGATTGACAATTTTCAGAATTAATTTCCTTCTCCTCATATAGAATAAATGTCCCAGAATGTTATGCTGTCATGTCTCTCTGACATGCTGTATAATGTTTTATTGCTAAAGGAAGCTGGTTACCATGGCTACACATTATTCTATTTGCTAAAAATAGGCATCAGAAAGCACATGCCTAAGTTGCCAAAGCCACACCAACGCAGCTCGCTTACATTGAAAATACGTTTGGGTTTTACTTCCATTTAATGCCAATAGTTAGTGACGCACCTTTCTTACTCAAAAAAAGCATAAATGTTATTGTTTCTCTTGCACCATAGAGAAAACTCTCCTTTATATCTTTATTTCCTACCAAATTGATTGTGATTTTATCATATATTTCTCACATTTCATGACATACTCCTGTGATTATCCTTTCTTTAGTTTCTCTCCTAACTTAGTACATTGTATAGAGACATGTGTGTTGAATGACTTTCAAATGTTAAAACATGAAAACTTGCTTTAAGCATGCCTGTAGATAGCTGGTCATTTCCTTCTTTTATACCATCTATGTTATTACATTGATTTTACCTCTCATTCTATTCAGTAAGTACAATTCCTCATGTTAAAATACATACACAATATATTCCTTCAAAATATTTATAGACAAACTCAAGTCCTTAAGTTTCCTCAAGTCCTGAATGCTACTGCATGGCATTATTAAGATCCTAACCATAAGTTACATCCAAAATTTGTCTAGCAAGGAAAGTCCTGTTTTTACTAATTCATTTACTTAATTCTATGGCTGGACAATGGTACTTAATTTATCAAAGGCATGCAGTTTCTTTGAGAGGGAATGGATACATCAGGAGTTAAATGATGTTTGACATGTGACCTTCTTTGCAGACTTTGATATACACCTACCAGAGGGTTTATAAATTTTACCTCATACACACGGCCCTCCTGTTCTGTTATTTTATGATAGATGCAACAGCATCAGGGAACTACCTACTTGGACAGACAGAGGGGTGTCTCTCACATGCTTCCTGAGTAACAGAAGTCCTTCCATCTGTCCGAGTAGGGAGTTTTAGTTCAAAATCAACAAACTTCCATGCATGTCTTGTTACTGCATGTCTGTGCTGGCATCAAGTCAGTAGCCTGGTACATTGCAGCAGCAAACATTAGCTACTGTAACCATACAGTGAGGAGGTACACTGTGTGAGGTGGTGGGTCCTCTGGTGGGTGGTGGTGTACAACTAGTGACCACAGCCTCTAACTCTAACCTCTAACCCCCTACAGCCTGTCCGCCCCAGTCACACCCGCTACCTGCCCCGCTCCAAGTCACATGACGAGGGGGGCGGCGACGTGCCCGTCTCTGCTGGCACTGCCCGGGGCCGTATTGCCCGGCAGGGGGCGCGCCTGATGCGCTCACGTTCACCATCCACGAGTCCATCACGCATCCAGCCACGGGCAGCGGTCAACACGACCTCCGGGATGGCGTCCCCACAGCGGAGTGGCACTCACACCCAGGCCTACGTCACCAAGTGCGACTCGGTGGAGTCGTTGGGTAACGAGGAAAACGCAGCCTTGCTGAAACCAGAGGACAAGAGCAAATCAGAGAGCAGCCTGCTCATCTACTTTGACGACAAGGAGGAAGAGGAAAAGGACACATGCGTGTAAGATGTGACGCTTTCTAACAAATAACTCTGGCTGACGTGTGACGCCTCTCTATGGGATGTGACACACAGTGACTTGATACTATCCAACTTCTGGTTGTTCCTGTGTGCTACACTCGTCTGACTACAAGTGGGGAGTCATACCGTACCTCTTGTGAGGCTACACTCGTCTGACTACAAGTGGGAAGTCATACCGTACCACTGGTGAGGCTTCAAATCGTGCTGTCACATCTCTATGATGCCTCGATGATATCCGCTCGTTGATCGCCTGATGCACCTTAAGGTAAAAGCTGATATAGGTACAAGATCTACTTATAAGGCATGTCAAATATTTGTAACCTTGAGGTCTGACACTTCATAGTTGCCGCTGTTGTCTTCATGAATATATCAACCATATAACACCAAGTGTGTCAAGTGTTCGCACTGTTGTAGCAGTATTCCACTTTGCGACAAAATTGATTGAGAAAAAATATAGTCTATATATATCTGTTAAATATGCATTAATTCAAATGGCTGTTTTAATCCTAAATTCTATAAAGTCCAAGTCTTATAGATTAAAACCAATAAGGTACAGGTTACAACAAACCTTCACATGAAAAATGGTATTGGTAGAGTTTGTCATTATGATTCGCTGAAGTGGCCGTCACATCTAAAAGTGACTTACCATCATAAATTACAGAAGACCAGTATTTACCTTGGCTAGATAGAGTGACAGCAGCTCTCACTCATGTTGGTAATAAGAAGTGGAGGTATGTTATGTGTAATATAACCAGGACACTGTAAAGCAGTCATCTAGTACTGCATAGACACATGGTATGCTAATCGGACCATCCCCCTAACCCCGATCATCGTTGTACGTACAGTATACAGAATGTGCCACCCAACCTCCAGTATCTCTTGCTTCTCATGTCGTCAACATACCGTTAGGCAGGTATCCTACTGTTCTTCATGAGTTCATGTAAAGTGTCATTGGTGGATGATATATCAATGTCTGAAAGAAAGATGCTGGGCAAAATCTATATTTTTGTATTAATCATAAGAATGGAAAATACCAATTTTTCGGCCAAAATGCACTTCTTGGACTTTGATATAGTCCAGGTGGAATGCTTAATTAACTAATGCATCATAGTGGTCAGTTAAACTTTAATGCCACCTATGCAGATCCAGATTTTGCTCTGCAACCTGATGTATTGTGAATGGGAATAATACCCAGAAAAGATGGAAGAGTTTCTGTAATGATAGATATTGGTTGGGCTGTCTTAACACTAGAGATTGGTGTTTATGGCAAAGCAGATATATACTAGTGACAGAATGTACTGTCATTGTTAGATTTATAAGGTTACAGCCACAGGGCATTGTAGACCTGCATTTATGTTACATGTACTGTCATGTGCTACCTTAGAAAGGACATCAGGTCCCTTAGAGAGGTTCTTAGGTTTGTCTAGTCATAAATTGTGATTCCAGTATAGACTCTAGTCATAATAAGTGCATTTTGCTTGGGCATACTAATTATTTATTGAGGATATTTATCTGTTATTAGCCTGTGGACAGGTTCTCATTTTGGGTATCATATATTCACTCTTATCTCAGCTAGATTCTATCATTGTAATTGTTCTCAATTACTGCTATTTATTTGTATTCTATACTGTTGTAAATGGGAGCTTGATATACTATTTTAGCTCTATGATACTATCCATACTGCATTATGACATTTTTGTGTGCAATCAGTTGTCCTCTATATTCATTATTTATTATTATTAACAACTGTGACTAATGATGAAATCATGTTGATGTTTGGTGAACTTATGCTGTATAAGTATACCAGATAGATACTGTTAAGATAGTCGCTGATTACTGTTTAAATGTGCTTAAGGTACTGTTAAATCAGAAATGTCTGCTACATGTTTATAATGATTGTGACACTGCTAGTATTAGGAACTGAGTTATATACAGATCATAACTTATTGCTAACTGCAATGTATTACCAAGTGGGTCTTTTATAAAACCTTGTTCCAAAAACAGCTTAATTTTGACTGGTTTGCTTTTCTTAAATCCAAATGTTATCATTTTATTGTCGTGGCTCTGAACTGATTTTTGGCTAAATAAGATATGACCTTTTAGTATCAGACCAATTATAAATGTCAACTCAATGGTCCCCGTTAGTGATATGGCCATGATTGGTTTCGGTGAAAGAGTGGCTTGTATCGATGTGGTTTACTCCATCCATGGTTCTATGTGTGTTCCTGTAGCGGCTCTGTGTTGATGTATCCTGCACATACAGCCATCGTGTTGACGTGAACCCCGTGCAGCATGTACAGCTGCTGCAGCTGATGTCTAGTGTGTATACTGGTAACCATGTTCATACCTGCCATGTGCTTCCCTGAGGTATCCTTATAATATGTTCAGTTATAAGGGTCTCATACTTTAAAACTTCACTACAGATGATAGCATGTGGACACTTGGCATTGTCACCTAACAAGCTAACAAGGTATTGATAAACAGAAAAGACTAAACTTTTTTTTCTGGATGTAACACAATGGGAAGGTGGAAAGGGATCTTTACATGCATTGTTAATTTGAAAGTCATTAAAGTCTTACAGGTGAAGACCATTAGATGGGATAACGGTGAGGATAAGTGATATATTGGGAGCCTCATGTCTATATGTGCTTGTAGCCCATGTGGTGGTAGACTGTCCAGCATGACACCACAGAGAAGATGTTGAACCTCTTGTTATGGTAACTACGTTGGTACGTCAGCTTTGTTACTGTATGTAGACTGTGGGCACTGCGTGCTGTCAGCGTAAGCTCCTTGAAGCCTTTACTAGAGCTGTGATCTACTCCATGTGTCCCCATCTAAGACGCCCAGGCAGGGAACGGTAGCCACCTCCATCCACAAACACCATCACACTCTCAACATTAAAGTCACACCTTGGCAGTCTAATCTTTAATTGTTTTGACACCGATGGTTTGGAGTTCATTTCGAGGATTTAAGAGGAAAGGGAAGTTAGACTTTTTCTTCCAAACATCTCACATTTTGCATTTAAGGATGGCATGATGTTTCAATATTTCATGTTCAGCTGTCGTCCTGATTGTGAGTGAGTTACTGGGATCTGCCTGGATGTGTGTAGGTGTAGCCCCATGGCGGTAACCTTCCCTGCCCCATTGTTATCCCTTTAGTTGTGAGGTGCTGAGACTGTAAAGGCCTCTGTGTTGTGTTAGAACAGAAAGAAAAGGTCAATAAAGGACATTATTACAACAAAATGTATACTGTGTCTGTTCTTATTTCAAAGATTGTACAAGGATATCTACAAATAATCTGAAACCAAAATGGATCTAACAGGTGAATGGAGCACATCCTTTAAGACGATAAGGAAAATCTCAGTTATAGTCAAATTCAAGCAGAAATGAAAATTAGCCTTCCAGCTCTGGTGCCAATTAGAAGCTAACATTGGAAATATCAAAATATATGTATCCAAAGGCGGTGGGCACCATCAACTGCAATCATCATTTTGGAGTGTATTCCGCATTAGCTAGATGACCACTGTACAGCGCCATCTTGTCTGGTACCAGTGCTCTTTCCTCTGCTAACTATAGAAGCCTGCTGCTTAGCTGAAGCTGGTTCCTGTCATGACCGGAATTTGGTGTTTTAGGGGTCATAAACCTTTCAAGTACATGTATAGGCCTCTATTGTGGGTCCTTAGTTCACCTGTTCAGATTGGGGGAGTGGTTAGGACTCTAACCTACCAATCCATGCATCATGGGTTCAAATCCATGTCAAGGCAATTTTGTTCACACACAATTTTAACATGTATTTTGGTAGGTCAAAAAATGTGATAGTATACAACTCGGTTGTAAAGATCCTTAACACCTAAAATCTAAGATTTAAAATGGTTTTGTATTGTAACATTGGGTTTTCTTTGTAAATAATATTACTATATCTTACCAACTATAAAAAAAGATATGTTGCCTTGGCATGGATTTGAACCTATTACCCCTGGATTGATTGGCCAGTGTCCTAACCGCTCCCCCAATGCAAAGAGCTAAGACATGGATTTGAACTCATGACCCATTGATTGGTAGGCCAGAGTCCTAACCACTCCCCCAATCTGAACAGATGACATAAGGACCCACAATAGAGGGCTATAAGTGAAAGGTTTATAACCCCTAAAACTCCGATTTTGGACATGAAAGGAACCAGCTTCAGCTAAAGGTAGAATTACTGCATCCTGCTAGTGCCCTATAATAGACTAGGCCCTTGATCTGATGAGAGCTGAGGCTACAAAAAATCTCTGAAAGTTAATGAACCAGATCGTGTATAGGCCTACCTCATAGATGAAAAGTCATTAATTACTAGCTATTAAGAGCAAAGATGGAAAAGCTCAGCTCACTTAATCAATTTGTCGGTTTCCAATATTGGGCCCATATCGGAGGTGAACAAACACACAGGACCTATATGCTTGTACTATTTATACACTCAAATATTACACGTACAACGAGAAAGTAAGGGTTCCCACAGGGTTGGAAGAGTTGACAAGGTCCATTCAAATCAACCAATTTAAAATCAGCTAATTTGGGGATAACATCAGCGTTTTACCCTTTTTAGTACCTTTACCCCGACACCTAAATAAAACAGGCACTTATGAAAGATGGAGTTTTAGTGCTTAAGAGATATTTGATACTTATACAAGACCGGCATTTATTCAAACCTGGCACTTGTGAGATTTGTAAGATTCTTATTTCAGACAAGGTCATGGTTCACACTACGATTTTCAAGAGCTGAATAAAAACACAATGGTACAGTAGCAGGGTTCCCACTATTTCTCTCATTTAAGTGACAAAAATAATTATTTTAACTGACTCACTTAGTACCATATATTCTGTGGATAACCCACATTTTGCTTATAACCCCACCCAGACTTATTTCTAGATCTAGATTTCAAATTGTGCCTACCATAAATTTTGCTGAAAATACTTTGTTAACTGACTTTTGATTAACATTTTCTCAGAAATCTTGAGATTAACTGAAAAAATAAAGACAATTAAAACTTAACTGACGGGTGGGACACTGGGTAGGCCTATCTTCAGGTGGTAAGATGTACCAAAAATCCACCTATTATATTTTTGCCCCACTCACTACCGAGGGCCCATTTGTTATCATGACCACCCCCTCCTTGCCCAGCATGCAAGAATGAAGCCTTCTGGGTAAGGCAAAAACGTTGGTCAACTTTAAATAAGGCCACTCAAAAAAAAACAACTGGTTTCTCATCACCGTGCGCATCATGAAAATCGTGATTTTGGGAAATTTTTTTTTTTTTTAAAGATTTTTAATGAATTTTATGCCAAAAAGTACACAAATAATAGCATATTTGGTATCAAATTAAAGCTTAGAGTGTCAGTAATGCAGTGAGCTAGGAATAACTTACAATATGACAGCTTTTGTGGATCACTAAACTCTTAACTACTAAAATGAGAAAATCATTTACAAAAAGTCTTACTTTTCTTATACATTTTAGCCCTCAGTAAAAAAAAAAAAAAGATAAATTAAAAACGCCCTCGTCATATTTTTCAGTACTTGGTGATGAGAAACCAACTTTTTTTTTTAGTGGCCTAATATAAGTTTTAACACTATATAGACAAGGTTGTAGCAAATCATTTCCTCAAACCCCAGAAAAAAAGACCTCTATTTTCGTAGGGACAAGCCATTTATTAGGCCTATGCCTACTAGCTGGAAAGCACACTCTCCCCCCCCCCCCCTCCCCCCTCATAATGGTACACGCTGGTGGAATGTTGCACAGTAACCAGCTGAGCACATGACAGGACCCGGGGACGGGACCTGCAACCTCGGATCACGCAGCGGGAAGAACGGTGTTCAGTTGGTCACGCCTGCTCAGCGCTTTACGTCAATGAATTTGCGTGCGTGACAACTTTGGTATCTTTGTATTTTCACCTATAGGCAGACCAATCCACATTAATTTCGATGCAAATTCACACTGAAGTTGTCGAGATCTGTTCATATTGCCAATATAAGATAAATGACGGCCCGGGCACGGGGCACAGCCCCGGGGGCGCAGCGCCCTGGGCCCTTGCTCTGCCCGTGCGCCGCGCTCGGGAGTAGACGGCGCGTCTGTCTGTTCGTCTGCTCTACTCACGCACGTCTCACGCACCGGGCCACAGTATTTTCCTTTTACGTGTTTTTTTTTGTTCAATGAAGTTATTCCTGATTACGCTCTCGTATTTCACTCATTAAACCTATCTGAAATAAAGTTGTGCGCCTCAATTGCTATGCCGAACTTTTCCCGGCAAATCTCGTATCTGATGAGATTCAGAAATGTGCCGTGTGTGACGTCGTGTGGGCGACGTGCGACGCACGCAGCGCCGGGTACCACAACGTCACCAACCCGCTACAACGCTCACCGGGCGCAACTTTCGGCGTCTTCGTCTCGTCCCGCGCGCCACCTAGTGGACTGCTGACGAACTGCCTTAACTGCGTTGTGGTAATCGGCAGCAGTTTGGTGACCTGTGACGTGCCGCCATTTTCAATATTTCCCGCGAGTCGGCCAGTCGGGGCCAGAGCGTGACGCACAAATCAGTTTCACGTCGTGAGGTTTTCTAGCTTTTCTATCAGTTCTTTAAGATTTGTTGCATATTCAAGTCATTATTATCCATTATTAGTTCCATCTAGAGCAGCAGAGATTTGCCATCCCGGGATTGCCATGTAGAAAACCTCAAAAATAGAGGAAAGCGTGTGGAAATAGGAAATGCAGGATTGCGATTTGATTGTCAATTTAAAGCAAAGCATCATGCAGTCTGTGTCTAAACTAAACTAAATCTAGTGTAAATATTTGAACACAACACGTACTCGTAGCATAGACCTAGGGCCTAGGCCTACTGCTAGAAGCAATGCCGAAATCCCATGAATTGAATTAAGATTTATTTATGTTGGTTTACAAACTAGGGCAACAGATGCTGAAATGGGTCAAAAACGGTCTTGGGCCGTTTTCCAGGCGACTTTGGTAAGTCAGTAGGCGACTTTAGGATAATTTCTGCGACCTTTTGATCTGAGCGGGGGGTTGGGTGCTGTTATAAATATCATAAATAGGCCTAGTATAAATAGGGGCCTACGTCAAGGGGGCCTCCTCGGGGTATGAAGTGTTGAACTCAGAGGGGCATTCCAGTAGGCCTACCCGGCAGGCCTACATAGTGATAATTGATAGCTCCTTATAAGGGTGTGTTCATTAATACGCCACACGCCCTCCCTCGCTGGAAAAAATTCTTTCGCCCTCCGCTTCCTTTGAACTATAGTCTAGTAACGCATAGCTGTTGATACTAAAGTGGGGCATAATTTTTTATGCCTCTCCCCCCTCAAGAGGGGTCAGAACTCCACCTCCTGTTCTTAATAAATGAACACACCCTAGATGATACCCTTCATACTCTTGTAGTAGACCTACTGGTATCAGCGACCTATATGAAGTGCCCCTTGTCTTCTGGGTCAAGTTCCCTCCTACATAAACTTAGGGGGAAAAAAGGGGTGGGGCGCCTGAATATGTATGGGATCGCCAGAAATTTACCAATACCCCGTAATAGAATACCAGCGGCTCCGCCGCCGGGATAGTGTCAGACTCGCACTTCCAGTCTCCAACTCCGCTACCCTACGGAGGGAGGCGGAGTTGGAGACTGGATGTACGAGTCTGGGATAGTGTAGGCCTAAGTTCAGTTTGGATCAACGCCCCCGCCCCCCCCCCCCCCCCCCCCCGCCCCCGCAGGCGCGGATTCAGACTGTATTTTTTAATGTAAACATTTTCAATACCCCCAGTACATTGCCTATTTCACGCCCCCCCTTTCCAAAATTCCTGGATCCGCCCCTGCCCACAACACCAGATCTGGCTATCCCAACCCCAACCCCCTCGCGCACTGCCGCGGGAAACAGCGTGCTCGCAGTCCGGGCGTCTTGGTGACCTACATACGCAAAAGGCCGTGCCGTGTCACATACCGTTTCGTGGATGTTTGTACGATGAATGTTTATAAATAAAATTAGTTTATATGCTGAAATATGTTATACCTCCTTTGAAATATTCCCAGATGATATAAGGAAGTAGGAAGTGCAGTGCTCAGCATGAAGGAAGACGAGAAATAAATTAGAAAGAACACAGTTTTGATGGAAAAATATTTGACTGAGACAGCAGCAGAGATCACCATATGCCAGGCGATCGCCCACCAAAAGTAAATAAGGAGGTAACAAACAATTGCCTAACATTACCCCTCCTACATGGGAAAAGTGGAGGCAGAGGGGCCTAGCCCCCCAATCTGAAGTAAAGGGGGCTCAAACACTGCTTGTCTATACCCCACAATGAAGGTTTGCCTCCAATGCTCAGATGGATATGCCTACATTTGTGTTGTCTGCCGGTGTGACTGTGACAATGCTAAGTGGGGACTAGGCCTAGGCCTACTGCGAGAGACTACTTCGAGAGCCAACTCTGTCAAGCTTTGTCCTTCTTCCCCCCCTCCCCCCAGCCAGCATAGGGTCTAAGGCCACTCAAAAAAAAGTAGTTTCCCATCACCGCACGCGTCATAAAAATCATCATTTGGGAGATATTTTTTATGTTCTAAAAAAACAACTTTGTGATGTAGGTATCTTAATTTGGGCCAGTTTGGAGCGGCTTGTGTAGACCAGAGATACATTTCTGGACCTGCGTGTGGGAGGTTAAAGGTTACCATGTTTATATCAAGGTTCAGTGGTGTCCAAAAAGGGGAGAGCCAAAGTACGTCTCCCCCCCCCAAGCTATTGTGAAATAACATTTTAAACTTTTTAGTGGTCAATAATGGACCTTCTCTAACTAGAAGACAAGCTCTCTCAGAATGCTTCAATTTAAATGTAAAATTCCAATGTTTTCCAGAGGCCTACATTTCCTGTACTTTTCAAAAATTAGACCCCCCGATTGCAGTGCTCAAACAGGGAATGTAAGGCCCCTGAGATACCAATACTAGGGGGTCGGATTATAAAAATAATTTCATATTTATTATATTTATATGAATAATTATGTGAAATTATTAGTTGTATTTAGACTGGCCTTTGCCTTTAATACAGCTAGGGTTCTTAGGGATAGGCCTATAAGGCCCTATAATTCAAGAGGGTTGGATAACATTTAAAGAGTATACCATTTTGGAAGGCTATATCATTAAATGTTTTGACAGGCAAAAACCTTTCTGACTGATGTGAAAAAAATTGAAATGAAGCAGAAAGTCCCTGTGCTCTAGGGTTTCATCCACATGATCATATCGTGGTGAGAGGCCTTTGGTTAGCTCATATTATGTTTCATGTAAAAAACTAGTATTGAATATGACACCAAAGACTTCCTGACTACCAACAATTCTACTATATATAGGCCTACTTTTTAGGATTCAACTCAATCCTTTCCTACAAGGTTTACACTAACCAATTATTAAAACCCACCTTGTTAAATCAAAGATTTCATACCCCGACCTGGACTGACAAAAGTGCCATGTTGCCTTGTCCCTACTCCCCTAATGTTGGTGTTCTCTAAGAGTTTTCAGTTCTATATGTTGACTTGCACATAAAAAAGTGGACCAATAAAAAGCATGGTGGATGGGTCTCACTAAGTGTGACCTCCCGTATATGAAGAGGCTGGTATCAAGACTGCTATAATGACTTCTATAGCCCTTAACTGTACTTTCACTCTTGTTAAATGTATAGGTGTATTTTATAAGCTATGGACCTTTGTAACACAATTAAGTCTGAAATATCAAATTAAATTGAAATTTTGTAGGACTTCATATGTTTTAATTGATATGTTACAGTACCTCGTTTTCTAAGAAGGGATTAGAAGTGATAATTATGGTGAAGGTAGTTACTTCACAGGCCCCAAGTTGGGAATAACATGCCAGCCACTCTTTCTTGAATTTAGAATTGAGCCTTGGGAATCGTCACTGGAAGTATTCCGTCAATGCAATTGACAGCAGAATAAATGATCCTGTAGCATTTATTTGCCTTCTGTATACATGTGTTATTGATTATATCCTCATTGAAAATTATCCTATCATATAGAGTAAGTGTGGGTACGGAGCATGTTATATATGATCTTGGTATATATTGTGGCATATTTACATGAGTCATGTCAATGAGAAATGAGGAATGGATAATACATGTGATGGATGTACATATTGATGAGGCTACACAACATTCTTGCCACTATCAAACTAAACTATACCAAACTAACATGATGAACTGACACTCAAAATATGAACTTATCCAGGTGGTAATCCAATACATTGCTATCTAATACATCATATCACAGATATGCTCTGCCCTCAATAAAATTATTACCAAATTTTTCATGTCTCATTTAATTGCACAAGTAAATATCCTGACACTTAGAGTAGGAAAATATCTTATTTTGGCAAAGTATTTATGCGCTATAATTATTCTCATGTAATATTTACTATGTTTCAAGCCATGTAAATAATGCAAGGCCACACAAATAAAATTATGCAGACATATTATTCCATAATACTAAGTGAAAAATGTTGTTGCCATGAAGACAATACAGTAATACACACATGTAATTGATTGGTTATTCATTTTATTTTATCCTGAGGAAATTACAACACCCTATGGGTCGTTTTCTGCATTTCAGAGCACTTATCTGAGGTTTGTGTAATATATAGATGTACCATTAACCGTCACATGATACAGTGTTTGTAGCCACAGTTATAGGGTGGGGAACTGACCATAGTTGTTATGATCAGTCCTACAATTAATCTCTAATATAATGCTCGTTAATACATAATTTGAAAATATTATCATAGTTTCGAGAGCATGTTTGTATCAAAGAGCAAATAAAAATAAAACTGTCCGCTGGACAATTTTCGGCTGGTGTTCTGGTTAAATGCCTGTGCATCTGCTTCAAATGCTGCAAGTACTGGTACCTGTCCAATCTCACAGGCGGCGACTGTCTCTTATATTTATAGCCATAACGCTGCACATTGATGGAGACATAAAACTGTCCGCTGGGCGATTTGCTGCCCCTGTACATCCTACATAGCCCAAATCACACCCATTTACTTAACCACAGTGTAATCCATGATCTACAACTCACTGGTTTCCTACCTATCCACCAGGGGGCGCCACAGGCTATGCATGACCAGAAATTCACAGTAGAATTTCACTCAAAACAAAACACTAACTATTTATCAATCTATACAAATATGATTAGAATTAATTCATGTTAGAGCTACACTGCAGGGAATATTATTAACCCATTTGGGTCCTGTCATTGCAAAGCGACAATGTTAACCTATGGGGGATCACCTATAATGGACTCTAGTATCCTTTGCTCTTTGCATGTATAGATCAATCACAGGCACAGGTGATTGATCAATGGTCACAGTTTATTTCACACAATCCTCCCCAGTAGTGGGCATGCATTTCCCCCAGCCTCCATTATTAGTACATACAAACGGTCCTTATTTACATCTTCTATGCACAGTTATAGTACTTAAGCTATTGTGAAAGTACTTTATTTCACTGGGTATATACTTTCGCAGTTTTGGTGGAGATGAAAAATCTGTGAAATCTTTATATGCTTAAGTATGAAATAAATTCTGACGAATTAGCCGATTTTACATAATCCGCGAAAATTTAAACCGTGAATATAAGTACATTCACAGTATAATACATCCTACAAGTTAATATCATGCAAGTCTGTGTTTTGTAAACTGTATAGATATGGCTCCTATCACAGAGACATCTTCAAATATTATCCTGTAATGTGCCGTTAACTATAACAACTTTGTTGATTCCAAACTTGTATTGGCTTTAAGGGAAACAACCCTCTATATGTGTGATAAATTTCCGCCAATTACAAATTCATAAAAACACAACTATACCTATGTACATCATTACCTTATCATGTGTTTAGCACACCACTAGGGTTTTGTATTACATGATAAAATGGTTGGCTGTGCGTTATAGTGTCAGAGAAGTCATGTGCCATTCGTTATAGAGTAGCAGTGCACGCTGAGCATGGCTCCACAGTGGCCGTACCTAGGTCAAGGATCTGTCAGTGACTTGCACATTACGTTAGCTAAACTTATCACATTAGTTACACATGGACATTATATATTAGTTACCCCAGCACCGTTTTTATAAAGACAATAGAAAACTTGAAGTCTCGACGTGAAGAACATTGTGTTCTATTCTCTAAATGATAAGAGCACACAGACAGCTCAGGGAGAGAATTCCTCAGAGGACACAAAAATAGCATTTTAGAGATCACAGTCACTTGTTTACTATTGTTACACAAGTACAGTCAACACAGTACATATTCGCCAATATTACTGGCACTGTTATGTCACTATAACAACAAAAACACACAGATATAATTATTACAAAATATAGAATTCCTAAAAAGGTCACTTCCCGCCCTTCTTATCCTTTTTCTTTTGAACAAGTCATTCATAAACTTGCTGCCAAACTAGATTTCCATCCTTGAGAAATTAAAGTGGGCCATGGTGGCAGATCATCCAGCCGAAACATGTGATAATCTTACATCGACCAATATAAAAAGTTATTGTAAAACCTCGCTTATAAGTTGGCCTCACCTATAAGTCAAATTAGAGTTTTGAGGAAAAAGGGTGACTAATAACAAATTGCTTTGAACTTCTGGAAAACCACACTCATAATTTTACTTGCACTTTGAGATTTTGGGGGTCTAGACCTCACCCCAGACCCTCTTAAACCACATTTGCCAAAGTAAGTTTATTCTTTTATGACAATCTTCCCCTAAATTGACTCCCTACTTGGTGTGGAAAGAAATATGTCTTACCGGGGAAAAATTCCTGAAAAAAGGTGTATGTTACAGTATACAAAATACATTTTTTGGATTTCCAAATATTTTGACTTTTTTTCAAAACCTCACCTATAAGTCGAATTGGACTTTTGGGGAGAAAAATCGACTTTTAACAAAAATAAATTCCAAATATAGATCAATTTATAAAGTTTTACAGTTTATAAAATAATCAGTCCACTCAATCCAGTGGTACTAGTGTTTCTTGTTGCCTGCTACTGATAAGGGCTTGCTGCCCGGTGCCTTATGGGGACGTGGACGCCCTGGTTGAAGGATGCCGCTGTGGGGCCTTCTGGACACCGATGGATTTGGTTTGAGCTGACATGAGGATTGTGCACTAGTGGAAGCTGGTAAAGGCCGAAGTGAGTGATGGCTCGGGGATGTCGAGGATGTAGGTGGATGTAGAGGATGTAGGTGGATGTAGAGGAAGTGAACTAAGGTTTCTTCTTCCTTGGTGCTGAGGCCTGTCTGCTTTGTGATGCCTTACGTTTACGCTTCAGTCTGCGGGACGTTCCTGATGGTACTGTAGGTTCTTGTCCTGCTGGAGGTTCCCTGCTGGAGTCTTGGTGTGGTGATGTAGGTCTGGATGTTGGTGACAGCTGACCTGGTGGTGCACACGATGTAGAGGCTGCTGCACTAATGGACAATTGGTCCACTACAGGCGGGTCGTACTTTGCTGGGGAAATTAATAGGAAAAGGTATAGTGCTCCAGTCATATATTGTATATAAATACAGCTTAAATCATGAACCCTGCCAATAAGGTAAAGAAAATGGCCACAACAGTGTGTCTGTGTACATTGCTCTTTGAGAGTTGTGACCGGGGTTCCAATGAGTGGATAACAATGTACACAGAGTCACAAAGTGGGCCTTTCCATATCACATACGAAAAATTAATCTAAATGATGGTACAGACCATGAGCAGCGGCAATACTGATTGATTGTTCCTTGGCTCACCCATCTGAGTACTCTTCCCGGGGGAGGGGGGGGCACTCCCTATATTTTCTAAAGTAACTATGTCCGAACATTACCTCAAATCGGGGACCCTATTAATTGAACAAAATAGCACCCTTGTCACGGGAAACTGAGCAAAAAGGTGTCCGGAACTGGAGCCCTGTGGAGGATAGGCCCTCAGATGATAAGCCCCCTGATGTTTTGCCACCAGAGGATCTGCCCCCCACATTTTCAGCCCCCAGATGATAAGCCCTGCCGAATAAAAGCACCCAGGATAACAGGCCATGTTCCTAACATCCAATCACCTAACCTCCAATCACCTAACATCCAATCATCTGACATCCAATCACCGAACATCCGATCATCTAACATCCAATCATCTAACATCCAATCACCTAACATCCGATCATCTAACATCCAATCACCTAACATCCGATCATCTAACATCCAATCACCTAACATCCAATCACCTAACATCTGATCATCTAACATCCAATCACCTAACATCCGATCATCTAACATCCAATCCCCTAACATCCGATCACCTAACATCCAATCACCTAACATCCGATCATCTAACCTCCAACCTCCTAACATTCAATAACCTTACCTCCAATGACTTCACATAGATATCATAACCAAACATAAAGCTTCCCATCAGCCAAGAAAAATTTCCCCATGTTTTTAATGAAACATTTTAGACTTAATTTTTTAAGGATGTGAATAAAAGAAATTTTATGCTTTATACATTGTTTGTAATTATAGTACTAGATACTATACTTTCCTTAGGAATTTTTTGGTTTTACCTATTTAAAAATGTTATATTGATATTATATAAAGCCCAGTCTAGCCCTTCATTGAAACAGTTTTTTGGTTATGATAATTATAGTCGGATTGCGCATTTGAAATAAAAAGACAAAGGCATGTATTTCATGTGTTGACTGGAGGTTAGGTTGACTGGAGGTTAGGTTGACTGGAGGTTAGGTTGATTGGAGGTTAGGTTGATAGAGGCTAGGTTGACTGGAGGTTAGGTTGATTGGGCTTTTGATGATTGGAGGTTAGGTTGATTGGAGGTTAGGTTGACTGGAGGTTAGGTTGACTGGAGGTTAGGTTGATTAGAGGTTAGGTTGACTGGAGGTTAGGTTGATCGGAGGTTAGGTTGATTGGAGGTTAGGTTGACTGGAGGTTAGGTTGATCGGAGGTTAGGTTGATTGGAGGTTAGGTTGATCGGAGGTTAGGTTGATAGGAGGTTAGGTTGACTGGAGGTTAGGTTGATAGGAGGTTAGGTTGACTGTAGGTTAGGTTGATAGGAGGTTAGGTTGACTGGAGGTTAGGTTGATTGGAGGTTAGGTTGACTGGAGGTTAGGTTGATCGGAGGTTAGGTTGATTGGAGGTTAGGTTGACTGGAGGTTAGGTTGATCGGAGGTTAGGTTGATTGGAGGTTAGGTTGATAGGAGGTTAGGTTGACTGGAGGTTAGGTTGATAGGAGGTTAGGTTGACTGGAGGTTAGGTTGATAGGAGGTTAGGTTGACTGTAGGTTATGGCCTATATTCAGGGGGCCTATATTCAGGGGGCCCATCATCACAGGGCCAACTGTCTGACGGCCCTACATTCTGGGGGCCAATTTTCCGGGGGGCCAATCATCAGGGGGCCCTTTTTCCAGAGGGCTCCAGCTCGTAATACCGAGCAAAAAATATACCTTGATCAAGGGGAACTGATTATTGACTCAGTGCATTCATTTACTCGTCAGCTCAGGGCCGCCTTTATTATGCACTATTATGCCTGGGGTTGCAGCTCCACCACCCCATCTGGTGTGTATTTGCTTGCCCTGCTTATTTCTTTTTCTTTTATTATCTTAATAAATAAATAGGCCGTTTCATCAATTCTACATGGCCCAAGTCTAACAATAGACTCGTTCCTGTGTTTGTTTGCCAGAATCACGTCAGGTCAATGCCCACAAAAGGTTGGCCTTACCCTTATCCTATATATAAATATGTGTCTTTGATATTGAAAAACGCTGGATTGACTTGTCATCTGACCTTTTTCTGAGTCATTCAGCTTTAAGAAGTTCCCATTTCCCTCCAAATTTGCTTAAAATGCACCCCTTATGAAGAGTCCTTGCGGGCCCTTGCCTCAGTCCTAAAAACATACCCCAAGAACATACCCTTACCCTTGCAATTGTGTTCACACATGGTAACCAAAGTTGAGGGAGTGGCCCGCTCCCCGGGGTACTCTTCAAGATTGTGATTCTAAAATTCAATACATCTGTTAACCTAAAAGTAGAAATATTAGGAAAAGTAATACCTTTGTTCATTTAATTATAAGATGTTCATTTTTTACATTACACTGACCTCGCTGCTTTTGGACATACTTCATACTTAGGTGTAACACATTGGTCACGATGTAGAACTGATCTACGTCTGGTTGTCCAAGTGCCAGACAAAACTCCAAGAACGTCTTCACTCCCTTCCGTACTATCATCTTTAGAAATATGTTGATCTTGTCATGTCTAATCCCATTGGCCTAATTATATGCAACAGCAAAAGAGAAATTGTCACAAGGAATCTAGAGATGCATATTAGTACAACATGTTATAAATTACTACAAAATATCTTTTTTCAAATGTATCTTCAGAAAAAGTATCTCTCCATATGAGAAACACCCCAAAGGTATGCTTCAGTAAGAAAGATTCAGCATTCAAAGCTAGCAATTGGTAGCCGTAGCTTCCAAACACACATAGGGTTGCAAATAGCACAGAAATCACCTCATCATTGGTGCAATTCTATTTTCTCTCTACTAAATCCAGCCATGTGATTGGCTAATTTATTTAGGTCACACCCTCATTTGCATAATAGCCCCCCCCTTTCGAATGATAATTAGTCACGTGACCAAATACTCAACGCTCATTGGTTTAGAAACTAGGTCACATCCTCATTTACATAATGAAAGGTTACGTGATCAAATGCTGGCCTGTGATTGCCTGCATGTCAATGGAATTGTTTCCTATTGGTACTATAGAATGTTTGCACTACATATAATACTACTGAAGTCACCTCATCATTGCTGCAATTACTTACGTTCAGCTCCTCCTCCTCCGCAGTTAGAATCACATCTGCTGCACTCAATATAGCCAGACACATTGTTGACAACTCTGGAATAAACAAAAGAAACTAATTATGATGAGGATAATATTCCTGAACAATGAAATATCAAAATGTAGAACTAGGAGATTTACAGGGAAATTGGAAGGGTGGAGAAAGAATATAGTAATCATTTATTGAAGGATTGAGACCTACCTAGTCTTTTTAATAGTTCTGGCTTGTGGTGCTTAAGAAGTTGCTCCATTTGCTCTTGGGTCATAGCAATGTCCTCCTGTTCCCTACAGTTAAATCAGTATTGTATAATTATTCAAATACAATCCCAAAACAGTCGCAAACAGGCAAAAAGGTATTACTATGACCAAAGACCTGGATTATATGGTCTGAAGATCTATGATAACATCTCAAGTCATGGGATGGAACACAACAAAAAGGTGTGGAACGTCACATAAGGATGAATATTGAATCTATAGAGAAGCTAATTTTTAGAAGTCAATCATTATTGTTATTGGCTATTAGTAACACATTATATTAATATAATTAGATTTTGTATTTTCAGGTACCGATTATGTCCATTAGTTATCAAAAGTAGTTATGTAGTTATTAGCACATCCCACAAGGGGGCATAGCACTGATAGTCTCTCCTCGTACCAATAGGCAAAACAACCCTGTTGTTTTAAATGATCAATATCATCTTAGGAAGGCAAAAACATATGACCAAAATTGTCAAACCTTTCCAGAATTGATTCCTTCGCCATTTCTTCCTATATTGGAGAAAGGAAATGATAATCACTAAGTGGGGTGACACTCAAAACTGAGGTGTCACAGATACTCATTTTCTACAAACTGATTTTGAGGATGTATAAAAAATAAAGAGGTACTGATGCAAGGAGTTGTCAATATAAACGAGAATCGATTAATACAGGCGATAAATATTGTGTAGCTCCCTTTCTATAGATATGTATAGGCATGTGCCACACATTATATCACTTTTCTCCATTTGTTAGAACAATCATTCAAAAACTTATCATAACGGTATATGGCAGCTCATATAAGTACAGGAGACATTGGCATTGGAAAAAGCAAACCCATGACCTTTGGCATGCTACTGATCTACCACTTCGCTACATCCCCTGCCGACTATAATTCGCAGAGGAAAGAAGTGTGATCCCGCTGAGCACCTTCAGCCGTGTTGGTTTTAAAACTAATCATGTCTGCGATGCTGATGGTTTATTTCGGACTAGTTACTTGACAATGATACATGTTTTACATGCCAAGTAAAGAAAATGGGTCTTTACCTCAGACTTTCTTTCAGGGTAGACAATTATCAGCTGATTAAGAACAAGTTCGCTATCATCTCCATATTCAAAGCTCACGTTAAGAGAGCACACCAGTTGGGAGCCAATTCCATCTTCAAATGTCACATCACCCAGAGTCCGTGAGCAGTTTTGAAGTTGGTGAGGCAATCGGAGAACGTCCCTCCCCGTCACTCTCAGCTGTGTCTGTATTCAATAACAAAATGTCATGGTCATGATTTCAAAATTAAGATTACTCTAAGCTAACTGATGGGGAGCGAGGTTGGTAAAGAATTTGCAGTTGTCTAAAATTCTACCAAGACCCTTCTTCTGGCTAGTGTGAAATGACTCGCCGCTAAAGAGGAAATCTGAACAGATACCTGTTTTTGAGTGTCACCACATGTAATGACTGCATAACAGCCGTTGGAGACATTCACTTTGACACTGACATTGGGAACCGGCACTGGCTCTCCATCTTCATCTCCATGCAAGACAATCTCCCTTGTTACAATTTCCTTCATACTCGGATCATATTTCTGAAAGGTAAGGTGCACATAGATCTATACTATGAAGCCTGATTATCTGTGTGTAAATAAATGAATTGTTCATGACTGATCATGATTAACATGCCTTGTGAGATTCTCAAACTTGTAAGATTCCCAAATGAAATACAAAAATACCAAAAAGCTAATTACATAAGGGGGGGGGGGGCACTTGCTGATTTCATGTCGCACAAAAACCCATGGCGCCCCCTTGTAGATGGAGTTTACAAGCTAGATAGCCCACCCAATACCTATATACTTCACCACATATGAATCTGCATTTCAATGAAAAAATCCTATGTGTTTTCCTCGATATCCATGTTAAATTTGGAGAAATTGAATCAGGAATAGTAGCTGCAGGGGGTTAGTAGTTAACATGGATTTAGATGGGTACATTCACTGTAAAAGATAGATGTACTTTTTACAGATTCACTCTGTAAAATTTAACGCTGATTCACCGTTATTTGGAATACAATGAAGCATTGAAAATATCAGCCATTTCACAGTGGATCCTTGTTAAATGCTAACCAGGTTTGGATTACAATGATTCAACGTAAATTCATCTTCTAATGTCAAATCCCAGAGGGAGCCACATATAGTGGATCCTGCCATAGATAGATGGCCTGGTTTGTAAGAAGATTTTTCTGGAGAGTGTGAGCCCTTGAAGTGGAGTATACATGTTGAAATGATGGTAATTTTCAATTAATCTATATGTTTGACAATTATACAATTCAATCTTGTGATAGGTTTGATAAGATACCATGATCACTTGATAATATCCAGAAGAAAGTAGCTGTATGGATCTATACGCCTATTTTATGGTAACATACTATGCATATATCCCTATATATCAATCCTATAGAGTAAAACCTCTTCTATAGGCCATGACTAGTATGCAAGTCAGATCGCCAGTGTGGCATATAGGATCAGGGCAAAGTCAAAGTATGGCTCATCCGTAGGTTTTTAGATGTACATTGTATACTACAGTAACTAAAGTCACCATAATCAGACAAGGCTACAAGGCTTATAGAATATTCACAAAGTCTGTAACTGGCACTGGCAATAACGCTGAATCTCTGTATATTCGAATACTCTGAATCCATTAATGGTGATTCTAGATAAAATTAACGGTGATTCAACATAAAATTAACAGTGATTCTACGTAAAATGAACAGTGATTCTACGTAAAATTGACGGTGACTGTCACCGTCAAAATAACGGTGAAAGTTATGTCCCAAAAGTTGCCGGTGATTCACCGTCATTTTGATGACATATTTTTTACAGTGTTGGACTATACACTCCATCCACCAGGTTAGACAGGACCAGACATCTGCAGTTATTTTCTCAACCATTACTCAAATTATTTTAAGTTTATATGATAAACTAATTAATGCATGTTGGAGCTCTTTGCAACATTATCAATCTTATTTGGCATTTTGGCCTGTCTGATTGCCAAGGGACAATGCTAACCTATGGGAGAACACGTAAGTAGGCCCTAAGTGGGCCCTCTTAGTATTATTTGCTCTTTGATAATACCCTGTCAAGAATACCGCTTATATACTAAATGTTACTTTTCACCTACCAACTTGCGCTGTTCAGCAAAATCCTTCAGAATTGTTAGACCCGTGTGAACCATCAGACGGAGGCAGGTGATACTTTGTAGATCAGTTTGCATCTGTTTAGCAGCCACGGTAAACAAGACTTCACCAATATCCTCCACCCTACCAGACTTTGTAACGATAAATTTGGTGAAGTGCCTTGTTTGTATTTTAATGAAGTGAGGCTCAACACTGAATGTTGTATCTGTGTCTGTCTTGAGAAGCTCCTAAAACAAATCATTAGAATAAAGAATGCATTCATCGTATTTCCAAATCAGATAAGGTCATATCTCACATCAAATCAGAATACAATATGTTCTTCACAAGAGTGCTAGAGTAGTCAATGATTTAGCGTAAATCCTAAAGTGTTTTTTTCCCTGTGTGAACTTTAATTCAATATTATTATGTGGTGAGACAGATTCCACCCTAGAAGGTGGTATCTAAAATTAATTAAAAACACATCAGGGAGTGTTCATATATTATTTATAGGGGGGTGGTTAGATTTCGCGTGGAGGGGCGAAATTCTTTTTTACGCCCCCCCCCTCGAGAGTGCGTGGAACGTTTCGTGCCCCCCCCACCGAAGGTGGCGAAAAATTTTCGCCCTCCCCCTTTGAACTATAATAACGCGCTGGCTTTTTTGCTAAAAAGGGGCTTAAACTTTTTTTGAAAACCTGATGCTTTAGGAGTGAATTTGAAATCCCTCAGTAGCTCACCAATCATGACAGCTTCATGTTAACCATGTTTTGGTACTACATTCTGGTATACCAATTCCTCTGAGTGGTTATCTACTATTTAAGATGGAATCCACGTACTGTGTATTCATCCCCACTCCCACACAGGACATGGATGTTGTTGGTCTGGTCAGGTCGTAAATAGTGTGGGATGGTGATTTCCACGGGTTCATCAAACATCTGGTCACCTTCAGTCCTGTACTCCACCACGGGAGAAACGATATGCTCCTCATCGGACGCCATCCACGGGCTGTACTCATCTACATTGGTATGTATGGCCCCTGAAAAATGGCATTAGTCATATTTACTAAGATCCTGTTTTACACTTACATGTGTCTAATATATGTCATGTTTTAGACTGTATTTGTGTATGTTTACTAGGACTCATATCAACTATTCATGGCCTGTACATTATATTACACATCCCCAGGACTAGATCTCTGGTCCCCAGGACTTGGTATCAGGTCCTGAGGATCTTACATTAGGTCCCCAGGACTTGTACAATAGGTTACAGGTCCCCAGGACATCAGCAGTCCTAGGACTTGGAATCACGTCCCCAGGACTTGGGTTCAAGTCCCAAGGACTTGGTGTCAAGTGCTTGGGACATAAACTAATGTCCTGGGGACCTAAGTCAAAGTCCTGGGGACCTACAATCTGTTGTGTTGCAGTCCTAAGGACATGCAGCTATGTCCCAGGGACCTTAGGCCTCCTTGACTAAGGACTTGATTACAAGCTATATAGAGTTTCGTCAAACCTACCAATATTTACTGATAAAATTATATTTCTTTAAACTTTGTCCATGGCAATGGATATATAATTCTAGGGATGCAGCAGGGGCCCTGAGAATTACGCGTTGGAGAAGTGTGGCAATTACCCGTCGGGCAGGATGTGCCTTAGGACCGCCAATACGTGCTAGCTCACCAAGGTGCATGGACAAACGTTCTGAGCGCAATCTCGATATCAAATTCCGATCATCTTAATCATCTTAAACTGATATTAGTAGTATAGTATGTATCGGAATGGGACTATGCTTAAGTACTGTTTATTACTCACCTGATATGCAGCCAATCAGAGGCCGCCATTTGGTCACGTGACCCGTTGCCATGGTAACGTGACCTACTTAGGACTCTCAGCCAATCAGAAGCCAGCATTCTGGGTGACCTACTGACCTACTTAGAAGCTCTCAGCCAATCAGAGGCCGGCATTCTGGTAACCATGGTAACGTGACCTACTTACGTCACGTGACCTACTTAGGCTCAGCCAATCAGAAGCCGGCATTCTGGTAACTAGGGTAACGTGACCTACTTAGGGTTTGTTTGTAAACAACACCACGTGGCTCTCTTGTTTGTAAACAACACCACGTGACACGTGACTGTTTGTAAACAAACAAACAAAAAAGTTATGTAACTTATGTATAGAAAATAAACACAAGAAGATAATTTCTTTTTTTCCATGTTATGCTAAAATTATATTTTCAAAAAGCACATCTGTTACAGTGTCTATGTGTAAGTACGCGCGTTCTCATTCAAACACTATAACACTATTATACTGTAGCAGCAGCAGGTAGGGCAGGAAGAAAAGCAAGAGCACGAGCAGAAGCGACGACACCATTTGCACCATCCGGCCGTCGCGTTGGTAGCCCTACTACCCGTCGCGCGTTCAACTGGAGGTTTAAGAGTGACAAATGACGATTCTTTGTCGACGCGACTACTAACATCAGCAGCATCAGCAGCAGCATCAGCAGCATCAGCAGCAGCGGCAGCAGCCTCGGCAGCAGCGGTAGCAGCAGCAGCAGCAGCGGCAGCAGCAGTAGCGTGAGCATTAGCAACAACAGCAGCAGCGACAGTAGCAAGGGCGGCAGAGCGTACACTAGCAGCGTCATCAGCGGCGACATCGGCAGCCGCAACAGCATCAGCAGCAGCAGCGTCGGCATCGGCGGCATGAGTAGCTGCATCGGCAGCAGCAACAGCAGCAGTCACAGCCGCAGCGGCAACAACAACAACGTCATCACAACCAGCGTCACTAACAGCCGCAGTAAATGCAGCAGTAGCACGATGAGCAGCACTAGCAGCAGCAGTAGCAGAGGCTACAGCATCAGCTTCACATTCGCGCGCCGCTTCATCATACCGCTTCATGTCACGGTCGCAACTTTCCATCATGGGGATCTGCAAATTGAGGCGTGGTGCTGGTGGTGGTGGTGGTAGTAGTAGTAGTAGTAGTAGTAGTAGTAGTAGTAGAGTGAATGATGATTGACGATGACGAATACGGTTTCACTCCCCCTTATATACCCTTACTCCCCCCTTTTTTCAAGCCGCCGGCCAGCTGCCCACTCACGGCAGGTCTTTAGATTAGCCTTAAGTCGCTTACTACGCGCTCATCATCCATCTAATCGCATTTTCCAGCCGCCGGCCAGCTGACTGCTGACGACAGGAGAGGGTGTTTTTTTTTCTTTAGATTTAAGCCGCTTACCACACGCGCACCCTCTAGTCACAGACAGAGTGACAGAAAGGGAGGGGGTCGCTTTCTTCACGCTACCTGTAGTTGTTTTTCTATACACACTCTAAGCCCATGACCTGCTAATCCTTTATACAGGTAACACACGTTCAACTAATTACACTATTGTATGACAGTCGGTACACGGATTAATTTTAAACCACCCTCCCATCTGGATCCATGTCTGGTGGGTGGAAGGATCCAGCTGAAAAGCGTGATTAGGGCCTTTGTTTCTCTTATGATAGCAGCAGGTCAGCATGCGACAGCTGAAAATGTCAGACTAAGTCGAACTCTCGCCGCTCCTATAAAAGACTGAGATGCGTTCTCTTTCCACACGCCCTTCTACCATCGCCGCCGACACCGCCACCGCCGGCCAGCCGACCGCCGCCACCGCCTGCAGTCACCCGGCCGCCCCTACCGTCACCGCCATCACGCCAGCAGGGAATTTCGAGCTGAGTCTGCTTATTGCTTATTTTTTTTCTTTGAGCTTTTTGTTTTTAAATTTTTATTTTCACTCAGTCTTTTTTTTTTCGGAGGAAAGAAATATGGCACTGCAGAGGGCGCGAGTTATTAAAAGACGGACACGCGAACAAAGTGCCCTCCTCAACTGCCCGGCTATTTTTTTATCTCAAAGGAGAGAGCGTCACGTAGTTGAGGTTCACGCTTCTCTTGAAGCGTACCGAATTCTCGAGAAAAGCAAAGCCGAGTGCCAAAGAAATCGTCGTTATACAAGAGCGGAAAAGGAAAACGTAGCGACATGGCCGAGAGCCGTCTTCTCAGAACAGTATTTACTCTACCATTGCATAATAGCCGCTCTCAGCGCCCCCACTCGTTGGGCGTTTCATGAAAAGAAAGAGCGCTGCTACTCCCCTCACCCTGCCTCCTCTTATAAAGTGAGAATAAGCGCTATGAAACGATTCGACAAGCCGATCGGTTTTTTGGGAGTGACTGCAGCTCCCACTCGGTGGGCGCGCGTTGTGGCCGACGTGAACACGGTCTCTAAACGTTTCGACGTCGTCACTTGTTATCCCGCATATTGCAACGCAGCCGAATTGAAGAAGATAGGGACGCACTATTTTAAACCTTACGCTCCAATATGTATTTGTCACCGCCGCGCTCACACGCCTTATTGCTTTTTCGAGACGATCGTGTCACAACACAGAAATAGAAAAAAAAGCGGCAAAGCGACGAGCTTTGCCTAAATGATCAAAAAAAAAAAAAAAAAAAAAAAATTAATCTCCTCCTCCTCCTCCTCCTCCTCCTCCTCCTCCTCCTCCTCTTCTTCTTTTTTTTTAAAAATAAATATTTGTATCAGACTCCTCTGGAGTCTGATACAAAACATTTATGACTATTTGAGTGAAAATAGAATTTTATCGCAAAAATAAAAAGAAAAAAAAGTCACTTCTGCCGCCGCTACTGTGACACCGGCCGGTATCAATAAAAAGGTCGGCTGACTTTTCTCCACAACCATTCACTACCGACCGTTCGAGTGAGAAACACAGCAGACAGTCAGACACACAACTACTCTCTGACGCGTGCTGAAAAAAAACAAAAATGTCGCGTAGTAAAAGCAAACTCTTCACAGAAATTCATTTCGACGCTCGACTACAAGGACCCTTTAGTTGTATCATTAGCGGTCCGTCGGGTTGTGGAAAATCGCGCTTGGTGGATCAATTTCTGAGCGACGTGAACAATTCGGTCACGCCGCCGGTGGAAAAGACTTTTTACCATTACGGCGAGCGGCAACCTCTGTTTGAAAAAATGCAAAATCAGTACGGTGTGGAATTCAGAGAAGGTCTTCCTAGCAAAGAGTCTATAGCGGGAGACGTGGAAGTAGCAGAAGACGCTTTACGACCACACACTCTACTGATATTGGACGATCTGATGAGCAGTTCCAATCAGCAAGTGGTAGCTGACATCTTTACTAAATACTCCCATCACTGGAACGTGAGCGTCATATATATCACTCAGAACCTATTCCAGAAATCACCCGACTTTCGAACTATGAGTCTGAACGCTCACTACATGATCGTTTTCAAGAACCCGCGCGACATGGGGCAAATAGCTAGTCTGTCTCGCCAGGTGTTTCCCTCCAACGCGGCGGCCCTCTCTAGTATATTTACCCATGAACTCAAGCGACCTCACTCATACCTCCTTCTGGACTTCAAGCAGTCAACACCTGACGATCTGAGAATACGCTCCTCTTTGACATCCATACACTCTCAGCTAGTATTCGTACCGCTAGACAAAAAAAAGAAGAAGAGAAAGTAGTAGCAAAAATGTCTTCTCATCTACTCGAAAGACACTTTGGTAATCTCAAGCACTTAGCTAAGTGCTCGCCAAAGGACTGCTCGCATCTAATAGACTCTGGAAGCGACGATCTGATCGCAGCGTTGAGTGAGATCTGTCACAATTTACTCGTAGGGAACATCCCGCTCAGCGACAAACAACTGGACAAGCTTCGAGAATCGGCTGACGTTTTGAGGGAGGTCGGCAAAAAATCTACGCCCATCAAAAAAAAGAGACGCGTCTTGGTACAAGAGGGAGGTTTCCTCATTCCGGCTCTCATAGGGATGGCCTTACCGCTTATAAATAGCATTCTCCGTATATGAGACACCTCATTCGACACCTACTCGCCAACAGTACCACCACTACCGCCACCGCCAGCGTCATCGCCACCGTCGTCCCCATGACAGACTCAGAACAGCAACAACACTACAAACGCTTAGCGCTCGTGGATCCTGAGACGCTCTACAAATCATCACGAGCAGGTCTACTTCATCATGTGCCCGCTGCTGCTACTACTAGCGCTGCTACTACTGCAGTCGCTGCTGCTAGTACTTCTACTGCTCCAATCCTTCCTCCTCTTCCTGATGAGCGTAGTGAAAAGAACGAGAGTTCCGCCCCTGCCACCGCCGCCCGCCTACCTGCCGATATGGCCTATTACCACAAGCAGGCAGAACAATCCCTTCATCCCGACACGGCATTGCACCAGGTGCTACAGTTTATCTACAGGGACTTGGACTTAGTGTTGAACGATCCCACTTTGGAATCGCGCGAGAAAATGTTGAAATACCGAAGGTTGTTGAATAGATTGCAATTTTTTCTCGCGAATCCCAACAACAGCAACATCTCTTCGTCCTACACTTCTTCGCCACCGGCTCACCTCCGTCAGTCTGCCGAAGAAGCCAGCGCGTCCCTACTTGAGCGGTTGGTGAACCAAGTTCCCAAGAGGAATCGCATCCGGACCACTGCGCTGTACAATAAATTGGAGAAATCCGGTGTGGTCAAGTGGAACGAGGACGGTGCGGTGCGCGAGATGTCGGGTCGGAGAATACCACCTGAGCGTCACATCAACATAGTGGACTTACTGAGCGACGCCGCCAGGTTCAGGAAGACGGCGACCAGACCGGCGGGCTACTCTCCGTTCACAAAAGCGTGGCGCGAAGCAGATCCCACAGACTCCTTGATCGGAAACCATCTGTATAAAGCGAGCGGACCTGGCCAAAGTTTGGACACACGGCTTACTGACAGAGGTCAGAAACGACCGAGCTTCGACTCGGAAGAAGGAGAAGCAGAAGAAGAAGCAGCAGCAGCAGCAGCAGCAGCAGCAGTAGCAGCAGCAGACTCTTCTCTCCAGGTGGACGATCAATCCTCTGACGACGACGAGGGCAGTGAACTTTTCCAAACTCCGACTACACTGAGACCCCCGTCGGCCTATAGGAGCACGGCGAGTAAGAAAAGGAAAAGGCGCAACCGCCTAGCGCAGGCTGCGTCGTTCACTCCCGCTCCTGGTGCTACTCCTCCATCAGGCCGACGATGGGAAAACCAGTGAAGAGACTGACCAAGAAGGAAAAAGAAAAGAAGCGCGTAGTAGCTAGATATACCGACGTCAAAGCACCCTCCAGTTTCAGTAGCGTGACTAAACTCCAGAAACATCATTTTCGCCACCTAAACCCGGCCGTCATCCGAGATGCTTTAGTGTCGCTGGACGCCTACACTAAACATAAACCCATTCGGAGAAAATTCGCAAGGAACAAGACTATAACCGGTGCAATCGATCAGCAGTGGCAGATAGATCTGATGGACATGCAGGCTTTGGCGTCTCACAACGACCGCTTCCGGTACGTGGTGACGGCGATCGACGTTTTCTCTAGGTACGCGTGGGCCGTTCCCATTAAATCCAAGAGTGGTGCTGATGTTACCGAGGCCTTCCAAAAGATGACAGACACTGGCGAGAGA
Organism: Harmothoe impar; assembly: GCA_947462335.1. Lineage (NCBI taxonomy): Eukaryota > Metazoa > Annelida > Polychaeta > Phyllodocida > Polynoidae > Harmothoe > Harmothoe impar. Next base: position 68,810,377 of record OX381714.1, read on the forward strand.
CAACCGCGCACTGTTCAGACAGACAAGGGGAAAGAGTTTTTGAACAAGATCTTTCAAGATCACTTGAAGAGCGAGGGCATAGAGTTTTTCACTGGCGAGAACGACGACATCAAAGCTAGTCTAGTGGAGCGCTTGAACCGCAGTCTGAAGGAGAAGCTGTGGCGTTATTTCACACACAAGCGCACGTATCGCTACGTAGACGTACTGCACCATGTAGTGTCTTCTTACAATCGCACTCACCACAAGACGTTGAAAATGGCGCGGGCTCAAGTCAGCTCGGAAAACAGCGAAACAGTTTTCTACCGACAAGATCTCCCAACTAACAAACAAATCGACGAAATATGGAAAAAGAAGAAAAAAACAAAGACGTCTGCCGTCAACGTCATCGCTCCGGGTGACAGAGTGAGGATGTTGAGAACTAAAGGTGCCTTTGACAAAGGGTATAAGGGAAACTGGCGCGAGGAAGTGGTCGACGTTGCTAAGACGTTGGGAAGCAGAGGGTTCGAGCTAAAAGACGACAAGGGCGAGGAGATAAAAGGCGTCTTCTACCCGGAAGAGGTTCAGAAGGTGTACAAGAGTCGTTACGACAACAACTACCTGATAGACGAGGTGTTGCGCCGCAAGACCGTCGACGGTAAAGAGTTAGCTTTCGTACGTTGGTTAGGTTACGACGACAAGTTCAACGAGTGGATCCCCGTCAAAAAAATAACGTAGAAAAAAAAAAAAAAATGAACATCACCCTACCTAGCAACAGCTCTATGGAGTATTATCCTGACAACAGCTTGACGTCTTTCCGAACTCACTTCGACTCGCCGCTCCTTCTGCCCGAAGCGTACGAAGCGGCTCTGACTGAGATCATCCTCCCTACAGAATGGACTAACGTGCACGACGACGACTTGATCATCGTTGTTCCTCTGCGCACCAAGGGTTCGCTAGAGGAGGCGATCAACGTTTTAAAAGAGGCTAAATTCGCCGAAAGAAAAAAACCGCAGGTAAACTGGAGGGGAATGAAAAACGCAAATGGTCTGAGCAAGCTAATGTTCAGCTCAAAACACCCGCTGAGCGGGAAGGAAGCGAGCTATGTAACGGTGGAAGAGATGTCAGACACGTCGGAAGAGCAGCGATTGAAACCGGAAACAAAAAGGTTCAAGAGAGAGGTCGACTTGAGACAGACGAATGCCGTATACAAGCAGTTCTTGTCCCCGGCCGTGAAGAAGAAGGCGATCAGCGATCAAGCAAGACAGATGATCGAAAAGATGGAGAAAGACATGGGAGTGCGCAGTTTCATGCCAAACATATTCGAGATACCTCCTATTTTCACCGGAAGCAACCACACCCTAGTCGAGCGCTTGAGTGAGACGTTGCGAGATGACAGACTAGGGGGCACCAGCTTCCTGCTCAAACCGATGGGGATCTTATCGTACGACTCCAAGACGAAACGCGTCACCATCAAACCGCCGAGACACTGCGCTGTCCTGCTGACTCAGCATCTCGCATGTGTTCTAGGCTTCGGAGAGAAGACGTGTTTCGCGTCGCCGACTACCGGCACCTACTCGCTGGATGTTTTCGGGGACGTGCACTCTGTGTACATATACACCGACATGATCCAGGAGAGACGTGTGGGCGACATGCAAGTGCCGCTGTTACGCTGCGTCGCGGTGGACAGAGGCGGAAGGCGTCGAGGTGGCGTGCAAGCTATCAGTTTTCCCCATTTGGATTATTTCCCCTTGAAATCCAAGAGGTTTACCGAGGTCGGCATCTATTTAAGAGACCGATCCGGCCATTCCATCCCATTCAGTAGAGGCGAGGTAACCCTGACACTTCATCTGAGACCTATTGAGCGCTGAAAGAAAAAAAAAAGATGCGTCAACGCGTTCCGTACTTTCCACCCAGGGGCACCGTCGGCAGAGGGTACAGCGATTACTACAACGCGCAGCTGGGCAACGGCATCAACGTGTACAGCGGGCGCTCTTTCCAGAGCGGGCACAGTTTGGGCGGCGCTCTGTTAGGTCTGATGCGCTCGGCTACCCCGCTATTGAAGTCAGTGGGAAAAACGCTGCTCCGCGCCGGTGTGGGCGTAGCTAAAGATGTGCTGGCGGGTCGGACTTTAAAGAGCAGCGTGAAAGACCGAGGCGCAGGCGCTCTGAAGAGACTGGCGAGTACGGCGTTCTCAGGAGGAAAGACAACTGTCGCGTCTAAGAAAGGGTCGAAACGTCGCCGGCATTCTCCTCAGACGGGCGGTGGCTCTTGCAAGAGACGTAGAGGGGATGTATTCGACCGGTAAGCGCCTAGGCGCTTAGGTATAAATAAAAAGACTGGAGGCGGCCGGCGTCAGTCTGTCGTCCGCGTGAAGAGAGAACACAATGGCTTACGTACACGAGAGCAGTAACGAGTGCGCGCTCTCTGAGCTCGACCTGCACACCGTAGCGCCGACTCAGACTACTATCTTAAAGTCGTCTTTCCTCGGGATAGAAACAAAAAACTCTTTAGAGGATGGAGGTAACATAAATTTCACCATCAACAAGTCGCAAGAGTACACAGACCTGAACGAGAATTACCTTCATCTGGAATGTCAAGTGCTGAAAGCGAACGGAGCGGCGATAGAGGACACCGACGCGGTAGCTCCGGTGAACAACTTGGCTCACTCGCTCTTCAAAGACGTCCAAGTCTCCATCGGCGGTTTCAAAGTGTCTGGCAACACCGAGACCTACCCTTACCGAGCTTACTTGGAAGGGTTACTCAACTACAACAAAGACGTGAAGTGCGGCGTCATGAGCGCCCAGGGGTGGCATGAAGATACGCCTGGTCAGTTTGATGCGTTGACTAACGCGAATGCGGGGTACAAAGCGCGCAGGAAGCTGATCTCCAACAAGCGCTTTTCACTGATGGCGCGACTGCACTTTGACCTGGCTCATCAACCGAAGCTCATCGTTGGAGAGACAGAAATCAATCTCACTCTGAAACAAGCAGCGCCCTCTTTCTATCTGATGCGCGCCGCTGACGCAGGCTACAGCTTGAAGATCTACAAAGCAAAGCTCTACGTTCGACGTGTGTTGGTGGCGGACGCTGTAGCGGAAACGCACGAGAGAGCGGTGATAGAACACGGCCCCTTCGACTACCCGGTGAACAGAGTGGAGGTGACGACGTACGCCATCCCTCAAGGTAACAGAGATCACAGCTACAGGCACTCCAACACAGGCCAGCTTCCCAAGTCGATGATGATTTGCTTCCTGGACCACGACGCCTTCAACGGTAGCTACACCAAGAACCCGTTCGAGATGAAGCATTACGACATCAGCTCGCTTCAAGTGATAGTGAACGATCAGAAAGTGCCGAACGACGCTTACGTGCCCGACTTTAACACCAAAGCGGCCGTGAGAGAGTACTTGGCGCTACACACGGAAACGGGGATGTACGAGGGCGCGCGCTCCTGCGGTATTTCATATGAGCAATTCCTGAACAGTTACATGGTGTTCCCCCTCGATTTAACCCCAGACAGATCGCACGACGGGTGTCGCGTGAACCTTATAAGAGCGGGTCAGCTGAGGGTGGAAGTCAGTTTCCGCTCGGCGCTACAAGCGACAACAACGGTGCTACTCTACTTGGTGTACGACAACGTCGTCGAGCTGACCAGAGATCGACATCCCATCACCGACTACCACATGAACTGAAGACAAGACAGCGGTACTTAGCGTATCGTATGAATACGCTTGAAATAAGTAGAGTGTTGAAGGAAAACGTTCACACAAAACATCGTTTCCTAGGTGTTTTCTCTTGTGACACTATTCCGAAGCACCCTATCAAAGACACTTGTTTCGTAAGCAACACAGATCCGCAACATTTACCAGGTCAGCATTGGGTAGCGTTTTACGTGTCGAGCACGGGTGAAGTGTACTACTTTGATTCCTTCGGCTTACCGCCGCTGAGTGCGGAGTTCTTGTCTTTCGTGGAACGCTCTGCTCCGTTCAAGTGGCAAAGAAACCGCGTTCAACTACAAGACACTTCTGCTGACACCTGTGGACCTCATTGCGTTCATTTCCTAATTGAAGCATGTCGAACAAGAAACCCCAAGAAGTGCGTCATGCGCATGAGCAAAATCCCAAAGCTGAGCGACCGGACAGTGAGTCAGAAGCTATCGATGATGCTGTTGTGACAGAAATAACGGGTTGTTGCGATGGCGGACGTTTCATGGAGGCAAAGATTCTCTGCCTTGCCGAAATGGTGTTGGATTTATCCAAAGTCGTGCAATGTCTATTGGAGAGAGGACGTCAGGGGTGTGGTTTGAGTGACGGCGGCGTGAGACTTTGCGGCCTGTTGGGTTGCAAATCGAAGAAGCAAGCTAAAAAAGCATAAACTTGTGTGTTTTTTGATTGAAATGAAAATAAAGAATAAAATGAAAAAAAAGAAATTATCTTGTTGTGTTTTTATTTCTATATATAAGTTACATAACTTTTTTGTTTGTTTGTTTACAAACAGTCACGTGTCACGTGGTGTTGTTTACAAACAAGAGAGCCACGTGGTGTTGTTTACAAACAAACCCTAAGTAGGTCACGTTACCCTAGTTACCAGAATGCTGGCTTCTGATTGGCTGAGCCTAAGTAGGTCACGTGACGTAAGTAGGTCACGTTACCATGGTTACCAGAATGCCGGCCTCTGATTGGCTGAGAGCTTCTAAGTAGGTCAGTAGGTCACCCAGAATGCTGGCTTCTGATTGGCTGAGAGTCCTAAGTAGGTCACGTTACCATGGCAACGGGTCACGTGACCAAATGGCGGCCTCTGATTGGCTGCATATCGAGTGAGTAATAAACAGTACTTAAGCATAGTCCCGTTCGGATACATACTATACTACTTATATTATAACCCATTGATATAGGGTGCCACCAGTAATATATCAGCACAAATAGAGGGTGCTACCATTCCCCACAGTATTCTGCCCCTCATTATTCACCACAACAACTAATATGTAATGGGTTTTCCTTCTTTTTCCTTTCTTTTGAATGTTTATGCTGGCTAATCTGGGTGTGTGTCATATACTATAAGGGCTAACCTCAGGTAGCACATATTTATAGTTTGGGTATGTGACACTTGGTGGCAGGAGCCACATATTGAGATTATTTATTAAGGTTCAAGATTTGAGATTAAGACCAGTAGAGCTATCCTGGGTGTGCCTTAGGACCGGCTAGGCGTCCCATTCAACATCAAGGCACCAAAGGTGCACAACGTGCTGTGTAATGGGACTTTAGGCTATATATATGACACACACTCCCATTGAAATAACTGCATCTGTTATCATTTAATTTGCATGTACATATACATGAAAAATGATCAGTGAAAATGTCGCCAGAATTATGAATGTATTATCCTACCGTGAATGCGGTAGACCTTCCCGGGAGGCACAGCCCCGGGTGGCACGTGGAGGAGGTCGTCAGAGTCGGGGAGCTGCAGGTCACCACCCGTATTATGGAAGAACAACCCTGCAGCCTTCTTTACTGTTGGCAAACCTGCAACATCTCTAAATGCAGCTTCATCGTCTTCTGAGGTTGGAGACATGGAGTCTGAGGATTCCCCTCCTTCAGGCTCTACCACTGCAGGCAGTTTTCCCCCAGAGGTCACCTGAAGCTTGCTGAACCTTCCCTGCAGGGATGTTGACTGGGCAATCTCATCTTCCTCTAGGTCTTCTACAAAATATTTCAAAGTTGAGTTGAGCGGAACTTATTATATTACCAATATTTACTTTTGAGCCCACATCCTGGACTACTTGAGCATACACTCTTGAAATGCTACTGTCATCAGGCCTATACACATCTTTATCATCTCAGGACAAAATTCGTAAATTAAATCAATGCAAATATATATCTATTCAAGGTATTGCAATTACATTTAGAACTCAGCATCCAAATAAATGTATTAGACCTAATTCAGATGCTGAAGCGTGTAATAATTATACAGTCTTTGCCAAAATGTGCCGGACAGTGGCAATGTCTGCCTAAAATAGCAATGTCCTGCACATTCTGGGCTTTTGAAAACTGAAAGAATTTGTCAAATACTCCAATTAGAACTGAAGTTACATGTTTTGGAGTACACACTAATATTCTAGGCAAATTAAAGTAATTTCTTTTCTTGTTGTTTCTTTTATTAATGTTATTCAATTCTAAACAATATACAAAACTTTAATTTTGGTATCCGGTCCTGCAAAATTGGCCAACTGCAGGACCGACTGTCCTGCATACCGAAAAGGTTTTTGCAAAGACTGTTATATTGCATGCAAACATTCATTTTGTTTGAGAGTGCTTAATACAGCAATTGATAATGATGTGCATAAGGATAACTGGAAAAAAAGAGGTAATTTTGAATAGAACTGGTTTGGTGGCCCTACCCTGATCAACATGCACACTCTCTCCAGGCATGGTAAAATCGCTTTCGGCAGATGAGAATGTTGCCGATGCTATCCCTGAGTCGGATGAGATGCCCTTTGCACCATCAAGGCCCCTTTGTTGTTGCATTACAGCTAGTCGCATGGGTGTTGGTTTCTCTTTTGATCTATTAAAGTAAATAGCACAAGTAAGCCAAATATTGTTAGGTGGTTGGAATGCAGAGAATACCTTCAAAATACACTTTGAAAGGGTTGGCATACAGTATTTCCCTGTTATTTATATAGATATAAATATATATATATATATATATATATATATATATATACATATATGCAACCCGGTTTGTGGGATCTTTCGCTGTTCTCAGACCCACGTAGTGGGGTCATCCCAAAATTGTGGGACCTTTTGCAAGACCCCACAAACCACCTGGGCTAAAATGAGCCTATGTTCTATGATATGTAAAGATTTTTGGTTAAAAACTTTTTTTTATGAAAACCCCACAATGTTTTCAAGTTTATTATTGATTCCCTAACCTGCTCCCAGGTGTCTCTACCCATCACAAACCACAGCCAGAGTATATATATATACATCCTGTGTGGTCATGCTTGAGTGAGCATATGAAGGTCAAGCTGCCACAGAGAAGATGGTATATCAGGATCCCATAATAGAGGGAGATATCACAAATATCATATATAGTCTAATACCATCAGATATGGACTTAATCAATAAGAAATGAAATTAGACTGGTAAAGTATTATTTTTTCAAAGACATAACCACTCAGTGAATGAAAATTATGGTACAATGTCAGGATCCCACAACGTATGTGAAAAAATTACTAAGGATCCCATTATCCAGGACCAGAACTGACACACACTAATATATATGTCCATATATATATTATATATTCTGATTTGACTTGTGGGATCCTAGACTCCTAGAATCCAACAAGCTCAGGTCTAATAGCCATGAGTAGGGGGTGACATGGACGAGCTGAGGGTGATAAGTGAGGCTTACATAATAAGAAAAGGTGAGGGTGGCATGTAGGGCTGAGGAGTGTCTGGGGGTGTGGCAGGTTGTACATGACAACTGAGGAGTGTCTGGGGGTGTGGCATTGTGTAGATGATGACTGAGGAGTGACAGGGGGTGTGGCATTGTGTAGATGACGACTAAGGAGTCTCAGGGGGTGTGGCATTGTGTAGATGACAACTGAGGAGTGTCTGGGGGTGTGGTGTGGTGTAGATGATGATTGAGGAGTCTAGTGGTAAGGGGGTGTGGCATTGTGTAGATGACAACTGAGGAGTGTCTGGGGGTGTGGCATTGTGTAGATAATGACTAAGATGTGTCTGGGGGTGAGGCATTGTGTAGATGACAACTGAGGAGTGACAGGAGGTGTGGCATTGTGTAGATGACGACTTAGGAGTGTCTGGGGTGTGGTGTTGTGTAGATGATGACTGAGGAGTCTAGCTGTAAGGGGGTGTGGCATTGTGTAGATGACAACTGAGGAGTGTCTGGGGGTGTGGCATTGTGTAGATGACAACTGAGGAGTGTCTGGGGGTGTGGCATTGTGTAGATGACGACTGAGGAGTGTCTGGGGGTGTGGCATTGTGTAGATGACGACTGAGGAGTGTCTGGGGGTGTGAGATTGTGTAGATGACGACTGAGGAGTGTCAGGGGGTGTGGCATTGTGTAGATGATGACTTAGGAGTGACAGGGGGTTATGGCATTGTGTAGATGACAACTGAGGAGTGACAGGGGGTGTGGCATTGTGTAGATGACGACTGAGGAGTGTCTGGGGGTGTGGCAGGGTGTAGATGACATCTGAGGAGTGACAGGGGTCGTGGCATTGTGTAGATGACGACTAAGGAGTGCCTGGGGGTGTGGCAGGGTGTAGATGGCGACTGAGGAGTGTCTGGGGGTGTGGCATTGTGTGGATGACCACTGAGGAGTGTCAGGGGATGTGATAGAGTTTAGATGACGACTGAGGAGTAGAGGGGTGTGATAGAGTTTAGATGGCGACTGAGGAGTGTCTGGGGGTGTGGTGTGGTGTAGATGATGACTGAGGAGTGTCTGGGGGTGTGGCATTGTGTAGATGATGACTATGGAGTGTCTGGTGGTGTGGCATTGTGTAGATGACAACTGAGGAGTGTCTGGGGGTGTGGCATTGTGTAGATGACAACTGAGGAGTGACAGGGTGTGGCATTGTGTAGATGACGACTGAGGAGTGACAGGGGGTGTGGCATTGTGTAGATGACGACTAAGGAGTGTCTGAGGGTGTGGCATTGTGTAGATGACAACTGAGGAGTGTCTGGGGGTGTGGCATTGTGTAGATGACGACTGAGGAGTGTCTGGGGGTGTGGCATTGTGTGGATGACGACTGAGGAGTGTCTGGGGGTATGGCATTGTGTAGATGACAACTGAGGAGTGACAGGGGGTGTGGCATTGTGTAGATGACGACTGAGGAGTATCAGGGAGTGTGGCAGGGGTTGTGGCAGGGTGCAGATGACGAGTTGAAGATTCAGGGGTGTGTGGCCGGATGCAGATGAAGACTTGAGTATATCAGGAGGTGTGCCAGAGTATACATGCCGACTAAAGTATAACTGGGGTTGTGGCAGGGTGTATATGCCGACTTGAGGATATTAGGGGGTGTGGCAGGCTGTACATGCCGACTTGAGGATATTAGGGGGTGTGGCAGGGTGTAGATGCCGACTTGAGGATACCAGGGGGTGTGATGGCGACTGAGAAATCTTAGGAGATATGGCAGGGTCTATATTTGCAGAATAAGGGATATCAGGGGGTAAAGCAGGATGTAGATGACAACTTGAGGACATCAGGGGATATGGCAGGGTGTTCATGCCAATTTAGGGATATCAGGGGATATAGCAGGGTTTAGATGCCGACTTGAGAATATCAGGGGTTGTAGAAGGGTGAATATACCGACTTGAGGGGGTTAAGGGGTGTGGCAGGGTGTAGATGCCAACTTGAGGATATCAGGGAGTGTAGCAGGGTGTAGGTGCCGTCCTAAGGAGGTCAGGGGGTGTGGCAGGGTATCCATGCCAACCTGAGGGCGTCAGGGGGTGTGGCAGGGTGTAGATGACGACTTGAGGAGGTCAGGGTGTGTGGCAGGGTGTGTGGCAGGGTGTAGATGCCAACTTGAGGATATCAGGAGGTGTGGCAGAGTGTACATGCCGACTTGAGGATATTAGGGTGTGTGGCAGGGAGTATAAGCCGACTTGAGGATGTTAGGAGGTGTGGCAGGGTGTACATGCCGACTTGAGGATATTAGGGGGTGTGGCATTGTGTAGATGACGACTTAGGAGTGTCTGGGGTGTGGTGTGGTGTAGATGATGACTGAGGAGTCTAGCTGTAAGGGCGTGTGGCATTGTGTAGATGACGACTGAGGAGTGTCAGGGGGTGTGGCATTGTGTAGATGACGACTGAGGAGTGTCTGGTGGTGTGGCATTGTGTAGATGACGACTGAGGAGTGTCTGGAGGTGTGGTGTTGTGTAGATGATGACTGAGGAGTCTAGCTGTAAGGGGGTGTGGCATTGTGTAGATGACAACTGAGGAGTGTCTGGGGGTGTGGCATTGTGTAGATGACAACTGAGGAGTGTCTGGGGGTGTGGCATTGTGTAGATGACGACTGAGGAGTGTCTGGGGGTGTGGCATTGTGTAGATGACGACTGAGGAGTGTCTGGGGGTGTGAGATTGTGTAGATGACGACTGAGGAGTGTCAGGGGGTGTGGCATTGTGTAGATGATGACTTAGGAGTGACAGGGGGTTATGGCATTGTGTAGATGACAACTGAGGAGTGACAGGGGGTGTGGCATTGTGTAGATGACGACTGAGGAGTGTCTGGGGGTGTGGCAGGGTGTAGATGACATCTGAGGAGTGACAGGGGTCGTGGCATTGTGTAGATGACGACTAAGGAGTGCCTGGGGGTGTGGCAGGGTGTAGATGGCGACTGAGGAGTGTCTGGGGGTGTGGCATTGTGTGGATGACCACTGAGGAGTGTCAGGGGATGTGATAGAGTTTAGATGACGACTGAGGAGTAGAGGGGTGTGATAGAGTTTAGATGGCGACTGAGGAGTGTCTGGGGGTGTGGTGTGGTGTAGATGATGACTGAGGAGTGTCTGGGGGTGTGGCATTGTGTAGATGATGACTATGGAGTGTCTGGTGGTGTGGCATTGTGTAGATGACAACTGAGGAGTGTCTGGGGGTGTGGCATTGTGTAGATGACAACTGAGGAGTGACAGGGTGTGGCATTGTGTAGATGACGACTGAGGAGTGACAGGGGGTGTGGCATTGTGTAGATGACGACTAAGGAGTGTCTGAGGGTGTGGCATTGTGTAGATGACAACTGAGGAGTGTCTGGGGGTGTGGCATTGTGTAGATGACGACTGAGGAGTGTCTGGGGGTGTGGCATTGTGTGGATGACGACTGAGGAGTGTCTGGGGGTATGGCATTGTGTAGATGACAACTGAGGAGTGACAGGGGGTGTGGCATTGTGTAGATGACGACTGAGGAGTATCAGGGAGTGTGGCAGGGGTTGTGGCAGGGTGCAGATGACGAGTTGAAGATTCAGGGGTGTGTGGCCGGATGCAGATGAAGACTTGAGTATATCAGGAGGTGTGCCAGAGTATACATGCCGACTAAAGTATAACTGGGGTTGTGGCAGGGTGTATATGCCGACTTGAGGATATTAGGGGGTGTGGCAGGCTGTACATGCCGACTTGAGGATATTAGGGGGTGTGGCAGGGTGTAGATGCCGACTTGAGGATACCAGGGGGTGTGATGGCGACTGAGAAATCTTAGGAGATATGGCAGGGTCTATATTTGCAGAATAAGGGATATCAGGGGGTAAAGCAGGATGTAGATGACAACTTGAGGACATCAGGGGATATGGCAGGGTGTTCATGCCAATTTAGGGATATCAGGGGATATAGCAGGGTTTAGATGCCGACTTGAGAATATCAGGGGTTGTAGAAGGGTGAATATACCGACTTGAGGGGGTTAAGGGGTGTGGCAGGGTGTAGATGCCAACTTGAGGATATCAGGGAGTGTAGCAGGGTGTAGGTGCCGTCCTAAGGAGGTCAGGGGGTGTGGCAGGGTATCCATGCCAACCTGAGGGCGTCAGGGGGTGTGGCAGGGTGTAGATGACGACTTGAGGAGGTCAGGGTGTGTGGCAGGGTGTGTGGCAGGGTGTAGATGCCAACTTGAGGATATCAGGAGGTGTGGCAGAGTGTACATGCCGACTTGAGGATATTAGGGTGTGTGGCAGGGAGTATAAGCCGACTTGAGGATGTTAGGAGGTGTGGCAGGGTGTACATGCCGACTTGAGGATATTAGGGGGTGTGGCATTGTGTAGATGACGACTTAGGAGTGTCTGGGGTGTGGTGTGGTGTAGATGATGACTGAGGAGTCTAGCTGTAAGGGCGTGTGGCATTGTGTAGATGACGACTGAGGAGTGTCAGGGGGTGTGGCATTGTGTAGATGACGACTGAGGAGTGTCTGGTGGTGTGGCATTGTGTAGATGACGACTGAGGAGTGTCTGGAGGTGTGGCATTGTGTAGATGACGACTAAGGAGTGTCTGGGGGTGTGGCATTGCGTAGATGATGACTGAGGAGTGTCTGAGGGTGTGGCATTGTGTAGATGATGACTGACGAGTGTCTGGAGGTGTGGCATTGTGTAGATGACGAGTGACGAGTGTCTGGGGGTGTGGCATTGTGTAGATGACGACTGAGGAGTGTCTGATGGTGTGGCATTGTGTAGATGACGACTGAGGAGTGACAGGGGGTGTGGCATTGTGTAGATGACGACTGAGGAGTGACAGGGGGTATGGCATTGTGTAGATGACGACTGAGGAGTATCAGGGAGTGTGGCAGGGGTTGTGGCAGGGTGCAGATGACGAGTTGAAGATTCAGGGGTGTGTGGCCGGATGCAGATGAAGACTTGAGTATATCAGGAGGTGTGCCAGAGTATACATGCCGACTAAAGTATAACTGGGGTTGTGGCAGGGTGTATATGCCGACTTGAGGATATTAGGGGGTGTGGCAGGGTGTAGATGCTGACTTGAGGATATTAGGGGGTGTGGCAGGCTGTACATGCCGACTTGAGGATATCCGGGGGTGTGGCAGGGTGTAGATGCCGACTTGAGGATACCAGGGGGTGTGATGGCGACTGAGAAATCTTAGGAGATATGGCAGGGTCTATATTTGCAGAATAAGGGATATCAGGGGGTAAAGCAGGATGTAGATGACAACTTGAGGACATCAGGGGATATGGCAGGGTGTTCATGCCAAATTAGGGATATCAGGGGATGTAGCAGGGTGTAGATGCCGACTTGAGAATACCAGGGGGTGTAGAAGGGTGAATATACCGACTTGAGGGGGTTAAGGGGTGTGGCAGGGTGTAGATGCCAACTTGAGGATATCAGGGAGTGTGGCAGGGTGTAGGTGCCGTCTTAAGGAGGTCAGGGGGTGTGGCAGGGTATCCATGCCAACTTGAGGGCGTCAGGGTGTGTGGCAGGGTGTAGATGCCAACTTGAGGATATCAGGAGGTGTGGCAGAGTGTACATGCCGACTTGAGGATATTAGGGGGTGTGGCAGGGTGTAGATGCCGACTTGAGGATATTAGGGGGTGTGGTAGGGTGTACATGCCGACTTGAGGATATCCGGGGGTGTGGCAGGGTGTAGATGCCGACTTGAGGATACCAGGGGGTGTGATGGCGACTGAGAAATCTTAGGAGATATGGCAGGGTCCATATATGCCGAATAAGGGATATCAGGGGGTATAGCAGGATGTAGATGACAACTTGAGGACATCAGGGGATATGGCAGGGTGTTCATGCCAAATTAGGGATATCAGGGGATGTAGCAGGGTGTAGATGCCGACTTGAGAATATCAGGGGGTGTAGAAGGGTGAATATACCGACTTGAGGGGGTTAAGGGGTGTGGCAGGGTGTAGATGCAAACTTGAGGATATCAGGGAGTGTGGCAGGGTGTAGGTGCCGTCTTAAGGAGGTCAGGGGGTGTGGCAGGGTATCCATGCCAACTTGAGGGCGTCAGGGGGTGTGGCAGGGTGTAGATGACGACTTGAGGAGGTCAGGGTGTGTGGCAGGGTGTGTGGCAGGGTGTAGATGCCAACTTGACGATATCAGGAGGTGTGGCAGAGTGTACATGCCGACTTGAGGATATTAGGGTGTGTGGCAGGGAGTATAAGCCGACTTGAGGATGTTAGGAGGTGTGGCAGGGTGTACATGCCGACTTGAGGATATTAGGGGGTGTGGCATTGTGTAGATGACGACTTAGGAGTGTCTGGGGTGTGGTGTGGTGTAGATGATGACTGAGGAGTCTAGCTGTAAGGGCGTGTGGCATTGTGTAGATGACGACTGAGGAGTGTCAGGGGGTGTGGCATTGTGTAGATGACGACTGAGGAGTGTCCGGGGGTGTGGCATTGTGTAGATGACGACTGAGGAGTGTCTGGGGGTGTGGCATTGTGTAGATGACGACTAAGGAGTGTCTGGGGTGTGGCATTGTGTAGATGATGACTGAGGAGTGTCTGAGGGTGTGGCATTGTGTAGATGACAACTGAGGAGTGACAGGGTGTGGCATTGTGTAAATGACGACTGAGGAGTGTCTGGGGTGTGGTGTGGTGTAGATGACGACTGAGGAGTGTCTGGAGGTGTGGCATTGTGTAGATGACGACTAAGGAGTGTCTGGGGTGTGGCATTGTGTAGATGATGACTGAGGAGTGTCTGGGGGTGTGGCAGGGTGTAGATGACATCTGAGGAGTGTCTGGGGGTGTGGCATTGTGTGGATGACCACTGAGGAGTGTCAGGGGATGTGATAGAGTTTAGATGACGACTGAGGAGTGTGAGGGGTGTGATAGAGTTTAGATGGCGACTGAGGAGTGTCTGGGGGTGTGGTGTGGTGTAGATGATGACTGAGGAGTGTCTGGGGGTGTGGCATTGTGTAGATGATGACTATGGAGTGTCTGGTGGTGTGGCATTGTGTAGATGACAACTGAGGAGTGACAGGGGGTGTGGCATTGTGTAGATGACGACTAAGGAGTGTCTGAGGGTGTGGCATTGTGTAGATGACAACTGAGGAGTGTCTGGGGGTGTGGCATTGTGTAGATGACGACTAAGGAGTGTCTGAGGGTGTGGCATTGTGTAGATGACAACTGAGGAGTGTCTGGGGGTGTGGCATTGTGTAGATGACGACTGAGGAGTGTCTGGGGGTGTGGCATTGTGTGGATGACGACTGAGGAGTGTCTGGTGGTGTGGCATTGTGTAGATGACGACTGAGGAGTGTCTGGGGGTATGGCATTGTGTAGATGACAACTGAGGAGTGTCTGGGGGTGTGGCATTGTGTGGATGACGACTGAGGAGTGTCTGGTGGTGTGGCATTGTGTAGATGACGACTGAGGAGTGACAGGGGGTGTGGCATTGTGTAGATGACGACTGAGGAGTATCAGGGAGTGTGGCAGGGGTTGTGGCAGGGTGCAGATGACGAGTTGAAGATTCAGGGGTGTGTGGCCGGATGCAGATGAAGACTTGAGTATATCAGGAGGTGTGCCAGAGTATACATGCCGACTAAAGTATAACTGGGGTTGTGGCAGGGTGTATATGCCGACTTGAGGATATTAGGGGGTGTGGCAGGCTGTACATGCCGACTTGAGGATATTAGGGGGTGTGGCAGGGTGTAGATGCCGACTTGAGGATACCAGGGGGTGTGATGGCGACTGAGAAATCTTAGGAGATATGGCAGGGTCTATATTTGCAGAATAAGGGATATCAGGGGGTAAAGCAGGATGTAGATGACAACTTGAGGACATCAGGGGATATGGCAGGGTGTTCATGCCAATTTAGGGATATCAGGGGATATAGCAGGGTTTAGATGCCGACTTGAGAATATCAGGGGTTGTAGAAGGGTGAATATACCGACTTGAGGGGGTTAAGGGGTGTGGCAGGGTGTAGATGCCAACTTGAGGATATCAGGGAGTGTAGCAGGGTGTAGGTGCCGTCCTAAGGAGGTCAGGGGGTGTGGCAGGGTATCCATGCCAACCTGAGGGCGTCAGGGGGTGTGGCAGGGTGTAGATGACGACTTGAGGAGGTCAGGGTGTGTGGCAGGGTGTGTGGCAGGGTGTAGATGCCAACTTGAGGATATCAGGAGGTGTGGCAGAGTGTACATGCCGACTTGAGGATATTAGGGTGTGTGGCAGGGAGTATAAGCCGACTTGAGGATGTTAGGAGGTGTGGCAGGGTGTACATGCCGACTTGAGGATATTAGGGGGTGTGGCATTGTGTAGATGACGACTTAGGAGTGTCTGGGGTGTGGTGTGGTGTAGATGATGACTGAGGAGTCTAGCTGTAAGGGCGTGTGGCATTGTGTAGATGACGACTGAGGAGTGTCAGGGGGTGTGGCATTGTGTAGATGACGACTGAGGAGTGTCTGGGGGTGTGGCATTGTGTAGATGACGACTGAGGAGTGTCTGGAGGTGTGGCATTGTGTAGATGACGACTAAGGAGTGTCTGGGGGTGTGGCATTGTGTAGATGATGACTGAGGAGTGTCTGAGGGTGTGGCATTGTGTAGATGATGACTGACGAGTGTCTGGAGGTGTGGCATTGTGTAGATGACGAGTGACGAGTGTCTGGGGGTGTGGCATTGTGTAGATGACGACTTAGGAGTGTCTGATGGTGTGGCATTATGTAGATGACAACTGAGGAGTGACAGGGTGTGGCATTGTGTAGATGACAACTGAGGAGTGTCTGGGGGTATGGCATTGTGTAGATGACGACTGAGGAGTGTCTGGGGGTGTGGCATTGTGTAGATGAAGACTGAGGAGTGACAGGGGGTGTGGCATTGTGTAGATGACGACTGAGGAGTGACAGGGGGTGTGGCATTGTGTAGATGACGACTGAGGAGTATCAGGGAGTGTGGCAGGGGTTGTGGCAGGGTGCAGATGACGAGTTGAAGATTCAGGGGTGTGTGGCCGGATGCAGATGAAGACTTGAGTATATCAGGAGGTGTGCCAGAGTATACATGCCGACTAAAGTATAACTGGGGTTGTGGCAGGGTGTATATGCCGACTTGAGGATATTAGGGGGTGTGGCAGGGTGTAGATGCTGACTTGAGGATATTAGGGGGTGTGGCAGGCTGTACATGCCGACTTGAGGATATCCGGGGGTGTGGCAGGGTGTAGATGCCGACTTGAGGATACCAGGGGGTGTGATGGCGACTGAGAAATCTTAGGAGATATGGCAGGGTCTATATTTGCAGAATAAGGGATATCAGGGGGTAAAGCAGGATGTAGATGACAACTTGAGGACATCAGGGGATATGGCAGGGTGTTCATGCCAAATTAGGGATATCAGGGGATGTAGCAGGGTGTAGATGCCGACTTGAGAATACCAGGGGGTGTAGAAGGGTGAATATACCGACTTGAGGGGGTTAAGGGGTGTGGCAGGGTGTAGATGCCAACTTGAGGATATCAGGGAGTGTAGCAGGGTGTAGGTGCCGTCTTAAGGAGGTCAGGGGGTGTGGCAGGGTATCCATGCCAACTTGAGGGCGTCAGGGTGTGTGGCAGGGTGTAGATGCCAACTTGAGGATATCAGGAGGTGTGGCAGAGTGTACATGCCGACTTGAGGATATTAGGGGGTGTGGCAGGGTGTAGATGCCGACTTGAGGATATTAGGGGGTGTGGTAGGGTGTACATGCCGACTTGAGGATATCCGGGGGTGTGGCATTGTGTAGATGACGACTTATGAGTGTCTGGGGTGTGGTGTGGTGTAGATGATGACTGAGGAGTCTAGCTGTAAGGGCGTGTGGCATTGTGTAGATGACGACTGAGGAGTGACAGGGGGTGTGGCATTGTGTAGATGACGACTGAGGAGTATCAGGGAGTGTGGCAGGGGTTGTGGCAGGGTGCAGATGACGAGTTGAAGATTCAGGGGTGTGTGGCCGGATGCAGATGAAGACTTGAGCATATCAGGAGGTGTGCCAGAGTATACATGCCGACTAAAGTATAACTGGGGTTGTGGCAGGGTGTATATGCCGACTTGAGGATATTAGGGGGTGTGGTAGGGTGTACATGCCGACTTGAGGATATCCGGGGGTGTGGCAGGGTGTAGATGCCGACTTGAGGATACCAGGGGGTGTGATGGCGACTGAGAAATCTTAGGAGATATGGCAGGGTCCATATATGCCGAATAAGGGATATCAGGGGGTATAGCAGGATGTAGATGACAACTTGAGGACATCAGGGGATATGGCAGGGTGTTCATGCCAAATTAGGGATATCAGGGGATGTAGCAGGGTGTAGATGCCGACTTGAGAATATCAGGGGTTGTAGAAGGGTGAATATACCGACTTGAGGGGGTTAAGGGGTGTGGCAGGGTGTAGATGCAAACTTGAGGATATCAGGGAGTGTGGCAGGGTGTAGGTGCCGTCTTAAGGAGGTCAGGGGGTGTGGCAGGGTATCCATGCCAACTTGAGGGCGTCAGGGGGTGTGGCAGGGTGTAGATGACGACTTGAGGAGGTCAGGGTGTGTGGCAGGGTGTGTGGCAGGGTGTAGATGCCAACTTGAGGATATCAGGAGGTGTGGCAGAGTGTACATGCCGACTTGAGGATATTAGGGGGTGTGGCAGGGTGTAGATGCCGTCTTGAGGATATTAGGGGGTGTGGCATTGTGTACATGCCGACTTGAGGATATTAGGGGGTGTGGTAGGGTCTACATGCCGAATTGAGGATATCCGGGGTGTGGCAGGGTGTATATGCCGACTTGAGAATATCAGGGGGTGTAGAAGGGTGAATATACCGACTTGAGGGGGTCAGGGGGTGTGGCAGGGTGTACATGCCGACTTGAGGATATCAGGGAGTGTGGCAGGGTGTAGGTGCCGTTTTGAGGAGGTCAGGGGGTGTGGCAGGGTGTAGATGCCGACTTGAGGAGGTCAAGGGGTGTGGCAGGGTGTAGATGCCGACTTGAGGGGGTCAGGGGGTGTGGCAGGGTGTAGGTGCCGTCTTGAGGAGGTCAGGGGGTGTGCCAGGGTGTAGATGCCGACTTGAGGGGGTCAGGGGGTGTGGCAGGGTGTAGATGCCGACTTGAGGATATCAGGGGGGGTGGCAGGGTGTAGATGCCGACTTGAGGGGGTCAGGGGGTGTGGCAGGATGTAGATGCCGACTTAAGAATTATAGGGGGTGTGACAGGTGGTGTATTATGCTTGAGAATGGGATAGAGGAGGGTCAGGGTGTGTGGCACATTGCAGATAACTACTACTGTATATATAATAGTTTATGTGTATCAAGTATTTGTCATTGCTAAGGAGGGGATGGGCCTGGGATATAACTTACTTACTATAAGACCCCATAATCCAGTAGACACAATTTTGTTCAATCAAATTATACACACCTTTTACAAATAGACTCCCTGAAAATATGTTTTTGAAGCCAGAGTTGACTATGCATCTACTTAGTAGAGACAGAGGTGGTTGGTGACTACAGCCTTAGAAAGTATCCCAGATGGGAGTTCTGCCCCCCACCCCCCATATGTCCTTTGCTTATCCAAAGCCAACACTAAGTAAACATACCCCTGTACTAGGCCAAATTAGGTCAAGGGACAGCATCTAAAAGACCACCCTACTTTGGGCTCTTATTGTTGGTGAACAGTCTGACCTAGATAATATGTGCATTTGTTTACATTCACAAATAGAGTTGGCAACAACAGGATATATATACCCATATCAAATATAGTCAGATATTAATTTATTTTACTCATCTGTACATACTACCAAAGGGAATTTGTCACCAAATCTGGGAATTAGCTTCATCTACTCTTATAACTTCAACAAAATGAATAAGTGGGAAAGACCCCACTATAGAGGGTTAGAACAGATACAAGACCCCATAATCCAATAACAAAACCAAAGTAATTTCCACCATCACATTTGTGTTCTTTCATCAATGTACATGATGTATGATGTATGCATCTGGTAAAATCATAATAGTGAATGTGTCTCCACATAAGCCTATAAAGTAAATTCTCAAAGAGATCCCACAATGTCATATGATAGATATAGTTAAACCATTTGTGGGGTCCTGAAAGAGGTCATAGTTCAAGGTCATCCGGGACCCCACAAGGGGATCCCACAATACTACATTAAAAAAAATTCAAATTTCAGAATTATTTGGTCAGATTCTATTTCCATCAATTTAGAGGAATACAAATATGTAATTATTTTCTTCATATGTCTGTTAGTTCTATGGGATCCCACATCACTGGGTTACAGCTGAGACCTCACAAACCGGGTGATATCGGTATATATATATATATATATATATAATGTATATATATATATATATATTGTTGGCATGATGCATAATGCCCTAACGGCAACAATGGATAGTCTCATGAATATGTCACCAACAGAATATTGGTCTGTAAAATGCTTTGTATAATTCTTGAAAACCATCTACATAACATTGATAACCATCAAGGCCCCTTTGTTGTTGCATTACAGCTAGTTGCACGGGTGTTGGTTTCTCTTTAGATCTATTAAAGTAAATAGCACAAGTAAGCCAAATATTGTTAGGTGGTTGGGACGCAGGGAATACTTTCAAAATTAGGAGTATAATACACTCTGAAAGGGTTGGCATACAGTATTTTCCTGTTTTATATTTTATAAAGTGTTGGTATGATGCATAATACCCTATTGGCAACATTGGATAGTCTTGTGAATATGTCACCAACAGAAAATTGGTCTGTTAAATGCCTTGTATAATTCTTGAAAACCATCTACATAATATTGATAATGTTACCTGGAGGTGAATGGCTTGTCCATCTTGAGGTACGCAGTCAACTCAGCGGTCACTTCCCTGTCAGTCATCTTTGACCTTATCATGAATGTAAAAAACACAACTGTACGAAAGCATCAACTTTACCTTACAGATACAAAGGCACATCACGACAGTTGACATGTATGGCAAGGGTCTATCATACTTCTGCTTCTCAGAAGCCCCCCTCCCCCGTGAAAGTATAAGCAAATTTGGGAATAATTTGATAATTTGGATGTAGCCGGTGATCCAATGCCACGAATTTGCTGCGATTTTGCTGCAAATCACACTTGTGAGAGTACACACACACTACAGTTACAGCAGTGCATCTGCTGCTGCAAGTCCCTGCGACAACGTTGTTGTGAGGGGCGTACGGTGTGCAAGTAAATTCACAGAAATGTAAAAGTTTTGATATTTTGGAGTGTACTCGGGAGCTTCTCACATACGACAACATTCGCAGCAAACTTGCGGCAGTGAATTACCGCGGCAGTGAATCACCGCTTGTAAGCAAATATAAATCATATGATTGAAATCCTTCTCCTTCAGTGATATACATAAACATGCCGAATTCAGACTATTAATAGAGACCACAAGCTAATTTGAAAGAATAGGAATACAATTTATCATTCACAAGTCATCGCAAAACGAAGAACGTGGGGATTCCAGAAATATTAGGAAAACTTTGAAATTCTAGTTGAATTTTCCCGAGAAAAATAATATATACTTTTTCCAAAGATCACACCAAATCTGCTAGCTGTTGTTCATGACCAATATATATGCATGAGGGCAGAATCTATGCTACCATTGCATCGGATACACCTTCATATACCATTCACAACATGAATATACAAGACTGCACCTCTCATATATTAAGAATAGGCAATATTTATACTTGATAAATGCATTCATTCTCTCATTGGGCTATGTTTACCCATTGTCAGAACCAAAGGCAATGAAGCCTGACCAATAGCCTGTAGTCTCAGAGTGGTACTCACCAGTATCACAGCCAACAGCAAGGTCAGGCACTGAGGGGTGAAGTGGGATGAGTGGCTATTCACCTAGTATTTGGGATAGGGTGGAAGGGAACTTGATTGCTATGGTATTTGGGGGAGGGGGTTAGCCCAAGTTTTTTTTCTTGTAAAATCAACATTTATTTTGGGCTCATCTAATGGGCTTAAATTAGATTGCAGGTGTGTAGCAGACTTTTCAATCTGTCTTGTGGAATTTCCATAACCGCCATCTAATTATTTCTATGGGAAAGCTGACTTTTTATATGAAAGTACCCTGTTTAGAGGGGGAATATTCAAAATAATATAATATTCGTTAAAATTACTTTTTATGATGGGGGTTAGTTCAGAGTATTTTTTGAATTATATTATGTTTTTTACATTCAGCGTAAAAAGAGCCCTCGTATAGCCATACAGCAGCAGTTGATTTTTGATGACCTCAATAAATATACTCGACCTGCCACCTGCAGTGTCTTGTGGTCCCTACTATTAAAGACCACAGACAAACAAAAGACATAAAATTATACTACAGTAGAATAGACTTAATTATAAATGCAATATAATCTTTAGGAAGATACATAATTTTAAGTACAGGGGATTATGTTGTTTTGATAGCCATATCATCCGGTTCAGATTATGATTGGACCAGATACATACCTCAGGACCAAGGTTTTCTTGTGACTGTTCCTGGTCAAGAAGTCACAAAGTATAGGGATCGCCACATCCGTCAATCTACACCCAACATCGATCCTGAAAGGTGAAGAAATCATATCCCTGTGAGCAAATAAAGTTTTTAAAAGTCACTTATTGGTATTAGTTAAATCGTGTGCACCTTAAACATTGTAACTTGCTTAAACCTGAAATAGGTTATATCAAATCAAGACGTTACAAAATAGGGTCAGATTAAGAATGACTCGACCACTTATGGTTGACATAGACCAGATACCTACCTGAAGTCAGTGAGTACTTGTTGTTCACCCAGAGTGGTGAGCAGCCTCTCCATGTTCTCATCGCTCAGCTGGCCGCCCAGTATCCTGCAGTTAAAGTAGAACTTATCACCGTTGACCAAAACCAAAGTCTCTGCTGGCCTGCTGCTGGCCTTGCTGCCTGCTTGCTTGCTGCTGGCTACCTCCCCTCCCCTGGAGAAGAGTTCCACGGCTGGTGCTGAGGGGAGGCACTAGGTGGCACTGGTAGGACCACTAATATGGGAATAACTTCCCCAATGGAAGTTATGCCCGACATATACAGTATTCTCTATAGCAAAATATATAAGGATATATATAGTTACTGCTTCGCTACACAGTATCATCCATTTTGATATTAACAAATATGCGTTTGTAACAAAGCAAAATAAATAGAATTCACGGAAAACAGGCAATAACTCTTGTGTTAAACTGTCTATAATACATACCGAATGCTCTGCAGTTTGCTGTTCTTTACAAGGCCTGCCACAGCCGGGGCGGCTTCATCCACTAAAGCGTTCTTGAACAAACTGCAAACAACATATAACAGATTGGGTTTAATGAAATTACATTTTGACAGGTGATAGAAAGGTGCCAACCTGAAGCACATTTAATTGGGTGTATAGTTGGATTGTACAGCAGTCATTTAGGTACACTGTAAAAAATCTCTGTTGAAATTACGGAGAATCAATGCTAAATTTGACGGTGTATCACCGTAATTGTGATTTACGGTGAGACCCTGTAAAACTTATTACTTTTACATTGAACATCCGTAAACCAGTACAGTGAAACAATGTTTTTTTCATTTACGGTGAATCTCACGTTAGAAGTTTGCTCACCAGGTGGCAGCTTGGTTTGATAGAGAGACTATAGTGGAAGCTATCAACTAAAAACATACATAATTGTGTTAGATTTATAAAGATATCCAACTATCTCATGAATTACACAATCAAAATTGAAGCCTTTGGCATATTAAAGATAAAAAATATATAATTTCCTTTTTTGAGACCCTGGACACTAGTACGAATAGTATAAACACCCATGTTGTGGTAATTAGAATTATACATATTGAGACTGTTGTCAGAGTTTCTTTGTAGCAATCCTAGAGTACCTTTTGCTCATGGATTGTAATTGTATATTGCTATGAGGCATTCAATTATGCTTCTCAGGCCTAATATATATGATATGCAGGCCTGGAATTAAGATGATATTATGAAATATACAACAATGAATCAAGAAACAATTATAATCATCATTGAATAGCAGAGAATCATTGTAAAATAATGATGAATCACCGTGAAAATACAACGGGAAAGGCCTGTAAAATTTACAGGGGAAAGCAAAATACGGTGACCGTTTAAAAAACCGGGAAACGGTCGGCATTCAGTGATGCCAATGATTCACTGTAATTTTTATGGGATATTTTTTACGGTGTAGAGAAACTCACCCTTTCCCTCCGTTCAGAGGTCGGGAGCCAGTCTGTCAGTTCTAGTCTGCTACTCTGCCAACTTGGCAGAGTAGCTCCTTAGCCAATCAGTGATGACGTTCTATTTGACCACTCAGTGATGTGACGTCTAATTGGCTAACAGCTCATGTCACTGACTGGCAACAACGGCAATGGCTTTGAATAGTTGAGAGATAGGTCTGTGTTTGATAAGTTGATGAGAAATCTTTTGAAGATCCATTACTTTATATTGCGAGAAAAGTTGAAGGGTACTTTTGATTCGAGGTAGGCTGATTTTTAATAACTATATAAAGGATGTAGGCATTTATATGTGTATATACTGGAGTGGAGGTTTGCGCATCTCGGCCATTGTTATCCCGCGGGCGTGGGAGTTAGTTCTGTTTCCACCCTCTAGGTGGTGTGTGTGTGGTTACCTCGCCGCCGCGGGGTCTGATCACAGTCCATTCAAAACTACTTAAAGGCCCAATTCAGCGAGAAAAAATGTCAGAAAGAAAAAGAAAAGTTTCCCCTAGAAGGCCCAATTTGGCGAGAAATAAGGTCAAAAATGGAAAAAAATGAAAAAGGTCACTTTTTCAATTCTAAATTTTTCTCTGACCAAATTGGGCCTTTTAAGGGAAATTTCACTTTTTTTCATTAAGACTTCTTTTCTTGCCAAATTGGGCCTATGAGCAGAAATTTCACTTTTTTCCACTTTTGACCTTTTTTCTCGCCAAATTGGGCCTTTCCAGGGAAAATTCACTTTTTTCAGTTTTTGACATTTTTTCTCGCCAAATTGGGCCTTATAGGAAAATTTCGATTTTAAAATTATTTTGGGAAATAATTTTCTCACCAAATAAGCTCTTTTTAATCAAATATTATCCCATTCCCCTATATTCCCCTATTGCCTTCACACTACACCCTGTCTAGGGCTTCATGTCAACGCTGGAGGATACCTGTCACAAGCTGTTCTTGACAGTTGACAGATTGACAGCACCCATTTCTGAAATGAAAATTCACTGTAACTCTACAATTGACTGCATGCTACTGTGTGTTGACACCTTTACAGTAGTGATTTCTCACTTGCAAATGTGAAGTTGAGATGTGAAAGTGAATTTCCATTTCAATTTTCACTTTGAAAAGTGAATTTTCATTTCAATTTTCATTTTGAAAAATGAATTCTCATTTTGAAAAGTGAATTTTAATTTTAATTTTTCAAAAACTGAATTTTCATTTCAACCTCCATTTCTGGAATGATATTTCACTTTTTGACCCTCCTGGGCCATTGTACCCAAGGCAGTTCGAGCCTCTACGATCTACAGTAATAATTAGTGTAGGGGTTTCATATGCGTACAACTCGAACACAGGTTCAAATTCGGTTTGAATGCAACAGGTTTTTATTCGATCACAGCCTCAAAAGTACACGAAGGTTTTTTACTCGGTTCACTTGGTCTTTCAACCATTCGAAGACACACAGGATTCTATCGATAGTTCGAAGCATTAGCAATACCGGACAGTCAAGCCCTGTGCCAGCATGGCTGGTGCAGGGACCATAACGTGGGAGGGGTGTAGGTGCCCCTGTCAAAGCGAAGGTACGAAAGGTGTGGGTCAGAGCTCGTCCTGGGACTAACTGGTGAGGTAGCCAACCTCGGCCTCTTATATACCCTGAGCGCGGACCAAGCAGTGTCGACGTGGCACTCCTCCGTAGCGCCGTCTGGAGTGCCCTGCCCGGCTCCGCTACCGGATAACCGAAAGGACATGGCTTAGGTGTTGCCACCTAGTGTCCGTTGGAGGCACTTACCGCTCTGACTCCACGGACCTTACATGTACACGTATTATTCGTGCCCCTACATCACCCCCACCAGATTATAACAAGGGTCGAAATACATCTGATATAATATAATATACTCGAATATAGGAGAATAATATCAGTGTACATGATGACAATACCGGGGTACATTTAAAGGTACGATATACGTTCTTACACATACATGTAGAAAGCACAACTTTAGATTTTAGATTGACCTGTTACACCAAACAACACTTACATTTCTATGTACAAAACAGGGATCTTACAGATCCAACACTATAACGACAAGATAGATACGTGAGTATCCATCTTTAATAAAGATATGAATATATACGAATATATATGTGCTATACTATTTCTAACTACAGTGATCACAGATCTGTATGGTTTTTGTTGAGATACAATATTGGTTACTACATTAATCAATTTAAGGTAAGTTAAGATTGCACGATATGTGACTTTTTAGGACGGAATGACACAGAAGTAATGGCTTGAAAATATTTATGTGGGCGAACCGTCCCTGGAGAGGTAATTACGTGAACTATTGGAATTATATAAAATACTTGGAACCAACATAGTTGTGACATTAACTCTTATAACCAAGGAATGTAGTAATATTAGCCCCCATATGAGGCAACCGATATGTGACTCTATATTCTAAACATAGATATACTTTCGAAATCCGAATACCAGTTGTTATGTCCAAAAAAATTTTGGAGATAAAGGTAGGTATCGAACGCTATGTACAGTTTTGGTTCGAATCATAGTATGTAGTATAAGTTATACTACTTAAAGTATGAACACCCCTTTTTTTTCAAATTCAGGCAACGAAGACATTTCTTGACAATTATGCATTTTACACCTTTCCGAATCATGACCTTAATCATGGACATTTTATAATAAGAACACAATTATTACAATATCATCGAAACATAATATGCACAAGTCATCAACCACACAATTGAACAGCCGAACACTCAAGTTATCTTATAAGTCCTTCACCAAGCTCTGGAGTTCTTCGAGGGACCCACTCCATTGGGTGAGTCCTATCCCGAATACCCGAATGAACTTAACGTTCAGCGCCTTCATAGTTTTGGCCTGATCGTCCAGAGTGTCTTCCGCAGCTTTTTGGAAGGCACGAGCTGTTGAGAGTTCTTTCTTCGATTGTGCCAGCTGCTTGGTGAGTTCGATCACCTTATCTGGCTCCGATTGTTCGTCAATCCGTTGTTGTTCGAAGATCTTCCTCAGTCTTTCGACCTCCTTGCCCTGCATGGTGATGGCATAATCGGCTGATGCTCTGGCCACACAGGCTGCATATCGCTGCATGCCAGCCAGGTGTTCCTGCAACCATCGTTCGTATAGCTCCTTATGCAGAACTGCATCCGGAGCCTTCGGAGGCTCGAAGTAGTCCTTCGGAATCTGTACCCTCGGCCGAATGTTCTCACCACTTATCATCAGGTCATACCACTTGTCTGGATCAACTGCCGGTTCTTCACGAATGTTGGGCTTATAGGGCACAGTGGCTGTGGTGGTAGTGGTGAGCAGGGTGGCAGCGATAGTTGCTGCTTTCCCTCCTCCAGTAGTTGTCGTTGGTGTGGTGGTAACTGGGTTCGAAGTGGTCACTGGAACCGGGTCCACCACAGGCTCAGTTTTCATGGATGTTGAATCCGCACTAGTAGCAGGGGTTTTACGCCCCACCGACTTTGTAGAACTGTCAGCCTTTGGTTTTACCTTATCTTCTGCCCGAGGAGTGAGGTTGGTGGTCGTCACCACCAAGTCCTTTTTCCCAGGCAGCACAAAGTGATCCGAATCCCCCATCTCCACGTTCCGTGAGTCCGGTTGGCGGAGGGCATCCCCTACAGAGATACCCGTGGGGAGATTTTTGTACGGATCCTTCTCAGTCTGGACCTCCGGACCAGGAAAGTCCATGGAAGGGTACTCAGCCCTACTAGCCAGGTTACCAGGGGTCAGAGGACGAAGGGTTTGTAGTTGGGAACGACCCTTGGGGGCTGAGAAGTCCGGACCATAGTCAGGACGCAAGTCCTTCAGTGGGGACCGGTGCTCAATCGTTGTCGCGCGCCCTCGTGCTGCAGTTGGAGCTCTCGGAGCCGGAACCTCCGATTTGACCTTTTTACAGTCAGGTTCGGAAGTGGCTGGACTCCTGTATTCACTTCGTTTCCCCGGAAGGGGGTTGGCCGCTCTCCAGTCGTACAACTCCTTGTACAAGGTGCTGTTCAGGTCCAATCGACCACGTCGATCTGTACGCTGGAAGACAGCTGACTGCTTCGAATTCCTGGTTAACTGGACCTTTCCGAATTGGAAGGTCTCAATCGTGATGGTTTCGAACTTTACTTTGTCCAGGCCTGCCACCAGTGATGCAAGGAGATCTCCAACGTTCTTTCTGGCCAACATCATGGCTTGGCCATGACATTGTATCAGGTGCTCGATCATTCTGCCTCTTTGGGTGGTCCACATTCCCGAACACCTTTTGTTTGCTTTGCCAGTATCAGCGCAGACATACATCGCACGGTGGTGCATGTGGTATTCAACGAGATGTCGCATAAATCGAAGACTAGTAGGCATGGGGCGGTTCTCGTGTACGTAGTAGCTGCGACAGGAATCGAATGGACAATCCTCCCTTACCCCTTCCTTGTACCGGGCCATCGCCCATCGTATTTTGGGGCGGCCCTCATGGTTGTAGTAGGTCTCGGGGAACTGTTTTCGATCCAGCAGCCGACTGAACCAGTTTTCTGTCCATGACCAGGAACTGGGTGAAGCCATATTGGACCTCATCCATTCTTCGTCATCAGACAACCCTTCATGGTCCGTTGCTTTGGGACACGAATACATCTCCCTCGATCGTTTGCAGTGTTCCATACATTCGGGCCTAAATTTCTTGAAGCCCCCGCTGGCATTGCGCCAGATCATGTCTTCCACCCGAGAACTCAGAACGTCTGCTGAGGCATCTGCCCCTGTAGCTGGAGGGGGCGACGAAACCACTGGTGGCGTGTTTGAATGCCCTGACTCGGAGGACGTAGACGGAGATGCAGGCATGACAACCTGCACTGGAGTCTTGGTCGGAGTTGCTGGAGGGGTCGAACGCGTCCGGGTGGGTGCCCTAGGAGGCGTCGAAGGAGTAGAGGCCGTACCGGATACTACATCCACCAACCTCACAGTTGGGGACATATTAATCGCAGTAGTTTGGGGAGGCGAAGGATGAGGGACACAGGGCTGTCGTGCCTCACTCTTCTTTGCCTTCCGTTTCTGGCTCTTTGGAAGTTCGAAGGGGACCTCCTCCACATCCGAAGCGTCGGACAAGGACCGTCCTTTTTGTTGTGGATTGGGGTTCTTACGGGACTGGGCTCGAGTCATCGGAGTTCTGGGGGCAGTTTGCATAGCTTCCAGAGTTAGCCGTAACTGTTCATTGGCTGCCCTAAGTTCATCGGATTCTCTGACCACCTGAGCATAACGAGCTTCCTGCTCAACCAATCCTGAGGTATCCGAATGGATCTCCAGCGGAGTCAACTCCACGATAGCTGGTTCTTTTTCGAATGGGACTGGTGAAGGTCCCGGAGCTTTCGGAAGAGATTCGGATTGAGACTCAGTAGTCCCGGTGGTAGTAGTTGGTTCTTCGAATGACGTTGAAGCTGAATGGGGAGTATTCGAAGAGCACTCGGACTGAACTGAGGCAGGTTCGGATACCTCGGACATAGCCGGAGTAGCTGGAGGAGTACTAGTGTTGGAAGTTTTACGACTACCTCTGGTTTTGGTGAGTTTCTTTTTCTTCCCCTTCGTACTGGTTGTGCTCCCATCACTTGAGGGCACTGCTTCCTCCATAGCCTTGGAGATGCCGAAAGCTCGTACCACATCGCAGTAGGATTTTTCCAAAGATCTCGTTTTTGTAGGCTCCCCTGATGGCTCCTTCGTAACTCTCTAGCCAAGTCCCCTCGTGGTGGTAGAATCCATGTTCCTCCAGCTTGTCTAGCACCATCGACATGAGTGTGGGATGGAGCTTCAGCGAGGTGTCGAACGGCGGGTCGCACTCCAGCACTTCCATGAGTTGTTGCTGGGCCAGCGATTTTCGTACGAAGTCTTCCATCTCTTCGTCAGATACTGCATTGATAGGCAATTTCTGACTTACCTCTTCCAACTCCGGCATCTCGTCCTCTTCCTCATCACCTGCTGCGTTAAGCCGGGTTGGTGTCGAATTGTCTATGTCTTTCGAAGCAACACGTTTTGGGGCATTGCGCCACGGCAATGGCCCCAGGTTGACTGTAGCCGGGGGTGGCATGACTATGCTGTCCCGCTCAGCCGTCGAATAGGAGCCAATCCCCGCCACACGGACGGTAACCGCACTCCTGGTGGATTCAGAGGCGGATTCATAATCCGATTCATGAGCGTTGTCGAATTGGCCATCGTCCATTCCGAACAGATCTATCTCGTCGGACTGGAGGCCCTCACCGGGGGTGTACTGCTCCTCCATCGCAGTCGAATGTTTTCAACGAAAACGAAGTTTAAAAATCGAAGATTTGCGGAGTACGAAGCTCCGCGTGTCCTAATGACACTATGAGCGGGAACTAACCAGGTTGGCGCGTATTATGATGTGGTTTTGGAGACTTTTGGTCGACTACAAGACCCTTCTTCCTCCTCCTTTGCCCTGCAGCGTCCGCGCGTCTTCTTGGCACTGATCCAATATGGCGACAGCCCTTCTTGTCTCGTGATGCCACGCCCGCCGCGGGAGCGAAGGTCAACCAATCAGCGTTCACGCTTCACCGGATAGCCCTTTTCTGACGGATAACACGGCGGGAGACGCTCGCGTTTCCCGCCACTAATCGAACGGGTAGCTCACCGGAGTGTAATCCTTATTGAGTCAGTTCCACAGGACCAGGGGTACCGCTAATCATGAATTCTTCAGGAGTGTAGGCAAATGTCATTACGGGTAACATTAGAATACCCGCCGGATAGTTCCGTCTGCCACCCTCGGGGACGTTCATGATCAACACCCACCCTAGTTCTGCTCACTCGACAGCAATTAGGTCTGTACTACCATCATGGGATCGAAACTTCTTGTTGTGTATACAAATTAGGTCACAGCAGTCCCCGGGTTATGCCGTGGACTGCGCCTTAACCCCACCTTGGGTTCTATAGACCTGGTCGTCCGGGAAGATTCGACAGGATGTCCAGTAGTCAATTGGACAACCCTCCTCCCCTTCAGACCTTCATTTGCCGAGACTTTTTTTCCGCACTTTTTATCCTTCTTGCTAGAAGCTCGAATTGGTAAATTTTTTTTAGGCCTACCCCGGCCCCGCTTTAATTTACCAATACCAGGAGGCATAGGTTTTTTC
This sequence comes from Harmothoe impar, assembly GCA_947462335.1. Taxonomy (NCBI): domain Eukaryota; kingdom Metazoa; phylum Annelida; class Polychaeta; order Phyllodocida; family Polynoidae; genus Harmothoe; species Harmothoe impar. The sequence goes on from OX381714.1 coordinate 68,841,148, forward strand.
TCATCTGAGGGTATCACTAGTTTCCTAGGTCTACCAGGACCACGTCGTTTTGGGGTGGTCGCTCTCCACTCAGTGTTATCTGACTTCGAATGCTCTCCTGACTTCGAATGCGCTGAAGCATCACCCTGCCACCGACGTAGGCGAGCTACATTGGATTTATACAAGCGTCCCAGCAAGGATTTGATCACCACTGTGGATTCTGAAACAATCCGAACCACAGTTAAGGGACCGTCCCAGTTGGGTGACAACTTTAGCTGCTGTAGGGGGTCGTGTAGCCTAACTACTTCATCCCCCACTCGAAAGGACCTAAGTTTCAAACCTACGTCATAGCCCACTTTTTGCCATGAAGCAGATTTGCTTAGTTCACATCGAACCATCTCGTATGCGGACTTGAATTGATCCCTCAATGCCTCCACGAACATCACCTGACAGGGTGTTTCAGCGTTTATCCCAGCTACGCCAAACACCAAGTCAGCAGGCATAATCAAATCCTCTCCGAATACCAACAGATTGGGGGAACAACCGGTGGAAGCATGCACCGTACTATTATAAGCATGTACCACAAACTCGCATTGCTCGTCCCAATCATCCATCTGACTGTTGACCAGAGGCTTCAGGACTTGTATCAAGGTTCTGTTGAACCTTTCTACTTGACCATCAGACTGAGGCCTGTACGGATTCGTTCTGGTTTTGCATATAGCAAGGTTATTGCACATTGCTGCCCATAACTCAGATTCGAATTCTCTGCCTTGATCACTATGCAACATCAAGGGTACGCCTAGATGAAGCACCCAACCCTTTACAAATGCAATTCCTCTAGCCCCTGGAGGCAATGATTCATCAGTTCCGTGAAAACCGACGGGGCATTGGTCAGCCCGAAAGGCATGACCTCGAAACGAAAGATGCCCCGGTGGCACCCGAAAGCCGTTTTGTCCTTGTCTTTTTCTTCTAAAGCAACCTGCCAATAACCACTGCGGAGGTCAAGGGTCGAATAATATTCTGCTTCTCCGAGGGAAGCCAAAATATCGTCGATGACCGGAAGTGGCCAGTTGTATTTGACCGTTAGTTGGTTCAACTTCCGGAAATCGACACAAAAGCGCCACTCTCCTGACTTCTTCTTAACTAATACCACTGGTGAACACCAGGGACTGTGGGTGGGTTTAATGATGCCAGCCTCCAGCATCTCGGTTATCTGGTGATCGATAACCTCCCGTTTCGCTAACGGGACACGGTAGGGTTTCTGCTTGAAGGGCCTGCTGTCCCCAATGTCAATGGACAGCTTTAGAACATCGGTCCGTCCAAGCTCTGCATCAGTGGAGGCAAACATATCAATGTTGTCCTCCATGAGCTTTGTCACAGAGACCAAGTGCTCCTTGGAGCAATTGCTCTCTGTGATCTCGAGCTTGGACTCAGACCCCCCCCAGGCTTGGCTTTCTAGTGTCTCCTCCACCTCGGAGTCATCCACCTCCATAGCCTGGGCGATGACATTGCCCTTCTCCAGATGAAAAGCCTTGCCAGTCTCGTTGGTGATGAGGACTGGCATGCTCCTCCTTGCCTCCACCATGGCCAGACTGTTACCAACCATCAGCCCCGGTTCTCTGGATAGAAATCCTGTCTCAATAGAGGAGATCATGCACAGACCAGCCTTTTTGTGTGACTTCACCCGAGCCACAACACTGGTCTGTGGCGGTACATAGACACCCTCAGTCAGCCTCATCAGCGACCTTATGTACCGCTCTTCCTCCAATCTCACCTCTTGACCCTTGACTATCATTAACTTTTCTCCAAAGTGACAGTCAATGTCATGGTCACACAGGAAATCGTACCCCAGTGCCATAGTCGGATCTACCTCCCCGACCACACACATGCGTTGTGTGACCTTTCCAGTTCCGAAATTTAAGGGAACGTCAGCCATTCCATAACATGGAATGACCGTTCCCTCCACTGCCGAAAGGTCATACTCAGGGGGATCCAACTTCTCAGGGTCACCTCCCATCTGCCGGAACGCTGTGATGTGGATGAATGAGACATCCGCTCCACTGTCTACTAGAGCGCGGAATCTCCTTCCGTTAACTCTAAGTAGACAGCTACAGCGCTCCCGGCTCTGTCCATGCGACGACGATATGGTGACCCTACGCCTCCCCGTCTCATCTGCCCGGGGAGGCCCTACTCGTTTTCCGAATCTACGCTGTCTTCCGCCTCAGCGGTTACAGCAGCTGCCTGAGGGGGCTTTGGTTTCTTACCCTTAGTCGGTTTCTTTTGTTTCTTACCCGACCCCCCTTTCCCTCCTTCCCGGTTAGGGCAATCTCTCTTGAAATGCCCCACCTGGTCGCATGCAAAGCATTTTCCCTGCTTCTTACCTTTTGGCTTCTGAGGCCCCTTTGAGGCCTTGGGGCAGTCCCTCTTGAAGTGCCCCTCCTCGTTGCACACGAAGCAAGTTTTGGGCTTATTACGTGGCCGCTGGGTCACAGCCCCGATCTCCATCGGGGTTTCATCCCGGCCGCGGAGTCTGAGGTTGCGTTGCGTGTCCTCTTCCCCCGCGGCACTTTTGGCTGCATCGGTTAGCAGGGCCGGTGGGTTCTTTATAAGGGGCCTAGCCACCTTATTGCTGATTAGCCCATCCGTGAATATATCCACCAGATGGCTCTGGATTATTTCATTGTTTATGTCTTGGCCGGGGTATGCGTCCCGTGCCAATTCTATTAGCTTCTCAGCATACACCTGAGCGGTCTCTCCTTTCTTTTGTTCAAGCTTACGAAGTTTGGACGCCGCCTGCGCGCGGTCTAAACGCTCACCAAATCTTTGTCTTAACTGCTCTATTAAAACATCCCACGTGGGTGGGACCTCGTCTTTTAGAAAACGCATGATGCAGTCAGAGACTGCCCCTTCTGAGCTAAGGAAAGCTAAATATCTTTTTTCCTCAGGGGTGCTGCTGAACATAAGGGCATGCTTTTCTATTCCTTTTACCCAATCTTTGAAATGTGAAGGCTTTCCTGAAAAGGTTTTTATACCCGCCTTACAGTTTGAAATACTGGAATTGAGCCCTAAAAGCTTAATTTGGGCCCCCAACTGCTCTAACACTCTTTCTGCTGGTGTGAGGTCACCCCCTCCCCCTGGGTTTTGTTCTGCCATGGTGCTTATTTGGTATCTGTGGTCTTATTGGTACCCATGCACACACAATCCCCCCAGCAGTGGACAGGGTCAAGAGGCCTTACCTTGCATCCTTCAGATACTCCTTGGACATTGACAAACCATCAATCCTCGAGCAGCTCCATGATATAGTAGAACCAATCACTAGCAGCTCCTTGATAGTACACCAATTACTAGCAGCTCCTTGATAGTACAGTCACTAGCAGTTCTCAAGTAGTACCATTGTACTACTGTCTGCCCTGCTCTACCACTGTGGTATACAGTGGATAGCAGTGCCCAGCAGGAGGCAGCCTCCAGTGAGCAGCTCCTCCAGGGTGGGGCATACTGTATGTACACCACCACCTCCAGCTGGTCTAAGTCCAGCTACTGGTCAATCCATGTGTCCAGAGGTCACATCCTGGTCACGGCACCAGATGTAGGGTAGTGCTGTGGTCAACAGCTGACCACTGTCCTGTCACTTAGAACATTAGCATAACTCCTACATATGTAGACACAGGAGGACACAGTGAACACAACCACTTGAGTATAGGACCAGTAGGGGACTGCAGGGAGCAGCTCACAGAGCAGCTCACGGCTATGTTTATTACACACATGTATACAATGAAACGCACTGATGATAACACGCGCTGCACACTCATGATCACTCATGATATGATGATGGCACTAGGTGCATTAGAACTATACTCTATGTCACAGCTTATGGCTATACTATGTCTACTATGTCACAACATGTATGAGCCTTGTGATCTTTCAGAGGAAACACTCTAGTGTACTTCGAATAGTAGTCGGAGATCACCATCATGCACGTGTTTCCATCAGGAGTGGTTTTTAGGCCACTAATGATATCAACCGCTATGCATGCAAACCTAACTCCCCAAAGCTCTTGAGTTAGTGGCAACTTCCCCAGGCCTTCACCTGGTTTGCTCAGACAACAATCTGGACAAGTAGAGATCCACCTAAGCAGATCTTTACTCATGCCAGGCCAGTAATACCTTCTGGAGAGTCGCGCAAGGGAGCGCTTCTTTCCAAAATGTCCACTGGTCTGATGTCCGTGTACAAAATACATGATATCCCTCCGCATAGCTGTGGGTATCACGATTTGCCGAATTTTGGTCTTGTACGGTGTTATCTTCCACCTACATAAGATACCGTCAACAACAGTTAGCTCAGACCATTGAGCAAGTAGCTGTCTCATTTCCCGGTTCTCAATCGAAATGGCTGGTCTTTGTGGTTGGGCACCACTGGAGACCTGTTCTATTAGTCTTGACATGACAGCATCACCCTTCTGGAATTGCCTGCTAGTTTCGGTGGACCATTCCATTGCTTTAGAATGTCCTACATCATACGGCATTCGAACTCCAGCTATTACAGCATTATGGGCTCCACAATCATCGCAATCCATTCTAGAACATTTCCGTATGGGTCTTCTCGAAAGGGCGTCAGCATTGATATGCTTGCTCCCTGCTCTATGTTGGATTTGGCTATTTTCCAACCCGAACTCGGACAAGTGGGTCAGCCATCGACCGATCATTCCTTCTGCTTCCTTAAAGTTCAACAGCCACCTTAAGGACGAGTGATCTGTCCGTAAAGTAAAGTCACCTCCCCAAAGGAAGTGCTTAAACTTCTTCGTATACACCACTACCGCCAACAATTCGCGCTTAGTGGTACAGTAATTCCTCTGAGCCTTATTGAGGGTATTACTAGCGAAGGCCAGTGGCACTTCTATCCCCTCTTGCATCTGGGATAGAGCAGCACCTATACTGTCATTACTGGCGTCTGTGTCCAGTATGAAATGTCCATCAGCTGTTGGATATTTCAAAACTGGGGTGGTTCGAAATAGGTTCTTTACGGCTTCGAATGCTAGATCTTGTTCCGGACCCCATGGGAAAGGCTCCTTCCTTCTACCCGGAGTCCAGTGAGCTAGAGCCTGCATAGGCTGAGCTATTCTGGCATACCCCGGTAGGAAGTCCCTGTAGTAACTACAAAAGCCCAGAAAGGACCGTATGTCTTTAGGTCCCTCTGGCTTTTCCCATTCCGATACAACATCTAGTTTCTCAGGATCCGCTTTAACCCCCTCAGTGGATATTATCCGACCGAGATAGTTAATAGAAGTCCTAAATAGGTGACACTTCTTTGGTTTCAATTTCAAACCATGGGTTATCAACCTCTCGAAAATTTTGACTAGAGTAGCCAGGCACGATTCGAAGGTCTTCCCAAACACAATTACGTCGTCCAGGTACACCAAACACTCCTTCCACAACAGATCACTCAACAGAGATTCCATCATGGCTTCGAATGTAGCAGGGGCGTTACACAATCCGAACGGCATCACATTGTACTGGAAAAGACCGACATGGCTCGAAAAAGCTGTCTTTTCCTGATCCTCTTCCTTCATTCCAACTTGCCAGTATCCGGATTGCAAATCCAGCGTACAGAACCATTGGTTTCCGCCCAGGGAATCAATAGTCTCGTCTATACGGGGGAGAGGATAGGAGTTTTTCTTAGTACAACCATTTAATTTTCGATAATCGATGCAGAAGCGAATTGTGCTGTCTTTCTTAGTCACCATCTGAACAGGACTGGACCAGGGGCTAGTGCTGGGAACAATCACCCCTAATCTCAGCTGATCAGCGATTTCCTTCTCGGCCATCAATTTCTTCTTCAAAGGTAGGCGTCTATAAGGGATTTTGAAAGGTACAGCGTCCTCTGTAGTGATGGAATGTAGCACCTTATCAGTTCGCCCCAAACCAGTGGGCTCCCCGAAGGCTGCATCATATTCCACCAATACCCATCTCAACTGATCTTTCTGGTCCCCCGTCACCAAGCTTGAATCGTCCACCAACTTCTGGAGTTCTGGACGCAAATCGGACATCCCTTCAAGGTTCGGTTTGGTATCTTCTGAGAGTATACTGGTGCTTGCCTGTGCAACGATCACCTGCCCCACGGGAGTACCTTTCATCAGATAACGGACTTCACCACCAGGATTCGAAATAGGAATTAAATTTCTGCTGCCACTGCCTACGAAAGTATCTGCACTCTCGAGTCCAATTGATGCAAGTCTCACCACATCGGGTTCAACCACCGCCATCTGGTCTCGGAAGATACTGTCACTCGAAAACAGCACATCACATGTCTGTCCTGGGGGTATCTTAACCGTCTGTACCACCGAGGCTACAGAAGATACCTTTCTCAACACGCATTGTACGGCCACCTTGTACGGATGTTCTATCTTTAACATCCCCTTACAAGGTTCCAACATTGCACCGTACAACGCAGCGAAATCTAATCCGATGATGCCATCATCACTCAGATCAGCAATAGTAGGGGACAGAAGATAATCCTGTCCACCTATATTGATTTCGAAGAATGCTTTACCAAACGTCTGCATGCAGCTACCGTCGGCCGAATGAGCTTTTACCCTCGTTGTGAAGTTATCTGGCTCATCGGCTACAAGGTCATGGAATCTCTTAGAGATCATGGAGTGACTAGCTCCAGTATCCACTAGAAATTCCGCGGACCTTCCCTTCACTGCTACAGTCAAATACCACCTCTTCCCATCCAGTGGTGATGGGTTAACGGTGAAACGTTCGAAATCCTTAGTGACACCAAGATCTACTCCCCGTCGTTTCAAGTGCTTCAAACAGGGATGATCCGGGGACAATCTGGCACTGCTGACTACTTCCAGCTCCTGTATCCAATTTGCCGCTTCCCCAGTACTTCCTCCTCGGACGTCTACTTTTCTGGGTTCATTGGACCTACTTAGAAGGGACTGATCAGGCCCCTCCTCTAAGTTTCCAATCTCTACTGCACCTCGGACTTCCTCGCTTGCACCGCTGGCGATAAGTTGGCTTTCCTTCACCTTAGGGGTCACTACCTTGCCATCCCGAGCAACCCCCTCTAGTTTTCCGTTTTCTTCTCCTCAGGCTTTGGTACCGGCTTCTCAGCTGGGCATTCTGCAGCAAAGTGTCCCAGGGCCTGACATCTGTAACACTTCCTAGTGGTCTTGTCCACTCTCGACTTCGAATTCCTCCCTGTTGATTGCTGGTTTCCAGACATCAAGTCAGTCAACCTTAACAGAAGTTCTTCCATAGAACTGGGAGTTGAGGATGTAGTCAAAGGTGCGCTTGTAGCTCCTGGGATCACAGGTGGTGTTTTCCTGTCAGCCTTCGGATAGCGCTTCGAATTCGAATTGGAATAAGATTTGCCGCTGTTCTTTTGAGCAACTGCGCCAATCTCCTCCTCCCTTCCAGAATCACCTTCCTCTGTATCAGAGGCTGGTGGGTCTTGTACCATACTGGAAGTTCTCGAAAGTACTCTCGAAGATAGCAGATGCCGTTTCCTGTCATAGTCTTCTATGGCCATGAACAAATCAGTGAGAGAAGTTCCAGCCTTCCAACTATCACATGCTGCGGTCCGTTCATCAGAATCCCTTAATCCCTCAATGAATTGCGAGAACAAATCATCTAGGAACTGTGGGTCATCTAACTGCCATCTTGGTCTAGCCCTTTGCAAGAGAGATTGCAATTCTAGACCGAACACACGGTGCGACTCGTTTGCTTTTTGAGTCCGTTTCCGAAACAATCGAAGCGGGTCCTCATTACCCACATTACCTATCAGGTAACTGGCGCATTCCACCAATTGGGTAAACGATCCGGCACCATGCATCGTTCTCCATCTCGAAACAGCTAGCTTGCCTGGGCCATTTCTCAATGCCCGTAAAAGCTCGTCCAACGATTCCTCTTCTGACCACCGATTATACCTCATATCGTCCATGAAGTCTGCGAACCAGTCCTGCCATGGCTGTCTTCCTGTGAACGGAATCGGATATCGGCATTATCAGCTTGTCTGCTAACACAGTCCACTCCCATTTCAGCAATGCAGGGGTTCGTATCATAAATCAATTTCATCCCAGGGGACATTGATTCGCGGCGAGATACTCGTCTACCTGCATTTGTAGGAGATCTCCCTGGCCTCCTTGAGGGCCCACTCGAACGTTCATTCGGATCAGATCTTGAAGATCTCTCATTCGAACCCGGACGGCTCGGTCTCTCTCGAGAGCTAGAACGACTGGGAGGGTTCGAATGGTCATCATCATACGACGTTGGGCGTTGGTCACGTCGTGAAAATCTTCCATCCGAATCCCCTGTATCAATGGTCACGCGTTTTGGTGTCCCTCCGGTTGAGGTAGAGGCACCACCCCCACCAGATGATGAGTTGTATATGCCACCACTGACATGATCGAACCCTGAATGGCCGCTTCGAGTTGACTCTTCATCTCGTTTCTTCTGTAATTCTTCCACTTCCCGGATCAGACGATCCTTTTCTTCCATCATCGCCTTGGTTGCTTCTCGGATCGTATCGTGGAGCTCGTCCGAATCATGTATGGTCTTATCTTGACGTTGTTCAAGAGCTTCAGTACGTCGCCGCAAGACATTTTGTTGATGAGAGAACTGGTTTTCCATATGTTCCAGTTCCGCCTTCGTTGTGTCTAAGCGGTTCTGTTTCTCCATTGTTGCCCCGTCTAAATCTTCATTCTTGTTTCTGAGCAGTACCAACCGATGACTCAAAGCTTCAAACTCTTCATTCATCCTGTCCATCTCTGCAATCCTTGCTCCCTCGAAACGATTCTTCTCTTCTTCGAAATGACGACGTGTCACTTCCTTTCGCTGGTGTCGTTCAGCATGCAGCATGCTCATGCCCTGTGTTGGCATAGGAGCAATGTGTCTCTTCGAACCGCCAGTTTCAAACAAAGAATCATCTAGGTTTGACCCCAGATCTTTTCGAATAGTATCAGGATTGCCTCTCCTTGGTTCTGGTGTAGAACTCGAACGGTTTGGCCCATAGTGTTTCTCAAGGGCTGCTACCACCTCCGGATCCGGACTCGAAATAGGATGAAGGGACGCTCCACCCTTTGCCTGTTCAGCCATGTTCACCCCAACTGTGCTATTCTGTGTTTCACCCGAACTGGTCACGGCACCAATGTAGGGGTTTCATATGCGTACAACTCGAACACAGGTTCAAATTCGGTTTGAATGCAACAGGTTTTTATTCGATCACAGCCTCAAAAGTACACGAAGGTTTTCTACTCGGTTCACTTGGTCTTTCAACCATTCGAAGACACACAGGATTCTATCGATAGTTCGAAGCATTAGCAATACCGGACAGTCAAGCCCTGTGCTAGCATGGCTGGTGCAGGGACCATAACGTGGGAGGGGTGTAGGTGCCCCTGTCAAAGCGAAGGTACGAAAGGTGTGGGTCAGAGCTCGTCCTGGGACTAACTGGTGAGGTAGCCAACCTCGGCCTCTTATATACCCTGAGCGCGGACCAAGCAGTGTTGACGTGGCACTCCTCCGTAGCGCCGTCTGGAGTGCCCTGCCCGGCTCCGCTACCGGATAACCGAAAGGACATGGCTTAGGTGTTGCCACCTAGTGTCCGTTGGAGGCACTTACCGCTCTGACTCCACGGACCTTACATGTACACGTATTATTCGTGCCCCTACATTAGTTAATGTCCAGCAAATGTGTAATTTCGCTGATTAACTCTGTGTGTGTGTTTTCAATGTAGTTCTAACATAGGACGTTTTTAGTTCATCTACCTCAGTGCCTGGAGTGAACGGTTTCCTCCAAGCGCCTCCATAATCGGTTCCATCCCGGCATCAGAGAAGCAGCAGTGTGTAAACCTATAAAGTAAACATGATAAACACATCAATGTTTCATCTGACAATACCCAGTATGACTATATCTGCAGTTTTTAAAGATGAGCATGTGACAATACGTCTAGCTATAATTCAACAACCTGCATGCAATTATTTTTTTTTTGTCTTGAGCATCCATGATTACAAGTGTGATTTTAAGGCATTTCGGAAACATACCATCTGTTATTGCGCGTATAAAACCCTGTGTGACATAAGCCTAGGCTCCACTAGGGTGACACAGATACCTGCGAAATGGTGCGATCCTTTGAATGAGTTATTCTTGTATGTTTCACATCATTTCACTTCATTTTGCGGCAATGACTAGGAGAAGGGCGACAACCAGGGCAATACTGCTGCGAAAGTGAAATGAGGGGAAACAAGAATAAAGCATTAAAAGGATCGCACCTGGATCGCCCAGGCTATATACTCACTGCAGGGTGTGAAGGGTGGTATTGGAGGTCAGGAAGTTGGCTAGGGCAGGCGCGCTCTGGTCTGTCATTTTGCAGTCCCACATACTGTAACATGACAAGTATAGGAGCATTTAATACGATTGTTTCATAGAGACTTAACTTTTATCAATGGCCCGCCAAGAGGTTAGGAATATATGAAGTTTGACATCTTTAATATTTACATATTTACTGAACCTATTATCTTAATATAGAACTTCTCATAATTGAAGTCAATGGTTGTATTGCTCAGACCAAAACATTTCTTTACCATTTACATCATAAATGAATAAACATATGGTTATTTGGAACACGTTTGAACCTGAGTTTCTGCAGTGAGGTATTGCCGGCTAGTGCATGCATGATCTGTTCCATACTGCTGTCGGAGAACGTGCAGCGGAGTACCCTGTCGGTGAAAGTGGGAACTGGTTAGTGTCACCTCTTTAAAGGTGAACAGACAAAACAAGTTTACAGATATTGATATCTATGTGTTATGGTATATTGTGCTACAGAGTAACATTCGAAAGGTCTCACTGGGCTTTCACCACCCAGACTATCAGAACTAGCAGTTCCCCACTCAACTTCTACAGCTTCAGAACCTCTGGAGACTGATAAGGTGTCACGGTACTAATCCGCCCAGAAAACCTAGGACCTAGCCAAATAGTCCCTTCTAAAAAACTGACTTGTAGTGGATATAATCAATGCTAGGAGACCTTATTTGGGACTGGGAGTACTAATAAGCATACCAGACTTAAAAAAGGTTTATAAAAGTTTTTGGTATCCATGGTAACCAAGGGGTCAGCCTTAGAGGTCAAAGTCATGGTCACAGGTCGGTGGGGCACTTGAAAAATTGATCATATTCAGACTATGCTTTTTCCATGGCAACTAGCGCAAAATCTAATCTGACTCCGATATTGACGGATATTTTTAAAATATCGGAAATGACGTCAGCTTTTGTTTAAGGCATCATTTATGAACGCCATCAAATTTTGAACCGCATTTGGAGCCACTTGATAGTGAAAAAGAGATAAATATTAGAACATCACTGTGCCAATTAGTACCGTGACACCATAACACAATTACAACCCATTAACCTTTAGTTGCATTGCCCTGTGTATTCTTAAGGATGAATTGAGTGATAATACATATTAGCTGTGAACTTAAAGGAGAATGGTGTCCTGAACATTTTTTCGGGAACAATTAAGGCTACAGGAAATATGAGTCGATAAGAGGCTTCAAGAGTACAGGAAATATAATTTCTTTTGGCAATCCAAACCTACTTTAAGGAGTCAAGCGTCTGGTTGTTCGTCAGGAAACGAACCAGTGCTGGCACAACCCGGTCAGTGAGGCGGCAGTCCCACAGCCTAAGAATGAAGAAAAGCAGCGATAGTGTGATGAATTGTGAGAAGAGCTTATCTCGCACCCAGTTTGGGTCATACAGATTTTTTCCCTTTGTAGTTTATTGTTAATTTCTAAGACCAAGTCACATGTAAATGTCATAACGAATGTGTTGAAACTAAAATTATCAAAAATTTACCCAAAGTTCAGGAGTGTCTGGTTTTGCACAAGTGCATTCAGCATCCTCTCCATCCCACTGTCCGTAAAGACACTGTCACCAAACCTGTAAACCAAGTAAGTCTGACTTTAGAAATCACACAATACACCCAGCATATTGTAGAACTAATGTTATATCTATTGATTTTTAATGTACCATTTAATTGAATGAATCAATCAATTAAATAGGTTACTTTATCAACGTAAGGTTAAAGTGCTTCTTTAGATCTACATAATAGTTATATCATGTAGTAACTTACTGAAGAAATAGCATTTTGCTCTTGGTCAGGAAGTTTATGAGGCTGGGCACAACGGCATCGGTCAGGGTACTATGATGCAGACTGTAAAGGGAACACATATAGAACAGTCTACTAACATAACACCAGATACCAGAGGAGGCAAACACTTGGGCTTCCTGTATTTATAAAGTATAACGTAGATGGGAATCACAAAAAAGAACAACGAGTATTTATAAAGTTATAATCCATACATTGTGTCCATACATTAATGATGTGGTCAAGTCTCCAGTTCAAAATGTATCTCCATTCTTTTAGTACTTTGATATTAAATGATTAACGGTAATCAATCAAATTATGATCATGTTTGGTTGATGATAGCATTAGTTAGAAGACAGATTAGTTTAGATACTTTAGTCCCTTTAGAGTGGAGTTGTGACTGAGTGCCTGCAGCATCCCTGCTGCTCCATCGTCAGACAGACGGCTCTTGTATAACCTGGTAAATACAGAAACGCATATAACATCACTGTGAAACAATACTATCATGTTACATGACACCTTTTTGAATATGGAATATTATTCATTGGTATACGAAATGGGGGACAACAGTCCTTCTGCTGATGGGAACAGATATAAAAAACAATGAGAGTAGACCCAGTACTTACATAAGCGATTCAAGTGTCTTATTAGCTGACAGAAAGTGAACAAATGGCGTCACAATCTGGTCCGTCAACTTGGATTCCCACAATCTGTATGGAATAAAAGATAAGTCAAGAATGTTACATCACTAGGGTCTAAGCTAATATCAGATACAGTCAGGCTGCTGTGTAATATCATAATAGTGTTGTGTCGTGCAGTTTTCCACTGCAGTATACTGATTCTGGGATTTGGTCTCCCAAAATATATCTCAACAAATCACATGTGTAGCCAATGGGGGGGGGGGGGGGTGTGTGGCACCCCAAATTAGGAAGAACCTCACCCCCCCCCAACCTTAAAATATTAATAAATCTTTTCTTCAGCCACCCGAATTGGAAACAAGTCCGATAATACCTCTTCTAAGGAAATTCTGAACATTTTGATTCATTATTTAGGGCTAAAGAAATTGTCATTTTACCTCAAAATGGGTCAGAATGCCAAAAAAGTCCCGTTCCCCACTAAATGTAATAAGCCTTGGACATTGGTATTCATCCACGATGGCGTCTTTGACAATTACCAGTCTCCGGTCCTAGGCTAAAGACTAAGATCCAGAACCAATTATTGTTCATAATTATCTCATGTATGAAGCTATTTAAATACCTGAGGTGTGTGAGTGAGGCGTTGCTGCAGAGTGCGTCCAGAAGACGTTCTGCTCCATCGTCAGACAAAGTGGCAGCATGTAACCTGTTGGAGATTTAAGGGGAATTTTTAATAAAAATAAACAACATAGTACAGAATGTGTCGGCAGACCAAGGTGTGTACTGGCATGCTCTATCAGCCTCATAAGACACTCACTTTGAGTCTGGATAGAAGAAGTTATGATAGTTTACTCCAGACTTGCTGAGTTTTTGATGCCAAAGTAGGGTGACCTGAAACACACAACTACTAGGTGGAGGGGAGATCTTTCATTCTATCATCTTACAAAATATTAGTACTATACGAGATTTGGGATTAGTTAAAACGAGGTATCAGTTTGAACTCCTTATGCTGTAGGACTTACTGCAGGGCTTTCAGCGTTGTGTTAGTTGAGGCCAGTTTGACGAGCGCTGGTACGACTCTGTCACTCCACCTGGAGGCCCAGAAACTGTATGAAGTAAGAGGTTAACACATGGTGTTATCTCATAACCCTATAAGGATGGTACAGTGCTTTAATGCCCTTTGTCGTCATGATGTATGAATGCAGCTCTGGCAAGTAACTTGCCTGGGCTGCATTCATGCATCATGACGACCCTATGGGGTTGAGGCACTCCCAAATAGTTGGCATGAAGCACCAATGCAGCCCCGGCAAGTTACTTAACGGGGTTGCATTGGTGCTTGATGCCGAGAAATGTCATCTTTTAGCGATATCCGTCCTTAAGGGATAATGTAATGTGATATATAATTACATGATGGTACTCAGTGTCTCAGCTTTCATGTAGAACATGGATATTGTCGTACTCAATAAAAATGTCTGAACTTGAACAATTTTCTAGTAATGCCAGTTATCATTGTAAAAGTATAGTTTCTCGAAATTTTCCTGAGAACCGTTTCTTTGATTTCTATGACAAGTATATTAAAATCTTATTGTCTTACCAGGGTAAACAAAACCAATGGACATAAATAAAGGCTATTAATTCTCTTACCAGAGGGAGTCAAGGGAGTTGTTGGTTGTCAGTGCAGACAGCAGCTGTGCCGTCCCTGCGTCACTGAAGTTAGCCTCAGATAGCCTATACACAGAGATAGGAAAGAGCAGCTTTGAAGGTGTGTGTAATTCACACTGGACAGAAATGATATTGTACCTCTACACGTAAATATGAATACCATATTAATATCCCACTCTCTGCACTCTTAGAACAGTGTCAGGGCTTAGTGAGTAAAAACATCAACCTCTTTGCGATGACATTTTACATTAAACAAAGTAGGCGTATCAATATAAACTGTAATGTATTTGTATTTGTGTTAGCAGGTTTGCACAACACCACACACTGAGGCAGAGGGCAGCACCATCCCATGACGTCATCAAGCCGAGGACGAGCAGTGCAGGCAGTCCAGCAGCCGTCCCAACTACAGAATGGATCAGATTGACACCAAAAACTTTCCCACCCACCATGCCCATTTTTGTAATCAATCCAAGCCATTGATTGTTGTTATTGTTAACATGATCTTTACTAATAACTCAGACTATTCTGGTAATATACATTTTAACCTCCTCTCACACCTTTTCCCTTCATGGTTAATGATATAAAACTGGATGGTAGTTTGATGGGCATTACTGTGAAAAGGGTAGTTATTCACATTGCCGACAACACTTACACCAGGTACCGTAATGTAGAGTTGTTGGTGAGGAGCTGCACCAAGCTGGGTGTGACCTCATCAGTCAGTCTGCAGGCACACAGACTGTAAAACACACAAGGAGGCTTCATTAGACCGTTACACAACCAGGTAGCATTAACCGCAGGAAAAATGATGTACTACTACTAAATTCATGGAAAAATGATGGATATGAAAATATTTGTTTGAAAACAACTCCCCAAAAAACAAGTAGGTAGCATATTCGTACTGCATCATCAATACCAGTGAGATCGGTGTGTGGAAAGACTTAGGTAACTCTCAAGAGAAGTCCCCTAATGAGCCAAAATCTCTCATGAAAAGACAAATCATTATTGTATATGACTATCAATGAGCCAGGAAAACTGCTTAGAAATAATGATGCCACACAATCTTATTATGTTTACTGAGTGAAAAAAATGCATTTTTCAGTTTCATTAGTGGCTTGTTAATTAGATATCAGGATACATACTCAAGTTGTGACAACGAGTGGTTAGAGCTGAGAGCGCTGAATACCGCGCTCATCCCCTCCGTGCTGAAGACACTCTCACTCAACCTGAGAATGGGATTGTAAAAATTTTATATTCAAAAATAGGAAGTTTATTAAAGCATGTACCTCGCTGTAATTTCTACCAATTAAGTAAGACATTATAATGCCGTCATGTTTACTTTTAGATAAATACCTTCTCAGCCAAGCCATTCAAACTGTTTACAATGCATACATGGACGGGTATGGTGATAGACATGATTATGGACATGGTGACCAAAAATTACATTGATTATTAATATTTGAATTAATCCTAAATATAGGTATGGTATAGAATGGTATATGACTAAGGAGGCATCCCTGTTCCGAGGGGGCCCTGAGTCTACCTACATCCCTCTGTGCAAGATCTCAATGTTGGAGGCCAGCATGGACTCAAGGGCTGCATGACAAAACATGACAAGGGGTGGGGAGGGGTCTAAAAGTGTCAAAAACAGCAGGACACCATTTCATGTATGTGACAGACAACACTCACTGCAGGGCCCGTAATGTAGAGTTGTTGGTGAGGAGCTGCACCAAGCTGGGTGTGACCTCATCAGTCAGTCTGCAGGCACGTAGACTGTAAAACACACAAGGAGGCTTCAGGTAGACAGTTACACAACCAGGTAGCATTAACCGCAGGAAAAATGATGTACTACTACTAAATAGAAATATATGGAGTATCATGAATATGAATATAATATTTGTTTAAAAAACAACCCATAAAACGACTGGCTGGCATATTTGTACTACATCATCAATACCAGTGGGAGCTATCTGTGGAAAGGGTTAAGGTAACTCTGAAGTGAAGTTCGCCAATGAGCCAAAATATCTCATAAACAGATACATCGTTATTGTTTTTGCCCATAAATGAGCTAGGGAAACTGATAGGTATGATCATGTTACAAAATCTTATTTAATCAATGAGTTTTTCATATTCATAAGTTGGATGTCAATTAGATATAAGAATAATTACTCAAGGTATTCCAACGAGTGGTTCCAGCGCAATGACCCCATTACGGCGTTAATCCCCTCCGTGCTGAAGACGCTCTCAACCAAGCTGCTCAAGGTGTTTCAATATGGTATGATTATTATCCAAAACATGTGGTAGGTTATGTTTGTTAAAGCATTGAGGTTACCTGAATTTCTAACAATAAGTAACATTTACACTTGATACCAGACACAGTAGTTTATACATTTTTTATTGCATGTAATAATAGATGATATCATTCTGAAATGGTGACTTATAATGTGATGTGACACTTGTTCTATATATTCTATAGAATTTAGTTTTAGATGCAACGTTTGGACATTGAAGGGTAACGTGTCTACTTATTCTAGTAAACTCAAATAAAGTAACCCTTGGGTCTACTCTAATATGGAGAAATGGTTCAAACATTATCAGAATACCCATTCTCCTCTTCACACATAATGAGACATCCACTTACAAGACCTGTCTGAGTACAGAGTTGTGCTGCAGCAGTTGACACAAACCCGTCACAGCGCCATCTGTGAGCACACTCTTGGGGACCCTGGAGCAGATAACATGAAAATAACAATATTGTGGTGTAAGTGGTATCTACTTTATCTACTGATACTTGATGTTCAAGATCAAGAAGGTGAAACGAGGTGAAATCTACTAATCATGTATTCAACTATAGTAGCATCAGAACACACTTAAAAGCCCTAAGGACTGCATGATGCCTTAATGCATCAAGCCCTCGGTCGTCAGAGCCCTCAGTCCTAGCAAGTAACTCACCAGTGCTGCATTCAAGCATCATGCCGACCTACTGAGGTTGAGACACTTCCGCAGGGTCAGTATAATGCACCAATGCAGTACCGGCGAGTTACTCGCTGGGGCTGCATTGATGCATCATGACCACAAATCTTTTAGCAATATGCATCCTTAAAGGGTTAAAGAATGATGTTGAACTACACATAACTATTGTCTGTACAATTAGATCGCATCCAGTGTTATATATACGGTACACTAATGCGACCCTTATACGGAGATTTTATAAAGTAATTATTTTTCTATTTCTAATTGATTGCCGTGTTGTTTCCGTATGTTTGAGCCAATTTTGTTCGATTTCTGTATGTGACATACGGCACTCACCTGGCTTAATTGTAATACGGAGAGTACAAATAGTAGGGAAGAGACAGGGGAGGTCAGGGAATAGACAGGAGAGGTCAGGGAATAGACAGGAGAGGTCAGGAAAGAGACAGGAGAGGTCGGGGAATAGACAGGAGAGGTCAGGCAAGAGACAGGAGAGGTCAAGCAAGAGACAGGAGATGTCGGGGAATAGACAGGAGAGGTCGGGGAATAGACAGGAGAGGACGGGGAAGAGACAGGAGAGGTCAGGCAAGAGACAGGAGAGGTCGGGCAAGAGACAGGAGAGGTCAGGCAAGAGACAGGAGAGGTCGGGCAAGAGACAGGAGAGGTCAGGCAAGAGACAGGAGAGGTCGGGCAAGAGACAGGAGAGGTCAGGCAAGAGACAGGAGAGGTCGGGCAAGAGACAGGAGAGGTCAGGCAAGAGACAGGAGAGGTCGGGCAAGAGACAGGAGAGGTCAGGCAAGAGACAGGAGAGGTCGGGCAAGAGACAGGAGAGGTCAGGCAAGAGACAGGAGAGGTCGGGCAAGAGACAGGAGAGGTCGGGCAAGAGACAGGAGAGGTCGGGCAAGAGACAGGAGAGGTCAGGGAAGAGACAGGAGAGGTCGGGCAAGAGACAGGAGAGGTCGGGCAAGAGACAGGAGAGGTCAGGGAAGAGGTGTGCTACATGTTTGCTTACCAGAAAGCACCCACAGTGCTGCTGTTGAAGGCCTCTTCTATTTTTGCTCTGCCTTCAGCCGAGAACTGGCTGGCTCCGAGTCTAGTGCAACAAACAAATCATTATCTACATGTACTCTAATACTAGCATTTCTAAATGTTCTGAGAACAATGAATACAATATTTACAACAAATATGAGTCTAATATTTACATTCTATAATATCCCTCCTATATGTAAATGAAGATTCCACTCGGGCATACAGCCATACCAACATATTACATCATCCAATCATCAATCCTTGTCAAAGATCCAAATAAATGATGCAACTTACCCTAGGTATCTGCCATCTCTGTTGAAATGAAAATGTATTTTCTTAATTGCATAACAAATTCAAGAAAACTGTGTAAATGCATGTATTCAGAGAGAAAGTCATTTTCAAATTATTTCCATGATAAGCGAACTGATAGAGGCAGATTCATTGGTGAAACTAATATACTAGATAAATGGAAGTTGATTGTAAAGATTAAAGGATAATGTCTGTATATAATGTAACTACAGTGGCCCAAGAGGGTCAAAAAGTGATCTCGTTGTTTTTTTATTGAGAAATTGAAAAAAAAAATGTTTAAAAAAAACCCTTTTTCTGAAAAATTGTTAAAATTAGGTTTGAACATTTTTGACAATTTTTTTTTTTTTTTTAATTGATACTGTCAATTGTCGATTCTGTAAATTGACAGTTGACAGCACCCATTTTCTATTTCTTTTTAACAGTCCAGCAGATAAATGAAATTCCAAATGGTTGCTGTCAGTATCAAATTATTCATCTTGGTGTAATGTTATCTATACCATGTGACGTCATGTAGTACCATGTAACGTTATCTAGTACCATGTGACGTTATTTAGTACCATGTGACATTATTTAGTACCATGTGACGTTATCTATGCCATGTGACATCATTTAGTACCATGTGACATCATTTAGTACCATGCAACGTTATCTAGTACTATGTGGCGTTATTTAGTGCCATGTGACGTCATTTAGTACCCTGTGACGTCATCTACCACAGGTACATAGACATGTTCTGGCGTGTCTCAAGGCTAGTATTAGGATCATGTGACATAGAGATACATGGTAATACAATACATAAGAAAGGGGCACTTGCTGCTAGATTAGGTACGACAGGGGCACATGGTACCACATTACGTGACATAGGTGAACGTCGTACCAGATCATGTGACATAGGGGCACATGGTACATGACCACCTGACAGGTTACATGGTAGGTCTTATAGATAATGTAACATTACCCAGCTAGCAAAACTCATGTAAATTAGATCATTCTTACATCGTTTTCTGATTGGTTGTGACATCATTGGATGATGTCAATTGTCGTTCCCAAGATTTCACTTATTACGTGTAAAACATGTCTGAAACGTATAAATTTCATGCAAAAGGACACGTAACAAGAATTGCGGTTGTTGCCGCGTAAAAATTGCCTCAGGCATTTTTATACGCGGCAACAACCGCAATTCTTGCATTCGAAGAAACATAATGTCTACATGGTTGGTAAGTTTGAAGGGAACCCATTCAAGACGCCAAAAAAGCAGGGCCAGGAAGGGGTTATCAGGGGGAAGGATGATATAACTTCAAATATGGCATTTCCTATGAATTCCTTGGGTCCATGATAGGGGGTAAGGAAATGTGTGTTGCTAGGCAGATAAACAATTAGAATAGCCGTTGCTAGGCAACCAGCTGTATTAGCAACAAACCTATAGAACCATTGAATTCCTTGGGTCAATATTAGGGGGGTAGATATGATTATAATCAACCTCAGGACCACAGAAATGTGTGTTGCTAGGCAGATAAACAATTAGAATAGCCGTTGCTAGGCAACCAGCTGTATTAGCAACAAACTAATAGAACCATTGAATTCCTTGGGTCCATATTAGGGGGGGTAGGTATGATTATAATCAACCTCAGGACCATGGAAATGTGTGTTGCTAGGCAGATATACAAATAGAATGGCCGTTGCTAGGCAATCACCTAGATAAACAACAAACTAAATAGAACTATTGAATTCCTTGGGTCCACTTTCGGGGTGGTAGGTATGATTATAATCAACCTCAGGACCATGGAAATGTGTGTTGCTAGGCAGATAAACAATTAGAAAAGCCGTTGCTAGGCAACCAGCTGTATTAGCAACAAACTGATAGAACCATTGAATTCCTTGGTTCCATATTAAGGGGGGTAGGTATGGTTATAATCAACCTCAGGACCATGGAAATGTGTGTTGCTAGGCAGATAAACAATTAGAATGGCCGTTGCTAGGCAACCACCTAGATAAACAACAAACTAAATAGAACTATTGAGATCCTTGGGTCCATATTAGGGGGGGTAGGTATGATTATAATCAACCTCAGGACCATGGAAATGTGTGTTGTCAGGCAGATAAACAATTAGAATAGCCGTTGCTAGGCAACCAACTGTATTAGCAACAAACCGATAAAACCATCGAATTCCTTGAGTCCATATTAGGGGGGGTAGGTATAATTATAATCAACCTCAGGAACTATCAAAGGTTGATTTATATTATTGTTATCACATAGCATAAATTTGTGTTGTGACTCCTTAATCCAAGATGGCGGCACAATCCAAGATGGCGGCACCCGTTCTGACTTCTGGCAAAGTGCAAACATCATATACCTCGCTCTGGTGGTGCCTGGCGGCACCACCAGGTGGCTACGCCACCACTTCGGCATAAAAAACTTCGTGCAAATGTGACGTCTTGGGAACGAAAAATGATATCATGAAATTACTAGTTATTTTTATGTAAGGTGCTAGCTGGGTAGGTACATGGTATCAGACGGCATGACATGGAAGTACGACGTACATGACCATGTGTGATGGGGATATATGGTTCCGGACATCTCACATAGGGGTACATGGTACTAGACCATTCAAAATGAGGGTGCATGGTATTCCACCATTTGACATGTTCTACTGAGAGCATTTGAGTTCTAAATGCAGGTTATCCGCAGAATTTATGTTACCAAACTAGTATCATGTACCGTTATATAGTATAGTACCAAAAAGACTTTATCTAGTGCCATGCGAAGTTATATAGTACCATGTAACGTTATATAGTGCCATGTCACGTTATCTTGTACCAGATGACTTTATCATGTACCATATGACGTTATCTAGTTAGAACGTTTTAAAATGTATTCCTATCAAGATGTCCTTTTCACAAGATGTATTTTTACGTTCTGATACACTGCGGTAGGAGAGCACAATTATGTGTCAACTGCCAAAACATATCAAAACGTATTTTAAATGTTTTAAATTACCAGAGTGGGGTCAATGCGTATTGGCTACCGAAATATATATATCATATAGAAAATAAATCAGTCCTTGAATAACATCATTAGGTTATGGAAGCTTGAAAATTCCATTATGTACTGGCAGCTCCATGTCAGAAAGCACGTGCGTTTTGAGGGCCATTTTCACACCCCATATCAGTAAGCTATTGGAGGCATGTTTAAGAAAGCATGTGCGCTTCTAATATATATATATACACACGCACACATATATATATATATATATATATGTATATATATATATATATATATATGTGTGTATATATTGTAGCGGGCAGGAAGGGGGACGATCGGTTGGGCACCCTCACCGCTACACTCTTGTCTCGGGCGGGACAGTTCCGACCAAACTTCCCACAGACATTGGCCAATATGTATTGATCAATTCGCAAAAACTAGGCAACCTAGATATGGCAAGCACGTGGGAACGAACCTGCGGAGTCACTAGCGCCGCCTATTACACCTGTATTCTTAAAAAGCCCACTTTCCCTTAATCTTAATAATAAAACTCAATCTAGTCCCAATATGGATGGTGTCTGATTTTGATACCCCCGTTCTTCTTTCCCTTTTTTTTCCTTCTTTAATAATGGTGAGTACTATTAGGACTTTAAGGTTATGCCAGAAGTGGGGATTCAAGATTACACACAGAATGAGCGGTGTCTAGTGACTCAGCATGTTTGTCCCTTCTTGTATCTGGCACAGGAAAAGTGTGGCGGCCATCTTTCAAAATGGCTGTTGTTGGATTGGCTACTACTCTTCCAAATGGCATAAGTATATAAATATGCAATGTCTCGGTCTATTACATAGAAACATAGCTAAGGTATGACCCTTATGATCTACAGAAACATACTGAGTCAAGGTCAAGGTTATTTGCCAAGGTCAAAAGTCTCAAATATGGTAATTCTCAATGAAAAAGTATGTACAGGATTGATTTCTGTGCAAAACTAACACTGATTAATTCCAAATATACATAATAAAGCATATATACATATTAGGCTATATTCGGTAGAGTAGAGGGGCCCTTAATAGGGGGGACCCCATGTCCCAATCAATTTTAAGATATGGCCAAGTTGCCATTAGGAAAAAGGCTCCAGGACCACGATTCTTTCAATCAGCCAGCAAATACCAATTGGCCCTTCTGAGGGATGGGGGGAGAGTAACAAGAATTAACCTTTCAAAATCCCTACAGCAACAACTTTTATTTTATAATTACTAGTGTAGGGGCATGATATTACATATTAATCTCATACACTGTATTTCCGGGTAACGTCTGTTTACTCGGCTTCCCTACCTGGAGCTAGCGTTCACAGTTCCCGGGAGAGGACTCGGGTCCTCTCTAGGTTACCGTGTGCCACTCTCAGGTGGGCTGCCGACCCACCCACCTGGCCACGTGACCTAAGAGCCGGTGATTATATAAGACCCGTGTGCTTACCTGGAAGGCAGTCAGTGCAGGCCCGACTGACGTTAGACTTCACCATGTCCAACCGTGCGGACAGAGTTGTATACTAAGACTATACTGATCGTTTCCTATATTCATAGAGAAACCTGTTTACCTGTGTGTATTGATTTCACAACGATCGTTCCCTTGTTGAGGAACCAAAGTTGTTTTTGTAATAAAGACTGATATTCTCGCACCTGGAAACTGCCGTTCTCGTTGTTCCTTAAACTAGAATAACTACGGACCACCACACTGGTGCCGTGACCAGTAGCAGTAAAGGTAGCAGATCAAAGTAATTGTTCAGGAATATGTTCGGGTTAAACTGAACAGGAAGTCCTTTAGTGGACAGACAATGGCTACAGGTGGTAGCCCGGGAGGCTCAGACACAGAGCTGAGTGAGGGGAAGTTGGAATCAACTCACCTGGAAATGGCAGGGGTGGACCCTGTGGAGGACTTGAAGCCAGAGCAGAAGAAGAGGAAAGTGCAGGATCTTTCCTGGGTGAGCCCCTATGTAGGGGATGAGAAATTCCAGAGGGAATATGACGAGCAGTTAGCTCGAGAAGAGGATGAACTCTACTGGGAAAATGTCCGATTGGACAGACAGTCAATGGAAGATCAGTATGCTGCATTGACTGATGAATTGGCATCCCTAGTAAAAAAACGGGATGAGATCCTCTCTGAGAATCAGAAGACAAAAGGTGCTCTGATAGAAGAGAGGGAACGGTTGATAGAGGACAACCAGTATATAAAAAAGAAGGTGGCCCAGGAATCGCATGAATTTCAAAACATTCAAGCACGGATTGCTGAGAACCGGAAAGAGAATGAACACTCAGAGTCTCTTAAGGAGAAGTATGAGAAGGAGTTGAAACAATACTCCAGAGAAGGGTATGTCCTGAAACAGGGGACAGAGGAGCTCGAGAAGGGCAGAGACCGGTTGGTCAAGGAAAATGAATCTACCAGAACGCAAATCCTGGAAGAAACTGAAGAGTTGGAAAGGAAACGGAAAGCTCAGGTTGAAGCAGTCTGTTCCCTAGAAGCCAGGAAAACTCTGCTGTAGGGTGAATTGGCAAAGACAATAGAGCAGCAGGGGGTGCAGGTTGTGAAGGAACAGATTCCAGCAGACATACCGGAAACTGTTGTTGACAACACACTTACTGGTAGTGAGGTGGAAGCATTACCTCAATTTGATCCATTTATCAATAACAATGGATTGAGGAATGTGGAAGACTCTGTGTATAGAAACAGAGGGAAGGATTCGAGGAGAGTGAATGTTACCGGGCACTCTCTTGAACGGGAACCAGTTAACCAAGATATGAGTGGTCAGGTTAACAGGGAAATATCCGCAGAAGATGAAGTATCTCGACATTATAGAAATAAATTTCGAGATGAGGTAGTGAACCATAGTTATGGCTCATTGAACCCCTTTTCGGGGGACGACCCGGCCCAGTATGGCAATCCGGGAGATTATGATAGTAAGGGCAATTATAAATATTGCCCGGATACAACTTATTCATACCCACCACCGGCTGCTACACCTCATACAGGGACCAATAAGGACCCTAGGAACAGGCCGGGTGATGATTTGAATAGGAGACCCCAACAGGGGACCAAGGGAAGGTCACATACTGTGCCGAAAAGTACAGAAAAACTGACCGGCTATCAAGGCCCACGCTTTGATGAGGGTACAGAATCAGATTCAGATAAATTTTCTGACGATGCACCAATAAAAAGGGTTCCTTTGAACCGGCGGGTTACAATGACCCCTGCCGAGCACCGATTGCATAATCGGGACCCTGCTATAGGCAATTTGGGTTTAGATTGCTCTAGCCGAGGTCAAGACGGTACAGACCTGTTGGCTTGGAGTAGACGCATGTCGGGTCAATTAGTGCATTCTAATTATGCCGCTAAGAGAACCGCGCGGATTACTAAGCCTTACAGGGGTTTATGTCCCTGGAAGGAGGAATATCAATCGCTGTTAGATGATTGTAAGTACAATTGCTGGAGCAAGGATGAATCCTTGGGAGCATTTGTAATATGGTTGAGTGATGGCCCTGGTAAAATAGTGGTGGAAGAGTGGAGAGACACTTATGGGCCGGATGCTACATCGGACCAATTGGAAGTATTAGCTTGTTATACCTTTGGGAAAATGGTGACAGTAGATCACTGGACTCTGTTTCAGGGGAGAACGCAGAAACCTAAGGAATCTGCCAAAATATATGGACTGGAACTGCAGCGATTGTTACGGCAGGCTAGACCAGAATCAAGTAGGGATGCGGAATATTATATAGATTCCCTATTTGTAAGGTTCATCAGTGGGTTGAGTGATCCGGATCACGCGAAGGTTTGTGGTCGAGCTTGGGAAGCTGGGTCTTCCCTAGCGGATTTGTTCATGGCGATTGATCAACATGACAAAAAGAAAATTTTATTGGCTGGTATGATACCCGCTAATAGGGGTCAGCGCGTCTCTGGAATTGAACATTCCTTAGGTGAAGACGATTCTTCCGGGGAAGAATCTGAAGGGGAGGAGAGAGTAGACGCCCTGAAATTCAAAGGACGTCAGAAGGCTAGCTCATCCTCAGCTTCAGGGAAGCTTCCGAGTAACAAAGGCTATTCGGAAACTCCCCGGAAACCCGACACTCGGGAATCTCAGACTGATTCCAGTCAGAAAACCCAGACCCCGGAGAAGACCACTCCGGATAAAACAAATGCGTCAGGGAACTCGTTAAATACATTAATGGAGTCCATGATAAAACGCATGAACGAAGTGTTTGAGAATCAAACCAGGCGCCGCCCGAGGGTTGATCATAACACTGTCCAGTGTTACAGGTGTCAAGTAAAGGGGCACTTTGCGTCTGAATGCAAAGCTGAGAAACCTGTTCTGAGAAGTGAGGTTTTGGGAAATTAGAGGGGGTTACCAAGGATGGCAGGACGGTAACCCCTGAGGAAACAAGCCAGATTATCACCAACGTTGGTGGTGAAGATTCATTGTCAGTGAATGCGTCCAGCAAGAAGGGAGATGAGACGGTACATCCCGGAAACCATGAGGCTGGGGAGGCTGGTACAACAGGCGCCCAGGGGTGTGCGTATGGGAAACCTAGTGCCAGTTTAGAGGAGTCAATAACCAAAGAGTTGGTTAAGGTTGGAGGAACCAGGCTTCCCCCGGGTCATCCTTGTCTGGAACACCTGAAAGGATGTGGATTCGACCTGGGCACTGATAGTGACCTTCACCGGTTTACTAGGAATCCCTCAGTAGCTGATGGGAAGAGGTGGTACGTTTCCTGTTCTGTACAAGGAAAGACTGGAGAGTTTCTTATGGATACTGGAGCTAGCCACTCCATGATCTCTAAGAGATTCATCAGCTTATTGCCGAGTATGTGTGAGAACCTTACAATGAGGGTAAACGCATGCACTGCCGATGGTACCAGAATGAGGACATTTGGGCGGACTTTTCTGATAATCTCTGTGGCCGGGAAGGAATTTGTTTGGGCCCCGACCATAGCAGAGATTGAAGATGATGGTATCCTTGGGTTGGATTTTGTGGCGCTTTTCGGTGCGACTTTGAATCTGAAAAGTGGGAAACTGAGGATTGAATACCCATACGATATGACCATACTCTGTAATTTGAGAGTTATAAGTAGTGTGGCTAGTGTGGCACAGACTGTGAAGATTCCCCCGGGAATGACCTGTGACGTGTTAGTCAGTTCAGGGAGGCTAATCCAGAAGGGATTAGCGGTAATCGAGCCGGATATGGCTGTATTATCCCGGAAGGGATTGGAATCTGCGGATACCCTAGTAGGGAATTCCAGATGGACAGTGACACCCATTTCCAACCCCGGAAACTCCATAGTCTATCTTGAAAAAGGCACTAAAGTTGGGAAAGTGATACTTGCGGAGGCAGTCACCGGTAGCCAGCAAGATCTGAGGTTAGAAGAAGGAGGGGAGGAGGAACTGCATGAGGAGTTAACTAAGGTTTTAACAGGGTCATCCATAACGGATGAGAATGATCAGGAAACCCTGAGGGCTATGCTGAAGAGATGCCGGCAAGCCTTTGCGGCCCCAGGGGAACCCCTTGGGAGAACTAATAAGGTGTTGCATGAAATTAAAACTGGGGACAACCCCGCTTTTAAGATCCCTTATGGGAGGCTGCCCCTCAAAAAGAAGATTGTGGCTGAAGAAGAGATTGCGAAAATGCTGAAGGATAATGTTATTGTTCCCAGCATGAGTCCTTGGTCCTGCCCTGTGTGCATGGTAACCAAGAAGGATGGTAGCATACGGTTCTGTATTGATTACCGGAAATTAAATGGGTTGACTAAGAAGAACTCCTATCCCCTCCCTAGGATAGATGAGACGATTGATTCCCTAGGGGGGAATGAGTGGTTTTGTACACTGGACCTGCAGTCCGGGTATTGGCAAGTAGGCATGAAGCCTGAGGATATGGAGAAAACTGTGTTTTCCAGCCATATTGGTTTGTTTGAATATAAGGTAATGCCATTCGGGTTATGTAATGCACCCGCGACCTTTGAAGCCATGATGGAGACGCTGTTAAGTGATTTATTATGGCGGAAATGTCTGGTTTACTTGGATGACGTAATAGTGTTTGGAAAAACCTTTGCAGGCTGTCTAAGCAATCTGGAGGAAGTCCTAAACCGAATCATGTCTAACGGTCTCAAATTGAAACCAAAGAAATGCAATCTGTTTAAGAAGGATATTAACTACCTAGGGCGGATCATTTGCACCGAAGGGGTTAAGGCAGATCCGGAAAAGATCAGGAGTGTGACTGAATGGAAAGTACCACGGGGTCCTAAAGAGGTGCGATCCTTTTTAGGATTTTGCTCATACTATAGGGATTTCCTGCCGGGGTATTACCGGGTAGCCTATCCGATCCAGTGTTTGTTGCATTAGACTCCCAGAAATAGGAAGGAAGAGTTCCCTTGGGGGAAGGAACAGGACGCAGCTTTCTTAGCAAAAAAAAGTTGTTTGTAGAGACACCGGTGTTGAAGTATCCCACCCTGGATGGTTATTTTATATTGGATATGGATGCTAGTAATGAAAGTATTGGGGCAGCCCTCAGCCAAGTCCAAGGCGGAGTGGAGGTTCCCATTGCCTTTGCTAGTAATACTATGAGTAAGACTCAGCGAGATTATTGTACCACCAAAAGGGAATTGTTGGCTGTGATAGTGTATACTAAAAAGTTCAAGCATTTCCTTTGGGGGTCAGATTTCACGTTAAGAACAGATCATTCCTCTTTGAGATGGTTATTGAATTTCAAAGATGCGGAGGGAATGATTGGACGTTGGCTAGCGCACCTTTCCGAGTTCGGTTTGGAGCAAAGTCAGATCCAGCATAGAGCTGGGGTAAAGCATGTAAATGCTGATGCACTTTCTTGACGTCCTATCAGGAAGTGTGAAAACACCAACTGTGATGACTGTGGTCAGCACCAGGCTGTCATAGCCGGAGCAAGACTTCCCTATGAGATCAAGGGAACCGGGGTTCTGGAGTGGTCCATGGAAACCATCCGGAAGTTCCAGGAAAAGGATCCTAACCGTAGCCGGTTGTTGGTATTGTTACCTAGGAAGATACGGCCCCCGCGGCCTGAGATTTCCCTGGAGAACCGGGAAATGAGAAGACTAATAGCTCAATGGGCAGAGTTAGAGGTCCAGAGCGGAATCATCTACCGATGGAAGATTAATCCATCAGGTAGGAGGGTCCGGCAAGTGGTAATACCTTCTGGAATGCGGAGGGATATTATGTATTATTGCCATGGACACCTGACCAGTGGACATTTTGGGAAGAAACGTTCCCTGGAACGTCTGAGTAGGAGATACTACTGGCCAGGGATGAGTAGTGATCTGTTAAAATGGATTGCTACTTGCCCGGATTGTTGTAAAAACAAACCTGGGCCTGGGATGGGTAAAATGCCATTATCACAGGAGTTGTTTGGAGTGAGGTTTAAACGAGTCGCCATAGATATCATCGGTGGGTTTAAAACTTCCCCTGAGGGCAATACTTGTATGATGGACGTCACCGATTATTATACTTAGTATACGAGAGTGTTTCCTTTGGCGGATCACAAGACAGCAACCTGCGCTAAAGCTTTTGTGAAAGGTTGGGTATTGCATCTTGGGGTTCCCCTTATGATGCATAGTGATCAAGGTCGGGAATTTGAATCTGATCTTTGGCAGGAGATGTGTCACCGGTTGGCGATTTGTAAGACGAGAACGAATCCCTACCGGCCACAGAGTGATGGAATGGTTGAGAGATTCAATCGTACCTTGATTCAGGTGTTAAAATCACTGGGAATGATAAAATGGATGACTGGGATGAGCAGTGTGATTATGTTTGCCATGCATACAATAGCACTGTCCATTCTAGTACTTCCTGTTCCCCGAATCTGTTAGTTTTTCGGGGAGGATTTGATCATGCCCGCTGATCTGGTATTTGGGGTGGTAGGAATGAACCCGGAAACCCCATGCCATGTCATGTTTGTGGAGTCATTGAGAGATCAATTTAAATATGCTTATGAATTGGTCAGAACTGAATTACAGAAGAATGCCACCTGGCAGAAAACTGGCTATGATCTAGGCCTTAGGCCGCGACGATTCAAAGTCGGTGATCAGGTAGTGAGATTGCATGAGCCGTTATCGACTCTGAAACTTGCTAGTAATTGGGATGGACCCTTTGTGGTTACTTGGATTGTGAGTGACAGTACTGTAGTGATCCGTTCATTACAAGGGAAAATGTATAAATCTAATGTAGCTCGGCTAAGAGAGTGGAAGGGGAGAGATTTGTCCCTGGATTCTTATGAGCTGGAAGTTGATACTTTGATAGAGGAAAGTGAACAGCAGAAATTAGTGAAGGAACCTCCCCGGAAACGCGGACGGCCGCGGAAGGAGGTTACCCGGAAACTAATGGTGCGCAAAACCGCCTCCCCAACAAGATTGGGGAAGAAGGCGAATAATAAAGTCTCGCTGGCTGAAGGGAAAAGGACCCGGAAGAGTGTGGTTAAGGCTTAACCCACTCTGGAAAGGGCGTGTCCTAGAACCAGGTCTAATGTTATGCCTAAAAAACATAAGACGCAGTCCCCGGTTTCTAGCTAGGGAGGTATAACCTAAGCCGGTACACAACGAGTGTAGTGTCCTGTAAACGAGTTGAATAATTTATGTTGTAAACTAGTTATATGTAGAAGTAAATACGGCCAGAATGGTCGTGATAGTGATGGACGTGAAATAGAACTGCACGAGGACGTGTTACGTCTGACGGCGGAGGGAGCACCCCGCCGGGTTGACCCGCTCATCAAGCAGGCGATCCTGCTCTTCCTGTTAGAGGAGGAGCAGGAAGAACTCCCACCGGACTGGTTTGTTTAATGGGAGGCCCTCCAGAAAGGGTTACTCGTATGCTACTGCCTACGACCAGCTGTGTTCGATCTGCACATAGCAGATATACAGCGGAGAATGCCGGCCCTCCCAATTCTATCTTTGGATCTGAGTTGTGGAATTGCCGGGATGGTGTTGACAGATGTCAACAGGTACCGGGCCCGTATCGGGAAACTCTGCGAGCCAAAGACCCGGAAGAAGTATGAGATTGCTGCTGCCTCTGCACAGCCGGTGGTCTCATACATCCTAGATGTCAGTGCTATCGAGGAGCACATGGACAGGCAAAACGTCACCAGGGATGTAGCTATAGCAACCATGGTGGACGAGGCTGTTTGTACGGTACGAACTAGATCTTCCAGCACGGAAGAGAAAGCGCGTATTAAAGCGCTGAAAGCCGCACCTAGGGGGCACGGCGGTAAAGGCGAGAGGGGAGCCTCGAACCGGTCGAGCTCGGCTGATAGTAATAGTAGTATAGTATGTATCGGAACGGGACTATAGTTAAGTACTGTTTATTACTCAATCGACCTGCAGCCAATCAGAGGCCTCCCTTTTGGCGGGAAATTCAAAAGCAGCCAATGAGAGGCCTCCCTTTTGGCGGGAAATTCAAATAGGTCACGTGACCGGAAGTGACCTACTTCCGGTCACGTGACCTTTGGGCGGGAAATTCAAATAGGTCACGTGACCGGAAGTGACCTACTTAAGAGGGTCACGTGACCACCATGTTGGCGGGAAATTCAAATAGGTCACGTGACGGGAAGTGACCTACTTAAGGGGGTCACGTGACTACTAGGTTGGCTTTCAAAATAAGTCACTTGAGATTTTGATGGATAAATAAATTTAAAAAAAGAAAAAAAAAGCAAGCTGAAAAAGCTTGCTAAAAAATAATACGGCTCTTTTTTTCTAGGGGGGGAGGGGCACTCTGGGGGGCACTCTTTAAGATGCATGGGGGGGGAGGGGGGGAGGGGGGGGGGGAGGGGCAGGGTTTTTTAAGAGTGAGACTCGCTTCTCTGCCCTCTCTAAAAGAGAGGGCAGAGAGGAGGCGAGTCTACTTACAATGAAAGGTATCATGATTGCGTTTATGATGATGTGCATCATGATGTGACTATCTTACAACCCTATGAGAAATAAGCAAGACATGGGCGTACTTACACGGGCTATTTGTAAACTAATTTCTCTTGAATCTATTAACAGCTCACATTTTTTTCTTAGATGACATCTGACAGCTGCTTGCTAGGCTAAGATATTGTTAAATAAACAACTTGGAAAGCTAATTACAGTTTTCTGGCTTGAAATATAGTCTTTCAACAGACTTTTTTTCTCATCTTACACAGAGGCAAATATCAGAGACACCCAATGGCGCTTAAACTGCTCTCAGCCAAGGGTCGGGCACTGCTGGACTATAATAGACGGGTCAAGGACCGTTCTACTGTGGGTCAGGCTAGGTCGGACATTCAATAACGCGACTTTAGCAAAACTTGCTTGAAAGTCTGACCATGCGAGATCCTTATGCCCCAGTCTGTCAATGCTGTCCAGACTTTCAAGCAAGGTTGTCAAAGACCTACCTGTCATTGAATGTCCGACTTAGCCTGCCTGACCCTCAGTAGAACGGTCCTTGACTCATCTATTATAGTCCAGCAGCGCCCGACCCTTGTATGAGAGGGGTATTGACACCATTGGCTGACTCTGATAATTCGCCTTATGCACGAGGGGAGGAGAGGGTTTACAGCTTGCGTTTATAGAGCACTACTAGTGGAGGTTTGGATGAGGAGGCTATGACATATGATGTTTGTCTTAAAAAATAGCCATGGCGCATGTCGATGTCGCTTAATTATGCTCATATCTCATGTCGATTTTAAGAATTGCTCATGTCACCTGTCACTGTGTTTTTCAAGCTTCATGTCAAATGTCACTAGGCTTCATCTCGACTTTAGTGGTCCACACTGCTGCTGCTGCTGCTGCTGCTGTCGGTGCTGCTGCTTGTGCTGCTTGTGCTGCTCATGCAGCAGCTGCTGGCTGCTTGTGCTGCTGCTGCTGCTGCTGACAGATGCTACTGCTTGTGCTACTGCTCGTGCAGCAGCTGCCAGCAGCTGCTGAAGCAGCTGCCAGCAGCTGCTGGCTGCTTGTGCTGCTGACAAGGTCATGGGGGCTGCTGCTGACGATGTCACGGATGCTGCTGACAAATGCTACGGCTTGTGCTGCTCGTGCTGCTTGTGCTGCTGAAGTCGCTGCCAGCTGCTTGTGCTGCACGTGCAGCTGCTGCTGAAGCCGCTGCTAGATGCTGCTGCTTGTGCTGCACGAGACTGAGTAGCCGCTATTCGGCGTTTCACTCCTTATGTACCCTGTCCTAGTTAATCCTCTTAAACGGCTGAAAAGGCTCTCTCAGCACAGAGACTCTACTCAATGTAAGAGATCAGTTAAGTAAGTTTTCACATGCCACCTGACTACTGCGGGAGGGTTTAGACTTAAGCAGCTTAGTGCACACACGTGTCTGTTAGAAAAGCTACTTGCACACCTGCCTTCCTTTTTCACTAGTATTTACCCCCTGCCGACTTATAAGGCACCTATACACGCCTTCTTGCTTCTAGAGCTAAGCTGACTGGCAGCTATTTTAAAAGAGAATACTCGTTACCTGTATAACGGATAAGGGGGTTATGAGATTAGCGTGTGTATACAAAAAAAAACAAAAAAAAGCTACAGGGGGCGCGTGTCTGTCTGTGAGGTAGAGACCATGTGGTAAGCGACTCAAGTGTAAAACAACAGCACCTCCTCTTGTCGCAGTGAGTGGTGTGGACGGCGGCTGGCTAGTTGAATTTAAGCGTCAGCTTGAAAGATAAGGCTAAATAAAAAAAAAGGTTTGTTTCAGGTCACCCGACCGACCCTAGCAAAACAGGGTCGACCCTACGTTTTTTTTTAAGCAAGTTTGAAGAAAATTTCATATTTTTATACTTTTTGGGTCATTTTTAGAATTTCCACGGAGGATGGCTAGTGCTTTCATGTTAAAAAAATAAAATAAAATAAAATAAAAATCCGACCTACCGACTCCAGTCTTTCTGCCCATGTTACCTGAAACATACCTTTTTATTTTTTTTTGGCTTAATCCGTTCACGGGCTGGCGCGTCACACCTGTCGTTAATCACCCCCTGTAGTCTTTGTATACACAGGTGACTCGGCTTTATCTCTTCACCAGCTATAATCCCATATACATGTAGCGCACGTTACACTCGTTAATTCTCTTTTCATGCTGATGGATTAGGGGTGGAAGGGTTCAGGTGAAAAGCGATTTGATTCTCTCTGGAAGAGGGTTGGAGCTCTAGGTGAAAACAAGCTTAGAACATCCAGATTAGCTGCTCTCTCGGCTATATAAAGAGCTTCATTTTTTCTAATCTCTGCCCACTTCGTCTTGTTGTACACTATCAGTCACGAGGCAGACGCTGGAAGTAGCAGATGTTTGCAGTATGGTTTACACAGAGGTTACCTGCTAATAGGATTTTGTCAGAATAGGGTGAGTTGCTATTAAAATGAACATTTAAATGGGTTGTTAATATGGTATCTGATGTTAATGAGCTAACACCTAACATTGAGGATTATGACCTCCCAGAGGGGCGTCTCGCCAAATTCTCCAGTCTTGACTATAGTCTTAACTGTCTAAAGACTGTGGAGCACGTTAATGGGTGGTCTCCTTACTAATTTCACTTGACCAGGCTGGCAAAGTCAACTAGGCTAAGTAATTACAACCACAAGGGCGGCTACTCAACATGCAAGTAGACCTACTACTACGAGATTGTCTTTTGACCACTCTGCCGCCGCCTGCTAGTCTGGCGATTACATGCTCTAGTATAGTTCTCCGCTCTTTTCGTCAGATGACGCCACAATAGGGTTTTTGTACATTTCCACGATACTCGCGAACATTTTAAACGCATAATGACCTATAATAAGCAACAAAGCACACTTCTAATATATTGAATATAAGAAACATGTCAACGTTGTGTATTTCTGATAGAATGAGGCAGATTCTTTGAAATATCAACTAAACTATAGTGAGATTGAAAATACTACACCATATCTAAAGCGATATAAAAGCTATATAAAGTCAGAACCTCTGACGGATCGGTAGGATCACTCAACCATTCGTCCTCGAAAGCAACACAGGGTTCCCGTCCAACAGGACTTTGAGCCTTGACGCTTTTGAGGAGGTTTGATCTCATGCTGCTTAACATGTGGTGTAATTAATCAACACCGCGGCCCCTCTTTAGGGGCCACACAATAAACAAAGAATAAAAAAGGGTAGGACTTAGGTTTAAAGTGAATCTCCCAGGATTTTGGCGAGGTCGACAAAGGAGGAGATAACAGATTAAACTGCAGGAGACTATACGCAAACCTTGATACTCTCAGAGGGGGAGCTCCATATTGCGGACCTGTGGTCAAGGTAATTACAACCACAAGGGTGGCTACTCAACATGCAAGTAGACCTACTACTACGAGATTGTCTTTTGACCACTCTGCTGCCGCCTGCTGGTCTGGCCATTACATGCTCTAGTGTAGTTCTCCGCTCTTTTCGTCAGATGACGCCACAATAGGGTTTTTGTACATTTCCACGATACTCGCGAACATTTTAAACGCATAATGACCTATAATAAGCAACAAAGCACACTTCTAATATATTGAATATAAGAAACATGTCAACGCTGTGTATTTCTGATAGAATGAGGCAGATTCTTTGAAATATCAACTAAACTATAGTGAGATTGAAAATACTACACCATATCTAAAGCGATATAAAAGCTATATAAAGTCAGAACTTCTCACGGAACGGCATCTGCAACAGATCACTCAACCAGTTGTCTTGAAATGCCACACAGGGTTCCCGTCCAACAGGACTCTGAGCCTTGTCGCTTTTTGAGGAAGGTTTGATCTCATGTTGCTTAACATGTGGTGTAATTAATCAACACCGCGGCCCCTCTTTAGGGGCCACACAATAAACAAAGAATAAAAAGGGTAGACCTTAGGTTTAAAGTGAATCTCCCAGGATTTTGGCGAAGTCGACAAAGGGGTAGATAACAGATTAACCTGCAAGAGACTATACGCAAACCTTGATACTCTCAGAGGGGGAGTCCCATTTTGCGGACTTGTGGTCAGATCTATCCCTTCTAGGGGGCAGGTTGCATGTCGTAAATGTCTACTACAGACATTGGGATATATTGTTAATCTTACTCTAGGGTCTCCATAATTAGACCCTGAATCCGTTGTTAAACGGGTGTGAGGGGGTGGTAACTAATACTTATGAGATGTTAGCTTAGTTCATAGTCTCCTTACCAATTTTCACTTGACCAGGCTGGCAGAGCCAACTAGTCTAGGTAATTATAGCCACAAGGGCGGCTACTCAAGATCTAAGTAGACCTACTACTACGAGATTGTCTTTTTGGTCCTTCTGCTGCTTAGTTATTACATCCTCCAGTCTAGCTCGCCACACCCTTTGAGCAGCACCACCATTGCCTCGGTAAAAGTGTAGGGTGTGTGCTTTCCACCTTCAGGTATCCATAGATTCGATCACTATCACCCCCCTTGAAATGACTTCAGCTGTTAATTAGGGCGTAAAGCCACCAACCAAGTCCCTGTCAAAAGATGTGAATAACGAAACGCGCTAGTATAGTTCTCCGCTCTTTCGTCAGATGGTGCCACAATAGGGGTTTTGTACATTCCTACGATGCTCGCGAACATTTCAACGCATAATGAGCTACATAGGCAACAAAGCGCGCTTCTAATATATTAAAATATAAAAAACAATTCAATATTGTGTATTTCTGATAGAAATGAGGCGGTTTCCTTAAATACCAACTAAACTATAGCGAGATGAAAAATACCACACCATATCTAAGGCTTTATAAAAAACTATAGAAAGTCAGAACCTCACACGGATCAGCATTCTGTTTGCAACGGATCACCCCTGACCCACTGGTCCTCGCATGCCACACACGGCTCTGCCGTGTTTGAGCTTTGAGGTATCACCCATCAAGTGATCCATGCCGCCCAACATGAAGCGTAATTAATAGCTGCTGTTGCATAGCACAGTGGCAGCATCTAACTAACTCTAAAGAGTTAGTCGGCCCCTCTTTAGGGGCCACACAATAAACAAAGAATACCCTGAATCTGGGACCTGCGGGCGAGGGCCCCAACTGTGAAGTCATTATTGGCCACATTGGTAATATCAATTAAAACTTTAGACAACACCCACCTTAAGTATCATTAACGGACAATATCAATGAACTCAGCATCCGCCTGGTTACCACATTTAGCACCAATTTTACAACTCACAGGGGCCACACTAGCCTCACCGCGCTTTTTATTGCTCTGCTGATTTCTCCAATCCAAAACATGAGGTATCTAGTCTAGCTGTGAGCTCATTGGGCTAAACAAAAAAATAATCCGTGTTCAGGTAACATGGTCCAAAAAAAATAGGGTAGGTCTACGTCGCCTAAGGCGACGAAAGCGCGTCAAAGCGTTTACAGGGTTCGAGCCCGTGAGCTGCTCCTTGGGGCTGCAAAAAACGCTTAGACACTGAAATCCCATAGGGAAAAAATTTTGGGTTTTTGGACTTTAGGCCTTAATTTGAGGGTGATCCCGGGCTGATAGAAAAATAATTCTTGGACGAGCGGATAGCTCTGGATCTCTTTTATCTAAAACAGCGAAAAATTGATTATGGTTTCGCCGCAATTCATCCGACGGGGGGTAATCAGCCCCCCCCTCTGCCAATCAAGGCAGTGAATCTTGGCGACCGTGCGATCACTCACGGCCACCGCGACGAACCGACAGAAGAGATCGGCATCTTAGTATGATTCGTGTGACCTACTTAGAGGCTCACACGGTGGAGGTGTGTCCGGCGTTCGGCGCGCTGATTGGCTACTGGTGGGAGGCGCTGTGCCGCGTCAAGAACTTCACCTATTTGGGGCGGCTGTTAAAGGCGCACTGAGTTGAAGTGCACCTTTAAGCAAGAGCGCGATCCGGCCTAGTCTTGCGGACCTCTGTTTAGAGAGTGTAGCAAGCGGCTATGTCGCGCTCTCCAACCACAGGCTTAACAGTGGTCCGCAAGACGCGTGCACACACAGACCGAACAGACACACACAGACCCACACACCCACACACTCCTATCAGTGAGACGTCTAGCAGATTCGGGAGAGGCGACCAGGGAGGTACTCTCGGCTAGCGGCCACTAATTGCCTGTTTAGATAAGGCACAGAAACAAGGGTGATGACAGACTACGTGTTCAAGCAGCCAACATGCCCTGACACTTGATAATGGATGTGGACCGCTAAATTCGATATGGTGACATGACCATTTCTTATAATCGACAAACGACATGAGGTCTAATGACAAGTGACATGAGGCCCAAAAAATCATAGTGACAGGTGACATGAACATTTCTTAAAATCGACATGGGATATGAACATTATTAAGTGACATTGTCATGTGACATGGTCATTTTCTAAGATCGACATTCGACATGGGGACCCCCTATCCAGAGCCCCTTGATAGATGACAGCTGTTGTGTGTAAGAAAAGTGTATGCCTCACAATCAAAAGATGATAAAAGGCTTTATCCCACTCGATGTGGGTTTTGAATCAAATATCAAGGGATCAAATATCAGATCGATATTTGACGTCGTCAAGTGATATCTGACGTTGTCAATCACTTTTACTATGTAGTCAAGGTCGTAAAAACAGAGCCCCCTGATTGGTCAACAGCATGAATGAAAGTTGCATCTCAAACTTTTAATACTCGGTATGGGGCCCCGTGGGGCTGGGACCAATATTTGCAATTTTCGGAAATACTGTCGAGAATTTCTAGATGGAAACACCTTGTCTGGGGTAATTTGACCTCTACTCTTCGATATTCAAGTAATACTCAAGCTATTCTGACTCTAAACATGAGTAAAACGGTCATTTACCAGCGTTATCGGCAGCGCCGACATCAACAACTGCTGATCTCCCTTGGTTACATGACCCAGCTCCGTTTCTAAGGCCTCATGGATCGGGGCCCTGAAGGGGGATCTGCAGAGGCCCTATATCGGGCCCTAGATATGTACATTATATTAATATCTCATAACTTAATTTACTCTAAAATCTTTTGATAGTTCATAACCTTGACCCTTATCTCCTTTTCTCGCGGGATAAAGATAGAATTTGGTTGTTGGCGTGGCCTCTCGTGGATATCTGCTCTTCTCCACGGCACCTCTCGAGCCCCCTGCGGGGCCTCTAGGGGCTGCTAGACGTCTCTCTGCTATGTAGTGTGGGATGTAAAAGAACCCTTGTCTCGGTAAAAGGGCCAATAGATTCGATCACCATCACCGCTCTTGAAATGACCATAGCTGTTAACTAAGGCGTAAAGCAACCCACACACCCACACACCCACACACCCACACATTTTTCTGTATGAGCCTTCAGACCTCAAGCTGCTCAGTGTACGGGACTAGGTTTTGTCATAGGCCCTACGGACGCTACTCAAGGTAAAAATAAGAGAGCTGTCTCACCATGACATTGGGCTGGCTGTAGTTTTTTATGTTTCGGTACCTACAACCGAAACAGCCAGTACCCGCCCCAGGGCTTCATGTCGCACGCGGGAAAAGTATAACGGTGGCGCCAACTGTCGGAATAGCGGGTACACTACGTCAGTAGTTCTTTTGTTCTCCGCTGAGTGACTGGGCGAAATGTAGTCGGTAGCTCTATTTTCTGTGCACTGTTCTGTTCATTTTCTACACTTAACACTTAAATAGACCGCGTGTTTGTACAAGCTAACCGTTTTTATCAGTGCAAAAATTAAATAAGCATCGGATAGACCACTAAAAAAATGAGAAAGTAATCCAGCACTTAGTATAAGGCACCAGTTTTATCATGAGACACCGAAAGTCTGGTTTTTTTAAGGTGGATAAGACAGTCGACTGAGAGCTCCAAACTAACCAAAAACGTACCAGAGGGAGAACGTACCCGACAGGGCAGGGGCCTTCTACACCCCGGCTCTGATTGATGAGCAAGCGACAAGTGCTACAGAGGGCCTATTCCTCTTTTGAGGTGGGCCCGAAATTGAACAAAAGAATAAACTCAAGAAAAAGCCTTAGGCTTAAAAGAGTTGTAGATACTGATTTTAACGAAGAAGTCACATTCATTAGTTTACAAATAGCCCGTGTAAGTACGCCCATGTCTTGCTTATTTCTCATAGGGTTGTAAGATAGTCACATCATGATGCACATCATCATAAACGCAATCATGATACCTTTCATTGTAAGTAGACTCGCCTCCTCTCTGCCCTCTCTTTTAGAGAGGGCAGAGAAGCGAGTCTCACTCTTAAAAAACCCTGCCCCTCCCCCCCCCCCTCCCCCCCTCCCCCCCCATGCATCTTAAAGAGTGCCCCCCAGAGTGCCCCTCCCCCCCTAGAAAAAAAGAGCCGTATTATTTTTTAGCAAGCTTTTTCAGCTTGCTTTTTTTTTCTTTTTTTAAATTTATTTATCCATCAAAATCTCAAGTGACTTATTTTGAAAGCCAACCTAGTAGTCACGTGACCCCCTTAAGTAGGTCACTTCCCGTCACGTGACCTATTTGAATTTCCCGCCAACATGGTGGTCACTTGACCCTCTTAAGTAGGTCACTTCCGGTCACGTGACCTATTTGAATTTCCCGCCCAAAGGTCACGTGACCGGAAGTAGGTCACTTCCGGTCACGTGACCTATTTGAATTTCCCGCCAAAAGGGAGGCCTCTCATTGGCTGCTTTTGAATTTCCCGCCAAAAGGGAGGCCTCTGATTGGCTGCAGGTCGATTGAGTAATAAACAGTACTTAACTATAGTCCCGTTCCGATACATACTATACTACTAGTAATCAGTCGGACGAGTTCGTCCAGGAGAGAGGGCGTCAATCTTGCCGGAACGAAAAGGCAAGGCTAGCTAACTTGCCTGACTTGTGCTAGCAGAAGGAGGAACGGATACATCTTCCGGGGTACAACCCGGCGGTAATCCGGTTGTTGCATCAGGGGATGAGGCCATGGACACTTCCGAGGCCAATACTCCCGCAGTGACCACCAAGGGCGCCACCACGCCCGGACCGGCCGTGTTGGCCGACGTGACTGCCGCGACCGGGGCAGCTGCCGCTGTTGCCGCTGCGCTTGTGTTTAACCCAGCGCAGATCAGCCCCCTCCGCAGTCCACCACACTCGGACGAGGAGGAGGGAGAGGTTCCAGCAAATGCTGAGGAACCAGGAAACAATGAGGAAGATCCCATCCCGCCAAATGACGTGATGCGAAGGATGTGGGCGAACGCGAATAACAAATTTCGCGTGTTCATTCCTAATTCCTGGGAACTGTGTCCAATAGGTCCTACGAACTTTGGATGTCCACTCGCGACCAACTGTAAAGGTCAGAGTGACGATGAGGATTGGATCCGAAACACTCCCCGGGACCGTCCTCCGTCTGCTTTCTACCAGCAGTGGCTTGACCAGTTAAGAGTCTTGCCGGATACCTACTACAGTAGGGAGCAGAAGGCAAAACTTCTTTTCGCTAGTACCCGCTGGTATAATCAGCGGGAACGGAATTGGTGCCCTTTCGGGAGCTGTGTAAACGCGATTGGCACTGACAGGACCATCTTTGTCACGAAGCCATGGTTCTTGCGCCACCTATGTGAAAATCACATGCACCACTGTGTGGTGTACCATTGTGATATCACCGTAGGTCGCAAGTCACAATTGTGTAACTGGTGTCTTGAACCCTGCAGCGGTGAGCTTATGCGCCACATGAAAGATTGCCATAACATGGGAATCAGTGTAGCTCGCAACCGGGTAAATGCGCTACATGATGCTGTCTGTGAACAATACAAGTCACTGACAGAGGAACAGAAGGCTAAAATCCGGCCAGCTACGCCATATTTCTGTGAGGTCGCAGATGGCAAGTTCAAGGCCAGGATAGCTAGAGTGGACGGACGCAATAGGTTAGCCATGAACGACGAGGAGTACGGTGTTTTATGTAGCAGCCGTACTTCCCGCCGGGGTGCCGGCAGCTTCCGGCAGCCGGAAACTCGAGGTGGTGCTCGAGGAAAGAGCCAGTCTAGCCGAGACCGCTCCCGATCCTCCTCTCCGGGCCGGAAGAGGAGGAACGCGGGCTCCACTCTGGAGGAATAAGATAATTCCTACTATGGGAATTATCAGGCCCCGGAAGGTCGCGATTACTATCGCGAGTATCCAGATCCGTTGTATGTAGACCGGAAGGAGTGGAAACGTGACTCCGGCGGACGTGCAATGGCCTCCTCCAGTACGGAAGCATACCGTACAAGACGTCTGAGTAGTTCAGACAGCGCCAGTAGTCAACCCGACCACGGTGGTGCCTGGCCTCAAGAGAGCCCAGCAACGAGATCAAAGGCCTCCCTGCCTTTGACATATCACTTGGGAGTGGCTGCGAAAGCACCATCCCGGGATGTGAGGTCTCCTTCCACCCCTACCTGGGGGATGGAGAACCTGACAGTGAAAACTGAGACCAAATCTTTGATCTCAGTTGTGGCTCCTCGGGGTATTTCCGTCCCGAAGCCGGCGGCGGCTGCTAAGGCGCCGACAGTGGATGTCAAACCAATGGTTCCGGTTACCCAGGAACCGGTTGTCATCCAGCCAGTCGCGGGTATGTCCTGTGCGGAAACTACCGGGGGGTATTAAGTTAAAATACATCCCGATAGTGAATTACTTTTCCCGGGAGGAGAAAGCAAGCTGCGAAATTGGGCAGAAAGTCGTTACCGAGTCCCAACGGCAGCTGGGGGTGGAATATTCCACCAGGATGTTAGGTCTATTCACCCATGGCCTAAAGATAGCCCACCGGGAAGAGAAAGCATTGATCACTGCTGGCAATGCTGAATACTTGGCAAAGAAGTCAAGGGATGCGGAGGCGGGCAAAAGGAAAGCCGAAGCCGCCGTGGAATTCGTTTGCCAAGAGAACGAGAAGTTAGCCAGTAGGCTACAGGACATAAACGTGAAGTTTCACAGAGTGTTTGGCGTGGCATTCAATACATGGGATGGCATGTCTGAACACGCGCTTGCCTTAATTAGGGCAAAGGATGAGCCATTAGGTTAAAATCTAAAGCAGGCTCTGAGTCTATTTCTATTCTGTAGAAATAGGGGAAGGGACATTATAGTTTCCCGGTGGATTAATTGTTCTTTCATTTAATCAGATGTCATAAATTATTTTTTTATGACGGGTTTCCCTTATTCTTTAGGGAATGGGGAGCATCTTTTTAGATGCATTTTTAACAACACAAGGGACCTTCCGTGGAAACTCTGGACTTACCTAACTACTCAACTCTCAACTATAGCTGACCTGATGGGGAATCAGGACTCCACCGGGAAGCTACCAAACCAACGCCTCTGATTTAACTTTTGGGATACGTTACCATGATGTTGTTCCTGATATTATTGTGCTGTGTTATAAACTGTTCCCGTCCAAGGATTATGTGTTAAACAAACAATGCTCGTGGTTTCCAGTCGGATGATACTTACCTATATCATGAACATTCCTGGAGCTAGGACGGGATACTTACCGAGCTGTGTATATATGAACTTACCTACGGGTGATATTTATCCAAGAAACAGTATTAAGAAGAGGAGAGCACCTCACTCATTCGTCTATTAGAAGCGGAGAGCACCTTGCCCACAACTAGATCACCAGTAAGCTATATTTAATTGTGAGGGTTTCCGGGTACACTGCCAGGATACTCATTAAAACATATTTAATATATAAAATAAGTTATAGTATTGTGATACATATCACCTCAGGTGTTCCAATGTGGTGTTCTCATACTTATCATATGAAAAGGGTTTATTATTATGCTATATATGAAGATTGTATGATCTGATAAGCTAGGAAACGTGGCTACCTGTAATGTTTGTGTGAGGTCGTTAATACTATGTGTAAGTATTACGTATACCATTGTGTATTGTCGTGTGTGTCGACCCTGTTATATGTTGCGAGAGGTATTAAGGTTTCCGGTTATATAATCGGATTACCCGGCTTAAACAAAGGCTGTGGTTACTCTTATCCATTGTGTGAATGTATTCATTAAAACACATACCAATGTAAGACGCTGGTGGTTGTGAGTCCTTATCAGGACTGGTTTTTATTAACTTTTCTGTTACACTTTAAATATAAACACACCCCATGCACATTTTTTAATAACCTAATAAAACTTCATAAGGAAGTCATATCGAAATGTGTCAAGCCGTTCGATTGTATGTATGAAAGTGTACTCATATGTTATAAAACATACCAAAACATGTATTATGGTTGCTAGTACAGTGTAATGCATATTTATATTGAGTTCAATGATCTCGCTTGTCTCGTATGTCGTGATAATATGTTTACGCCCCTAGTTACTGTATAGACAATAACTGTAAATCGTTTGTCTAAAAGTGTTTTCTATATGCTAGGAAAACCGTACCTATTCGTTACCACCTGGTTTTTGTCTAGGGGGGGTAGTGTAGGGGCATGATATTACATATTAATCTCATACAGGGTATTTCCGGGTAACGTCTGTTTACTTGGCTTCCCTACCTGGAGCTAGCGCACACAGTTCCCAGGAGAGGACTCGGGTCCTCTCTAGGTTACCGTGTGCCGCTCTCAGGTGGGCTGCCGACCCACCCACCTGGCCATCTGACCTAAGAGCCGGTGATTATATAAGACCTGTGTGCTTACCTGGAAGGCAGTCAGTGCAGGCCCGACTGACGTTAGACTTCACCATGTCCAACCGTGCGGACAGAGTTGTATACTAAGACTATACTGATCGTTTCCTATATTCATAGAGAAACCTGTTTACCTGTGTGTATTGATTTCACACCGATCGTTCCCTTGTTGAGGAACCAAAGTTGTTTTTGTAATAAAGACTGATATTCTCGCACCTGGAAACTGCCGTTCTCGTTGTTCCTTAAACTAGAATAACTACGAACCACCACACTAGGAATTGGCCCAACTTTGGTTCTTCAGGAAAGCTGGAAAAAAAGTTAACAAGTCAACCATGTCTCTCCCATGGCTCTAATAAGGGTTAGATAGAGATGACTCTGCACTACCAGGGTCGACCATTGACATTGACATGAGTCATTAGAGGGTTGACTCTCCATTCAACATAGAGTTGACTCCTCAGGTTTTCTCAGTGAATATGATGCAGTCTATCCTCACTTAGTAGGGTACAAAGATAGGAATGCTACCAGGCCTTTAGTTGCGGTATTTTGGCAAACAGAGGGGTATAGCCTAACGGAGTTGACACACACACACATACACGTATGTGTAGTTGGGGGCAGTGTTATCTGATTAAATTGTAAAACTCAC
Organism: Harmothoe impar; assembly: GCA_947462335.1. Classification (NCBI taxonomy): domain Eukaryota; kingdom Metazoa; phylum Annelida; class Polychaeta; order Phyllodocida; family Polynoidae; genus Harmothoe; species Harmothoe impar. The sequence goes on from OX381714.1 coordinate 68,886,041, forward strand.
TTCTCGATCACGATCTTTTTTCCTTGATTCTGACCCATGTTGTTGATGACATGGGATCAGACGTTTTCCTACAAATTCTGAAACTTTCCACAACTTTCTTGTGTGGGCTGTTTACCATGGAGCCAGTCGGGGAATGCGTTTGGAGGTTTGATTGTGGGGCAGGTGACTGGATTAAACCGGTTGGTATCTGAGTTTAAGACGTTTGGATCTCCAAGTGTGTGCACACTGATAACATGTTGGTGGCCGTACCATGTGTGGTAGCTGTGTATCTTGTAGACTTATACAAACTGGTGTATACTTTACCCTTTGAGGACTGGAGAGTGCTTTAAGGGTACTTAAAACAGTCTAACCAACAATATTTCTTAATGACTTTTAGGGGCATAAGCTTGATGCTTGTGGAACACAAAGAAAAGAAAAACCGCTCACATTATTTATTTGCCTTTGGGAGGGGACTCCCCCTCTGGGTGCATTACATATAGGGCCTCATGTGAAAATCATTATTTTCTATATTTTCCCACATGGGCAAGGGCATGGCAAATAGGAAATACAGTGATCAGGATGACTAGTATGCCAAGGTGTGGCACCTGAATGGCAGATAAAGGCAGATCATGACATATCTGCAAATATCATGGATTTAGGTGGTTCCGTTTTTTTGCCAGCAGGTGCCTTATCCTTAGATAGTGTTAACTACTCTTGACGTGCTTTGTAGGCATGATGCATGAATGGATCCCTGAGGAGTCTAGCTGACAAGGCTGCTCTAAGTGTATAAACCCTCGGCATCATGCAGCCCTAGTGAACCACTCAATAGGGCTGCATTCATATATCAAGCCAACCAAGGGCATATCACATTAAAACACTGTGCGACCCATAGAGGGTTAAATCTGTGCGATTAATAGAACCACAAATAAACTCCTACAGCTTTAGGGATTAGGGGAGGGGTTGGTCGAAAAGATGTCACCCCCTACAGGCGAAAAAGTCGATCAGTGCGTTACTAGAGTTCAAAGGGGAGGGGGGGCAGAAAAATGACTACACGTCTTGAGGGAGGGGGGAGAGACAAATTTGGACCCATCTCGAGGGGGGGGAGATTTTTGTGCACTTGCACGAAAATCCACCAACCCCCTGTGTTGTTAAATATGACTACTCCCTTAGTTTTTCATCACCACAGAGCCAGTGGTTCAAACGGTACTGATGAACCTCTTAACATTGGATTTATTCAAATTGCAGGGATATCTAAATCATTATCCCAATAAACATACACTTTCTTTTAGAGTGGCCTTATAAGTTACAGCAGTGGACTATCCATCTGTTGTACAATCTTTACTTTAAGATGGACACAAAACTTAAGCAAATTAGTCTCTTGATTTTTTTTTAAAACTTATTGCAGTGCTTCAATACATCTTATTCTATAAAATAGGGTATTGTTTAAACAAACTTTGGATTTATTTTTCTACAGCGATAGAATATGGTAAAGGCATTAGTCTGTTCTAACCAGTGACTAAACTGGGCATTATCTTAGAGTAAGATGGCCTCCAGCCTGAAGTGTGTGATTGAACTGATAACTTTGTTAGTAACTATGTCATGTTGTAGTCGGTCGGTATACTGTGGCCTCATCTAAACTTTATATGGGACATTTACAGGTGTGCGAATATCAGACTATGAATCTAATCCAACAGTATAACATTTATATACGATAGGAGCTTGTAGTTTAAAGACAACACTGCCAGGCGCCTGAGGGTCTTTTTGTGAACTACAGCTCATTTCACATTGAGAGGATTCTGGCATTATTTAAAGCTAGTTTCTATTATCATTAGTTCAAAAGTTAGGCCTAGATATGTACATCTGCCCTTTCATGAAGCACAAAAAGTACCTCCAGCCTCCCCCCTACCCACCCCCTCATTGCTCCCCACAGACTTAACGATCCAATGACATAGTTTTGCCTTTCTTTTTCAGCCTCTTTTCATACTGTTTGCAAACAGTCCATGCACTTGATGACTGTGCCAATGCCAATGTAAAAGTCTTTGACCAGTTGTCATCTTTGACCACCTTGATTGAGAACGGTTATTTGGAAAAGATAAAGATATAAATGGACTGAAAAGGTTAATGGATGTTATAACACTTTAAATTAGTAATATTAGATCTTCATGTGCCAAATTAGGGATATCATTGAGAACCTTTTATTGTCATTTCGCATTATCATGGTTTTTGGTCTCTAAAATACAGTAGTGTGAAGCTAAGAAGTTCCTATCTTTATCCCATGAGAAAAAGGAACAAAGGTCAGGATTGTGATGTATTTAAATGTGCTAGAATGTTTACAAGAGAAATTATTTGTACTGTTATATTTTTAGAGAATCTTTCCTAATAACAGTTGAATATGGCAATGGAAAAAAAGGTGTTTGTTCGGTCTGATCCATGACCACTAAACTAGCCTTTATCTAAGTCTAAGACTTTAAGAGACTTCAATCTTCAAGTGTGTGCACACACTGTGATTTGTTAGTGGCTGTATCATGGTGGGGTAGATCTGTATATTGTGGTCTAAACGGGTGCTTTAATGCGCTTGTAGGGGCATGATATTACATATCAACATCGTACACGGTATTTCCAGGTAACGTCTATTGTTTACTCGGCTTCTCTACCTGGAGCTAGTGCACACAGTTCCCGGGAGAGGACGCAGGTCCTCTCCAGGTTACCGTGTGCCGCTCTCAGGTGGGCTGCCGACCCACCAGCCTGGCCACGTGACCTAAGAGCCGGTGATTATATAAGACCCGTGTGTTTACCTGGAAGGTAGTCAGTGCAGGCCCGACTGACGATAGACTTGACTTTGTCCAACCGTGCGGACAGCGTTGTATACTAAGACTATCCTGACCGTTTCCTATATTTGTATAGAAACCTGATTTAGCTGTGTGTATTGATTCTACACTGATTGTTCCATTGATAAGGAACGGAAGCTACTTTGTAATAAAAGTCTGATATTCTCGCACCTGGAAACTGCCGTTCTCGTTGTTCCTTAGGCTAAAATAACCACAAACCCCCACAAGGGAGAGGATGCACAAGCATGATGTACAAATGAATGCACGGGGGATCTTCTTGCCAGGGCTGCATTCTAGCATCATACCAAACTGTTGGGAATGTATCAATCCTAGAAGGTCTGCATGATGCATGAATGCTGCGCTGGTGAATCACTCACTAGGGTTGTATCTGTGTATCCAAAAAAATGTGCGGCCCATAGAGGGTTAAAGCTGTGCGAATAATAGAAGTGCAGATCCACTTTGGTTAAAATGACACAGATATACCTTAAACTTTGGATTTATTCAAATTGCAGGCACGTTCAAATGGTAATCCAAAAAATAAATACATTATCTTTTAGAGTGGCCTTATAAGTTAGTGGGCTATCCATTTGTTGTTTAAATGTTACTTAAAGGATTTTTGAACAAATTTAAACTTTATTTGCACTTTTTTATAGGGATACCGGTACAAAAAATCTTCAGTGTCCAACGTCGCTCATCATAGACGAGTTACAATCAAGTGGTCTTTCTTCAATTGTGTCGATTATATGCCATGAACATCAATTATATGTATTGTTATCATTATTGATAATAAAAAAGGACACATCGTAGTCTATGTACTACAAATAAAGTTAGTGTCGCACCATCAGCACGCTGTTGTTAATGGTTTTTGAATGCCAGATAGACACAACACTTGATTCTGCAAAATATGATCATAAATAGATTTTAGCGACTATGTTTTTTTCTCTCTATAGCAATGTAATATGGTAAGGGAGAGAGAATGCGTTAGTTCAGTCTGATCTGTGACCACTAAATCGTTATCTGAGTGTAAGATAGTCTCCATCCTGAAGTGTTTGAATAAACTGATAATCATGCTAGTAACTGTGTCATGGAGTGGTACACCTGTGACCTTATATCTACATTTTAAACGGGGCATTTACAGGTGTGTGAATATCAGACAACACACTTAATCCTACAGTATTACACGATGATGGTCCAACTGGTGGGGGGGGGGGGGGGGCACAACCTCCTGTAATAGCAGATTGTGATTTACACAAATGCCCATGTCGTCCTGTTGACACTGAAAACCCAGAGGCGGGAGCCTAGTCATTATGACGACCTTGTTTGTAATAAACGATTACAGGTGCTCTAGAGAATGATATATGAATATAGTCTCTAGTTAATTAACCTCTTAATGACATCCCTTTCACATATTTGATGTACTCTCGATTTGACTAAGTAGTATTAATTATTATAAATGAATTGCCAATGGGTGAGAATGATGGCCACACAGGTTCAAAAGTTCAAAAGTTCAAAAAAATCCAACTGTGGCGAGTAGCGCGCGGCAATAGGTGACGACACAGAGTCCCCGAGGGCAATGCTGGAGAACTAATACATACACCAAGGCGCCCCCTGCCATGAGCAGCGGCAACTGGAGGGGGAGGGATTATACTAACCAATATATACATGTTAACCCCCGGTTTACATAGACCGATAGAAAAAGTTATGCAGATATTAACACTGGGTGGCAGTTCTGTGCCATGCGATATTAATGTGCTATAGCATTTGGTAGCATTGGGTAGTTATTGGAACAACCTAGGACTTCAGAGTTGTCATTACTGATGACTTTAGGTCTTCCAATTTACGATACCTAAATAGACAACCTTAAGGTAGTCACTCGGATTACCTAGTAAGGTATTATGACAACTTTGGTCTGAATAGTAGACACAATTACGACCTAAGGTCGTCACCTAGACTACCTTAAGTTGTCAATTTTGGTATTGTCAAAATGACGACCCCAAGGTTTTCAGTGCACTTTAGGAAATGCCAATGTTGGCTTGTCGATTTAAAGAATTCCCATTATGGTCCTGTTACTAATCGTTAGTTCTCCGGACACTTCTTACCCCTATGTGTAAACCATTCACTACAGAATTCGTTAAAGCAGGTATTAGCAGACAAAAAGAGGCTGTAAATCTAATAACAATGCACCACATCTAATATCTCTTAATACTGAGGGATATATATTTCTATAAGAACATGGTAGTATAGAACAAGTGTGGTTGTTCTAAGTATTGGTATTTAGGAGCTCACCCTTGATAGTGGCTAAGCCCTACAACATGAGAGACCTCTGTAGCCTGGTAGCAGAGTGAGCAGCAGCTGAGGTTCAGGAGTAAGACACCAGGTGGCAGCAGCAGACGGCAGCCCTCATCACTCACTGAGGACTGAGTAACTGGTAGTACCTCTCACCTTCCCTCCGTCCCTTCACCTGGCTCCCTGCTTCTACCTGCCTACCTCCCTGCCTACCTCCCTGCCTACCTCCCTGCCTACCTCCCTGCCTACCTCCCTGCCTACCTCCCTGCCTACCTCCCTGCCTACCTCCCTGCCTACCTCCCTGCCTACCTCCCTGCCTACCTCCCTGCCTACCTCCCTGCCTACCTCCCTGCCTACCTCCCTGCCTACCTCCCTGCCTACCTCCCTGCCTACCTCCCTGCCTACCTCCCTGCCTACCTCCCTGCCTACCTCCCTGCCTACCTCCCTGCCTACCTCCCTGCCTACCTCCCTGCCTACCTGCCTGCCTACCTCCCTGCCTACCTCCCTGCCTACCTCCCTGCCTACCTCCCTGCCTACCTCCCTGCCTGCCCTGCCTACCTCCCTGCCTACCTCCCTGCCTACCTCCCTGCCTACCTCCCTGCCCACCTCCCTGCCTACCTCCCTGCCTACCTCCCTGCCTACCTCCCTGCCTACCTCCCTGCCTACCTCCCTGCCTACCTCCCTGCCTACCTCCCTGCCTACCTCCCTGCCTACCTCCCTGCCTACCTCCCTGCCTACCTCCCTGCCTACCTGCCTGCCTACCTCCCTGCCTACCTCCCTGCCTACCTCCCTGCCTTCCCTCCATCGCTCCACAACATGGCTCTCTGCTCTTATCTTTCTGCCTGCCTTCCTGCTTCTATTTTTCCCTCCGTCCCTCCACCTGCCTCCCTGCTTACCTACCTTTCTACCTCCCTGCATTCCCCTCTCCTTCCCTCTATCCATCCATAGCCTTCCTGCTCCTATCCTCCTGCCTTCCTGCCTGCCCCTCTCTCCTTTCATCCATCTGGCTCCCTCCCTCTATCTGCCCGCATCCCTGCCTACCTTCTCCTTCCCTCTATCTCTCCACACCATGGCTTCCTGCTCCTATCTTCCTGCCTGTCTGCCTGCCTGCTGCCTGCCCCTCTCTCTTTCCCTCCAGACCCCAATCTGATAACATGCCCCTAGCTTTCTTCCTGCCTGCCAGCCCCTCTCTGTCCCTGCACCTACCTGCCTACCTGCCTGCCTGACCCTCTCTCCTTCCCTCTATCCCTCTACCCCTCCATCCCTCCAAATAGCTTCCTGCCTGCCTCCCCCTGAATTCTTCTCTCCCTGCTTGCCTTCATTTCTCTTTGCATGTCTCCCCCCATCATCTGTCTGTCCCTCCCTGTCCCTTGTTTCTTGCCCGTCTGTCTCCGTGCAGTCCTCTATCCATGCATGCCTATCCATCTGTCTGCCTGCCTCCCTGCCGTCTGCCTCTTCCTACATACTGCTGTTATATATATTTCTATTACATGGTGGTACAGCCTTTTCTATGCTAAGCCTATGGGACCTCCCTACTCTATGGTGTAGCCATACTCCATGGCCTCTGAATGTTGATTTTCTTCATTTTAGGACTGTAGGGCCATGTTACAAACACAAAACCCCACTTATTGACATCAGACATCACTCGTTGAAACTAGGTCATATCACACTCAGCCCTCGGCATTGTGTGATATGACCCAGCTTCAACTTGTGAAGTATGATGTGCATGTATGTCAATGGCATGGAGTTTTGTCTAGATGCCAACCTCCGCCTCCTTCTAGAATTGCCTCCCTGCCCTTTACATTCTGCCTCTTCATCTATTCCCTTTCTGCCTGCCTGCCTCCTGACCACCCTCCCCTCCCTGGCTGCCCCTGCCTGTCTTCCCCCCCTGCTTTCCTTCCTTCCTCCCTCCTGCCTCCCTCAAGTCTAACTGAATAATGCCATAACTGATTTACTGTAATCAAAGATCATTATTTCCAATTTGAAATTAGCAAGATGTCAAATGGACTGTAAAATGAGGCAGATTCATCATAGGTCAAGTATGTCAATTTCGTTGATTTTTTTTGTGAAACTCAATCACAACACCCTTTTGGTTTATCGCTAAGCCATTAATTCTGGAAGCAGCTGTAAAAAGATCAAGGTTCAAAGAGGGAAGATGGAATGAAAATTTAAGACAGACTGATCACCTCTCGTAAAACTACCTAGAATTAATAATGTATTTACAGAAAAAAAGGTACACATCAATCAGATTTCTTTATATTCAAAGACAAAAAGGGGTCATCAAGCTTTTCAAAATCTTTATCATTAACACTTCACCAGGAAGACTTGATAGAGAGTTGGATTTCAATAGGAATCATATTAACAAAGTCCTTGCAGCCAGCATCTGCATCAAATCCCATCAAAGCAACAACATTCTAAGGGAGAAAAGTCTACATGGACAGGATCAAGTTTTGTCTCCCATCGAATGAAAAGCCTCCTCAAGGAGGATGGCCGAGGAGGATTGATGTTATTTTGATCCAGGCTCTCCATGGATGCCACTTTCTGAGAAACCTTTTCAGAGAAGGTGGATCCCTGGAGATGCTTCTCAGACGGCAGAGATGTGTTTGTTGTTTACTTCTTGCAGGTTTCTGAGCTGTGGGATCCCCTCAGCAGGTGCGGCTCTGTGCATGAATGGAACCAGTGCTCAGGAGACTAACAGGGTCACAGGCGTCAACTTACATCTCCAAGCATAGTCTTGGTGGTTGGGTGGGTATTAGAATAAGGGTAAGCCACTCTTGGCTCTACACTGGTGGCCTGTGCCTGGTCTCTGTGCTATGTTGCTCCCCCACCGTGCTGTGGCTATGTAGGTCAGTCCTGCAGCAATCTTAGTGCAAGGCAGGGGGGGGGGGACTTTGCTCAAAGGGGCTGTAATATTCGTTACAAATTTGGATACCAGGAATTTGCCTAATTATGCCTAATGACAATTAAGTGACCTTTCAATAAATTTAAATACATTTATTCTCGCCAGAATACAATGCTCAAAGGAGATGGGGGAATCCTAGTGGCTTACCCTTATTCTAATACCAACCCAACCACTAAAACTGTGCTTGGAGATGTAGGTTCACGCCTTTGAACAGGGTGGTAAGGTCGGCAGAAATTTACCCGTTTGAGAGGATGTTATGCATATTTAATATCACTTTCCTAAATAATGAGTCCTAAATCTAATATTCAACTTGGGGGTAAGGTTGACAGTGAGGCCTACTGCAACTACCAGTGCTGATGGAGAGCACGTTCTCTGGCTGTTTGTCCAAGCTACTCCTGGTCTGTTGTATGGAGAGATTCCACACAAGTTGTTACAAGTTTACTCTGACTTCAACAGGCCACATTTAGTGCCATCCTGTGCACTCCCAGTCCCTCTGGTGTCCACTGATAAGCCCCAGCTGCTCCTTATTTTTCTCTCGAGACCTAAATCTCCACAACACACTATTAGCTTTATGCATGGGACACATTTAGCTTTGCACCCATAATGTCCTGAGCTCTGTAGGGATCTGATTCTGCTACGGGCCACGTGAGACGACTCTGAGACCTGGATGTGTGTGAGCCAGGATGCAAATGAGGCTCTGAGTGTTAGCGCTCATGCGCTCCTACTAGATTAAATTGCGCTGGTTTCCTGAGAGCGGATATTGTGAGGCCTGCAAATGGAGGCAGATTGAGTTAGTTGGGAGTAACCTGGAGCCCACTTGGAACCTGTTTGGGGGCCGAGTCGTGGGGACATAAATACAGAGATGTGCGGATTGAGGATCGCTACTGATCCTGCAGCCAGATTTGTATGAGGGTCACATGACTTACCCTGGACAAATGGCTGCTGAGAATCGGGGAAAAATAGTGTTTGGTGATTTAAGGGAATTTGGAATAGGCAGTTGCTAGTGGGGATTGGCATAGGTCCATTAATTTGAAACCTATGAATAATTCTTTGGATGAAAAAGGCTAACACACACATATAAATATATATATATATATATTGTAGCGGGCGGAGGAGGGGTCGGCCGGACGGGCGCCCCTGCAGCTACACTCTCGGCCGGAGAGGCTCTCGTCCGGAACCGGGTCGGCCGAACTGGAGTCGGCCGGAGCGGGAGTCGGCCGGAGCGGGAGTCGGTCGGGACGCAGCTCGGGGAAGGGACGCGGGAGGGGTATATAAGGGAACGTTTGAGGCCAGTTGGCCAGTTGTTGTTGAGCACTGATTAAAAAAAGGATCTCTTGGGAAACCGCAAGGCTGGCTGTCGTGTCGTTCATTATATGCCCACAAATATCTTTACATTGGTGACAGCGGTGACTATAAGGCATACAGACCCACGGACATAACGAGATGTTGCGGGGTGAAGATTCGGCAGCGGACAGCGGCGCAGGCGGGGAACTGCGGATGGGAGACGAGCATCCGGAGAGCAGGAGGACAGCTAGCTTCAGGGACTCCACCTCCGAGGCACGGGGAGGCGTGACGGAAGGGAGGATCGGGGGGAACCTGGTGGAGTGTGCGGACGAAGATATATTCCTCAGAAGGGACCGGACCGGGGACCGGACGCCAGAGATATGGGGGTCTTCGCGGCCGGGATCGGCAGCAGGGGGTAGGAGCTCGCTGGAGTGGAGGACGGACGGGCGTCACAGGATGTCGGGCTGGGCACTGTGGTCGGCGGAGACGGCAGGGGCAAGCGGGGATCTCCCGCTGTCAGGGATGGGCGCCAGAAGAAAGGAGACGAGGACGGAAAGACGAGGAGCGGAGCAGTCCCTCGACACAGCCCCAGCCGGGCGGGAACGGGTGGTGGAGCAACAGGGACGGACGGGCGGAATAAACGTGACGATCCCGAACACGCCGGCGGATGGTGGGAGCGGCGTACCCCGGACCGGGAGCTGGAGGCACATGACCGGACGGTGGTTTGCACCAACGGCCGCCCCATGACGGTGAAGGGTAGGACGGAGGCCGTGCTGGAAATAGCGGGAGAGAAGATGGAAGGGGCATTCCTGGTGGCCGACATATCCCCGGAAGGAATCCTCGGGGCCGCCATGCTACGGGGGAACGGCATCCTGGTAGATATGAACGGGGAGCGGCTGCTGTGGGAGGAAGGCGGGGGTGGGCCGCCGGCGGAGAAAAAGGCGCGGCCCGCGGAGGGGGCAGTGGTACTATGGGAAGACTGCTACATTCCGGCCGGAAAACAGGCGGTGGTGACAGCCCAACTGTCAGGATGGGATCCGGACGAGGGACTACACTGCATCATAGAGGGGTTTCCGGGGAACGAGGAGAAGGAAGGCTTCCGAGTCGGCCGCGGAATAGTGGCACCGAACAAGTGGGGCCGGACCCCGGTCATCTTACTAAATGTGGGGACGACGCCTCTGTGGCTACGCCAGAGCACCCGGCTGGGGAGAATAGCGTCCCTGCAGGAGGTGGAGGACGAGGACGAAGACCCACAGATGTGTGCGGCCGCAGGAGGGGAGTCGGCCAAGGGGGCGGAAGGGGTAGTGGACACCCTCCTGCGGGGGGTGGACGAGGGGGCCCGCCCGCAGATAGAGGCCATGATAAGGGCGAACATGGAAGCATTCTCCCACTGGGAAGACGACATGGGGGAGACGAGTGTCGTCCGACACGGAATACAGACCGGGGACGCCCAGCCAGTAAAGCAGCGACCCCGCCGACTCGCCCCACACAAACGGGCCGAGGCAGAGAAGAAGATAGGGGAAATGTTGGAGTTAGGCATAATAGAACCGTCCACCAGCCCGTGGGCCTCCCCGCTGGTGCTGGCAAGGAAGAAAGACGGGCGGCCGAGATTCTGCATAGACTACCGAAAACTAAATGCCGTAACAAAGAAGGACGCATACCCTATACCAAGGATAGATGACTCCCTAGATACTAGTTAGCGCTCATGCGCTCCTACTAGATTAAATTGCGCTGGTTTCCTGAGAGCGGATATTGTGAGGCCTGCAAATGGAGGCAGATTGAGTTAGTTGGGAGTAACCTGGAGCCCACTTGGAACCTGTTTGGGGGCCGAGTCGTGGGGACATAAATACAGAGATGTGTGGATTGAGGATCGCTACTGATCCTGCAGCCAGATTTGTATGAGGGTCACATGACTTACCCTGGACAAATGGCTGCTGAGAATCGGGGAAAAATAGTGTTTGGTGATTTAAGGGAATTTGGAATAGGCAGTTGCTAGTGGGGATTGGCATAGGTCCATTAATTTGAAACCTATGAATAATTCTTTGGATGAAAAAGGCTAACACACACATATATATATATATATATATATATATATATATATATATTGTAGCGGGCGGAGGAGGGGTCGGCCGGACGGGCGCCCCTGCAGCTACACTCTCGGCCGGAGAGGCTCTCGTCCGGAACCGGGTCGGCCGAACTGGAGTCGGCCGGAACGGGAGTCGGCCGGAACGGGAGTCGTCCGGAGCGGGAGTCGGCCGGGACGCAGCTCGGGGAAGGGACGCGGGAGGGGTATATAAGGGAACGTTTAAGGCCAGTTGGCCAGTTGTTGTTGAGCACTGATTAATAAAGGATCTCTTGGGAAACCGCAAGGCTGGCTGTCGTGTCGTTCATTATATGCCCACAAATATCTTTACATTGGTGACAGCGGTGACTATACGGCATACGGACCCACGGACATAACGAGATGTTGCGGGGTGAAGATTCGGCAGCGGACAGCGGCGCAGGCGGGGAACTGCGGACGGGAGACGAGCATCCGGAGAGCAGGAGGACGGCTAGCTTCAGGGACTCCACTTCCGAGGCACGGGGAGGCGTGACGGAAGGGAGGATCGGGGGGAACCTGGTGGAGTGTGCGGACGAAGATATATTCCTCAGAAGGGACCGGACCGGGGACCGGACGCCAGAGATATGGGGGTCTTCGCGGCCGGGATCGGCAGCAGGGGGTCGGAGCTCGCTGGAGTGGAGGACGGACGGGCGTCACAGGATGTCGGGCCGGGCACTGTGGTCGGCGGAGACGGCAGGGGCAGGCGGGGATCTCCCGCTGTCAGGGATGGGCGCCAGAAGAAAGGAGACGAGGACGGAAAGACGAGGAGCGGAGCAGTCCCTCCACACAGCCCCAGCCGGGCGGGAACGGGTGGTGGAGCAACAGGGACGGACGGGTGGAATAAACGTGACGATCCCGAACACGCCGGCGGATGGTGGGAGCGGCGTACCCCGGACCGGGAGCTGGAGGCACATGACCGGACGGTGGTTTGCACCAACGGCCGCCCCATGACGGTGAAGGGTAGGACGGAGGCCGTGCTGGAAATAGCGGGAGAGAAGATGGAAGGGGCATTCCTGGTGGCCGACATATCCCCGGAAGGAATCCTCGGGGCCGACATGCTACGGGGGAATGGCATCCTGGTAGATATGAACGGGGAGCGGCAGCTGTGGGAGGAAGGCGGGGGTGGGCCGCCGGCGGAGAAAAAGTTGCGGCCCGCGGAGGGGGCAGTGGTACTATGGGAAGACTGCTACATTCCGGCCGGAAAACAGGCGGTGGTGACGGCCCAACTGTCAGGATGGGAACCGGACGAGGGACTACACTGCATCATAGAGGGGTTTCCGGGGAACGAGGAGAAGGAAGGCTTCCGAGTCGGCCGCGGAATAGTGGCACCGAACAAGTGGGGCCGGACCCCGGTCATCTTACTAAATGTGGGGACGACGCCTCTGTGGCTACGCCAGAGCACCCGGCTGGGGAGAATAGCGTCCCTGCAGGAGGTGGAGGACGAGGACGACGACCCACAGATGTGCGCGGCCGCAGGAGGGGAGTCGGCCGAGGGGGCGGAAGGGGTAGTGGACACCCTCCTGCGGGGGGTGGACGAGGGGGCCCGCCCGCAGATAGAGGCCATGATAAGGGCGAACATGGAAGCGTTCTCCCACTGGGAAGACGACATGGGGGAGACGAGTGTCGTCCGACACGGAATACAGACCGGGGACGCCCAGCCAGTAAAGCAGCGACCCCGCCGACTCGCCCCACACAAACGGGCCGAGGCAGAGAAGAAGATAGGGGAAATGTTGGAGTTAGGCATAATAGAACCGTCCACCAGCCCGTGGGCCTCCCCGCTGGTGCTGGCAAGGAAGAAAGACGGGCGGCAGAGATTCTGCATAGACTACCGAAAACTAAATGCCGTAACAAAGAAGGACGCATACCCTATACCAAGGATAGATGACTCCCTAGATACTTTGGGGGGGTCAACGTGGTTCAGCACCATGGACCTGACCAACGGGTATTGGCAGGTGGCTATGAAAGAGGAGGACAGAGAGAAGACGGCCTTTACTTCTCACAGCGGGCTGTACCAATACAAGGTCATGCCATTCGGCCTGTGCAACGCCCCGTCCACCTTCGAGAGACTGATGGAGGTGACCCTAAGGGGACTGCATTGGAAGAGCTGCCTCGTCTACTTGGACAATATAATAGTGTTCTCGGCCGACCTGGAGACACACTTGGAAAGAGTACAGGAGGTACTACAGAGGTTAGTGCAGGCGGGGCTGAAGGTGAAGCCGAGAAAGTGCCAGCTGGCCCGAAGGGAGGTGAATTTCCTCGGCCACATAGTCAGCCGGGACGGGGTGGCGACGGACCCGGAGAAGGTGAGGGCGGTGCGGGAGTGGCCACGGCCGCAGTCGGTAGCAGAAGTAAGAAGTTTCCTGGGACTGGCGGGGTACTACCGGGGGTTTGTCCGGGACTTTGCGGCCATCGCTAAGCCCTTGTCGGCCGTGGCCGAGAAGGACCGCAGGTTCGAGTGGTCGGGGGCGTGCGAAACGGCCTTCGGCCAGCTGAAAGGGCTGCTCACTTCGGCTCCTATCCTCAGCTACGCGGAACCGGAGGGGGCCCTCATCCTGGACACCGACGCCAGTAATTACGGACTGGGGGCGGTATTGTCCCAGGAGCAGGGGGGGCAGGAGAAGGTCCTGGCGTACGCCAGCTGCACCCTTTCCCGGCCGGAGGGGAACTATTGTGTCACCCGGAAGGAGCTGCTGGCGGTCATGTTTGGGCTGAAGAAGTTCCGCCACTACCTGGTGGGTCGGCCCGTTCTCATCCGCACGGATCATGCGGCCCTGAGGTGGGTGACGGACTTCAAGGCCAGGTGGCCCGGTGGCTACAAGTCCTGGGGACCCACGATTTCACCATCCAACACAGGCCGGGGAAGGACCACAACAACGCGGACGCTCTCTCCAGGCGCCCCTGCAGGCAGTGCGGCCGAGGCGGCCAGGGCCTGGCCACATGCTACGCCATCACCCGAGCCGCAACGATTCCGGCGGAGGACGAGTCAGTGGTACTAGAGAACATAGAGTACTTGAAGGATGGCCTGTACCGGCCCGAGTAGAGAACCAAGCGTGGCCAGTCTCGGCCGGAGAGCATCAGGCACCTGTATTGGTGCTGGGGGAGGACGGCCCGGACAAGGGTTGGGAGAGTGAGGGATGGACCGCCCCAGTACAGGGGGGAGCCGAGTACGGGGATCTCCTGACGCAGCTGGTGGCGGCGGTAGGGCTGTAAGGCCGGGGAGGGCGACCCACCGGAAACGCCGGACGGGGAGGAGAGGGGCGGGGCAAGGTGATGTGGTTCTTCGGCCGGGTGGTGGTGACAAGGTCTTTCGTTTATGTTTTGCAGTCAGCCACGAGGCCGAAGACGGATGGATAGCCAGGGCCCGTTCCTCGGGGGTCCGGCGGACGGCGTCGACGCTGGGACGAAAGCAAAGGCGGTGCGGGCGGCACCGGCCGGAAGGATACGGAGGGCAGCGGAGCCCCCTCCACGGCAACAGAACGGAGGGCAGCGGAGCCCCCTCCACGCCGGCTGATAGTTATATTGTTGTCATATTTATATATAGTTCGGCATAATGCCCGGAAGGACACTACGTTAAGGAACAGAGGGTAGCAGAGCCCCCTCCACGCCGATTGTTATGGTCGTCTGTTAAGTAGTTATATAGTCGGCCTCATGCCACGGATTACTCCACCACAGAGGGTAGCGGAGCCCCCTCCACGTCGGATTTTACATATCATGTTTACGTATAGGAGATAGTTCGGCCGCGGGCCGTGGTGTTATTAGTAAGGATTGTGATATCATGTTTGGGGAGCCGGGGGGGAACGCTTAAGGGGGAAGGGAGATTGTTCGGCCTCGGCCTAGTAGTAATAAGTATTATCCCGGTAGTTAGGTATAACTTACTTAGGATATCACTAAGGACTAGTATCCACGGGTACCTACTCTGTTAGTAGAAAGTTCGGGGTAGGGGTTTGGATAGGGTGGGGAGAGTGTAGCGGTCGGAGGAGGGGTCGGCCGGACGGGCGCCCCTGCAGCTACACTCTCGGCCGGAGAGGCTCTCGTCCGGAACCGGGTCGGCCGAACTGGAGTCGGCCGGAACGGGAGTCGGCCGGAACGGGAGTCGGCCGGAGCGGGAGTCGGCCGGGACGCAGCTCGGGGAAGGGACGCGGGAGGGGTATATAAGGGAACGTTTGAGGCCAGTTGGCCAGTTGTTGTTGAGCACTGATTAATAAAGGATCTCTTGGGAAACCGCAAGGCTGGCTGTCGTGTCGTTCATCATATGCCCACAAATATCTTTACAATATATATATATATAAATATATATATATATATACATATATATATATATATATATATATATATATATATATATATATATATATATATATATATATTTATATATATATATGCAACCAATTTTCATGGGATAAAATAAACTAAGAATATCTTCTCCACTCTGAAATGAACATGTAATATTCTCAGCAGCTTCTGGCAGATGTCTCAGCTGATGATGCCCTTTATGCATCATAGAATATAATTATGTCAGATAAAATATTAAAGCAGGTAGTATTTAAGAATCTTTATGAGTCAACGGGTGAAAAGCTATGCCAGAGAATTATGGTAACCCCATGTTTAGTAGGTAGCTTGAGTTCTGGGAAAACAGGTCTATTACACAAAGCTCATGGTGATCTCAATCCCATCCTCCACCGCTCCACTATAACTTGCAGAATGTCATGAGCATACTGTCAATAACTGGCGTTGGTTAAGTAACGTGTGTGCATAGTGAGGCTGACAACTTACATTACATGGCACACCGGGCGACCCATATCATCCACCAGCAAAGATTGCACTGACAGAAAATCATTGAAAATCTGTATATTGTTACCAGATCCAACTCTCTACTGGTCCACCCCTCGAACCCTCCCCGGTACAGAGTGTCATGAGCATAATGTCAATAGCTCACTTAGGTTAAGTGACGTGTGACCATAGTCAGGCAGACATCTTATATTACATGGCAGGCTGTGACCCTTGTCGATTATGAGCACGGGATGGCTTGTCCACCAGCAAAGATTGCTCTGACAGAAAATCTTTAAACATCTGTCTCTCGTTACAGTAAACACATTCTGTTATTGATTGACACCACAGTAAAGGCGCTAACCTACACTACCTCTGATGGGGATTACTCTTTGCTATTTCCATCTCACAGTTGAATTCTCTGTGCTTATTTTCACTATAGCACTGCAGAATTGAATTAATCAAAAATAGTTTTAGATTACTTTTTGCTTGTAGGCACTGAAGGTAATAAACACACTTGACAAAATATGATTTACTCATCGGCTCTGCATCTGAGTGTCATGCATCATGATAACAAAGAATGTATACAGGAAACATGTCTTTCCTATTCACTGATGCTGATACTAACTTTCTGCTCTCTCCCACTAAAGGCATAGGCAGACAGCCCAGCACGCAATGCGACGTCGGCCCAACGTTGGCATGACGTCAGCTGGCATTGGCATGACGTCAGTTAGTATCGTTGTCCCAAGTGCTTTATTTAAGTGTCAGATATTGACATTGTGCCAACATCTACCCAACCATGTTGGTAGTCAATATATGACATTTGTTTGTGTTAGTCCAATGTTGAATATTAATGTGTGAGCTTTTCCTAAAATAATTAGCATCATATTAGCTGTCAATAATAACCATTAGAGAAACAGCCATTTCCTTATTTGTATTTCACCTTATCTCAACTTAAAGGGCCAAGAAGTGATACAGAATCATCCTATCATTTACACCTTATTGACTTGCCATTGCCTACAAAAGGGTGTCCTCATTCATATATTACCAGTATTCTGTTATATTATATATAAAGGTGATAATTAAGAATCAAATATATTATAAATGGAATACACCTACTTTCAAAAGCTTTATAAAAAAAAAAGGCCCCAATCATTGGCCAATTACGAGGAAAGATAATGGATCTGCTGAGAGAAATATCTTCATACAACCTTCAATGCCCTCTGGTGGAGGTGGAAGACACAATGTTGGGCCAACATTGGAATAACATGAACTATCTTATGTTGTACCAACGTTGGCAGAACACTGGGAGTATTGCCAACGTTAATATGACATAAATTTACCAACGTTGACATGACATGAATTATCTGACGTTGTACCAACGTTTGCCAACGTTGGTACAACATAAATTTACCAACGTTGTACCGACGTTAATGGACCAACGTTGGCACAACGTTAAAATATTGCTTGCGACATGCCGACGTTGTACGACGTTGGCCCAACGTATCCTTGCATGCTGGGAGTGTATGTGGAGCAGGTAGTATCTGATTTACCCCCTAATGTATATAGATCTTGTATGTTAGGGCGGTGTACTGCACAGGCCTGCACAGAGCCGCCCTATGCCAATACCCTGGGTCATAGCCGGGTTGTGAATGTGTGACTGAGACTTTGTGTTGTTCCTATCGACCCTCGTCCCTTTTGCAGTATCTCCATTTCAGTGTACTTAAAAGCTTATACATGTTGTGGGTGTTTCTTTTTGACTTGGTGCCATGTTCCCTGTCTGAAATTGTTGTTTTTTCTTCCGAGTATTCTTTGATATCCAGGGTTTACATGTTTTTTTCCCAGTATATTGCAGTGATACAATACATATGTATAAGGTATAAGCAATATATCAGTATCCACCAGTGCAATACACTGAGGCTAACTAAAACCTCAGAAACACAGCTTTTATTTCTTATAGACACCAGAAATAGATAGCCGAGGGGTAGGAAGGGTATGGCATAGCTTGGGACCAGTTATCCTGGAATCAATTGTCCTGGGGCTAGTTGCCCTGAAACAGTTGTCTTGGGGGAGTCCCTGGTTGAAGTTACTGAGTCAATATTTTAGCATAAGAGGACTCTGGGGAAGACATTTGGGAACAGTTCCATAGAGCCCCGGCAGGCGGCAGCACCTGTCTGGTGGCATACATGGGGCGTGGTAGATGTCACAGTAACAGAGATGCATTAGTCTAGGGGGCAGCACTAGGGGTTATATACAACTATTTCATATGTGTTTCAACAGTGCAATTATTTCACCATTGTGCAACCCCACACCACAGCCTAAATAAGCCTATCCCCCTCATAGACTTGCGCCCCACCATGCAGCCTAAATAAGCCTATCCTCCTCCCCCAGTGCCCACTTGTGCCCAACCATGCAGCCTGAATAAGCCTATCCTCCCCCCAGTGCCGACTTGTGCCCCACCATGCAGCCTAAATAAGCCTACCCCCCCCCAGTGCCGACTTGTGCCCCACCATGCAGCCTAAATAAGCCTATCCCCCCCCAGTGCCGACTTGTGCCCCACCATGCAGCCTAAATAAGCCTATCCCCCCCCCAGTGCCGACTTGTGCCCCACCATGCAGCCTAAATAAGCCTATCCCCCCCCCAGTGCCGACTTGTGCCCCACCATGCAGCCTAAATAAGCCTATCCCCCCCCAGTGCCGACTTGTGCCCTACAATGCAGCCTAAATAAGCCTATCCTCCCCCCCAGTGCCGACTTGTGCCCCACCATGCAGCCTAAATAAGCCTATCCTCCCCCCCCAGTGCCGACTTGTGCCCCACCATGCAGCCTAAATAAGCCTATCCCCCCCCAGTGCTGACTTGTGCCCCACCATGCAGCCTAAATAAGCCTATCCCCCCCCAGTGCGGACTTGTGCCCCACCATGCAGCCTAAATAAGCCTATCCCCCCCCCCAGTGCCGACTTGTGCCCCACCATGCAGCCTAAATAAGCCTATCCCCCCCCAGTGCCGACTTGTGCCCCACCATGCAGCCTAAATAAGCCTATCCTCCCCCCCCCAGTGCTGACTTGTGCCCCACCATACAGCCTAAATAAGCCTATCCTCCCCCCCCCCCCAGTGCCGACTTGTGCCCCACCATGCAGCCTAAATAAGCCTATCCCCCCCCAGTGCCGACTTGTGCCCCACCATGCAGCCTAAATAAGCCTATCCCCCCCCAGTGCCGACTTGTGCCCCACCATGCAGCCTAAATAAGCCTATCCCCCCCCAGTGCCTACTTGTGCCCCACCATGCAGCCTAAATAAGCCTATCCTCCCCCCCCCAGTGCTGACTTGTGCCCCACCATACAGCCTAAATAAGCCTATCCTCCCCCCCCCCAGTGCCGACTTGTGCCCCACCATGCAGCCTAAATAAGCCTATCCCCCCCCAGTGCCGACTTGTGCCCCACCATGCAGCCTAAATAAGCCTATCCCCCCCAGTGCTGACTTGTGCCCCACCATGCAGCTTAAATAAGCCTATCCCCCCCAGTGCTGACTTGTGCCCCACCATGCAGCCTAAATAAGCCTATCCCCCCCCCCCAGTGCCGACTTGTGCCCCACCATGCAGCCTAAATAAGCCTATCCCCCCCCCCCCAGTGCCGACTTGTGCCCCACCATGCAGCCTAAATAAGCCTATCCCCCCCCAGTGCCGACTTGTGCCCCACCATACAGCCTAAATAAGCCTATCCCCCCCCCCCCCAGTGCCGACTTGTGCCCCACCATGCAGCCTATATACTGACCGACCTCCACCCAGTCAGCATCAAACATTTTAAAACAATTTGAGAATCCTCTTATTGGTTTTATAGAGGAAGTTTTCACCCTAAAATTGTGAAAAAGTTTCAACATAAAAAAGATATACATGTTGCTTTGAGTATCATGAACCAGTAATAATGGACTTGGAATCCACCTCACCATCTCAAATATATATTTTTTTATAAGTATTGCCATATTATCTTCTTTGTGCTTAAGCTTTCGTCTTTGGTCTTACTCTGTAATCAGCTGGGACTTTTTATTCTCTACTTGAAATGTAAAAACTGATCTCGGAAAGGATAAATTTCCCTATATATTTCAGCCCCAAGTAAAAAATAAAGGTTAAATAAAAGCACCCTCGTCATATGTTTCACTGCTTGGTGCTGAGAGACTTTTTTTTAGAGTTGCCTTATCTATTTTGGATAGGACACCACCTCAGTTATCCATGGTAGATGGCCATTTGAAAGGGGGAAGTGCATTATCGATTTCTGGATGCTTAAAGATTACACCGGGTTAGGTGTAATAACTGATAAAATGAGATCTGACAACCAAGGAAATGGTGTGTCAGTGGAACGTTATGGTGCCTAGATTGAAAATGACAAAAAGACTGTTACAGTCTCTGATCTATCTTGTAGTGGGGACAGTTTGTATGTGGGTGTGAGATCTGTTGTACAGTCATAGGCTTGTACAGTGGTACAATGGTAAACATAGATTTTTTTCCTTCCCCAGTTGTTATACACCATTTTTTGGGAGAAGGGACGATAGTCATTCTCAAGGGTTAAATGTCAAATATTCAACTGTAATACTATCTATAGGGAACTTATTTCTAAAGCTTCCCCTCTGTGAACATTCATGTGTTCTTAATTGGGTATGTCTGATTTTTCTTCAAATTCTAAATTTTACTTAAATGCATTCCAAACACTGCAAAAAATAATATTTAGAGAACAGATGTCAATTAAATGTTTTCAATGGGTGTTAATAGGTCACAAAGGGATCTAATATCCCCAACCATGGACTGTTCTAGTGTATTTTCAATGGGGGAATAAAAGGGTGCACACTTTTGTTTCAAAATGACTATATATTTGGCAATGAATTCTAATTGGAGTAAAATCGGTGGGAATTAGAGGGAATGGAAGTCAAATATATCATTTGTGAACATTCTGACTCATTTTAAGGGAAATCTAATATTTTGTCCCGCACATCGGATGTACTAACTTTAATGTAGCTTACATTTGGTCAACAATGCTATAACATCCAGGTTACTTTCATCTTGTTATTCTGTAATTCTATAATTGTGCAGAACATTTCCCTACTACAGTTACCAAATGCACAGACAATCTTAAAGCAAGCTTATGAAAATAATCTTCAGTAGAAGGCTGAAGCAGTACACAAATACCTCTACCCCTGCCTGTGAATGGCAATTTATCTGTTGAATTTAATATCCTTACAAATCAGAACAGCTCCTTTAGGAGGCAAGTTGATCCATTAAGGCGGCCACAAAGATCCCAACCAGCACTGGCCTTCAACATGTCTCTTTAGCCCTTTGAGGATAGCTTAATGCATCAATGCATCTTGCCTTTGGTTGATACATGAAATATGATATTTGATATGTTCCGAAATGTATAAACCATTGAAGAAAGAACTTTGCTTTTCCTATAGAGTAAAATTAACAAAAGAAACAACTTCACTTGTTATCATCTAAGTAAATAAAAACAAAGCAACAGTCAACTCAAATCGATCATTATTTTCATACACAACTATTGATGGATGAATACACCTTGATTATCAATTGTGTACAGTAATATGCCACACAGACCAGTAAGCTTTACAAACATAACTGATTCAGATCAAGGACGTTTGAATCCATCACAATGAACCTTGCATGATATCATCTTCTCTTGGCACAGTGGTGGTGTGCAGGTTTCATGTGTGGCTGCATTCCAATATCATGCTGTATTAATATTTATTGCTGAAACATGAGATATGTCAGTGTCACATGACTGTACAATAGGACAAGCAGGTCTCTATCATTGAAGGCTGATTAACCCTTTAACATATGACATTAGTCACTATGATGCACCAATACAGCCTGAATACTTGCCAGGGCTGCATTCATGCATCATGCCGACCAAGGGTATGATGCATTAATGCATTATGCGCCCTTAAAGGGTAAAGGTATCAGATCTCATTTGGTGAAGTGCTGGATAAATTTGAAACCAAGAAAATGCAAATTACAGTACAGGTTTAGGAATAGCAGTACAGTGTGTCTGAATAGGATTCTGCCACAACACAATATCAGGAGGAACTAAGTGTTTCCAATGTAAGTTGTGAGCAGACAGGATAACCTCAGTGACCTCTGCTACATCTTACAGGCACAGGTGGCAGCACCGGTGACTTCCTGACGGGGACTGCATGTGAGTCGTGGTCTGTGCCTTTCATGACTCCTCCTTACACTTAGCTTTAATGGCTGCATGTCTGCCCTGAAACAGTCTGTCTTGGCATGTCATATTTCCTCCTGACACGCTGCCTTAATGCTTACTAGGTATATGCAGTCTTTGCGAAAACGTTTTCATCCCACAGGACATTTAGTCCTGCAAATTTTCAATGTTGAAAGACCGGCTACATTTTTGGAGGATCTTACGATTTCTGCATTGAAAAACAGGGTTTTTCCATTAAAAATAAAATTTATTGGTGATCATTTATGGCCAAATCAGGATATGTATATGGGTTTATAGTTTTACACAGTATATTGATATACATATTTCAGCTTTAGAAGCCCAACTGAATTATTCTAGTTCAGAAAAGCCCAACATGCGACTGGACATTCGGTCATACTACACTTGTTAAACTTGCTGGACCGTGGCATTTTAGAAGGACACTGCCACTGTCCTGCATGTTTTCGCAAAGACTATATATGGAAAAGAAATGCATTTATATATGCAACATTGCCTGGTAAAAGTGACGTTAGTGCACAACAAAGTATTGTCCTTAAATAAGGATAAACCCAAGGTATAGTTTCAACAGAGAACATTCAGTTTCCATTTGGAAGATTTTGCTTCTTGAAGCCTTCATCTAGCTTTCACCTCGACAAGGTAGAGTTGTTTTTACTATCATTACTTTCACCTTCCTTTTCCCAAGGGTAATTGGTCTAGACATCTGAGAGGAGGGCCGCCAGCACCTGTACTGTCTCTAAGCTGCTGTGTTGTAGGTATTAGCTGTCTGCACTGTCTGCTGTTATGTAGGTATTAGCTGTCTGCACTGTCTGCTGTTATGTAGGTATTAGCTGTCTGCACTGTCTGCTGTGTTGTAGGTATTAGCTGTCTGTACTGTCTGCTGTGTTGTAGGTATTAGCTGTCTGCACTGTCTGCTGTCATGTAGGTATTAGCTGTCTGTACTGTCTGCTGTGTTGTAGGTATTAGCTGTCTGCACTATCTGGTGCTATGTAGGTATTAGCTGTCTGCACTGTCTGCTGTCATGTAGGTATTAGCTGTCTGCACTGTCTGCTGTGTTGTAGGTATTAGCTGTCTGCACTGTCTGCTGTGTTGTAGGTATTAGCTGTCTGCACTGTCTGCTGTCATGTAGGTATCAGCTGTCTGCACTGTCTGCTGTGTTGTAGGTATTAGCTGTCTGCACTGTCTGCTGTTATGTAGGTATTAGCTGTCTGCACTGTCTGCTGTTATGTAGGTATTAGCTGTCTGCACTGTCTGCTGTGTTGTAGGTATTAGCTGTCTGCACTGTCTGCTGTTATGTAGGTATTAGCTGTCTGCACTGTCTGCTGTGTTGTAGGTATTAGCTGTCTGCACTGTCTGCTGTTATGTAGGTATTAGCTGTCTGCACTGTCTGCTGTGTTGTAGGTATTAGCTGTCTGCACTGTCTGCTGTCATGTAGGTATCAGCTGTCTGCACTGTCTGCTGTCATGTAGGTATTAGCTGTCTGTACTGTCTGCTGTCAAGTAGGTATTATATTAGCTGTCTGCACTGTCTGCTGTGTTGTAGGTATTAGCTGTCTGCACTGTCTGCTGTCATGTAGGTATTAGCTGTCTGCACTGTCTGCTGTTATGTAGGTATTAGCTGTCTGCACTGTCTGCTGTTATGTAGGTATTAGCTGTCTGTACTGTCTGCTGTGTTGTAGGTATTAGCTGTCTGCACTGTCTGCTGTTATGTAGGTATTAGCTGTCTGCACTGTCTGCTGTCATGTAGGTATTAGCTGTCTGCACTGTCTGCTGTGTTGTAGGTATTAGCTGTCTGCACTGTCTGCTGTTATGTAGGTTTTAGCTGTCTGCACTGTCTGCTGTGGAGTTGGATGTAAACAACTGGAACTGTAGGCATCAATACAAGGGCTCAGATTTCACAATTATTCATATTTCTGAGACATGTATGTCAATGTAAATGATTGCATTTATTATAAGGGAGTGTTCATTTATTAGTTACAGGGGGGGTGGTGAGTTTGGGGAGGGGGTGGGTGTAAAAGATTTAGCCCCTTTTTAGCAAAAAAGCCCACGCATTACTATAGTTCAAAGGGGTGTTGGCAAAAAAATGTTGGCACCTTCAGCGAGGGGGGGCCCGAAACGTTCCACGCGCTCTCGAGGGGGGGGGGGGCGTAAAAAATGTTTGCCCCTCTGCGCGAAATCTCACCACCCCCCCTGTAATTAATAAATGAACACTCCCTAATATTTGATGTGACCAGGCACTAAACATCAGCACCACCCTTAGACACAACACAGACTTCTTTGCATGGAAGACAACATTTCAGCCAGACATCTCAACATGTCTGTTCATCCAGAGGAGTTTGACCAGGTTATGACATATGAGGAGCAGTACCAGGCTTACTTTCAGAGGATCAGATACTGTGTTTCTTCAACCAGTGTCTTGTGTTGGCCATTAAACTGAAGCAAAACTTGCATATATTGAGCCGTAAGCCTATACAAAGTCAATGGGAAGAGCATACAGTCCTGCATGAATACAGCACTGATCTGCAGTTTTATATAAAGATATAGAACATTAATTCCATCAATAAGAGGTCTTAGATGTCAGCAGTCTTCCTGACAGAGGATACCCGGCCAGATAAGTGAAAGCACTTTCGTAATATTGGGTGTGCAATGGGACTATAAAACAGGCAAGGACAGCGGCACAGCTGCACTCTCACACTTTCTTAGAATACAACACAAACTTACATTCTTTTATAATGACATTTTGCACATCATTACTATTGGTGGTAAATGGTGTATACTCTAGTTCTCGTACATTATTTTCCATATTTACAATGATTGGTACCTTTCCACTCATCTGTTTTTGCATATCAACCATAAATTAGGTAAGTGTACCACAGTCCTTTCCTCTTTTTGCTTGAATAGTGTGTATACTTATTGACTAAGAGGAATATAAATGGTGTCAGAGGGCACTAAAGGCATTAACTTCTGTTGGGCCTGAAATGGTCATGAATAAAGACCATCCTATTTATTAACTAGTAATAATGAGAGTAACGAGTGTAGATATATCTACAAAAATCTGAGTCGAAGTCCTGGCACCTTGTTTTGTGAACTTCTTGGCACTTGCTGGGGTAGGGAATACGTGACCTAGTTGAGAGTGGTGCCACCTGGTGAGTTCATCCATCAATACCCCAGCCAATCCTGTATAACATGTATTGGTTGGACCCATTTTTTTCTAGCCTACTTTGAGACTATATTTACTATTGACATATGATCCTGTTTGTTGGGAAACCTCAAAACTGTTTCCTTAGATACCGGCACAACAACCTCTTTAACAGCTTGTTTAATCTATTCAAATGTCTCTACCCAATATGTAACCAAATAAATATACATGACATCTAGCAGCTGTGATGATGGTACATCTAAAATATTATTTTGGTGAATAATGAATATGAAATTATTCTCATCCAGGTGGATTCCCTGAAGTACACACACCTCCAGCTGAGCCTCAGACCCCTTGATGCAGCAGCAGGTCTCCAGGTTTGATATAGATACCAGTGAACCAGGCTGTGGTTATAGCCACATCTTGTTAATATCATCGCTTGTGTCCAAGTGTTTTAAGGAATTATCCTGTTTGCTTAAGTAATATAGTTTGTATTCCTCTAGTGTGCTTTAAAATTGATGATGAGTTATGGATCAAAACAATGCTAAGAAACATTTAACCTTAGTGAAGGTGAGGTTTTTAGGCTAACATGATGTCACACCCTATACCATGTAGCAGCATCCTGAAGCAGCTTAGTCATAACAAACCTATCTACTTAATCAAAAAGGTTTTATAGGCACCATGAATAAGAATGATACATCAACAAATATTTGATATTCTCTACCCAACATGGTTTAGAGATTAAATTGAATGTAGTTGGATGACATCATTTCTGCAATCTGATACATCGTGGAAATCAGTTGATATGTACCTAAACTGCTACTCAATCATCTTGTTGTACATTCCATACATCACAGGTTCAGCTCTTCCTACAAACGTTACAGCTGGAGTCATTTGGATTCACTTTTGCACGGATCTTTGTCATTGACAAGAATTCATGCCTTATGGTATGTCTATGTAGTTCTGAATCTCAAGTTATGTAAAAAGTCCAAAAGAAATCTCATGGGTAGAATATAGACACAACCCATCATTGCCCCTGCAGACATACAAAATGCAGAGAGATACATTGTTTAAGTAGCAAAACTGAGTGGATGCTGAGGACAAATGCACTAGAAAAAGTAAATTGATTTCTGAATTCCAGCATCACCCTGCTACTTGCGTTACATAGGGTGACTAGTCTGGGCTTACGGGACCTTTAGATACTACAGAGGTGGGTAATGGTTTTAGGGGCTATATAAGGCTGCTGTAGGGGCGGTCCGTGCCTCAAACTGTACAGTGTGACCAACCACAGCCACTCCCCTAAAGCCCTGTTCACACCAATATAAGGCCGTCTCGCAATAAAGTGCTGTTGCAATTTTTCCGTGAATTCTAACTTAAAATACCCACTACTACATTGGCCAAAAGAGGTACCAAATCTGGAAACTCTCTACTTTAGTGGAAATATGTGGAGACAAAGTGGGTGATAATATGGAGTGCCCGTAAGGGCCCATAAGTTGGTGCCCTATAGTTAAGAGGGGTTTAAGAGCTGGAAGGTGGTCCTTATTCGTGTACGTAGGGGGGTTATTATTAGGTTAGTGGTGAGGGCTGTTATAGCACTCACCTAAACCAATGTACCCATGTTTAAGGGTAACCCTGGCAACGGGGTAGGATGTCGGTTAACTATGGTATATTGGTGTCCACACTGGTCATTCCATAACTTGTACTTACCTCAATAGATTTATGTTCGAAGCAAATCTAGCAACTCAAATCACTGCAATGAATTACACAGTAATATTTTTCCAATTAAAGTTGTGTTTGTCTTTGACGTTTCATTACTGATTGTCTCCAACTTCAGCTTTATTGGATTAAGAAGATTTGTACACATGTATACTTTTGAAGGGGGCAACATTTTTTCTTCACCATTAAAAAACATCAGTGTGTTCGTTTATCTGTTGTTTATCATAGGGGTATTGGACCCAGAACATTATCACAAAATGATACTAATTGAATTGATCGATGTTATATTAACTTGTTTATAAATATGAAACTGGTCTAGCTATTGTTTGTAGAACAATTAGGGCTTGTAATATCTTCATTAATACAATTAAAAATAATCAAAATATCATTACAAAGAAATATTGATTTTGATAAACCCTGGTCCACCAGATCAGATGAAACCCTTTAGAGGAGAAGCAGCTGGTCATTCTTTCCTGCTTATATCTGTATATTGATGGACACACAATGCAGATCTGCTCACTAGATGTAATATAGCAGAGGAGGGTGCTATATGAATTGTCATCAGTTTAAACTTTCACATTAGTTTCTCGTAACACGCTGTTAATTTGGGTCAGATCACTGGCACTGTGAATAATGCCAAAATCATTTGCACCTTTAGACTTACTCATAGTAGAGCTGTAAATGTAGAGACTGATGGCAGTTTACCCAGACCCTGTCTGTACCAAGCATCCTCCTGTTAATGAGGCCCTCCATCTCTCCCAGTCTACTCACTTCACTGTAAAAATTATCCCGTAAAATTACGGTGATTCACTGGCAACAATTAATGCCAAGCTTTCACCGTTTTATTTACGGTCACCGTATTCTCCTAATCCCCGTAAATTTTACGGAGCTTTTACATGTAAAGGTATAGTCATTTAACGGTGATTCATCATGATTATATGATGATTTTCTGCTATGTATTGATGATTCTTATTTTTCTTGATTCATTGGTACATTTTATAATATCAACTTAATTTCAGGCCTGTAAATATTAGGCCATGAGAGTCCAATCCATGAGCAAAGGATACTCTAGGATTGCTACAAAGCAACTCTGACAACAGTGTGAATATGTATATTTTCTATCACAAAATGGGTGTTTTTACGATCCTTGATTGTTCCTACTGATATAGAAAGGGAAATTATATATTTATTATCTATAATGTACCAAAGGCTTCAAGATTGACCGTATGATTAATAAGGATATTGGACATTGTTATCATTTTAACACATTTAGATACGTTTTAAAGTGAGAGGTTTCACTAAAGTCACATATCTCGCAGGCCGCCGCCTGGTGGGCAAATATTTAATGTATTTTTTCACCGTAAATGAAATTTTTTTGTTCCACTGTACTGGTTTACGGATGTTCAATGTAAAAGTAATGAATCTCACACTGTCTCACTATAAATCACATTACGGTGATGAACCGTCAAATTTTACACTGATTCCCTGTAAATTCCACAGGAATTGTTTTTACAGTGTATAACATGCTTACAGCACCATCTGTACAAGTCTACTCGCTATAACATACCTACGGCACCATAAAGTACTGCTCATCAGGTAGGAACTCCTCAGGCTGAGTGTGCTTAATTAGGGGCTAATTGTCTGTAGGTAATTCCTGTACATAACTGATGGAGTAATGACCCTTGCTACAGCCGAGGTGCTCATGTCTCTATGGTTAATTCATTGCTTTCACAGTCAGGCTCATTATCAATAAGCTTAAATTGCACTTTCTATATATAAAGCATAAAGTAATGACATAGGTTATATTTCAGTAATTCAGTAGTTTCCTGATATATAAGATCAAAGTCAAAATATAAGGGTTTCAATATGAAAGATTACATATCTTATTGTTCTTGGAAATCTTTAAAGCCAGAATTTCATGTCGATGAAAAGACCCAAATTATTTAGCTTATCCCTCATGTCATTGATGATACCAATGACATGGCAGAGTAGGGCAGGGGGTGGGCTGGGTAGAATAGACAGAGAGAGGTAGATGCTAAATGAGCCTAGCCTGGAGCCCCATAAAAGCCCATTGTACTACTCTGGCAGCTCCCACATGGACCCTGAAGGTCACAAATTGTTGGCCTCATGCCAACCGGTCATGAACCGCTGGTCACGTAACCAGGGCTAAACACAGTACAGTGTGCACTGGTTACGGCTGACTGTGGTCAATTGTCACCAAACTGTTGGTGCTCAGTCACGTCCAGTCGGTGATTGATGGGCATGTCATTGTCTTCCAGCTACCTTGATCTAAAATTACTTCTTACCGGATGTGTTTTTTTATCACAAGCAATGCAGAGAGAAGAACAAAAGCTTTCAGTTCAAATTAACAGGCTGTACATGGGAAGAGAGGTTGATAACAACTAATATACAGAATTATTGCAACATGTGGAGTGAGTTTCAGGTGTCAGGGAGAGTGGCATCAGAGACAGATGAGGCACCTCAGGATTCACCCCTCACCCCTTTAACACAGCACCCACCCACCTATCAATACCCTGCCCCGGGGCACAGCATGAGGCAAACCACCCTGTACACCAGTAGTAGCTGTAGGAGGCATTATGTTTTGATTACAGCAAGGATCACATTACATGGAGCATGGGCCATGCATATAACAACTTAAGGCCATACTAGAAGTATAAAAGACAGGTCTGATGGCTGTGCTCAGTACCAAAGAAAAATTGATTGATACATCTGTTTTTGTTTTGTTGTTTCATTTAAGCCTGTTTTAGTATTCTTTATAATGGATAGTGTATAGAAATACACAGGATGCTTTTTACGAAACTTTTAGTTATTTGACTTATATGTGTGGATAGAGAAAAAAAATACTAGGCCTATTTCTATGTTGAACAAGGATTATGTTTCTTCATCTTTATAATCTCAGGAGTACCATTTTCATGAAAACACATTAATAAATACAAATATTCACCCATCACCCACCATGCAGCCATTGCTTTATCATCAGCCTTCTACCTACCACCTTTCTTCCATGAGTACCAATAACATTCTATTCAGCAGTAAAGCTGATAATCTTTCAGGCTTGCCAAACAGACCACACAATGCTCACACTACCCTGGTTTGTAAAGGAGATGTCCCTGAGGGCCTTAATGACAGTATAAGACCCTGTAAAGGTCATAACACTATTAGGTGAAGGGCCTGGCAGGGCTTCCCACTCAGGTCCTGAATAGATCCTTACCCGCTGGGTCACTGACCTGGGGTAAGGCTATCAGGTGTAGTGGAGAGTGGGCAGGAAACAGTGCTATAAACATGGAGGGGGGCAGCGCAGGGGTAGATCTAGTGGTGGTAGACTATGGCTGTAATGTGTGATATCTGACTTAAGCTGACAAAGACTCCAGCTTGAGCATCTAGGTTGTTTAAATGTTGCATCAGCCAAATACATTAAAGGAGTACACATTAGTGCGTGACTCAGTGAGTGAGTTGTAGGGATTTAAGTCGATAAGATATTCAGTTAGTTAGGGGAAAAAATGGGTTGAGAGGTACCTGCACCTGTGCCCCCGATTCATAGCAGGCAAACAGCCTAGGGGTTAAGCACACACTTCCAGGTAAACATGATTTACCTTAATGATATTTAGTGCACCCTCAAAGTGACACATTCAAGAGATCCCCCAGGCAGCTCCATGACAGTATTACCTTTTGTTCCCACAAGGCTGTCCCAGGTCCACGAAGGCATCTACTCCTTTTCCCTTGTAGACCTGGTCCATTTCCCTTCCTCTTTTCCCAATGAGTTACCCTCTCCTTTGCCCCGCTTTTTCTCCTTACTTATTTCTATCCTTCATACCCCCTCCGAGCCCACTGCTATAGCTGTCCTTATTCTGTCCTCTTCCCTTCCGAGGCCAACTAGATTATCCACACCATCCACTTGCCACCTTATCACCTCTCTCTCCCTCACTACCCTGTTCTGCATATTTAGTGTGTTAGAGTTGTTGCTGAGGCCCCATGTGTCACCTTGCAGCTACTTTGTATTCTGCACTGTCCTCCAACCCTGTAGGGGGGTAGGTATAGGGTGGGTCAGGTTTTTTGGTTTCAACTCCTGCTACCCTCTGTGCATGTAATGAGAGACATGTGTCTCTGGGAATCAGATGTTGTTCACCCTCAGGCATAAGTGCTCTATAAGTATTCCTCAAAGCAAATATGCCATCTTCTTGGACACATATATGAGCATAATGTCTATGCCCTGAGCCAAATCAACTTTCCCGTTTCCACATGCTTTGCCTCCAGTGCTGTAAAGTTGTAGCTAGCAGTATAAAGACATATACCATGGCCACAGGCACACACAGTCTCACTAATATCAATGTTACATTATAAACCTTCTGATAGGTGGGTGGTACTGAGATATGGTCCACTGTGTACCACAAACACTGGGAATGATAGTGAAATTGATCAGCCTTGTGGCGACATTGAAATGGACTATGAGTGCATAGAGAAACTAGTTGATGGTATCAATGATTATTATACGATTGAACGACTCATCGTGCTTTTTAGGTGATATCCCCGTGCTGATATCTAGTGATATCGGCACCCTTCCGGTGGATATCATGCCATTTCCGGTGGTCCTGAGCGATTCCGAAGTTTATTCACCCATAAAATCCGAGGTTCTATGGAGACTCGAACAGGCTACATCAAGACTTGGAGTCCGATGTGCTAACCACCACGCCGTGGAGGCGCTGGTAGCGGGAGGTGGCGAAACAAGGAGTCTACAGGCGGATTTCCAGCCCTGTAGGACCATTATTTACCGAGTTACAGAAGAAAAGACATTTTTTGGTATAGTTTCTTTGAAAATCAATATTTTTTTATAATTTTTTTTTTACTATAAAGGTAGTAGTTGGACTTTATTTACCTAGTCGTTAAAATAATTTTAGGGGGGGTTTTCACATACATATAGGCCCTTTAAAATTGCTACGTTTCCACTAGTCCACCCTCAGGTTCGAACCGGGTACCCCCTGCGTATGAGCCATACGCGCTGACCGCTCGGCCACGGCAGATATGATACACAGTAGGGGAAACGCTGGCTATGTTCTAGTCTATCTAACGAATGCCCCCCGCGCTCAGGTGCCAAAGCCTTTTTGTATCGTGTCCTCTCATTGGCTGTCCCGTTTTAACTCCACCAATCAGCGAGCAGGGTTGGTGGGAGCTAAAAACAACATGGCCCTACTGGTGTTCGAGTGATATTCAGTCAATAATCCTTCAAAATGGCGAAATTAGGACGTTTTAAAGGTAAATAAGCACATTTGAGTCGGAAAATCGTATAATAAAGCTAATAATGTATGGCTGAGGGTCGCACTCGGGGCTGTATCGCTGGATATCGTCACTCGTGCTTCGCACTCGCGCCGATATCCAGCGATACAGCCCCTTGTGCGACCCTCAGCCATACATTATTGGTTAAGCATAAGTCCAGTGGCATTGACAGGATAAACGCCAAAATATTAAAGGATGGACTATCCATTATAATCCCGCAGCTCCTATTCTTGTTTAGGAATTCAATATCAGAAGGAATTTCCCTAATGCATGGGCGATCAGTACCGTGTTTCCTATACCTAAGGCTGGGAAGCTCAATGAGATTGGTAACTGGAGGCCGATCAACTTGTTACCGGTACCTGGTAGATTGATTGAAAAAATTGTTCATAGACATGTAATGAATCACCTTAATGTAAATAAATTTCTCACAAAATGTCAATCCGGATTTAGACCGGGATTGGGCACAGGGGACGCCATATTTGAATTTGTTAAACACGTCTATGATGAAATTGATAATCAAAGACATGTGAGTGTGTGCTATGTCGATGGAACCAAAGCTTTTGATTCTGTCCACCACTCCCTGTTATTAAAAAAGTGTAAACGACTAAAAATTGACGAAAAAACTCTTAAGTGGTTAGGCTCATATTTATCCAATAGAAGGCAAGTTACGTTACTAAATAATAAGCGATCAGAAGAAGCTCATGTTATATATGGTGTTCCCCAGGGTAGTAGCCTCGGTCCTCTCATGTTCCTACTGTTTGTCAACGATTTTCCAAATGTTATTCAAGAATCTAAGGTATATATGTACGCCGAAGACATTGTACTAGTTGCTAGCGCTGAATCCATGGCCGAATCTGCTGAAAAGTTCAACAGAGATGTCAGCCGAACGCATAATTGGTGTATGAATAATTGTTTGACTGTAAACATATAGAAAACCAAAGTAATGAGAATATATAGGAACGGATCCATTAAGGACCCACCAGCCCTGGTGAACAATATTGGTGACGCCGAGTTGGAAGAAATGTATGAGTACAAATATTTAGGAGCCACAATTGATTCTAAACTTACATTCAGGCCACATGTAAATTACCTAATTAGGAAACTTAGTCATAAAGTTAACCTGCTTGGCAGAATCAGGAAATTCATGGACGAAATTAAGTCATTTTTATTATACAAACAAATGATAACTCCTTTTGCTGACTATGCAGGGTTTCTGGTAGACTGTGCAACACTTGATTTGGTTAGTAAAGTACAGAAGGTGCAAAACCGTGGATTATGTGTATGTACATACAAGAACATGTACAAGCCTCCTCAGCAACTGAGTTACATGAACATTTTAAGTTGAAAACTCTTACAGAGAGAAGGCTATCACAGTTACTGTGTTTAATGCACAAACTAGCCACCACTGAAGGCACTTCAGTACCTGTTGATGAGAGAAGGACTAGAGGTGACCAGAAAATCACTTTTGTCAATGATATACTTAGGTACAAAGTCACTGAAAAGAGTCCCTGGCATTGTGGCATATTGGAGTGAGATCACCTTGACCCCGAAATACAACGTATTGAAAAAAAATGTGTGTTTAAAAAACAAACATTGAATAACAAGAATTGCGGTTGTTGCCGCGTAAAAAAATGCCTCAGGCATTTTTATACGCGGCAACAACCGCAATTCTTGCATTTGAAGGAACATAATGTCTACATGGTTGGTATATTTGTAGGGGACACATTCAAGACACCATATAAACAGGGCGGGAGGATGATATAACTGACGGATGTGACACAACAGGGGAAAACATGCCATTACAGGGATTTAGTGTAATATACAGCCACTAGGTGGCCACCAGTGCAGCAGCACTAATAGAACCATTGAATTCCTTTGGTCCATGTTAGGGGGTGTAGATAGGATTATAATCAACCTCACGAGCATGGAAATGGGTGTTGCTAGGCAGATAAACAATTAGAATAGCTGTTGCTAGGCAACCGGCCATCTTAGCAACAAACCAATAGAACCATTGAATTCCTCAGGTCCATATTAGGGGGGGTAGGTAGGATTATAATCAACCTCAGGAGCATTGAAATGGGTGTTGCTAGGCAGATAAACAATTAGAATAGCTGTTGCTAGGCAACCAGCTGTCTTAGCAACAAAATAATAGAACCGTTGATTTCCTTGGGTCCATGTTAGGGGGGGTAGGTACAATTATTATCAACCCCAGGAGCATCGAAATGTGCGTTGCTAGGCAGATAAACAATTAGAATAGCTGTTGCTAGGCAACAGGTCGTCTTAGCAACGAACCAATAGAACCATTGAATTCCTCGGGTCCATGTTAGGGGGGGTAGGTAGGATTATAATCAACCTCAGGAGCATGGAGATGGGTGTTGCTAGGCAGATAAACAATTAGAATAGCTGTTGCTAGGCAACCAGCTGTCTTAGCAACAACATAATAGAACCATTGAATTCCTTGGGTCCATGTTAGGGGGTAGGTACAATCATAATCAACCTCAGGAGCATCGAAATGTGTGTTACTAGGCAGATAAACAATTAGAAAAGCTGTTGCTAGGCAACCAGCTGTCTTAGCAACAAAATGATAGAACCATTGAATTCCTTAGGTCCATGTTAGGGGGGGTACGTACAATTATAATCAACCTCAGGAGCATCGAAATGTGTGTTGCTAGGCAGATAAACAATTAGAATAGCTGTTGCTAGGCAACCAGCTGTCTTAGCAACAAAATAATAGAACCATTGAATTCCTTGGGTCCATGTTAGGGGGGTAGGTGCAATTATAATCAACCCCAGGAGCATCGAAATGTGCGTTGCTAGGCAGATAAACAATTAGAATAGCTGTTGTTAGGCAACCGGCCATCTTAGCAACAAACCAATAGAACCATTGAATTCCTCGGGTCCATGTTAGGGGGGGTAGGTAGGATTATAATCAACCTCAGGAGCATGGCGATGGGTGTTGCTAGGCAGATAAACAATTAGAATAGCTGTTGCTAGGCAACCAGCTGTCTTAGCAACAAAATGATAGAACCATTGAATTTTCCTGGGTCCATGTTAGGGGGGTAGGTACAATCATAATCAACCTCAGGAGCATCGAAATGTGCGTTACTAGGCAGATAAAAAATTAGAAAAGCTGTTGCTAGGCAACCAGCTGTCTTAGCAACAAACCAATAGAACCATTGAATTCCTCAGGTCCATATTAGGGGGGTAGGTAGGATTATAATCAACCTCAGGAGCATTGAAATGGGTGTTGCTATGCAGATAAACAATTAGAATAGCTGTTGCTAGGCAACCAGCTGTCTTAGCAACAAAATAATAGAACCATTGAATTCCTTGGGTCCATGTTAGGGGGGTAGGTACAATTATAATCAACCCCAGGAGCATCGAAATAGTGCGTTGCTAGGCAGATAAACAATTAGAATAGCTGTTGCTAGACAACCGGCCGTCTTAGCAACAAACCAATAGAACCATTGATTTCCTGGGGTCCATGTTAGGGGGGGTAGGTAGGATTATAATCAACCTCAGGAGCATGGAGATGGGTGTTGCTAGGCAGATAAACAATTAGAACAGCTGTTGCTAGGCAACCAGCTGTGTTAGGAACAAAATAATAGAACCATTGAATTCCTTGGGTCCATGTTAGGGGGGTAGGTACAATCATAATCAACCTCAGGAGCATCGAAATGTGCGTTACTAGGCAGATAAACAATTAGAAAAGCTGTTGCTAGGCAACCGGCCGTCTTAGCAACAAACTAATAGAACCATTGAATTCCTTGGGTCCATGTTAGGGGGTATAGGTATGCTTATGATCAACCTCAGGATCGAAGGTTGATTAATATTAATTTTATCATTATATGTATAAATTTGTGTTGTGACACCTAAAAACAAAATGGCGGCACCCCTTAAAACAAAATGGCGGCACCCGTACTGACTTCCTGTCAAATAAAAACAATATAATGCCTCAACCTGGTAGTTCGCAAGCTCACCACCAGGGCCCCTCCGGGGCCTTTCGGCCTTAAAAAAACATCGTCCCAGATTGGTCTAGTTAGCTGTACTGGTACACAGACAAATGCTAAGGAGCTCATTGCTCCCACCGATAAGTGGTCAGGAATGGTTTTCATCCTACGTCACCACTGAAAATTTGGCATGGTCATATTGACCAATGGTCAAGAACCCAGGAGTCCCAGAGTGGTGGTCGCATGGGACTCCAAATACACCTGGAGTGAAACTCAGGCACCCGCCCACCCCCCTTCTATCTCGGTCCAAATTACCCAAGCACCCAGCCCCCCCCCCCGGAAAGTAGGAATGGTTTCATACTACTCCCCCCCCCCCAACCCACCTGTCTTTCTGTCATGCCACCTCTCATGAGGATGACACCCAACCACATATGCTCACGGTCATAGCCAGCCGACTATGCGTTCATTAATAATAGATGAACAATTGGTAATTGCTAAGGTAAACTGGAACACTATTACAGTGTCGAGAATCTGATACAATGAAAGCTTAGTTTATAAGAGGGAGTAATCTTATTCTAGTATGTATGTGTGTCGTTGAGTCACCTAGTATAGACCTACAATTCAGGGATCATAGAGTTAAGTACATAAGTGGTATAGGAATATTAAGGTAGATAAAGATTTAAATGTGTATGTTTGTAGCTTACATAAATACCCAAGTTAGGGTGTGGTTTCATCTTCATAAAGATTGAGACTGAATATTCTGTATTTTTTTAATGTATGTATGTTAACTCATACTAAAGTAAAAGACCGCGACACCGATGCCGGTCTTGATTATAAACCGAATTTAACATTGCGGTGCAGCAAGAGACACTGAGGTGTGGTGAAGAAGACTTTGTATAAAGTATGGAACATGTTAGATTATGAAGCTAAGCCATTACGAGTGCCAGCTAATTTTCACATGATATTCATATCATTATAAATGGTCTGACCAAGAGAGCCACCAGGCTTTATACACTTCTGCGAGTGTATAATATTCAGAACAACATGTTCCGGTCAATCCAGAGTCAAGGTGTACTCTGACTTGTATGATATATTTTCTAATTACGTATACATATCCCCGAGGGCCGTTGACCCACCATTGCACTTAAGAAAACATGTTATGATTGGAAGCATTAAAAACCTATTGAACTTGAACTTGAACTTGAACCACATCATACTATTGTCTGTCAGATAGAGTGACCTTTACCCAACAGTTTCCACCCCTCACACATGTATCATTGTTATCCTACTCTGTAGTCCCAGGTCACACATCTGGACTTCGTGATGCTGATCCTAACTTCCCTTTCAATCTCCCTGAAAGTTGTCTCCATTGGGAGAGAGTGCTAGTAGACCCCTCCCCTCCTATGTATATAGATTTTATACATCAGATGCACTACACAGGCTTACACAGAACAGGCCTGTCAATACTCTCCTGGGGGATGCAAGGGCTGTGTATGTATTACTGTGACTTTGTGCTTTTATCGACCATCCTTCCATTGCTTTTCAAACAATTCCGTTTTAGTGTACTTAATAGCTGGCACATGTAGGTCTGTTATGACCCTTCATATATGGATTGTTTTCTTTAGCTTCATACACCGTGTTTGCCATAACTGGTTTGTTTTATATGATTCGCTCGAATTTATCTTCTGTTTTTGGCTGTATTGAAACCCTCGTTATGTGATACTGTGGTCAAATGGAAATATTAAACTACAACTACAACTAAATATCCCTCTATGAATTGTACAAATTACATGTTTGAAATCTTATATGGAATCATGGTCAGTTTCATTTCTTTGTAGTGTCAAGGACTGCATTCCCACATACCTGGGTCAGGTGAAGGGGTCAGGCAGGTCACCTGCTCTGCTCCATTTAGGCCTTCATCCTTTGAGGCTCTCACACCCAGTGTCCTGTACCCCTCTGCACCTGCTAATTAGATGTACCTGTCCACCCCCGGCACCTGCACATATCTACACCTGCTAATTAGATTTACCTGTCTGGCACACGGTGCCTCCATTATCCGCACCCCTCTATATCTAGTAAATGCATCTAGTAAATACCTGTCAATGAAAACCCTTAGGTCAGTCTCGCTGGCAGTAGTGGTTGGGGAAGGGTGAGGATATAGGCCACCCTTACTAGCAAAATCTAAACCAGTTTCCGTAGGTCAGTAGTAGTATAGTATGTATCGGAACGGGACTATAGTTAAGTACTGTTTATTACTCAATCGACATGCAGCCAATCAGAGGCCTCCATTTGGTCACGTGACCGGAAGTGACCTACTTAGGGGATTAGTGGTGACGTCACGTGACCTAGTTAGCCAATCAGAGGCCTCCATTTGGTCACGTGACCGGAAGTGACCTACTTAGGGGATTAGCGGTGCATTCTGGGTAACCCTGCAGCCAATCAGAGGCCTCCATTGGGTGACCGGAAGTGACCTACTTAGGGGATGGTGCATTCTGGGTAACCTACTGACCTACTTAGGGGACCGGAAGTGACGTCATATGACCTAATTTAGGATCACGTGATCGGAAGTGACCTGATGAGTCACGTGACCGGAAGTGACGTCACACGACTTAATGGCCAACCGGAAGCGACCTGATTGATCACGTGACCGGAAGAAGAAGAAGTTTTTTTTTGTTTAGGATCCCGTGACTGGAAGCGACGTCGTCACATGAGTGACGCTTTAAGAGACTGCGCGACTTACTAGTAAAAGAAGCCGTATGATAATAAAAACACAACAATATTTTCTTTTAATTTTTTTTAATTTATTTTTTTTTCAATCTTGATAAACACTCTATTTTTGAAAAGATGCACACGCTTATTTTTTTTTTTTTTTTTTTTTCATATCTCTAAAGGACTCGTTGTCACACCGTCAGAATGCACGCGACGCTTATAATACAAGTAGCGCACGCCGTCTTTCTCTATGGTGTAGGTGACCATTTTGTTTCGCACCACTTTGAAATTTCTATTTACAGCAATGAGAGTTTTTCGTTGGCGAAGAACATCCAAGAAGGCGTCTGGTTCCTGGGGGTTTTGTTTCTTCTGTACGCCTTTTGCACTCCATTTTTTGGATTTTCTTTCACCGGTGTCGCTGACTCGATCGTAGCAAATGTAAGTCTTAGGGTTGAGACTTAGGATCCCGTCACCTTCCCACTCCGCTTTCATGAGCCCCGAAGTTCTCAGATCGTGAAGGTACCGTCTCTCACAACATCCGCCGGGCGGCGCACACCATTCTCGCACTCTTTCCGTTTTTGTCTTCACGAAAAGCTCTAAGTGCTCGTCGCACACCGCTGTCGGAAGCCACTTTCGTTTCTCTCTGAAGTACGTCTCTCTCAGGCGAGGTTTCACTAGGTCATCCAACGTGGCACCGCTGAGAGCCATGTAAAGACTGTCGGTCTCCATTTGACAAAGGGCATAATTGCGCCGATCGACGAATCTATCCAAGAAGTCGTATGTGAACTCTAACATTTTCAACTTCGCGTACTGGTATACCATGAACCCTATCTGAATAGGGAGGTTGTTCTTGACCGTTTTCGGTTGTAGTTCGACTTCAAACAGATCGGAAGTCAACTCGGACGCCTTTTTGAAGCGCCACGAATTGGCCAATAGTTCGAACTTCCGACTGTCAGTGTATCTCACCGCCGTGTGTTTTTCTTTGTTGCAGATTGTTTTACCGTACGTAGCGTTTCCCATTAACTTGTAACAGTCTGACAGAATTTTCTCGTTCTCGTTCACGTCGCCACGTCTTCGCGCCGCCGTCACTTCGTCCGCGAAACCGGCAAAGGAGCGTTTAGGTAGGTATTCTACCACCAGCTGCACTTTGGTGACTATCAAACCGTGCTCTAAATACCACTTGAGAAGCGGCGTTCCCAAGAGAATATTTTTTCCGTGGTAACTCCCTATCAGACATCTCTGAGGCGTGTTCAACAGCTTTTCTTCCTGCGCAAAGTCTGACATGTGAGGGCCTATGTCCGATTTTGAAACGGTCGCGTTCTTGAAAACGGGGGTCATTTCTTCGAAGTACTCTCGTAGGTGAGGCGGCGTAGTGATGTCCACTTGAACTAAACCGAACATTTTCTCCTCTTTCACAGCGGAAAGGATGTCGCTCTCGCTCATCGCGTTTCGAGACACTTTCAAAGCGTCAACCTTCCAGCGTTGTTGGGAGGCCTTGACCCGCTCATCTCGACGCTTCATCTCTCGCCATTCGCACTCCCACACGACGACCAGCTTGTAACCTAACGCTTTCAAGTAAGCGCTTACTCTGGTCGTTCTGTCGCGTCTCTCCTCTCTCAGTGAAGCGCACTGATATCGGTGCGACGGTATGCACTCGTGAGCGTGGAACCAACACCCGTGAAACTGGAAAACCGTATTAGAGGCCGCGTGAAATCCGTCCACGCGAATTCTCCGACAGCCTACCGCCATCTCGCCGCCGTTCAGAGCGTGGCGCAGTTTCACGTCGCGGTCGTGCTCTACGAAGCGTAACCACTCCAAAGCGCTGTGAGAGTTTCTTTGCCTGATTTCGGGCTTGAACTCGGTCTCGGGCCGTCTCACCGCGTAATAGCCCGTGCAGTGCGCTTCGCTCATGCAGCGCAAGTACAGAGAGTTAGCGTCTAGTCCTAGGATGTGTTGGCACGGTCTCGCTTCTTCGCCGTACTTGTGCTCCCTTATCCGCGTGGTGCCCTTCTCGTGAAATCTATGGAAGATGATGGAAGGACCGCCGACTAGATTCTCTTTGATCAGAGCGTGGAGGACGGCGTCGAACTGGGGAAACGTTGTGAACGCGTCTTCTAGGTTTTGGAAGAGGAAGCGTAAAGTCAAACCGGCGAGAGAAACTCCGTCTTTCAACATGTCGATGCCGCGATCTTGGAAAAATTTAGCGTGATTTTTCAGAGCTTCTATGAAAGGTTTCACGTCTTTGTTGTTGTAGTGGATCAAGTAGTCTTCCATAGTTTGCATCTTCTCGTCGGACCAAACTTTCTGACATGCGGCGTAGTCGGATTCGGACATTTTGACGCCCGTCAGCTCGCTGTCGAAAGCCGATCTCGGTGGCAGCGTTCTGTTTGCCAGTTTCCTGGTAGACGTCATCCATTCGTAAGGAAAGTGACCTTTCTCTTCGTTCCTGGTGAAAGCTCGCAAATAGGTCGCGTAGTTGTAACCGGGTGCCAAATAGTTGACTACGTCCAAGAAAACCGTGTGCTGTGTGTAAACCGCCAAGTATTGATTGCTTCTCTTTATGACGCTGAATTCTTGGTTTCTTCGGTCTCCGGAGGCGAAGAACGAGTGAAGGCGTATTTTGATCAGGTTCAAGTCGTAACGCCCCGAGTTGAAGCCCACCACTGGAGCTTGACGGATGTATCTCAGAAGACGCTTCTTCAGTTGAACTAACGGGTGTCTGGTCTGAGCCGCAGCGAAGCCGCCTGGAGAAGGGGTGGTGAACGTCGCCTCCTCCAGCAGGAGAGCTTCACCTATCGCCGCATCTAACTTCGCTAACGTCGGTCGGTAAAGTTCTAGCACAGCTTCCCCGATCGCTTTGGCGTTCTCGTTTATGTGATTTAAAACTCGGTCCAACAAGGGGTCGGAATCTGCGTCGGACGCTCTGACGAAGCAGACGGGCCCCTCCCACCCCGGAAAGTCGGATGCGACGCTAGCCGACAAAGGGACGTGATCCCACAGCAGGGACACGTGCTCCGTCGACGGTTCTTTGCACGGTCTGAAGAAAGCCTCGAAATCGAAGGCGATCTTGTAAGGGTAGATTCCGGAATGTCCGTCGGGGGGAAAAATGGAGAAGTCTGCTAGCGCTTCGAAAATCGTTCTCGAATTTTGGTAGATGCCACCTACGTAGCGCAACTTGACTTGTCGGCAAGAGGAAAGCTGGTTCCTGTGTCTCTTCAGCAAGAACTCGGTGGTGAACGCCGCCTTACACTTGCAACATTCGTATATGCCCGCGTACGCGTTGAAGTCCGTGACGAGAGAGACGTGCAAACCGCCTTTCGCCGTCAGGTGTAGGTTGACTTTACCTCAGGCGGCCACAGTTCTGGAAGGCGGTCTGATCAGAGTAACGCGTCTTCTCAACTTCCGCCCCGGCACTTGAAGCGACGCGGTGTAAACCGCTATTTGTACGTCAAACAAGTTCTCTAACGCGGGTAAGTCGCGGATGTTCAGACCCGGTAAGGATTCAGGTGTGGCAGCGGGACAGAACTGACGTAACAAATCTGAAGCGCGCTTGCTGGTGTTGTATAAGTGAAAGGAAATGCAGCGGAAGATGCAGAGGTTGTCCTTGTTGGGAAAATCTAACACGCCGCTTCTCTTTCCAACTCGACCGGCCTGAGTGATCCTACCGCCTATGGGGAATTCCCCCGGTCCCATGTAAACGCAGATGTTCAAATTGGTAGGAAAAAGAACGTGCCACTTGGTGTCAGCGTCGCAAAGTTTCCGTACCTCCTCGCAAGCGGCGGTGTTTTGCATCTTTGAGAGGAGCTCTTCCAAAGTTTCTGAATTAGTTACAGTAGGGAGCGGTTGTATGAGAGTTGCGTTGTTCTGGGAGGCGTGGAAGTAGCGCAGTTTGCTCTTGTCTTCTCTGTGTTGTAACAGTAAGCCTACCGAGAAACCCACTTTGTATCTGAATCTTTGTGTCAAGTGAATGCGACGCATAGTATCTACAGCGTCACTCAACTCGCCGGTTGGTAGCCTGAAGTTTGTTACACTCACGCGAGTCCCGTGCATCCTGACGCCCGTTTGTATCGCAGGCCAATTCGCCGTGAACGTTTCCTCCCCGTTCGGTACAGCACATATGCGCGGAGGGACGGTCACCCCGTCCAGAGATTCGCGTCGACAAGCGCTCTTTCGGCAATCCCCTTCGCCGCATAGAGGGCAAAACTTAGCTACTACTCTACAATTTTCTACGTGTCTCTCGTGGTTGTACGCTCTTTTAAACATTTTGAAACACTTTTCGCATACGTACTGTGTCATGTTTTTTTTCACTCGGTTACCAACTACTTAGCCGTCTAACTATCTATCTATCTATCTAGCCATCTATCAATCTGTCGTCTATGTAACTATCTTTCTGTCTGCTGTCTGTGTATCCGTCTGTCTGTCTGTCTGTCTCATACAGCGTACGTCAAACGCTGTGTGTGTGCGCGCGCGTGAGCGTTGAGCGTCTCTCATTCCGAATCTATGCCGAGATATTTCAGAATGATCTCTGTTTTGTCATCCAACTCTTTGAGCGCTCTGGCGGACAGCGTCACCCCCTGCTGTGTGGGTTTTTTGTCAGGACCTTCGTACTTGCGCACGTGGACGAGGTTCTTACCGCTGTAGTAGCTCACAGCTGCGTACACTTCGCCCGCCTCATCCAGCACTGCGAACCAGGGGGTGTGATTAGGTTTTCCTTGCGCGGCCGCTGTGTCGCGTATGCGCACCACTGCGCGGATATCGGCGATGCGTGCTATGAGCTCGCGCAGCGCGTCGGCCGTGAAGTGCACGCGCTTGCTTCTGGTCAGAGACGCCTCTTTCACCTGGCCGTCTTTTGTGTAGCGCGGCCTCCTAGACAGTCTAGCCACGTCCTCCCAGATCTCCAGCGTCAAAGCTCCGTCTAAGCAGAACTCTAACCCGAGTGTTTTCTCTGCTTCTTCTCGTCCATCTCCTTCTTTTTCTTGTATTTTTCTCTTCTTAGTGGGCCTTGTTGTTCTGGAACTCACCTTAGAACGTTTCACACCCGCAGGATGAGTAACACCATCAGCGTGAGCTGAATCAGCAGCAGAACCGATAGCAGGAGCAGCGTCAGCGCTGGTGGTATCGGAGGTCTCGTTGTTGGAACAGCGCAGCCACACGCCGTCCGTGCTGTGTGTAGCGGTAGAAGATGAAGCGCCGCCGCCGCTATCGTAAGGTGGCGGTGAGGGCAGTCGCCACGGACCGGACGGGGGGGCGCTAGCAGTGGAGGAAGTGAGGTCGAAAGGTCGAAGAGGGAAGCCGAAAAACGTACCGCTCACCCCTTGCCCTTCGGGTTCTTCGTACGCCTCGTCGTCAGCGTCGTTCTCTGTCTCACCCTGTTGCTGCTCCTCCTCCTCCTCTTCTTCTCGGTTCAGGGGCTGAGTGTCCGAATAGCTGTAACTCTCAGCGCGAGCGGCGTCGAGGGCGTCCGTCGATGTAGTGGTGGAGGAGAGGGGCTGTGCAACGTGCGGCAGGTCATCAAAGTCATCAACAGTAGTGGGGAGGTAAAAACCCGGTTGCCAGTACTGCGCTGTGCCAGGAGCGTTGTCGTCAGTAGTAGTAGCAGTAGCAGCAGGTGCAGCAGAAGCAGCCGCAGCAGCAGCCGCAGCAGACGCAACAGTAGCAGGCGCAGCAGCAGCCTCAGCAGGCGCAGCCGTAGCAGGCGCA
Source organism: Harmothoe impar (assembly GCA_947462335.1). Lineage (NCBI taxonomy): Eukaryota > Metazoa > Annelida > Polychaeta > Phyllodocida > Polynoidae > Harmothoe > Harmothoe impar. Next base: position 68,930,925 of record OX381714.1, read on the forward strand.
GCAGTAGCAGGCGCAGCAGCAGCAGCAGCAGCAGCAGCAGCGGCAGGCGGGACGGCGGTAGCAGCGGCAGCGCGCTTAGCAGCAACGTGTACCGTCGCGAGTGTAACAACGTCGCTAGCACGACGACTGCTACCAGTAGTACTACTAGTACTACTACCACTACTACTACTACTGCTACTACTAGTGCTACTGCTACTACTACTACTACTACTGCCGCGAGCGCTCGCTACAGCAGGAGGGTGATTAGACCAACCGGCTGCGGCGGTAGTCTCATGTTCAGTAGCAAGAGCAGGCACTGACGCTAAACGAACGCTGTTCCGCGTAGTCTTCTTGTTCTTGAACGCCGCTAGCTGTTGTCTTTTGCTCATGGTGGTGACTGTAGAGAGCAGCAAAAAAGAATGAGTGAGTGAATGGAGGTTTCCAAGCCCCTTATATACGCCTTCTCGCTTCTAGAGCTAAGCTACTTACCGACCCTGTTCAGCTGCCGCCGGCTGGCCGGCGGCCATTCACAAAGAGAAACAAAAAGACATAAGGCATGACGTTTTCAGCTGGATCCCTTTCCCCCCCCTCTTTTGAGAGATCGACTGTGATGATGAGCTAAGCCGCTTACCACCCTGTTCAGCAATTCAACGCGCATTAGCTGTATAAAGGGTTAAGCGGTTGCTGCCTGCCGTCGACTGACCGGCGGCGGCCATTCACAAAGACATAAGGTATGACGTTTTCAGCTGGATCCCTTTTTGAGGGATCCACTGTGGTGAGCTAAGCCGCTTACCACCCTGTTCAGCCATTCAGCGCGCGTTAGCTGTATAAAGGATTAACGGTAACGGTGATGAGCTTACAGTGTGTATACAAAAAAAAACTACAGGAGGCGTGTGGCGTGAAGCAGGACCCCCCTAAGACGAACGTGTCTGTCTGTGAGTAGAGGCGTGTGCATGTGGTGAGCGACTTAAGTGTAAGACAAAAATCGCCACCTCCTGCCGTGGTGAGTAGACCGGGCCGGCCAGGCGGGCGGGCGGCCGGCTAGTTCAATAGGGAGGGGTGACAGCTGCCTAAGGCTGTGCATGAAAAAAAATCCGATTTTCACCTGACCTCTGACGTTTGTTACAATGAATGTCAGAGGGAGGGAGACGTCCTCGGGTAGGGGGTAGGAGGTATTAAGGCTATGAGTGAGGAAAAAACACCGTTTTCAGCTGGTCTCCACGGATAGCGATGCCACACCCCCTCGTCATCTAAGCTCTTAAGGAGCGGAGCGGCTGAAAAAGCGTCATGCGGACAGGGCGCTAGACAGCTGGAGCGCTGTTGGAAATGGGATTAAACTCCCTCTGTATAAAAAGCTCTCATTTCTGTTGGAAAAAAAACATATCGCCTCTGACCCCAGTAACGGCTACTACCACCACCACCGCCACCACCACCACCGCCGCCGCCGCCGCCGCCGCCGCCGCCGCCGCCGCCGCCGCTGCCGCCGCCGCCAAGACGAGACGAGATGGCTCAAGCTATTCCACTTTCAAGCTCGCCTTCACCGCCCGGTGCGCCTGAAAAAAAGTTAATGCGGCTTGACGACGTGAGACGCGGCGCGAGGCAGACCGATGATGGGGAGACCCGACAGGTAGGACAGCGGCGGTTAGCCTATAGCGACGCCTTGCTTCGTCAACTAGGTAAAGAGTTGAGCGGCTGTTGGAGAGAGTTGGGCAGTAGCTTAAAAGTCAGCGCCGCCCGTATGGATGCTCTAGTAGAGCGCAGTGTCAAGACACCGGAGGAGCTGTGTACGGCGATGTTCCGAGTGTGGTGGGGTGAAACCCCGCATCGTCATAGATGGGGCGAGCTCGGTCGCGTCTTCACCCGCATTAGACGCATGGAACTGTTGGCTCAGTGGATGGCCCTTCTCCACAGACAGGGGTTGGATTTCGAAAACCCCGACTCGCGCGCGATGCATAAGCACTTGGGCACCCTCGGCAGACGTCTGGGTAGCAGGTGGAAAGAGGTGGGGGACCATTTAAAATTGTCGCCTGAGAGGTTAGATAAGATCGCTGAAGAATGCGAATACGGAGGAAGTCCCGCTGAGTGGGCCTTCCGAGTGTTGAAAATGTGGCAAGATGAAGCTGACGGCGCCGGCGGTACGCCTTTTGAACTCCTTCGAGTGTTGACTGAGGACATGGGAAAGTTTGGCCTCGGCATCGCGATATTACTTGACTATCAAGCAAGAAACAACGAGAACGACGGACATGTGAATTGTTGTGTTTTATTTTCATACGTCTTCTTTATTAGTAAGTAAAAAAAAAAAAAAAAAAAAAAAAAAAAAAAAAAAATATCATAACAATTAAGACGCGCGATCTCTTAAAGTGTCACTTCCTCCAGTCGCAGCTGATCGCCTCATCGCAGCACGTGATAAACAAAAAAAAAACACGAAGAGACACGCTTCTTCCTCTCGAGAGGAAGAAGCGTGTCTCTCGATTGAAAATCTTTTTCTTTCTTAAAAGAGACAAACGCGCCCCTTAGAGTGCCCCCCCCTAGAGTGCCCCCCTCCCCCCCCTCCCCCCCACCACTCGCCCCATGCATCCTAAAAGCGCCCCCCTCCCCATGCATGTTAAAAGGGCCCCCCTCCCCCCCTCCCCTCCCCTCCTTCCCCTCCTTCCCCCTTATACACTCTAAAGAACGCTTCTAACTAGTTCAATAAGTCACTTCCAGTCGCTCGCAAAACAATAAAAAATGAAAAAAAAACTTATATCGTGGTGTTTTTTATTAGTTTACCGAAAAAAAATAAGAGACTCGCCTCCTCCTCCAAAAAAAAAGATATCACATTTTAAAGCCCGTGACCCCTTAAAGACGCTCATCTCTTCATTAAGTCGCGTGATGTCACTTCTTCTTCTTCTTCTTCTTCTTCTTCTTCTTCCGGTCACGTGATCAATCAGGTCACTTCCGGTCACGTGATCCTCAATGAGGTCACTTCCGGTTGGCCATTAGGTCATGTGACGTCACTTCCGGTCCCCTAAGTAGGTCAGTAGGTTACCCAGAATGCACCATCCCCTAAGTAGGTCACTTCCGGTCACCCAATGGAGGCCTCTGATTGGCTGCAGGGTTACCCAGAATGCACCGCTAATCCCCTAAGTAGGTCACTTCCGGTCACGTGACCAAATGGAGGCCTCTGATTGGCTAACTAGGTCACGTGACGTCACCACTAATCCCCTAAGTAGGTCACTTCCGGTCACGTGACCAAATGGAGGCCTCTGATTGGCTGCATGTCGATTGAGTAATAAACAGTACTTAACTATAGTCCCGTTCCGATACATACTATACTACTGTCAGTCTATAATGGCACTTGAAATAGTGCAAATGCTGCCACTCCAATCAACTTCAAATTGTACTTGAGGCCAACATGAGCAGAAAGTGATGTTGTTCGAATATGGCCCTTCTGTTTTTCAATTCTCCCCCATTCATTTACATGATTGTTACCTCCTGCATAAAACAGCAATTCGGCAGAAACTCTAATCCTGTAACTTCAGCCACAACCACAGAAACAATGTCAGGTCACAGGTTTTACCTCCGTTTCACCTTACAGATGAACAACAACATGGCGCTGGATTAACAAACATTTAAGGATCTCACCTAGTAGAATGGGAAAATGAGCCTGTGTGTTAACACTATAGTCAAGGCAATGTATGAATAATAAACACATTTCAGAAGTACTTAATCATGAATCTATAGTGGTATGCATAGTAGATAAGGGTTTTTTAATGCCGAATGGGCACGAAGTGCCCCTGGTGGTGCTGACAGGCACCACCAGGATGCGGCAGTATGATGTCTCTACTTCCCCAGTAGCCGCCATCTTCGATTTGGCCTAAGGTGTCACAACACAAATTTATGCAGATGAGATAACAATGATATTAAGTTAACGTTTGATAGGTCCTGAGGTTGATTATAATCACCCCTATCCCCCCTAATATGGACCCAACAAATCCAATGGTTCTATTGGTTTGTTGCTAATACTGCTGGTTGCCTAGCAACAGCTATTCTAATTGTTTAACTGCCTAGCAACACCCATTTCTATGATACTGAGGCTGATTATAATAACACCTATCCCCCCTAACATGGACCCAACAAATTCAATGGTTCTATTGGTTTGTTGCTAATACTGCTGGTTGCCTAGCAACAGCTATTCTAATTGTTTTTCTGCCTAGCAACTCACATTTCCATGGTTCTCAGGCTGATTAAAATCATACATATCCCCCATTCAAATATACCAACCATGTAGAGATGTTCCTTTAAATGCAAGAATGCGGTTGTTGCCTGCTTAAAGAAATTCTTGAGGCATTTTTTTACGCGGCAACAACCGCAATTCTTGTTATCCCCTTTTCTGTGACTCTCTGTCTGTTTTTTTCCCCTGCTCATTCAAAGAATCCTTCATTCAAACCACCCATACATTCACCAATTTCTAACGCAGTCCATCCAGTCTCTTTCTATATCTTCCAGCTCATGCACATTCTCTCTCAATCACTCTCAAATTTCTGAGCCACTGCCCACTCTCTATGTTATAATTATGTTCCTCTTTCAATCTTCATCTGTTATTGTATTATGGACTTCATGAATGAACTAAAACAAAAGATTTAATTTAGTAATCATTCAAATAATCCCCTCTTCCACAATTTATGCTGCTCATATCATTCATACTTTGACATTTGGACATGATTGTATCCATATAGCCATTTCCTTTACTAGCCCCTAGTGCATGATGGGTGAGGTTGTGGAAATAAAGGTGCGACAAATACTGTTGCTTTCATTCCCAAAGCGACAATGTGCTTATGGGTGCATATCCCTACTAGAATGAAGTATAGGCTACTGAACTGTAATGCAGGCAGTGAATGATACTCCCTCTCCACATGAAAAGTTTCCTCCATGTAAATCTTAAAGGTCCTCACCTTAAGGCCTAGTGTATCGACGTATTATGGTGAATAGTGTGTATCTATATCAGCAGTTGTAATTCTAACATGGGTTAGATGTGCACTGCTAAAACTACCTCTGAAAAATGTGTGCACCATGTCACCCAATTGACCTCACTAGACAGGGTCTTATGAGATATTTTACACAAAGACAGGACTAGCTATTCATAAAGGTTCCCATATTAATCTATGAAGCAAATCTCTTTACCCTGCTCACCACAAGCCACATTAAGCATGATGATCCTGTGGAGGTTAATATATCTTAAAGTTAAATATTAGTTGAAATATATGTTTAAATTGTTTAAGTTGAAGTGATACTGCAAATCTGTTGTCTGCTTGAGTAGTATTGTATGTATCGGAACGGGACTATAGTTAACTACTGTTTATTACTCAATCGACCTGCAGCCAATCAGAGGACTCCATTTGGTCACGTGACCCCCTCATTTGCATAATTACGTAATAGGCCACGCCCCCTCATTTGCATAATTACGTAATAGGCCACGCCCCCTTGATCACCAGCCAATCAGGGGCCGCCATTTGGTCACGTGACCCCCTCATTTGCATAATAGGCCACGCCCCCTTGATCACGTGACCCCCTCATTTGCATAGTAGACTACGCCCCTTTGATCACCAGCCAATCAGAGGCTTCCATTTGGTCACGTGACTCCCTCATTTGCATAATAATGGATCACGTGACTCCCTCATTTGCATAATAGGACCACACCCCCTTGGTCACGTGACCGGAAGCGCTCTTTATTTGGAAAATAGGCCACACCCCCTTGGTCACGTGACCTGACCCCCTCCCTCATTTGCATAATATAGACAATAGACAGACCACGCCCCCCTTTTGGTCACATGACTTGGACTAGCCAATGGGAGGCTTCTATAAGGGGGGAGGGGAGGGGGGGAGGGGGGCACTTTAAGATGCATGGGGAGGGGAGGGGGGGAGGGGGGCACTATTTATGGGGTGGGCGGGCACTTGGGGGGGAGGGGGGGCCTTTGGGGTCTGCTCGGGAGAAAAAAAAAAATTATCTGATCTCTAGGGATTCGCTTCCTCTCTACCCCCCTTTAGGGGGGTAGGGAGGAGGCGAGTCGGAGGTGACTGTAGAGGAGTTTTTCGGTGACTTGATGACTTTCAAAAGACCGTGCTGATAGTTGATAAATTTGACTTTTTGACTTGAATATTTCTTGCGACTTTGCGAAAGCGACTTTGCGGCCCGTAGCCCCTTAAATAAAGAGGTGACTTTGTAACCTCAGGGGGGAGATCCTTCTACACCACCACAGAAAAAGATCTCGGTTGATTGACTGAACGCGGCGGGTATGAGTCATCATGGGGCCCTTGACGGGTGGGTCCTCCCCATGCAGCCGTTTGTCGAATTTAAGAAATGCCCGTGTCACACGTCACTAAGGGAGAAAACGTTTTTTGAAAATATTTAGAACCCGAATTTGAGCATTCTGGTACATTTTTAAGGACCCAGACACCGCAAAGCCGGGTACCATCCAAGAAAAAAAAAAAAAAAAAATTTGGCGAAATGCTTAGGTTTGAAATGGTACTTTTTCTGATGCACTCTTCGAACATTTTTTTTCCCTCATGTCACTATGGTCCATGTCACATGTCGGACTCAAGAAATGCCCCATGGCCCATGTCACTTAGATGTCCGTGTCCGTGTCGTCGTATCGATTTTTAAGAAAATGACCATGTCACCATATCGAATTTAGGGGTCTAGTGACATCAGCATGTCCGGCTATCCTCCACAAATTTAGCTCTAAAATGTTTACTTTTTTTTGGGCCGATTTTTCATCATTAAAAAAAAAAACAATAGGCTGTTTGAAATGTTTGCTGTTGTAAATAGAAACAAAAACAAAACAAAGCGCATGGTAAGATTATGTCACACTGTAGTCGGGGGTCCGCTCGTTGCTTATCCAGCCTCTTCGCGGATCCGCGACTGCCAATGTGATCATATACTAATCACCGGCGTTTACGGTATTATATACTAAGGTATGAGACGGGTCTTACAGAAAAGGTGTCTAAAAAGCCCTGTGACCTGATTGAAATGACGTCAGCGGCGTCTGCTCGTCAGTGCCCGGCTGTAGCCCGTAGGACATGTCATTCTGCTTTTCTGGATGTTTTGAAATATTTTGATTCAACTGATAATACCTGATAACAAGCCTCTGAAGCAGTTTTTGATCGAGTACGTCTTCTCTACGTTTCCATCGATTAGCTGCTTCAGCAAAAAAAATCGCGCGCGCGGTCTAGTCTAGATGACGGAGTCGCTAAAGCTCTGTTTAGAGAATGGAACTTGACCTTGACTATAGACTCAGTACTAACTGAACGCCCCGCTATGTCACTCCTCACGTGGGTATATGTACAAGCTCGGGTTCTTCACTTTACGGCTTGACTAAAACTGAGACGCATCCATGATAAACTCTAGCCTTTTTTTCCTTTTCTAGGATCGAGAGAGAGATTTTAAATGGGGCGGTTATCTAAATAGCGTGGAACTAAAATCAGGCTGCGGCAGATAGTATCTCTGCGCACCTCAAGACTCAACGTAACTTTCACTCTCCAGCAGAAGTTTAGTTGTCACTAATTATGGGCGGCGACCGTCGTGCACCGGCGGATATTGGAGAGTGTTGGAGAGCTGAACCTTACAGACATATAAATCAATCGCTCTGGTGGAAATATCTCGCCATAGATTGGAACCAAATACTTAACTAATGGAATCGTTATCAGTTTTCAGTTTTCTTGCCGTACTCTTCACGTGGTGATAGCTGAAGGTCGCTCGTCGTAGGTACGTGTGACCGGAACACCCTTTTTGGTTTTGGCGCGGGTTGACATCAGATTTGTACCGTACTGTCGCGATTAAGGGCTCTGAGGGAGCGCTTTTCAATTCGGTGAAGTTCTTACTCAGGAGCTATATACAAGCCAGGCGCTGGCGCTTATTCAAAGTCGCGATTTTAGTGCTTGAGAAAAAACATTTGGAGGCTCTTATACTCCGGCGCTTATACAAGACCGGCGCGCTTTCAACACTAGTTGCTATATCGCGACCGTACGGTATGACTTAGGTGTCACAAGGTCCCAAACTCCAAATAAGGAAGTGAAACGACTTCGCCTGTCTACCTCGTGCGCGTCGTCGAAAATAGTGTGACGTCAGCATCTCTCAGGCGGCTAGGAAGTCAGTTCGACAAAATGGCTCACCGAGTTAACTTCGTGGCCGTTTCTCGATCTATGATCGATGCGGCCGTGGAGAAGGAATTTGTAGCCGCGCTACAGAGAGAGGAGGCGGAGAGACAGAACTTCGTGGCCGTTTCTCGATCTATGATCGATGCGGCCGTGGAGAAGGAGTTCGTAGCCGCGCTACAGAGAGAGGAGAGACAGCGGACTGCTGCTGAAGCAGAGGGTGTGGTGGATGAGCGAACGTCACTGATCAACTCATCCGCCAGTGCGTGGAACAAGTCAAGCAGCAAGTCTGCATGGAGGAAGGTCTACCGCCCGCCGTGCTGGGGGAGCTGCTGCAGGACTACCACGCGTTATGACCACGCCCTCCGCTTCAGCAGCAAGGTCCCTGCGACCCTCTCTACCAAACGGTCCTTTTAAGGACCAACCACTTATCACAAAAGTTGAAAATCAATCTCAATATAATATACGCATCAGAAAAACCCCTAATAGGCTCTACACTGAAACCCTGTTGAGTAGGTAGATCGGGTTGGTTTTTTTTTTTTTTTTTTGTTTTTTTTTTAGGAAGGGCAATCAGGTCATCGTGTGGAGGTCATCAGGTGTCCTGTGTGCTGTCTGTCTGTCTGTCTGTCTGTCTGTCTGTCTGTCTGTCTGTGTGTGTGTGTGTGTGTGTGTGTGGGTGGGTGGGTGTGTGTGTGTGTGTGTGTGTGTGTGGGTGGGTGTGTGTGTGTGTGTGTGTGTGTGAATTTTATACAAATACAATTATTCATTCCTTTCAGCAAGAAAATTAGCTCAATGTAATCATATGATTTTAACTGCCCTACTTATCAGGGCCTTGACGACATCTGACCGCCCCCCTTTTCAGGATCTAAATGGAAATTCACCGCCACCCGCTTTTCAGAGTCGTGCTGCAGTGGTTATCCAATACATGGCGGAGTGCCATTACCTAATTCTTTTGTATGTGAAAAAAAAAACAGCACTGATAAGGGGTTTAATTAGACAGATATTGGTTCTACACTATCAAAAAATAACCCCTCAGCACTTTAATGCTAAAGGTAGCATAGTGCTTTAATGCGCTACGCCCTTTGTCGATATATCAGTGTATGCATGCATGCAGCCCTGGTGAGGAACTCTGAGTGCTGCATTCATGGCTTATGACGACAACGGGCACTGCACATTAAAGCGCTATGCGACTATTAAAGGGTTAGATCCAGTCTTGCTCCAGTCATCCCGAATGCTATACCCAGAGTTGGTGGTCTGGTCCAGACTGCTGTACACAGATTGTGGACGGGATGGCGGGTTGCTGCCAGACTATCCCCCTGGTACGATATGCGGCTGGCGCGGCGGAGACTGTCTTATATGATGCTGAGTCGAATTATGTATTAGATACCCTACGAGTAACTGAGAGTATGTCAAAATAATCACGGCAAACTGACTGGCGACTTCATAGGATCATAGGGCTGTTATTATTACATAACTCAGTAACCTTTGGTTATGTGTTAGATAGAGTACACTTGGACACGGTTATTCCATATACCCACTGCCCCACAGGGTCAAGACGAGGTGATTTAAATAATAAGACCCAGACGGGTAAAATAGCCAAAGTCAACAATGACCTGTTTTTTAGCCAATATGGACAAAGAGACACGGGGTGCTGTACACAGCTTGTGGACGGGCTGGCGGGTCGCTGCCAGACTATCTCCCTGGTCCGATATGCAGCCGGCGTGGCCGAGACTGTCTTATATGATGCTGAGTCTAATTATGTATTAGATTCCCTACGAGTAACTGAGAGTGTGTCAAAATAATCACGGCAAACTGACTGGCGACCTCATAGGTCAGTTATTATTACATAACTCAGTAACCTTCGGTTATGTGTTGTGTTAGATAGAGTACACTTGGACACGGTTATTCCATATACCCGCTGCCCCACAGGGTCAAGACGAGGTGATTAAATAATAAGACCCAGACGGGTCAAATAGCCAAGTCAACAATGCCCTGTTTTTTAGCCAATATGGACAAAGAGAAACGGGGTGCTGTACACAGCTTGTGGACGGGGTGGCGGGTCGCTGCCAGACTATCCCCCTGGTCCGATATGCAGCCGGCGTGGCCGAGACTGTCTTATATGATGCTGAGTCTAATTATGTATTAGATGTCCTACGAGTAACTGAGAGTGTGTCAAAATAATCACGGCAAACTGACTGGCGGCCTCATAGGTCAGTTATTATTACATAACTCAGTAACCTTCGGTTATGTGTCAGATAGAGTACACCTGGACACGGTTATTCCATATACCCACTGCCCCACAGGGTCAAGACGAGGTGATTAAGTAATAAGATCCCCAGACGGGGGGTAAAATAGCCAAGGCAACAATGTCCTGTTTTTAGCCAATATGGACAAAGAGACACAGGGGGTGCTGGGAGTTGGCGACAAGGGGCAAGACGGGCAAGACTACTTCTCAAAATAGACAATGACAATGGCCAAGACCTAGTTCTTAAATTCGACAAGGCCCATTGGTATCTCTTACATTCGACAAGTGACACATGTGCCCCGTCTGTGGTCCTAATATAGATTTTCTAAAAAAAAAAGTAAATTTTCTGCACCGTGTGACAACGACCGATCAGCTACATAGCAGAGATTTCCCCAACCTATTTTGGTTATTTTTCTATTCAGTTTTTGATCAGCGCACTATATTATCGTGGTTTTTTTTTTTTTAATTTTTTAATCATAAATAATATGTAGACTTGGAAAAAAAAAGAAAAAAAAGAGAGCTGACACGCAAACTCCTACTCACATGTCACTGTTTTGTCACTAAACCCAAAGACCCACCCACCCCGTAGGAAGGGGAGACGCTTGTGAACGTTCCCTTAGGCCTCTATTCTTTATTTATTGTGTGGCCCCTAAAGAGGGGCCAACCAACTGACACTGTCAGTTGGTTAGATGCTGCACAACATGGGCGTAATTAATTACGCCTAGTGTTAAGCAGCATGGATCACTGTGGTTTGACAGACTGACCTCAAAGGGCCCCCGTTGGATGGGGGCCCTTGTGGCAAAACGAGTCAAAACGAGTTGATCCGTTTTTCAGATTACCGACTCGGCGAGAGTTTCTGACTATGTATCTTTTATAAAGCCTTAGATATGGTGTGGTATTTTTCATCTCGCTATAGTTTAGTTGGTATTCAAAGAAACTGCCTCATTTCTATCAGAAATACACGATATTGAATTGTTTTTTATATTTTAATATATTCAGAAGCGCACTTTGTTGCCTATATAGCTCATTATGCGTTGAAATGTTCGCGAGCATCGTAGGAATGTACAAAACCCCTATTGTGGCGCCATCTGACGAAAGAGCGGGGAACTATACGTGACCTGAACCCCGCCCTCAGCGCGTTCATTATTCACATCTTTGACAGCGACTAAGAGACGCTCAAACTGTCTCTTATTTAGTTTGAACTTATCACAAATTTGTCTTTGATAGGTCGTAGATTGACTTCTGACTTTTTTTTCTTTTTTAGTTAGAATAAAAAACAAGTGACGCCGACACAGACCTGCGCATTAACGCGCTCCACCGTCTTCAGAGGGTTGAGTCTATAGTACAGTAGATTCTACTGTGTACTTACACTAACAGTGCTACATATACATACCTGAGTCATAAGTGGGGGTTTTTTTTTTTTTTTTTTAGGGGAAAAAAAGTGATCTACTCACCAAACCGCTATTAGTAGGTAACCTGTATGACCCATACCGCAAACATCTGCCTCGTGACTGATAGTGTACCGGTGGTGAAGTGCTGTTGCAAGAACAATTGAGGCTCTTTATATAGCTGAGAGAGCGAATGGTCTAATCTTGTTTTCACCTTGAGCCCCACCCTATTCCAGAGAGGGTATCAAAAATCACATGTACACGTATATGGGCTTATAGCTGGTGAATAGATAAGGCGGGGCAACTGGGTATACTAAGACTACAGGGGGCGTTTTAACGACAGGTGTGACGCGCCAGCCCGTGGAGGGAGCTTTTGTTTTCACCTAGAGAGGGGATCGAGAGTGTATACAAAGCCTACAGGGGGTGATTAACGACAGGTGTGACGCGCCAGCCGGTGGCCGGATCACCGCATCTTCTAAGCTTTGTTTTCACCTAGAGAGGGGATCGAGAGTGTATACAAAAAAAAACCTACAGGGGGTGTTTAACGCGGCCGGCTGCCTACATGCTATGGTCTAAGCCTGTTTTCAGCTAGAGAGGGACCTAAATCACCTAAGCCTTTTCCACCCTTAAATCGATCTGATAATTACCATAAAGAGGAGTAATGTGCGTTACATGTATATGGGCTTATAGCTGGGTAAGAGATTAAGATGCTAGTCAACTGTGTATGCAAAAAAAAACAAAAAAAAAACTACAGGGGGTGTCTAAAGTCGATTGTCATGCGCCAGCGGGCGGACGGAAGTCTGCCACTCTAGCTGTGACTACAAGCGCGTGCGTGTGGTAGACAGCTTAAATCAAACACAAGTTAAGCTCCTTATAGCTTCCTACTGACTGCGGATTCGAGTGCTTGAAAGATGGTCTTTGGTTTTTTTCATCTATTTCCTCGGGGGGTCGAACAGGATTAAAGATGTAACGAACCCGCACCTACACAGGTAGACAGCTGGTCGCCTTCCTAGTGAGAGTTTTCCTCTTGAGTTAAGAAGCTTATCTCGGAGCCTAGTACATAAGCGAGAGTGAAACATGGGTCCCACACACTTCTTCTACCACCTTCAGCATGGCGTCATCAGGAATCACTCTACGTTCTACCGAATGTGAGCAATCCCAACACTACTACAGAGCCGCGACAACACCACACGAGGAGACGTCCATGTTTACTGATGAGTTAACAAGTAGCAAGGTGGAGGTTGGTTTTTATCAAGATTCGTATGGGTGGCTGGAAAGTGTGAGGGCTACTTCTGCAGCTATTGCTGCTGCTCGTGCAAAACGTGAAGCTCGTATCGCTGTTCGTGCTACACATGCTGCATACGAAGTTGCCAATGCTGCTAACAACGCTGCTGTTACTCTCGCCGCTGCTGCTCGTGCTGCTAATGTTCTTGCTACTGTTTCCGCTCTTGCTACCGATGCTGCTGCTACTGATGCTGCAACGTCTGCTAAAAGTGTCGCTGTTGCGGCTGCTGCTAGGGCTAATGCTATTAATGCTTGTACAGCTGCTAAAAAAATAGCCTGTTTTGCTTATGCTAGTCGCAGTGTCGCTGTTACGGCTATGGCTGATGCACATGAACCTAAGTTACGGGCTGTTGCTTTTGCTGAAGATGCTGTTGATGCTGAAGATGTTGCTGCTGCTGCTGCTACTGCTGCTGAAGATGCTACTGCTGCTGCCGCTGCTGCTGCTGAAGATGCTGCTGCTGCTGCGGCTGCTGCTCTAGACACCTATGACGCTGCTGCTACTGCGGCTGCTGCTCTAGACACCTATGACGCTGCTGCTGCTGAAGATGCTGCTGCCGCTGCTGCTACTGCTGCTGCTGAAGATGCTGCTGCCGCTGCTCTAGACACCTATGACGCAGCTGCTGCTGCTTTTGCTGAAGATGCTGTTGATGCTGCTACTGCTGCTGAAGATGCTACTGCTGCTGCCGCTGCTGCTGCTGAAGATGCTACTGCTGCTACTGCTGCTGCCGCTGCTGCTACTGCTGCTGCTGAAGATGCTGCTGCCGCTGCTCTAGACACCTATGACGCTGCTGCTACTGCGGCTGCTGCTCTAGACACCTATGACGCTGCTGCTGCTGCTGAAGATGCTGCTGCTGCTGCACTAGTCATCTATGACGTGGCTGCTGCTCTAGACACCTATGACGCGGCTGCTGCTGCTGCTGCTGCTGCTGAAGATGCTGCTGCTGCTGCTGCTCTAGACACCTATGACTAAAACTTAGTAGGTGTTATTTACAAACACTACTGCTACCTATGACTAAACTTAGTAGGTGTTATTTACAAACAAGAGAGCCACGTGGTGTTGTTTACAAACAAAGAGAGCCACGTGGTGTTGTTTACAAACCAAGATAGCCACGTGATGTTGTTGTGGCCTATCATGCCAATGAAGGGGTCACGTGATCAAGGGGGCGCGGCCTATTATGCAAATGAGGGGGTCACGTGACCAAATGGCGACCTCTGATTGGCTGCTGATCAAGAGGGTGTGGCTTATTATGCAAATGAGAGGGTCACGTGATCAAGAGGGCGTGGCCTATTATGCAAATGAGGGGTCACGTGACCAAATGGTAGCCTCTGATTGGCTGGTGATCAAGGGGGCGCGGCCTATTACGTAATTATGCAAATGAGGGGGCGTGGCGTATTACGTAATTATGCAAATGAGGGGGTCACGTGACCAAATGGAGGCCTCTGATTGGCTGCAGGTCGATTGAGTAATAAACAGTACTTAACTATAGTCCCGTTCCGATACATACAATACTACTTGCTTGTTACTGCATGTGTGCCAGTATAATGTTGTAATGGTGCAAATGAAAAGTGCCGAGCTATTATCATCTCTGAGATAACCAAGTTCGGCATATATAATTCACAGGATGAATACCTAGTATATTGCCACAGGATCTGCAGTGGTTATCTTCTCAACTATAATCAAGTTTTTCATCACTGAGAGTGGGCTTTTTATCATGTCCATACAATGCACGTTATGACATTGACTGATGAGTCTAGGAAATTAGTCTGCCATGAGTTGTAGCATTAAACTATAGACTGCCTATTTTTCACTGCCAGGAGGAGGAGTATGGTAAGGATAGGGAGTGATTGTGTGTTGGCAAGTGGATTATGGTGATGGATCAATAAGTCATAACAAAGAGTCCAGTGAGAAATCAGGAAGAGAAATGATCTTGGTATATTCTTTACCTGGCAACAACCCTCTGAAGCTCATATTAACCTTCAACTTAACCTTAAACCTACCAATGTCTGATAGTGATAACAGTGGTGACAGAAAAATGAAAGGCTGTAATACTAATTCTGTATACTTATAAATATCAGTCAATGTTCCATTCAGTTTGTTAGAGGTTTTCTACATCAGCCCTATTATATCAAGAACAATTGTACATTATGAAATGGGGGGGGGGAGTATTTTTTTCAGTGCATCCAACTGAGTATCTGTATCAAAAGTGGATGTACATTGTCACAAAATAATGCTTATTAAATAGATTGTAATGTAAATATGAAACAGGTCTAGCTGTAGTTTGCATGTGATTTAGGCTTGTAGGAGCTCCATTAATACATCTGAAAATAATCAAAATATCACTACAAAGAAAGATTATGTTAATTAACCCTCATCCACCAGATCAGATCTGAATGTGTGACATATTATAAGTGTGACATCAGCAAAGAATAAAGGAAAGAGAACTAATAGCATGATAGTAGCCACATTTTCCATTAGCCATTTATTGAAATATATGAAACAAATTCTAAAGATAATTTAATTAGGTAGTTCTGATAATAACACAGCATAATTAGTGTTCAACAACACACAGCTTGATACTCCTGTAAGGGATGCAAATATCATCATAAATTATAGAATGTTACCTGATAGTTCCTTTGTACATGGATAGGGGCGTTTAGTGTTAGTGCAGGTGATTCTACAATCAGTTAGCAAATTATATATAAGGAGTTTTTCTCTTGGGGATAGACAGACCTATCCAAGTCTCCGACAGGAGTATTTCAATTGAATAATAGAATCCCAAACCATTATACAAATACACTGTCAATTATATCTCTCTCACATTTTGCATTCTAAGAAGAACTGTTCACTCCAATGTTTGAATACATAACCTATCTCTTTTAACTGTAAATGTTATCCAGCAATCTCTAAGAAACTATTTAACAGTGCTGATATCTATGTGTTGTTTATTGTAGAGTGCAGATGACACATATAACAATGATGTATTGTATCATTTGTCATCTCTATGCATGGTGAGGTGTTAGGTGTTGGGGCCAGTTGCATTATCACAAATGCATATGTCACCAGTGTACCTAGAAGCTGAAATAATGATCAATATACTTATGATCATTAAAAGTTACTGCTTGGTCTAGAAACAGTCTACATGCATTAAAGAAAAGAGACGGGAAAGATCTGAATACATTTTCTACACAACATGACTGTAGTGTCATCTGATACATGAAGTGTACGGCGTTAGGTTAGCACTTTAAATAGTTCATGGTCATTCTTTTCCCCCATCATACAGGTTCTTCTCTATAAAAGTTATAACTTGACTATATGAAATGATAAGTTTGACACATGATTAGATACTTCCAATATAGAACCTACCATGAGACATGAATTCTTGTCAACAACAAAGATCCTTGCGAAAGTGAATCCAAATGATTCCAGCTGTAACTGTTGCAGGAAGAGCTGAACCTGTAGAAAATGGAATGTAAGAAATGATTGGTTCTCAGGTATAGCATGGTACTTAATTAGGGACTTATCACCATTGCTTTGTTCGAATTATTTAGATAGAGGAACATTAACGTATTGACAGGTATAAACCAAGCAGTACTGTAAAACCTCGCGTAGAAGCCGCGGCTAGTACGCGAGTCAGATCGCCAGTGCGGCTTATAGGATCAGCCCAAACTGGGGGTGCAGCTTATACGCGAGTTTTTCCAAATTATATATTTCCAAACTGATCACAAAATGGCCGTTATGCGACCCCAGGATCATCCCAACAGCAACAATGTGACTACCGTGACTACACCAACGGTCTCATGGGGTGGGGCGCATCACTTGTAGTGGGCCTGTAGCTTTAACCCTTCAACCTCGTCCCCCCTCCCCCAACACACACATCTTGACACACCCGCACCCCCCTCCCCCCACATGGAAAAACAGGGTCACATGTACAAGCAAGCTGACACCTTTGATAGCTCCACACCAAACACACACACACACACACCAGTTACCCTGTCTGGAGGTAGCGGTACAGGTAGTACAGCTGGAGACAGCAGAGGGGCTCTAACCCATGCAGCTTAGGCCAAAGTTAGGGGTGCGGCTACTACGCAAGTTTTTCCCAGGGCTCATTCACAGGACCTCTGCGGCTTATAGGTTTGGCCCAAAGTCGGGGTGCGGCTAATACACGAGTTAGGCTTACATGCGAGGTTTTACGGTATGTAGAGAATCCCTTTACAATCTTAGATGGTACACAGGCATGGAGTCATACTCTGAACGTGGAGTTGAAAAATACAAATGCATCCAACAAACCTGGCGATAATCTGCTGCATTCAGCGGAGCGAGACTTAGTTTGAATATGATGGACTTCAGGGAATCTACCTGAATAAGAGTTATTTCTATGTAACATTTACTTCAACTATTTGGCATGATTTATGTGATTAGTCAAGGAGCACCCCTCCTGGACCAGAGATAATGATTTTTTTCAGTTTATTTGGTGTTTGACTTGAATAAATGGAAGTAAAATGAAGCTTCTAATGTACTCCCTTAGGCAGTAGCATAATCCTAAAGTCCCTGTTTGCAACATGTGCTTGCTTAGCTGAAATAACAGAGCATTTGAGTTTGATTTGATCAATTTTGATATGCTTACCTTATTAATGGTCCATACACAAGAGCAAATGACTGGAATTGTGCCTGTCATTGTGATAATAGCAAATAATGTGCGATAACTGGAATATACACCATTTGCCGCTAAAAGCAATGATGTACAAATAGTGAAAATAAAAAATGATATCTCTATTGTTATAATGCATGAGACTGCATGATCTAATGTATTGCTTACTGCTCACACTTTAAAAAATCTCTCCCGTGCTCCCCTCAATGGGACCTCTATATTGTCAGCGATTCCCTCCAAGTGACCCTGAACAAATTCAAGTTCATGATGCAAGATAACATTCAGCAATATGACAATGGAACAAGACATGAACTTCTAGTACTTAGAGACAAAGGTATGACATATATCAAGGGCAATGTATCCTAAATTATCTTCCAAATCAGAATTCAAGTGATAGATTAGGACGCAAGCAACAGCCATAATCACAGAAACCAATGGTAAAGTAGACTGGAAAACAGTGAATCTGAAATGGAATCTCTTCAATTTAAAGGCATTGTCAGTCCTGTCAAACGCAGATAGCATTGGGACGGTGTCTATAATGCATTTTAACAGATAGACAATAGTAAACCACAATAATATGTAGGAAAGACATGCAAAGCCTTCTCCAACTTTGAAAGCAGTATATAGTTGTAGATCAACATCAGCATCCTTTGATAGATGTAAGAACTCATATAGTGGTAAGGCAATGAGGATAGCCAAGGATGTAGCACAGTATGCTATAACTAAGACCTTCTTCAGCTTAGACGCTGGTAATGGCATATACAAGATGCCAGTTGATGTTATACACAATCTCATCCGCTCAAAGTAAGTCTGGTACTGCTCCTGATATGACATAACTTGGTCCGACTCTTCTGCACAAACCGCCATCTTGAAGGATCCTCTATTGAAATGGTGTGATTGCAGACAATAGGGAGATTTGTTGATGTGACAAGAGGTGGTTAACAGCAGTGTTTCCTGAGACCAGTGCAGGTATAGGAGCACCCCAGCACTATCTGTAGTTGTATTGAGTTCTACAGGCTGCACTCATGGAGCAGCATTCAGGGAGAAGGGATTGTGGTCTCTGTGCATATTTAGAACCATTATGAAAGTGTTGGTAACATCCACTTTCACAAAGACTGAAGTAATGTGAGCTCTCGTATTGATTGTGTTACAGTTCCTAATGTTCAAATCGAAGCCCAGAGATCATGTTCAGCCAGTACACACTATTTACCTGTTTGAATGTCAATGATGTTGAACATAGAGGATTGTGTGCACTGCATATCAACTTTGTTTAAATGGCAACACCATGTATGCCTAGATGAGACTTCCATAATCTGTATAATTCTTGGTAAAAATATATTTTACAAAAAAAGGTTCTACCTAGACCAATATCAAGCTGATTCCTTTAACCTGGTTTTTTGGGGGAAAGCAAGTATTTTAGCTGATATTCCCTCTAAATATCTCTAAAAGTCTTTGCAGTGATGAAGTCACGGGTACCGTAAACCCTCTCCTTTAAGACAGCCCCACCATTACGACAACCCCTAAAGACCTTTAAAACAGCACCCGACTTGCCTCCAAAAGGCCTTCAGAATTTTTTTTTCAATTTTCTCAAAAAGAAAAGTTCAAAAGGCTGTAGAGGAATTAAAGGTGGTACAGGCTGCACTATAGATGGCAACGATAGAAGACGGAAGACATCAATATTGCCCTCTATTACCGACTGGACGTGACTGGGCATTAAGTTTGGTGAGAATTATGCAGAGTCAGTCTGAATCAGTGCACACTGTACCTTGTTTACTCCTGGTCATGTGACCAGCTGTTAATGGCAGTTGGCATGTGGTCAACACTTGGTGGCCTTCAGGAAAAATGTGGAAAACTACTCTTCAAATCAAAATAGTCAAAACATTGGAACATACTCTGGTTCTGTTAAGCCTCAATTCCACAGAGGTCATGACATAGCTTTTGTCAGTATTTTTAATCTTAGATAAAACTAAGCTTGTATCTAGATGAATACTATGATATTTTGAATATTGAATGACTCACGTACATGTCATTCATTCCACTGCTGTTGTGCCATAGTGTTCCTACAAAACTGTGTTGCCGTCTGACGCAGTCAGAGAGACGCACAAGGTGATATATTGGTGACCATATTGCCTGGAGCAGCCATGTGAAAGGATACCAGCAATATGTGCAATGGATTGCCTGCTCACAATGGTCTCCACTCCCCTTTTACACTGGACCCTGTCCCACTTTAGTAACCTCATAATCATAATAATATCCTGGTGTGGCTGGTATAATTCGTACTGATCAACCAGAACCCAGTACTGCATCTCTTCATCTACCACATACCCCACACAAGTCTCACTGTTTTGGTCTTTGTACTGTGAGGTCACATGATGATACCACTGCAGTCTGTGTAAAGTAATGACTTCCTGCTCAGCAGAATACCACATTGATGAGGGATATAGGGAGCAGCGAAGCAGACATCATCTGATAAGGGGCATGCCACATAAATACTAGTGGGGACCGAGAGGATTCAGCAAAGGATTGTTACTTATTTCATGCTGCAATGCCCCTGGAACGCATTTATAAGTGGAAGTTTGGTAAGCTCTAGGACTAAATCAGCATGCACAGACATCGGAACAATAAGGCTTGTTATCAAGCAGGCCATAAAAGCTATGGTTTCTGAGGGACTTCATAGTCAGCAATATCCAATTTCTTCTCCTTTCAGTCGATTGTTGCAGAAACTAATCTGCCTAGATGACAGAAAGCCAACTGGGCAATGAAGCCACTGAATAGGAATTGGCTGGCAGTAGAACGTGAGAGAAAAATCCAATAGCACTCTTGCTTTCCTATCCTTATGTAATGCCACCAATAAGCTTTTATACAATGCTGATACCCAATAGCTGTGTGGATGCCATTTCTACCCTTTTATAAATATAGTATCATGTATGATATTCATTCGTATTATTTCTAGGGCATCTGTGATGTGAGAAACTCACAATTTATGTGTGCTCAGTGCTGAAGAAGTGCTTACGGGTGACGTCAAAGCTACCTTTGTGTTGGCTTTGATGGACCATGACCATAAAGTACCTCCATAATATTATTTTGCCCCACTGATGGCAAATAATATGTTTTCTGAAATGTGTATGTCGGTCAGAGATTTGACCTTTACAAAAATATCAAGTGCAATCAGGTTCTTAATTAATATCATTACTCATAGTAATGAATTGAATGTTAAAATCATTCAGATTAGAACCAACCAGGTGGAGTCTGAGCTGATATTACCAGTACAGCCTATGTAAAAAGTATGTGGTGTTTAAACAGGACGGCCTCCTACACCACCAGAGTGCAGATTAACACCTTCTTTTGTTTATTCATTGTTATTCAGCAGGGCGTCCTGTTATAACACCCCACCACTGCTAAACACCCCATGGTGTTTAAACAAGCTAGTATAACACTCTCCAATCATTGTTGCAGTACTAAACCTAAGAATGTGATAGAGAGTGTGACTTAAATACAAACTTAACTTTAAATGGCTCCTCAATGCAATGTACTACACTTGTGTTGCAACCACATTTTGATAGAGGATATTTTGATCCATATGCCCACTATGCATTTACTCTCAGCAAATTTGACAGGAAAATCGCAAATGAACTAATGTGAATTATACAGCAAACCCATGGCATTTGTAACAGAGTGGGTACCTATAACAGCTTACAAGCATGGTGTTTAAACAGGATGGGGTATTTGAACAGTCTGTACTTGAACACAAGGTAGTCCTCCACCTGCTAACAGGAGTATCCCATGCAGCCCAACGCCCAGCAGTCTGCTTAGTTTATCGGTGAGTCTCACAGGCTTGGATGTGCTCTCTGGTGCCTGCAGTCCTGGGGCAGGGGAGAGTTAGCGTGTCACACTTTATCATGCCCTGGAGGGTTTCCTGCACCAGGAGGTGTGAGGCCACTTCTCCTGGAGCGGTTTTTGCACGTGGTGTTAGGCCATCTTTTCCTGGAGGCAGCCTTCCTCCCAGAGGGCCAACATACCTGCTGTCTATACTGTCAAAGGACTGGGTGTCAGGCCCTTCTCCTCACCCTGATATAATATAACAGCCACTATTTGTATGCAGCTCTGTGCCTCTGTTACATTTTGCAGATGTCAGGATGCTAATTTCTGACAATAACATTTGCATTCATGGGAAAGGCTGCCATTCCAGCTGTATATGTATGTTGTATATTGATTGTTTCGTTCCCCCCCAGCCAGGGTAGCCCACAATGTGGGACTAGGGCCGAAGGTAAAATTCTCAAGGGTTGCATGTCAAGTATTCAGCTAGTGATAATGTAGGGAACTTGTGTTTCCCCTTTATGTACATTTTCTTTTTTTATACTTGTGTCTTGTTTTTCTTTATCTATGGTTGTGAAGAACATCTCCTATGAATGTTAACCAAGAGGAAACAGTCCGCAGGCATACTAGCCACTGCCTCTGAATGGCAGCCTGTGTATGGGAATTCCATATCATAACAAATCAGCTTCAATTCATGTGTAAATGCGTCATTCATAATACAATATGGTACATCACAGAGAGTGTGTACAGACCTGCTGTTGACAAGCTCCAACCAAGTATTCTGGCCTACTTCCTTTTACAATAAAGCCTCCATACAGCTTTGCTGTTGGTGATGTTTCTGTCTCAAGGTTATGTCAGCAGCTGAGTCTATGCATAGCCATAAAATGTCTCCGGGCAGTGCGTTGGGCATTGACAACATGGAGATGGGGAAGTGAGAGACACACATATGGAGTTTTCTTATATTATCACTCCATCTATGTCTTATTTACTGTCTCTCTATGTTTTCCTACTTGATGAATATACATTGTATATCTTTATGTGTCCGTCTTTATTAGAACCATTAGAGCCTTGCACACAGTGTAAGTGTTTTGTGTAGAAACAAGTATGATGTTGGGTTTAAGTGCATCAATGGTTTTTGCTCTCTTGAACCCCCATAAGGCCCTGAGAATGGCTTTTCAGTGTGGCTGCTGCCCTGGTTTGGGTGTCTGTGTCCTGAGGAGAGTCAGTTTGTCACTTGGCTTCAGTCACTCAGGTCTCTGTAATAGAATGGGAGTTGACCACACCATTTAAATGCTTTGGTTTAGCTAGTTGGTTTCCAAGCAGTTCTTTAACTATAACTTTTTGAAACAGGGTAGCTATACCTAAATTGTACCTCATTACAGTACCGCCATGCTCCCATGCTACTTGTGTGAAATAATCATCAAATGTATTTTCATGATGTATGATTACTTACATCAGGTCTGGATGGCATTAAACTTCAAATTACCAACATTGTTGACTCAGTAAAAATAATTTGGTGAAAAAGTGAATTATCCAAGATGACATTAGTGACAAAAATTCTCTCACTTGCAGCGTATTGCAAAATGGTAATGCGCTTGCAAAAATTACATCGCTAGATCTCTGGGACCTGCATCTAGCTTCTCTTCAGTCCCATTGGTATGGCCAATATGTCACAGGGTTAATGGCCAGCAAGACCCGGTATATACGCTATAGCAGGTACAGGCTGCACCAAAGGTACCAACTATATGTCAAGCCAGCCGGAAGGCATTAACAGACCAATCGATCAACAGACTGAACGTGACTAGGCACCAACAGTTTGCTGACAATTGACCACAGTGAAGCAGGGTTGTTGTCCATGTGTACCTTGTTTACCCCTGATCATGTGACTGACTGCTAATGGCCAGTTGGCATGTGGCCAACAATTGGTGCCATTCTGTGTCCAATTTGGTCTATGTGGAAACTACCAGAGGACCACAGTGGGTTATTATGAGCCCCGGGTGAGGCCATTACCTCACCTACATCCCTACTCTGACACCCACCAGCTGGCTTCTGCATCCTCTACAACCCCCAAACTGCTATGTTGGTCAGTAAATGGCTGTTTTATTTCCCAAACTGCCAGTCTGACTGGAAGCTGGTAGTTCTACAGTTTAGGTCATTTGCAGCAGAAATACACTAACATTTGTGGAGCCTCAAAGGGAATGCACAAATGCAGCCCAATTAAGAAAAATAAAGCATCTCCTAGAAATCTGTACTGCTTGCTAAGCTCAAGTACAGAGTATACATATCATAAACTAAATGATTTAGATCCTTTCATTACATGGACATATAACCTTAAGGTGTTACCAAAAATGTGTGACACCTAATGTAACCGTTATAATCAAAACTCCTATCTGTCCGCCCCCCCCCCACCAATATGCTGGTCAAACATGGAGATATTGTATCTTCCAACTAGTATCAGAGACTTGATAAATCCCAATTCCCTCTGGACCTGGTTATTTCATAGTGCTACATCATGTCTGTGCAAAAATAAAATTTCAAGTAAGTTGAGCTAAGACAAAACCAGACTGAATCCAAAAAAGATAAGTACATTATTTGATGCCAATCGCCAACAGATTCTATAACTTCAGCAGTTGATTCATGTTCATTCAATTTGCACCCAAGCAGAACGTTCTCTTTTCCTAACAACCTTTGTGCTGAACTTTCCCCCCTGAAAATAAGTTGGAAAACTTGAAACATTGAATTGCTTTTAATTAATATCAATTACGCTAGGAAATCCGCTGGCAAAGCAATAATCACTCGAGTCAATAGCTTCTAGGTGCACCATCCAGTCAATAACCAGGTCAGAAGATTAATCTCACTGAACCTCTGATTCACTCATTATCAGGAGAACTGGTTTTTCCAAAAATGACACTGATGGAATGCGAAGAGAAATAATTCCGGCACTATCAACAATGACATTCCTGTAACCCTAGTTGTTTAGTGGGGACATTTATCTTGAGACCACTTGAGAATATAAAACCTGCAGTGCTCCTCAACATGGCATGGTCTTATAAATAAGGCTAATTAGGGAAATACTTAGCCTTAGCTGAGAAGGATCAGAAAATGATATCCCAGGCATGAATCATTCTGTAGATGTATATTTCTGTCTCTGAAACAAGACCTTTTGTGGAAACGACAACACTCTTTGATGGATTATCATCATATTACAGACAGGCATGGTTCAAATTAAACAACTGTATAAAATGATAACAGCCTAAACATGGTGATGATGAACGGGTAAAACTATGTATGCTGAGGGGCTCTCTGCTGATAACGCTTTAGAAGCTGCAATAAGCAAAGAATTGAGGGAAGAAGGCTGGTAGGGTATGTGATTAAAGTAAAACAGGCTGCCACATTATCTATGGTAGACAGAAGAAGAATGTGAGACAGTTTGCATCATGAAGGCCATAAAGTAAAAGAGCTATTCACTCCATTAGTCATATTCAAGCATTTACAGACGCTTATACTTCCAGGGGTTTTGCCCTTTATTAGTTTCCTTCAGTAATGTAGTGTAGTGGGACGCTGTACTATTTCTATAGAACCCAATTGAGTTATTTTGGTTATGTCTGTTGTGGTGTATCCGGGCCGCACTCCTGACTCCTGTCTAGTGCCCGGTATGTGATTACATAATCTGGCACCTGAGGATTGGTGGAGTGCGACCTGGTAATATGCACCGAGCCGAGACCGCCACGTGTCACCCGACATAGCCCGGGTACCGTGTCGGTCCGGACAAACCGGTTTCAGGGTACCGGGAGTTCCTTGGGAACTCAAGTGTTTACGAGTAATGGAGTGCAGTTACATAAGACTTAGTATATAAACCAATGGGTTCTGCTACTCGAGGACCCAGTCTTGCTGTGCACTTCGGCCAGCTTGACTGTTCTTCAACAGAGATTCCTAGAACTCTGTTGTACTTTTTGGCCTAGTCCTGCTGTGCCCCTAACTTGGTGACCCTGGGTCTCTCTCTGTTCCATCCTTTGGGGGAACACGAGGATATAGACGCATTGGTGGATAATTCCGGGCCCGCCTCCCTCTGAGGAGTCCGGTCCTTATGGAGTTGACCAAGATCGGAGAGAGCATTGGACATTGGGGAATTATAGATTAGACCGTGAGCGTATCACTCCTGTATGTTCATATGACACCTGTTGTTCGGAAGCATATTTGAATATCACTATCCGTCTGTATGATTACTTGCCGTATGTCAGAATGAATAAAGAGTAATTTCTGAACAACCTGTTTTCGAATCTGGAGTTTTTCATAGCCAATGCCTATCTTAGAATAGCCAACAGCTACAGTAAGATAAAAAATTGCATGTTTCTACAACTTTAGTAAAGTTAGTTTTCTATAAAGATTAACAATCTATTGATTTGAAAGTGCTGATTCTGCAGAGAGTGTAAATAAATAGTTTACAGACTATATAACATGGCAAACACTGACCTCTGAAAAAGTTCTACAACCTTCTAGGTGTTAATCAGGATTTGAGAAGCTACAGCAGCGACCATTCTGAAGGTGCCCTGATGTACTGACAGATTCTA
This sequence comes from Harmothoe impar, assembly GCA_947462335.1. Classification (NCBI taxonomy): domain Eukaryota; kingdom Metazoa; phylum Annelida; class Polychaeta; order Phyllodocida; family Polynoidae; genus Harmothoe; species Harmothoe impar. Next base: position 68,956,990 of record OX381714.1, read on the forward strand.
TATCGGTGCAGACAGGACATTTATGAGCACTTAGAAATTGAATGTAATTTTATCCTGCCCTGGCAGCAGAAGGTACGTATCTAAGGGATCTTTCAGAAACATTAAGTAATGTAAGCAGTATTTCCTGTTAATACCCCTTGAACTGGTTTGAAAATTTTGTCTAGCTTCCCATTTCAATTCTTAAGGAAAGTTGACACTATAAGCAATGTCAGCAATTGCCTTTCTGATGTCCCCTCTATTCATAATCGGCACAACTATTGATAAAACAGGTTGCTGCAAGGCTAAGGAGGCACAGGAAAGGCAGCTTGTTTGGATCTTTATAGCAGAGGCTGATGTGCTCAAACTTTTAGCAGACACCTTTGATCTTTAAGAAACTGATCTCACATTTTGTCACATAGATCTATAGAGAATGCCCTAAAAATAATAACATATAATTCTGTACATTAGTTTATTTAAGTCTGCTCGGTTGACAATGAAATAAAGACCCTTTAGGATTACCTGTACTCAAGGCATTGTCTCAGGCATGTCTTTTAGTACCATCGTATTACTTCTTTTAGTTTTTCAAGGCTAAAAGATCACTTCATCTACTCTATCTATGCCGTAGCTTTGTAGATGTGGTGCTGAAACAAAGGCTGTATGTCTGCTCAACCTTTGGTGACGTTTCAGACAAATTGTTTTTGCAAATATGCATCATCATTGTTATTGTAGTTCTATAGTAGATCTACTGAAAGGAAGTATTATTACATGCAAATGATAATAGGAGCTACACTACTTTTTGTTGCAAGCTCAGAGTCCATCAAGAAACTATAGCAACTTTCTCCTAAATCCAATGCAATATAGGCTACAATGTGTCCCATTGGCGATAATGTTGCAGGATACAGAAGGGGAAAAACAATTGTTGAAAAGGACAAGCACTAAAGCCATATTCATGGACATTGAAGCCAATGATGCTCCTTTTTTTGATTAGTTAGCAGTCTGTCTACATTACCCTTGTTTCACCAGGCAGTATTTCCCTGTATTGATATAGCCATAGCTAGATGTCCAGTGTGTTGCACCATTTGTAATTGTGCCCTTCTGTATTCCCTTGGCTCTCCAGCTACCATCTCAGCCAGAGCCTGTGTCCCAGATTAGGGGTCATGCAGGTTGTAAGCCTTGTAAATGGGTTGTACCTGGGAATTCCTTATGTCACCTATTTCCCTTATAGAGTAGTTTTAAGCATGGTGGATTCATGATACAGAGAACCTAAGCTCAAATCCCTGTCAAGGCATATCTTGGTGACCATATCATTAACAACCAATACCTTTTCTTATTTATACATATAGTTCTTTTGAAGAAATAGGAATACAAATTTTGTCCAAACACTATTGATATTTCTTTGATATAATTTCAAGGTTGTTACTCACTTCTACCTATCAAAGCAAAATATATTTTATATAAAAGAATATAAATGCATGGTATGGTGACCAAGATAGGACTTGACAGGGATTTGACCTTAGGTCCTCTGCATCATGAATCCACCATGCTAAAAACTACTCAATGAGGGATAGGTGACATAGGGAATGCCCAGGTACAACCCACTCACAATACTCACACCCTGTTTGTACCCATATCTCGAACATGAGCTTTGGCTGAGCTGGTTGCTGGTGACTAGGGGGATACGATTGGTACCAGAGGAACACATGGTGACGCCACCAGTATCTCAGGTCCGGTAAATGGAGGAAAACTCTCCCCAGAGCCGTTATTTCCACCAGTGTTAATTTTCACAACACAGGAAGGTGTGAAAACACTGCAGGGCTAGAATAAGCAACGGTTTTGCTTGTAGCATAAGCACTACAGGGCTATAATTAGCAATGGTTTTCTTATAACCCATTTGCTGAATATTCTATCAATTTGCCGTTAAATATATACATCCCATAAGATAGATTAGTGTATGCTCTTGAATCATACATGGGGAATATTGAATCATACAGGTGATTGCTATGAAATCACATATAAATAAGCTTTTTCTATAGTCTTTCCCTCTGTGCTCCTCCATTCTACCCAGTAGGCAGTGAGCCCTGCAGTGTTTTCACACCTACCTGCGTTGTTAAAGTTGACACTGGTGTAAATAACGGCTCTGGGGAGGGTTTTCCTCCATTTCCCGGACCTGGTATCTCGCTAGTACCTAATACTGGCTGAATGGCAGAAGGCCGACTGAGAAAGGAGCCCATTTACTAGGAGATGGCTGCCGGTATTACTAGTGGGGGGAAGTTATTTCTTCATCCCATTATATGCCCATACAGTTCATATATCGCCTGAGAGCAAAATGGATCAGATCGAGTAAGACATCTTACATTGTGACATGTATATGCCTGGGTCATCTTTCTCTGTCGCCTATTTTCAATCTAATCTACAAAAGGCATGGCAGAGAAAGCCATTCGCCTCCTACTCTCACTCTCGTTTTCTATCCTTCTTTCTTGTTTTTCCAATCTCATCCAAGAGTGTCTACATCTTTATATAAATGGTGTGAACCCCGTTTCTTAAGGGTTCCTGCTTCCAGCTCTTATATCAAGGTGTCAGCTGCCCTATCCTGTTTGCTTCTTAAGGGGTCCCCCCGCCCTATCCTGTTTCCCTCTTTAGGGTTCTCCCAGCTCTCAAGACAAGGCCCTACATCATGTCAGCACTCAGCTCAGGCACCTTTCACTATGCATGGTCCTCAATTAAATATTCAGTAGGCAAGAGGAAGCAGGGTGCTAGCAGATTCATCACAGTTTCCCAGTGATACCCTGTTTCTGCTCAAGTTTAATTCTGTCTGCCTCAACTTGTGTACATCTATAAAAGAACTCCCCTCTCAGGTTGAGTATGTAGTCAGATTTATAATTCATTGATTCTTCTCCTGTTATAAAACTTGAGTCATTCAAATTTTAACCAGGTGTGTATGTCCTGTCTATCTCCTACAGGAGTGCCAAGTGACTAACATGGCAATCTACAGGACCAGGTTTGACTAGTATTCATATTGCATGCTTTGGTTCATCTCAGTAAACAATTGGATGGCATCTTATACAAGATAACTGGACTCAACAAACACCCTGTATCAGCATTTATTGTTAATGCAAACATGAGTCATGCTGATCCCCAATGCATTTACCCAGAATCAGCATTTAACATGTGATACACCAAATGTCTGTACAATATGCATGACAACAGTTAGTATCACTTTACAATGCATTGCAGGCAATTATATGGTATCCAATATTATGTTGTGGTGTCCTTCACAAAGCATGTAGGGATCAGATTTAACATTTAACATGACAGACAGAAGAACACTGGAGGAATTTATGATGTCCACACTTAATCCATTTAACTCTGGTTGGCCCTCTGGCACAGTTTTAATTTGATTTCCTTCTTAGAATTAAAACATTTCTACCAGTGAGTGGTTTCTTGTGTTATAAATGTCAAAAGGATAATCTAGTGGCAGCTGCAGAGGGAATGTGGATGGTATGTCTATTGAGTCACAAGTTTAATCATTCTATTTTGAAAAGCTAACCAAGATATACATCTGGGTTTTAACCATCACTGCTGAAGTGTATGGTGAACTAACCAAACAAAAGGTAAATAAATGGTCAGCAGGAATTCATCATGTTTAAATGAGCCAAAGTGGAACTAACACCGAGAGGCAATATGTGAAAGGGGCAGGATCAACACAGTTTCAATTGCCTTTTTGCAGACAAATTTGAATTGTTTATTTCAGTCATCTGACCCTAATTCATAGTGTGGTAATTTAATCTGTGCAGCCCTGAGGGTATAAGACACTTAATCAAGGAGGTTAATATGGGAAATAAGCGGCTTTAGCTGAAAGACTGATATATTGGGTAAGTATACTAGAGACTCGCTTCTGTAATAGTAAAAACAGGATTGGATTATTTAATATTCATTTTAATACTGAAATACATAATTCGTCCACGTTATACTGGCAGTGGTGCTAGGGGAAACATCAAATAGCCATATTCACTTTCAACAAACCTCCTAAACATTGCTGGGACCTGTGTCAAGGGAACTACAATGCATTTTACCCTTTCAACATCTATTTGTCTCATGGCAGTTTTAAAGCTGAATAAGCATGAATGATGCTCAAAATGGAGCCAGTCTTTCAATGCTACAATTAGTAAGAAGTAACAGTCTAAAATATGGTATCTCTTAAGTACAAGAAAGTAGCCTCTCTGGAAACGATAAATCTATTAAAACCCTGTTGTTGAAACCATGCAGAATTTAGGGAAATCAATACTGTGATTGATTGCTACTCAGAACTTGACCTCATTTAGTAAAAAGAATATCAGGCATTTAACAGAAATTACAATGCTCTAACCACCGATTGCCTAATGATGTTTATAGATTCAGAAGCGCATTAAGATTGTAATTGATCTGGGATAATTAGACCTAGTTATAACTGCCTAAAACTAAGATGCGTCGTAATTGTTGTTAGTTACCTCCATTATATCCAATCTGGGCATTGGATGTGGTACTAGCCTCGCCAGTGCTACATTCAAGCATCATCTGACTTGCAGATTTAAACTTTCGTGAAGGGTCTACATATAGCAATAATCATCAGGTGCAACTCGGATACCCAGGTATCCTCACCCTGTGGATAGGGTGGTCCCGTTGGTAGGCCATGTCTCATGGGTATGGTGCTGTGGGGATAAGTGCATTACACACCATCATGGGTTTTGTACCCTTGAGGTGTGGGGCCATCCCCCAGTGGACTGCCTGACCACCTGCAGCCTCAAGACCTGGTCTAACTCACATCTTTTTTACTCAGGACTGACTTTTCTGGGTTCACACGCTAAACAACGCTCTCTTGTACCCAGCAATTATGAAGTAGATCAGACAGTCATAATGCTCTTTTTTAATGTGTTCTCAAATGCTGTCCTTGTTCTAGGAGAGGACAATATAGTTTTGTTTAGTATAAATACTTTTTCATTGTGCAATGTCTCAGTACATTCTCCTCTGCCTCCCTTTGTGTATAAGCTTCCTTCTTTGGTACTCCTCGGTAAGCAGCTCTTTTTATTTTTCTAGGCTTATCTGTTTCTGTTTTTACCTCAGTTATCTATTGCAGACAGCAATTCTAAAAGGGCTAGTTCATCATCGATTTCTGAGAGCCTAAAGATGAAACCAGGCTTGGTGTAATAACTGATAAAATGAGATCTGAAAACCAAGGAAATGGTGTGTCAGTGGAACGTTATGGTGCCTAGATCGAAAATGGCAAAAATACTGTTACAGTCTCTGATCTATCTTGTGGACGGCACAGTTTGTGTGTGTATGGTAAAACTGTTGTACAGTCTGAGGCTGCTGAAGTCGTATAGAGCTGCACATTCAATGTACCATGGTGTATGCAGCCTGTACTCTATTGTTTTAACCAATGTAATAAGACAACAAACACAGAGTGAATTCAGTTGTCAAAAATATTTTGTCTTTATTTCATGCCGAAAGTCCAAGAGATTGTTACTAGCATAACAGTCATTGAAGCATTATATATGGGTTGGCAACACTTGACCAGCAACACTAGAGACATGCTGTGTTTTGATGCCATTGTAATAATGCCTTCAGATATGTTAATGTTATCCATGGATAAAGAAGATGACAAGACAGTTAGTTCAAAATACTCTGTTTGTTTCTGGATGCCAGGAAGGCCCATGAGTACAGAACTGGAAAGACTCACGTGAGACACTTTATCATCCCCCAGATGGAGTTTCAGCTGCAGGCCGCCTCCCTCCCAGGGGACCCACAGCCCACCTGCTGTCTGTACAGTCTAGGAGCTGGGTGTCACCTCCTCCACACTGCTCACAGGAATTCCTGACAATAATATTTGCATTAATGGCATTGGTTGCTCCCTGGGGCCAAAGGTGCCATTCTAGCCGTATATATGTAGCTGCAGATCAATTTTCTTTCCTTCCTCAGCTGTTGTACAACATAATATTGGGCCTGGGCCAGTACCAAAGGCAATATAGATTCCTACAGTTCCATTCCAAGTATATTAAACTAGGATGACATATATGCATTTGTGTGTACAACTCATATTGATAATTCAACATAAACTTGTGCATTCATGTTTTTCAGTGTACTCTACATTTTGTCCATCATCGCAGGATATTATTGTTCCCTTATTCTCCACTCTAGCTGTGCAAAACTTCATCTTACTAATGCTAATGTGCACACAATTGTAAGGCAAGGTTATGAAAACACTCAAGTAAACGACTTGGAATGTTGCATTAACTAATAGCCAGTAATGACAAATTAAAAAGAGCCTCTATTTGGCCTAAGCAGTACACAAACATCCCTACCCCTGCTGGTGAACTGCATCTTATGTGGTGAATTTTCATGTCATAACAAATAACAACAGCTCCTTGGGGAGGGAATTTGACCCATGAAAATGTAAACGCATTAGCGAGGATATAAAAATCCCTGAAAGCAGCAGACTTCAACTTGTCTACTTAACTGCTGAGTTATTCATGACACTACTTGGCACATCATAAAGATCAGGTAGGAGCTCCTGTTAACATGCTTCATATTATCATGGCTCATTTAATATTGATCAGCTGCTAATGTCTTTGTGCTTTATAGTGTTCCCTTCTACTGGAAAAGGGACAACATTATTCATATCACATGAGATACCAACTATGGATAGAGATATAGTATAGCTAACTCCTCTGGACACTGAAATTAATAGCAGTACTCGGATGTCTGTTTGATGTGAGACAAAGCTTTCTTCTGTGCCAAAATGAGTATAAATCATTTAAGAAGGACCTTGATAAAGACCATGAATTACCTATGCAGCTAGACCTTACTCCATCAACCATATTCAGACATTGTCTGTTATTGAGGAGTGTTATCCACCTCCTAGTAATCAACCCCTAACTAAGCACACCAAGCCTGATGAGTTCCTACCTCAGTCATGAATTAGCTGTTTCAGTATGGCATAGTGCTTTGTCATACGCACACATGATGTGGTTGAGGTGTTAGTCCTGTAGGTCATGTTGGTATAATTTAGTCTTTATTTGTGGAGTGTAGTATATATTGGTCTAGAGTAGGTAATGTCGCAATGGTCTAGGTAAGAAAGATGTAATGAAGGTGAGTAGCATGGTAGTGTTGAAGCCTCTCAGCTCACTTGACAGGCCAGAAGGACAGTAGAGCAGATAAAATATTTACAATTCTTCCCTTGGCCACCCACAGCACCAATATGCAGCCCAGGGTAGATAAGCACAGGCTAACCCTATAAGGATGTATGTCACTCAAATGTGCCATTTGTTGCTGCATTGGTGGATTATGCTGACCCTACATGAGTGTCTCACCACTGTGGGGGCATCATGATGCATTAAAGCACTATGCCATCCTTAAATGGGTTAAAGGAGAAGTAGAAGAAGGCTGGAGGACGTCAGCGACAACCAGCCAACCCAGTGGGACGTATGAATATGACATAGGTCAGTAATGGTGTTAGAGGGCTATATATGGCTCCTTTAGTATGGCTCCTTTAGGTGTGGTCAGCGCCCTCCTAAAGCCCTGTTCATACCCATGTTGGGCCATATAGGGAATAGCTTTTTGGGAGCTGGAAGAGGTTGCTGTATGTAGAGGGTTATTATTTGGTTTGTTGTGAGGGATATAGCACTCAATTAAAGCTGCCAATGTACCGATGTTTACGGGTAACCATAGAAACAGAAAAAAGGATAATTATTGTACATTGGTGTTCAAACTAGTCAGGCTACTATTGCTGCCAATACTGTATGCATATAGAGAAAATACAATGGTGACTCATGAATGCATTTCTATAGTCAGATGTTGGCAACGGTCATGACAAAGATATTCAATTAACTACACCATAATTTGTTCCATAAATTGTGTGATTGTCTTTGACGTTCAATTCATGTGGTTGATGATTCTATACTTCAGCCCCAATCAAGAACAGTTGTTTTATGATGTACAAAAATGTAAATTATAAGGGGGAGCTATTGTTAACAAGGATTTTAGTCAATACATACAATAAAAAAATAAGGACAAGGTTGCTAAAGTGCCCAATTACTGACCATGGTAATAAATTGGGGGCTGTGGGATGTACAGCACTGTTGATGAGTAGAACAGGAGGGTAGGGAGGAGGGACATGATAAATGGGGGAAGGTGTTCACCGGGCCTAGCCCATTGTGCTCCTCTACTAGTTCCCTCTTGGACGTGGAAGGTCACCAATTGTTGATCACATGCCAACTGGCCATTAACAGCCGGTCACATGACCAGGTGGAAACAAGGTCCAGTGTGCACCGATTCAAACCAACTCTGCTCCATTCTCACCAAAATATTGGTACCCAGCCACCTCCAGTCAGTGATGGATAGGTATGCTAATGTCTTCCAGCTGTCTTACTGCAATTTTAAAACTCTAAAACTGTTTTCAAAATGTAAAGGGATCTTTTCCTGCCCTGTCAGCAAGAAATCTGCATCTGAAGTTAGAAACCTTTTCTATTGATAATGTCTTAATGGAATTGGCATCCACCTGCAAGAGTAATTGATGTTAATTTGCATCAAGGTATTGTATGTCGAGTTCTTGCCTTGCACTCTGAAGGTACCACAATTGAGGACTGACAGCCCGGAGACTCAATGTGTTAGGAAAGCTGGAGCCAGTGACAAAATGTGTTGCTTGTATCCAGAGAGGTAAATCTCCTGAAAGTTGGTGGTCTGAAAAACACCCCGAGGAGGTGAAGGCTCACTTTAGGGTTTTTCTTACTCTGTTTCCATGGTTACCCTTAAAACTAGGAAATGTTGCTAAGTTTCAGAGCTATAGACAGCTGGATCTAACCTAATGAGGACAACCCTTGGACTCCTTAAACCCAATCTACCCTTTGAAACAGGTTAGAATAGAGATTTAGGAGGTTTGTTTGAGTGGCAACCTACTCTGTACCTTAAGCAGACCTATACATTTGGCCAGCTGGGCTGACTCCTACCCTCCTGTATTGTTTCTTTTGACCTTTCATCAACCACACATTGGCTGTGTGCTCATCTAGTCTGGATGTAGAACAGCGGCCGAGGTGGACGCAGGTGGTTCAGGGTGGCAGTTACTGCCTGGTTAATATTAGATCTGCTTTTCTGTCCTGCTGAGCAATGAGCAGGGAGCATGCTCGGGGCATACGCTAGACTCACTTCCCACTACTAATGGCTTCTCATTGAAACATTTTCCTATAAAGACATTTAACAGGATATTAAGTCAGCATAGCTATATGCTAAAAGAAGTAATGCAACAGTTTTTTTTTTACAAATTGCATCATCATATTTTGCAATCTTCCACTTTTAAATCTGTTGGTTTTTATTTGAAGTTCTACTTAGATTTCTTTTCAATTTAGTAGTTTGCCTTAACATTTCAATACCCTCTATTTTTTAACTTTTAATGTTGCTTCAGCATTACCATTACTTTTTCTGAGCTGGTTTACTACTATGTGTTTCCCATAAACAATCATGTTTCACTGGCTTGTAGTAATCACACTGCAGATTTGATTCACCATAATAAAAAGGTGTGAATTCTTCCTTAATACATAATCATGGCTGGCTGTGCCAGATTATTTCCTCTTCAGCAAATCTTACATAAGAAAAGTTTTGTCTCAGAAATATGTATCAAGACCTTGATGTTTTTGACTATGATAGATACTTAAGGCTGCAGTGATCCATTTGTGAGTAGGATAGGTTAGATGTATAACCCTACTCATCTAACCTCTACCCTCCCCATCGCTCATGGTCAGAGCATAGTATTGTAAGGCCACATAAGGTTTAAATACCCCTCTATATTTCTCAGGTTAGAACAATGTCCCAACCCCACTCAATGCGGGGGTATTCTAGATGTCAATACTATATATAGGAGAACTTTCTATCCTTATTGTATATATCAGGCAAAATCTATTTTGACAAAGCCTTATATGGTAATACAATCTCATAAATGCTAATACTTCTAGAGAAATACTATATATATTTTTCAGTATTCTACTTATATGGCTTGGATGCACATACTACCAATATTCACTACACATTGACCATGTGTTCCTAAATCATGTATAGAGAATTAATCATTGAGTGAGAGAGTGGTCAGTGGTGTGGTCTATGTTTGATGGATCTGCAGGGGCACATACCCCAGGGCATGGGTGTTACCTAGAGCCCCCTACTTCATTTGCCAGGAGACAAACGGGCATAAAGAGAGAGGTGAGTGCAAAGTTGAATTTGGACAGTGAGGTGGGTCAATGCTAACATACAATTGTATATAAGGTTATGTATCAGCTGCATATTTACAGGATTGCCTTTTATACTGTGCAGGCATCTATGTGTGTTGTGTTCCTGACAGGGTGGTTGCAGGTGTCAGGGAGAGTGGCAGCAGAGACAGATGATGCACCTCAGGGTTCACCCCTCACCCCTTTAACACAGCACCCACCACCTATCAATACCCTGCCCCGGGGCACGGTATGAGGCTAACCACCCTGTACACAAGTAGTGGCTGTAGTAGGCGTAGTAGGCGTAGTAGACGTGATGTATTGATTACAGCAAGGATTACATTACATGGAGCACAGGCTATGCATATAACACCTATCGGTAAAAAAAGTCTGATTTGTGTCTGTTACATGTCAGAAAAAATATATTGTTTGACCTGTTTTTTTTGTGTGTTTTTCTCTTTCTTAACCTCTTTTGGTATTCATTGGGTATAGCAATGCACAATATTATTTGTGTCACCTAGGATAAGATTATTCTATTGCTTCCAACCTCTTTATCCCAGCTTTCAGAAAGGACATGCTTTTAGCTTTTTGATCGAATATATGTGGACGAAGGAAAAAAAGAAACAGATGTTATGTTAAACAAGGACTGAGTTTCTACATGTTAAGAGTCTCAGGAGTGTCATTCTTGTAACAAACCTACATTCAGCCATCACCCACCTTACACATCTTGTTATCATCCTCCTCCTTGCCATTCCCCCTCCATAAACACTGATATCATGCTATTCAGCAGTAAAGGGGACAATCCATCAGGCTTATCCAGCAGGCTACAAGGTGCTGGTACTGCCAAGGTTTGTAAAGGGCACCTACAACATGGACAGCCTGTAGATGGCCCTGAGGGCTTAATGGCAGTTTAAGGCCCTGCAAAGGTCACAGCATTATTAGGTGGAGGGCCGGGCAGGGCTTCCCACCCAGGTTCTGATTAGGTCCTTACCTGCTGGGTTAGTGACCTTAAGGGGTGATGCTATCAAGTGTAGTGGAGAGTGGGCAGGAAACAGTGCTATACACATGTGGTGGGGAAGGGAAGGGGTGGCGGTATACCGGCTTGTGATGTGTGATATTTAACTGAAGCTGACAAATACTCCAGATCAAGACTCGAGACTTAATCTGTAATTTAGTGAGTGAGATATTGATCTTCGGGATGTGAGTTGATTTAAATATTCAGTTAGTTAGGCAAAAAGATGGCTCGAGAGGTTAATTTGGTGTGTGGCATTTCATGAATATTGCACCTAGAAGCCCAAGGTACACCCCATGTGTTAGCAGCCAGGCAGCCTGGGAGTTAAGCACACACTTCCAGGTAGACTAGGTTCACCTTATTCGGTATTCAGTGCACCAACCTTACAGTGACACATACCAGAGATCACCCCAGGCCACTCAATTACAGGTTCACTTTCACTTTCTGTCCCAACAGAGCTGTCCCAGGCATCTATTGGTCCACCTGCTGGTCCATTTCTCTGCCCCTTTCCCCAATGAATTACCCTGTCCTTCACCGCTCTTGTTCTCTTTACTTGTTTCTGTATTGTTTCCTAAAACCCTTTTTTTAAAGCTTTAAGCTTCCTCTCCCCTTCTCATTCCACTGCTAAAACAGCTTTCAATCTGTTCTTTCCCTTCCCCAGCCAACTGTATCATCCTTTATCAAATTCTCTAACTAGTACACAGTCGAAAGAACTCTTCAGGCCCACTGATATGATATAAAAGCTTTACATATAGCACCATACCCGATCTGCTGCAGTTACATGGTGTTAATAGCAGATAAAATGTTTCCCCTTTTATTCCTCTCCAAACCAGCCATCCCATTACCACACCAGCCACCTGATCCCACACCACCCACCTTCTACTAACCAGGGGAGTAAGGGTACCCTGATCTCGTTATTATACATTATTTTGAGGGTTTCTGGAGGGCTACAACTCGTGATACTAACCAGGGGAGTAAGGGTACCCTGATCTCGTTATTATACATTATTTTGAGGGTTTCTGGAGGGCTACAACTCGTGATACTAACCAGGGGAGTAAGGGTACCCTGATCTCGTTATTATACATTATTTTGAGGGCTTCTGGAGGGCTACAAGTGTTTTACATGAGTTAAGAAAAAGCTCCAATAATGTCTAAATGGCTCCCTTATCTCATATAATAAGTTCTAATCATCACAGGGAAAAAAAAAGAAATATGCCCATGATGCTAACAGTGTACAGAATTCGATTATAATAGCATTGACAACTTATTAATGATAATAATAAGGATAATTCATAAATTTGGTACCCCTCCCTCTGTATTCACACCCACCCTCCCCCCCCCCAACACCAACATGCCAAACACACCCCATTCAGGGCAGCGGAGGTGTTATAACTAAGACAATGCTAGCAGGTGAAGCATGTACTGCATAGGGGTTGTTCCCATGGAGACCAGTGACCTACATAAGTAGTATAGTATGTATCGGAACGGGACTATAGTTAAGTACTGTTTATTACTCAATCGACATGCAGCCAATCAGAGGCCTCCATTTGACCGGAAGTGACGTCACATGCCCATATAAGGGCATACCGGAAGTGACGTCACGTGACCTTGACCTAGTTAGAGGTCAAGGTCATGACTCAGCCAATCAGAGGCTTCCATTTGACCGGAAGTGACGTCACACGCCCATATAAGGGCATACCGGAAGTGACGTCATGTGACGTCACACGCCCATATAAGGGCATACCGGAAGTGACGTCATGTGACCTTCACATGTACATATAAGGGCATACCGGAAGTGACGTCAAGCGACCTTGACTTAGTTAGAGGCTTCTGATTGGCTGGTACACCGGAAGTGACCCATTTATGCAAATGAGGGGCCTACTTCTGGTCAAATGGAGACCTCTGATTGGTTGGGTCATGAAGAAATGTGTCTCTTAATTTAATTTTGTTTAGGAAGTGATCGATTTTAGGATCACGCGACCGGAAGTGACCTGATGAGTCACGTGACTAGAAGTGACGACGACACATACCTTAATTAGACGATTCAGCAGCGACCGGAGGAAGTGTCACTTTAAGAGGACACGCTAGTTAATTGTTATATTTGTTTTACTTACTAATAAAAGAAGACGTATGAAAATAAACACAACAATAATTTTATTTTATTTTTTTATTTTATTTTTTTCAATTCTAATAACACTCTATTTTTGAAAAGATGCGCTCAATCAATCAATAACACACTTTTTTCATATTTTAAAGGACTCGTTGTCACACCGTTAGAATGCACGCGACGCTTATAATACAAGTAGCGCACGTCATCTTTCTCTATGGTGTAAGTGGCCATTTTTGGTTCGTACCACTTTTGAAATTTATATTTACCGCAAGGAGAGTTTTTCGTTTTCGAAAACATTTTAAGAAGACGACTACTTCTGTACACTTTTTTTGAGATTTTCTTTCACCGGTGCCGCTGATTTGATCGTAGCAAATGTAAGTCTTAGGGTTGACACTTGGGATCCCGTCACCTTCTCACGCCGCTTTCTTTTCTTTCTGAAGTATGTCTCTCTCAGGCGAGGTTTGACTACACACAGGCAAACATCAGAGGCACCCAATAGCGCTAATTCTACCTTCAGACAAAGGTCAGGCACGGCTGGCCTATAATAGATGGGTCAAGGGCTATTCTAGTGAGGGTCAGGCTACGCCGGACATTCAATAAAAAGCTGGAGTTTGGCAAACTTGCTTTTGAAAGTCTGACCATGCGGGATCCTCATGCCATAGTCTGGCAATGCTGAACTCTTGGGAGAGTATGCCGGACTCTTGCTGGCCAGACTTTCAAGCAAATTTGCCAAAGTCCAGCTTGTTATTGAATTTCCGGCGTAGCCCGACCCTCAGTAGAATAGTCCTTGACTCATCTATTATAGGTCAGCAGCGCCTGACCCTTGTATGAGAGTAGTATTGGCGACATTGGCCGACTCTGATATTTACCTGTGTGTACGGCGGGAGGAGGGGGTTCACAGCTACTGCTTGCGCTTATAGAGCGCTACTAGCGGAGGTCTGGATGAGGAGACTACGGTGTTTGTCTTTTGCTTGTGCAGCTGCTGCTGCTGCTGCTGACGATGTCACGGATGCCGCTGACAGATACTGCTGCTTGTGCTGCACGAGACTGAGTAGCCGCTATTACTAATGCTACTAATACTAGTATGAGAAAATACATTTAGTCAATTGATTAAATCAAGGAGGTTTTCTGACTTCAGTGGATCGTTTAGCCATCGGCCACGGGCAAAACTTGAAACCATTTTATACATGGGACAATTGGCAGACTCGAAACGTGTTGGTACCATAGGGTCGATCATGTTCATCATCAGTTCAGGCAAAGGAAGTGTGTCGACAGCACGCGAAAACTTCATGTCTGAATGTTTCAACACAAGACTTTTTATCACACTCACACAGCTGCTTTGAAGAGTGAATCCTTGACCAAACTTGTGCTTTTCCAACACAGCTTCGGCCTCTTTCTGTGCAGTAAGGGATCTCTCTTTCGGGTTCATCTCAGTGCTGTCTAGCATGTCCTCAAAGTCTTTAACATAATGTTCCAACGGACTACAAATGATGGACTCCAGATCATCGTCCGCATATGTCGTCTCCTCGCACCATATTGTGTCTTCGCCTGTTTCGAATTCCGTCATTTTCTTGACAATCTCCTCCTGAGTGCCTTGCATATATCGAAGCTCCTTCAAGGAGTTGATAACTTGTATGGCGAAGACTGACAAACTTGAAGGAATTTCACCACAGTCAGGCCAAGTATACGGAGCTAAGAAAAATAGCTCTAACAAAATCTTCTCCCTCTGTCCAAATGAAACTACTGTTCCGATGAAGTTGAAGCATGCTTCTATCCATTGCTCCTTGGTGACGTCCTTCCAATGTTTCTTTACCTCACATGCATCATAGGGCACCGTTTCTCTTCTTGCTTCAAGTGGGAGTTGCTTTTTCTTTCTTGGACTCATTTCGAGAGGGTTTCGATGCTCTGTAGCGTCAACACTTTCATAAACAAAGAAAATAGCAGAACTAACCATCGTAACGTGCTGAGCGAGCGTAGAGTGGACGATGCTACGAAGATGAAGGGCGGGTGGAGAAAGTGTGACTGGTGACAGTGGCGTTTCACTCCTTATGTACCCTGTCCTAGATAAGCCTCTTAAACGGCTGAAAAGACTCTCTAAGTACAGAGCTTCTACCGCAGGTGGGTTTAGACTTAAGCAGCTTAGTTCACACACATGTCTGTTAGAAAAAGCTACTTGCACACGCGCCTTCCTTTTTTTCACTAGTATTCACCCTCTGCCGACTTATAAGACACCTATACACTCTTTCTCGTGAAATCTATGGAAGATGATGGAAGGACCACTGACTACATTTTCTTTGATCAGAGCGTGGAGGACGGCGTCGAACGGAGGGAACGTTGTGAACACAGCTTATAGGTTTTTTGGAAGAGGTCTTGTAAAGTCAAACTGGCGAGAGAGATGGCGTCTTTCAACATGACAATGCTGCTATGTTGGAAAAAAATAGCGTGATTTTTTCAAAAAGCTTCTATGAAAGATTTGACGTCTTCGTTGTTGTAGTGGATCGAGTAATCTGTCATAGTTTGCTTCTTCTTGTCATACTAAACTTTCTGACATGTGGCGTAGTCGGATTTCGGCCATTTTGACGCCCGTCAGGTCGCTGTCAAAAGTCGATCTCGGTGGCAGGGGTTTTTTGTTTACTAGTTTCTTGGTATACGTCATCCATTCGTAAGTAAAGCAACCTTTCTCTTCGGTTGTAGTGAAAGCTCGCAAATAATTCGCGTAGCTGTAACCAAGTGCTAAAAAAGTTGACTACTACGTCAACTATTGATTGCTTCTCTTTATGACGCTGAATTGTTGGTTTCTTCGGTCTCCGGAGGCAAATAACGAGTGAAGGCGTATTTTTTGATCAGGTTCAAGTCGTAACTCTCCGAGTTGAAGCGTACGACTGGAGCTTGACGGATGTATCTCAGAAGCCGCTTCTTCAGTTGAACTAACGGTTGTCTGGTGTGAGCTGCAGCGAAGCCGCCTGGAGAAGGGGTGAATGTCGCTTCCTCTAGCAGGAGAGCTTCACCTATCGCTACATGTAACTTCGCTAAGGTTGGTCGGTAAACTTCTAGCACAGCTTTCTCGATGACTTTGACGTTCTCGTTTATGTGATTTTTAAACTCGGTCTAACAAGGGGTCGGAATCTGCGTCGGATTCTCTGACGTACCCTGCCCTTCCTACCCCGGAAAGTCGTATGCGACGCTAGCCGACATCGCTGCATAGAGGGCAAAACTTAGGTATCGTTCTTCATTTTTCTACGGGTCACTCGTGATTGTACGGTCTTTTAAAAATTTTGAAACACTTTTCGCAAACGTCCTGCGGCATGTTTTTCTTTTTTTTTGTTTTTTCACTTATTTACCAAATATTAAAAAAATAAACGTTGTTTATCACTTCGAATACTAGACGCCTCTTACCACACGATGCTATTAGCATAGTGAAAGACGTCTGTAGTGTAGGATCGATTTCAACAGATGTCCATCTTACTGAAGGGATCAGACGAGAGTCGTCAACACTGGAGTGTCACAGCTCACTTTTATTTCTTTGGGTACAGCTGCATACAACCCTTGAACATACATTGCGACGTCGCCGCGTCCCATGTAGTCTTCCAACACTTTCATCAGAGCCATAGGCTCAGACGTCTCGTTGTACTTCCAAGCTTTCAGCACTTCATACACAGGGTTCTTCACAGTCCTGTCAGAAGGCACAGGTTGAGAGATGGAAGTTACTTCATGAGAAGTCAACCCTAAGTAGATCCCTATGGTCTTCCAGTCTCTAGGGCAGAGCTCAGCTAAAAGAGAGAAATATTTCTGCACTTTCCACTCCATGTCTCCACTCTCTAAGCCATCCCACATGTCATGCTTGTCCATGTACTCACGTGAGAATTTGATGAGGTCCATACGGTAAGATTCTTCCAAGGCGGTGGCTAGGTCCTTCCACCTACTAGTACAACTTTTCTGGTACCAAGTAGTGAACATTTCTCTAGCTTGAGTTATGACACTTGTCTCACAACTGAGATATCCCATATCCTTCAAGTTCACTTCAAGGAATGAACCTAACCGTATGTAATCTGATGTCGGCAACTTACCACTTATTTTCAGTAGCATAGCGTCTGACAAGTATCCTAACGGCTCTGCTTTGAAGTATGATGATACAGGTACTACTGCAGCAGAACCAATAACAGGAGCAGCGTCTGCGCTGGTATCAGACGCCTCGTTGTCGGAACAGGGCAACCACATGACTTCGTAAGGTATTGGTGAGGGCAGGCGCCACGGACCGGACGCACTACCAGTGGAAATGAGGTCGAAAAACGGACTGTGCGCCCGTGACCCTTCGGGTTCCTCGTACGCCTCGTCGTCAGCGTCGTTCTCTGTTTCACCCTGTTGCTTTAGGACATGTATGTCTACTACGCGCTGCTGGGGCTGAGTGTCCGAATAGCTGTAAGTCTCAGCGCGAGCAGCGTTGATGGCGTCGGTTGATGAAGCGGTGGAGAAGTTCTGTGCAACGTACTGCGTGTCAGTACTAGTAGCGGTAGTCGCAGCAAGAGGTGTAGCAGCAGCAGCAGTAGCAGGCGCAGCAGCAGTAGCAGCAGCAGCAGCAGCAGCAGCAGGAGCAAGCGCAGCGCTAGCAAGTGCAGCAGTAGCAGGCGCAGCAGTAGCAGGCACAGCAGCAGCAGGCACAGCCGCCTCAGCAAGCGCAGCAGTAACAGGCGTGGCAGCAGCAGCAGCAGCAGCAGCAGCAGGCACAGCAGTAACAGGCGCGGCAGCAGCAACAGCAGCAGCAGCAGCAGTAGCAGCAGCACTAGCAGCACGAGGATCACTAGCAGCCGCAGCAGGCGCAGCAGTAGCGGCAGCAGTGTGCTCAGCAGCAACAACCGTCGCGAGTGTAACAACGTCGCTACTACTGCTGTGTGCGCTCGCTACAGCGGGAGGGTGATAAGACCAAGCGGTTGCGGCGGTAGTCTCAATTTCAGTAGCAAGAGGAGACGCTGACAGTAAACGATCACCGTTCTGCGTATTCTTCTTGTTCTTGAACTCGATTAGATCCTTGGACGACAGTAGTTGTTGTGTTTTGCTCATGGTGGTGCCTGTAGAGAGCAGCAAAAGACTGAGTGAGTGAACGGATGTTTCCAGGCCTCTTATATACGCCTTCTCGCTTCTAGAGCTAAGCTACTTACAGCTCTCTTCAGCTGCCCGCCGGCTGACCGGTGACCATTCACAAAGAGAAACAAAAAGTCATAAGGCATGATGTTTTCAGCTGGATCCCTTTCCTCCTCCCCTTTGAGAGATCGACTGACACGAGCTAAGCTACTTACTGCCTTGTTCAGCAATTCAACGTGCGTTAGCTGTATAAAGGATTAAGCAGTTGCTGCCGCCAGCTGACCGGCGGACATTCCCAAAGTGAAACAAAAGACATAAGTCATGACGTTTTCAGCTGGATCTCTTTCCCCCCTCCCTCTTTTTTTTTTTGAGAGATGGACTGCCATGAGCGGGCGGTGTACCGACTGTACTAATTCAACGCGCATTAGCTGTATAAAGGATTAAGCAGTCATGAGCTTAGAGTGTGTATGGCTCAAACTCCTGACTTATGTTGTTTTAGGATAGAGGAAGGACAAATCAGAAAGTTCTTAATATGTTTAAACAAGTTTAGTATATTGAAAGGTATATATCTTGGCTCCTTGGAACACTTTTTGATACATTTCTAACCCTAGCGGTTCAGTTTTTATGGCCTTATAAAGTTTATTGTCCATTTTTCAGGTGACTCCGTGACCAAAAATCCATCATCATGAACATTATGTTTTAAATACATCACAGCAACTAATAATCTTGTTTACAAGCTGGGCCAACATATATCTTGAAGCATACCAAGAATGGAAATCCTCTGAGTAATAGTTTTTGAGATACAGCCCGATGAATTTTGAACATTTATCAGAAATATGAACATTTCAACTACATACTCTCAACTTTACCCTAGTTTCCTCAAAATGGTCCCATTATTGGTTAGATTCACTCTACAGTGTCCTGATCATGTGTACTTTAAGAAATATGAAGCATCATGATATCTGGCTGGACCAAATTTGCACAGTATAGGCCTAAAGTACCCCTATTAACCTATTTTACGTCACGGAGTCACCCGGGTGACTCCGTGACGGAAATAATTTCTTGTATAAATGAGCATAAAAATGGTGGATTTTTGCATTAGAACATTGGAGGGAGTGGGTAGGACACAGGAAAACCAGAGATCACTTAAATATATTGGGTATTAACAATTCTATGAAGGTTTAAATTTTCATCAGGGTGGCTGGTGACTCCGTGACCAATATTCCGGGTGACTCCGTGTCAGAAAATATGTATCCCAATAGACATATGCTCCTGGAGGCAAGATTATTGGATATTTTTCAAAATTTCTTTTTTCCAGCAGAAGACACAAGAGTTACCTCACAATCTGGGATACAATAGAGACTGTGTGGATCTTCTTTATTTTCTATATAGAGGTATTAACCTGAAATGACATTTGAATATTTTGCTGACAAAACACACTTAAATGACTGTGGAGAAAAAAATACGGAACATATCTAGTGAAATCCTCGTGAATCAATTGACTATACCATAGACCCAATAGAAAATGATATTAGGAATAAGCTGTTACTGCCTCAGTACACATGGGAGACATGTAAAACATGACATTTTTAGCGTTTTTGATGTTTTTAGGGGTTTTTGGGCCTTTGGAGGGCCAGAAAATGGAAAATATTGGGCCAATATAAAAAAAAAAGAGATTTCCTGAATTATTAGCATGTTTTTTCACATATACCAAAAATTTGAATAAATTGGTGCAAAACTGGTTATTCTGTAGGGGTATAAGCCTGAAAAGGGCCAGAAATAGCCAAAACAACATAAGTGGGGAGTTTATGCCGTATACAAAAAAACTACAGGAGGCGTGTAGTGTGAAGCAGGACCCCCTAAGACGGGAGTGTCTGTCTGTGAGTAGAGTCGTGTGCATGTGGTGAGCGACTTAAGTGTAAAACAAAAAAAAATCACCGCCTCCTGCCGTGGTGAGTAGACTGGCCGGCGGCGGCCGGCTAGTTCAATAGGGGTGACAGCTGACTAAGGCTGTGCATGAAAATCCGATTTTCACCTGACCTCTGACGTTTGTTACAATGAATGCCAAAGGGGGAGAGAGTTGTCCTCAGGTAGGGGGTAGGAGGTAAGGCTAATGGATAAGGAAAAAAAAACACCATTTTCAGCTGGCCACCACAGATGGCGATGACATACCCCTCGGCATCTAAGCTCTTAAGAAGCTCTTACGGAGCGGAGCGGCTGCTGGACAGCTGGGGTGAGTAGACTGGCCGGCGGCGGCTAGCTAGTTCAATAGGAGTGACAGCTGACTAAGGCTGTGCATGAAAATCAGATTTTCACCTGACCTCTGACGTTTGTTACAATGAATGCTAAAGGGGGAGAGAGTCGTCCTCAGGTAGGGGGTAGGAGGTAAGGCTAATGGATAAAGAAAAAACACCATTTTCAGCTGGCCACCAAAGATGATGATGACACGCTCCTCGTCATCTAAGCTCTTAAGAAGCTCTTACGGAGCGGAGCGGCTGCTGGACAGCTGGGGTGCTGTTGGAAATAGGATTAAACTCCCTCTGTATAAAAGCTCTGATTTCTGTTGGAAAAAAACCATAGCACCTTTGACCACAGTAACGTCTACTACCACCACCACCAGCACCACCGTCGCTGCCACCGCCGCCGCCGCCGCCAGTCACAGCTGATCACCTCATTAAAAGCATGTGACGTCGTCGCTTCTAGTCACTTGCTTCATCAAGTCGCTTCCAGGCACGTGATCTTAAAGACCCTCACTTCTTAAACAAAAAAAACGAAGAGACACACTTCTTCCTCTCGAGAGGAAGAATGACGTATATAAGGAGGCTGACACGTGTATAGGTGCCTTATTAGTCGGCAAGGGGTAAATACTAGTGAAAAAGGAAGACAGGTGTGCAGGTAGCTTTCTAACAGACACGTGTGTGCACTAAGCTGCTTAAGTCTAAACCCCCCTGCAGTAGTCAAGTAGCATGTGAAAACTTACTTAACAGATCACTTAATTGAGTAGAGACTCTGTACTGAGAGAGTCTTTTCAGCTGTTTAAGAGGATTATCTAGGACAGGGTACATAAGGAGTGAAACGCTGCTCTCACTCATCGTAGCATCGTCCACTCCACGCTCGCTCAGCATGTTATGAGGGTTATTTCTACCTTTACAGCTTCTTTTCTTATCGAAGTGTCGACGCTACAGAGCATCGAAACTCTCCAAATGAGTCCAAGAAAGAAAAAGCAACTCCCACTAGAAGCAAGAAGAGAAACAGTGCCCTATGATGCATGTGAGGTAAAGAAACATTGGAAGGACGTCACCAAGGAGCAATGGATAGAAGCATGCTTCAACTTCATCGGAACGGAAGTAGTTTCATTTGGACAGAGGGAGAAAATTTTGTTGGAGCTATTTTTCTTAGCTCCGTATAGTTGGCGTGACTGTAGTGGTGAAATTCCTTCAGGTTTTTCAGCGTTCGGCATACAAGTTATCTGGTCTTTGAAGAAGCTTCGATATATGCAACGCACTCACGAGGAGATTGTTCAGAAAATGACGGAATTCGAAACAAAAGAAGTATGGTGCGAGGAGACGACATATGCGGACGATGATCTGGAGTACATCATTTGTAGCCCGTTGGAACATTATGTTAAAGACTTTGAGGACATGCTAGCCAGCACTGCGATGACCGCGAAAGAGAGATCCCTTACTGCACAGAAGGAGGCCAAAGCTGTGTTGGAAAAGCTCAAGTTTGGTCAAGGATTCACTCTTCAAAGCAGCTGTGTGAGTGTGATAAAAAGTGTTGTGTTGAAACATCCGGACATGAAGTTTTCGCGGGCTGTCGACACACTTCCTTTGCCTGAACTGATGATGAACATGATCGACCCCGTCGTACCAACATGTTTCGACTCTGCCAATTGTCCCATGTATAAAATGGTTTCAAGTTTTGCCTGTGGCCGATGGCTAAACGATCCACTGAAGTCAGAAAACCTCCTTGATTTAGTCGACTGACTAAATGTATTTTCTCATACTAGTATTAGTAGCATTAGTAATAGCGGCTACTCGGTCTCGTGCAGCACAAGCAGCAGCATCTGTCAGCAGCAGCTGCTGCAGCAGCAGCACGATCAGCACAAGCAGCAGCTGCTGCAGCAGCTGCACAAGCAGCACAAGCAGCAGCATCTGTCAGCAGCATCCGTGACATCGTCAGCAGCGGCAGCAGCAGCAGCAGCAGCAGCTGCACGAGTAGCACAAGCAGCAGCATCTGTCAACAGCATCTGTGACATCGTCAGCAACTGCAGCAGCTGCACGAGCAGTACAAGCAGCAGCAGCTGTCAGCAGCTGCAGCAGCTGCACGAGCAGCACAAGCAGCAGCACCGACAGCAGCAGCAACAGCAAATCAGCAGCAGCAACAGCAGCAGCAGCGGCAATGTGGACCGCTAAATTCGAGATGGTGACATATCTGTTTCTTAGAATCGACATTCGACATGAGGTCTAGTGACATTTGACATGAAGCTTGAAAAACATAGTGACAGGTGACATGAGCAATTCTTAAAATCGACATGAGATATGAGCATAATTAAGCGACATCGACATGCGCCATGGCTATTTTTTATTTTTTTTGAAGACAACCGCCATAGCTTCCTTATCCAGACCTCCACTAGTAGCGCTCTATAAGCGCAAGCTTTGCCTTAAGAGAGCTGTGGCTGTGAACCCTCTCCTCTCTCCGTACACACAGGTAAATATCAGAGTCAGCCAATGTCGCCAATACTACTCTCATACAAGGGTCAGGCGCTGCTAGACTATAATAGATGGGTCAAGGACTGTTCTACTGAGGGTCAGGCTAGGCCGGACATTCAATAACGGGCTGGACTTTGGCAAATTTGCTTGAAAGTCTAGCCAGCAAGAGATGCACATCATCATAAACGCGATCATGATACCTTTCATGGTAAGTAGACTCGCCTCTCTGCCCTCTCTTTTAGAGAGGGCAGAGAAGCGAGTCTCACTCTTAAAAAACCCTGCCCCTCCCCCCCCCTCCCCCCCTCCCCCCCCATGCATCTTAAAGAGTGCCCCCCAGAGTGCCCCTCCCCCCCTAGAAAAAAAGAGCCACATTTTTAAATTATTTTTTAGCAAGCTTTTTTCAGCTTGCTTTTTTTTTCTTTTTTTAAATTTATTTATCCATCAAAATCTCAAGTGACTTATTTTGAAAGCCAACCTAGTAGTCACGTGACCCCCTTAAGTAGGTCACTTCCCGTCACGTGACCTATTTGAATTTCCCGCCAACATGGTGGTCACGTGACCCTCTTAAGTAGGTCACTTCCGGTCACGTGACCTATTTGAATATCCCGCCCAAAGGTCACGTGACCGGAAGTAGGTCACTTCCGGTCACGTGACCTATTTGAATTTCCCGCCAAAAGGGAGGCCTCTCATTGGCTGCTTTTGAATTTCCCGCCAAAAGGGAGGCCTCTGATTGGCTGCAGGTCGATTGAGTAATAAACAGTACTTAACTATAGTCCCGTTCCGATACATACAATACTACTTACATAGCTATGTCTACCTGCAGTAGTACATGTAACACACCAAGTGGTCAACATGCACATACAGTAGCTGGTCACAGTGAGGACAGGAGGTATATCAGAGAGGTGTGTATAGGTATAATACTTATCATATTGTATTCACCTTAGTAGCTTTTGCATGATGAATTAAATATTATAGCAATTTTATAATTTTGCACTTTACACTTTGCACTGATGTATTTCAATATTGTGCTTATGCTGTTTCATTTCAATTACAGATTATCTGGATGTCAAACTGTTGTATTGGCCCCCTAGACCCCCTGGAGGCTCCCCGGCCTCCCTGGCGGCTCCCCCGGCCTCCCTGGGGGCTCCCCGGCCTCCCTGGCGGCTCCCTTGGCCTCCCTGGCGGCTCCCCCGGCCTCCCTGGCGGCTCCCCCGGCCTCCCTGGCGGCTCCCCCGGCCTCCCTGGTGGCTTCCCCGGCCTCCCTGGCGGCTCCCTTGGCCTCCCTGGCGGCTTCCCCGGCCTCCCTGGTGGCTTCCCTTGCCTCCCTGGGGGCTCTCCATGGAGGCTGCCATTCAATGATGAAACTGATGAATGAATATCTGATATCAATCCCCTTCCCCGACCACCAAAAAAGATGAAATTGATGTAATAAAAAGAATACCATCCCACTGCATTACATAAATAAGCAGATTTTGATATATTTAATGACATTTAGGTAAATTTTGAAAATGGCAATATCCATTAAAAGGTCATGTAAAAGTCATTAAAATTGCTTAAAATGTGAACTTTTGAAAACCTGCACCTGGATATTGCCATTTGGTTTAATCACCTTTAAGTAAGTTTATCATGGCCTTGAAATTTGGTTTAATCACATTTAGGTAAATTTATCATGGCCTTGAAATTTGGTTTCATCACATTTAGGTAAATTTCCCATGGCCTTGACATTTCGTTTAAGCACCTATAATCACCTTTAGGTAAATATTTTGGTGCATTTTGGTAAACTTAAATATGCCAAAATATACCAAAATTGTGACTTTTGGTATACCAAAATATGCTTAAATGTGAAAGCTTTGACATTTAAGTTTTCCCGGCAAGGTCAATTAAAGGTCATTATAGCTACTTATCTACGACATTTAAGCATATATAATGGCTTTTAGGAAAAACTTAAATGAACTTATATTGAGTGTTTCATGCAGTGATAGCTCTAACACAGACTTTACATCAGGAAAGGACAAAGGGTTTGTTCCCAATTCTCAAATGCAAAGCCTTTGCACACCTTCAGATAACTGTGCCTTTCATCATTGTGCTAAGTCAACATATTTCCTATGTATTTTCAACCAGTCCATTATGCCGATTCTTTATAACTAAATAACTTTAGTGCTATGGGAGAATCACTACACACAGCAGATAAGCCAGCACTAACATGACACTAGTGGGTACTGGCTGGAGCTGTATCCACACATTTGTACTGACCCCTGAGAAGTGTATTAATGCAAGATACCTGTAACCTTTTGGTCTTAATCTTCAATATACAATAATTTATTTCAAATTCAATAACTAATTTCATCCGTTATTGCTTATTTCCTCTTAGCAATTAGATTACAGATTTAATTAATCACTGTAGGTAGGCTAGTTAATTCAATGTGGACTGGGCGGCATGGTCTCAAAGGTTATAGGATTTCAAATTTAAGAGGCCATGGCAAAAAACTTGGAATTTGACAATCATCCGTTGAGGATTTGAAAAGTGAAGAAAGAATCCCAGAAATTAAGTAGCAGTCAACATTTCTGGCCTCCGCAGGAGAAACAAAAATAGTTATAAGGCAAAGTGACCTAGTTTGATTTTGTTTTGAAGCAACTGTACTACTATGCTAATCCAACTCACATGATAAATCTATACCTTATTCTTTACATGGGTTAAATCGTTCAGATCCATGCAAGCTATATTTGTCCTAAAGCATAATTATCAAGGGCTTGCACCATATGAAATGCCATATCCCTTCTCCTCCATCAAACTGCCCTCCCCTCATTTACTTTATGTTCTGTTATTCTCACCATTCTCCATCTCCTCACATAAACTATAGGATATAAAGCTGTGACAGTTTATGGTGGTTACAGTGCAGACTTATTTCCTACACTCATCAGTCGCTGTCATGCCTCACAATGTATGGGAATGATAAAAGGGCCACTCTCACTGATCAAAAACTCACACTGTCCATAGACATGATGTTTTATAGTTAGGAAGAAAAGCCTCATGGATCAAATGGAAACAGAATAGGTCTTTGTCTGGTGAATTCTATGCTTTAATAAACCTACATACTATCACAAAGACTTTAGGCAAGTGAAAAAAACCACAGCATTGTTATTTCTACTGAAGAGTTCTATATTTTAATCAATATCAATGAGAAGAGCTGGGCTCCACTACTATACTATGCAGATCTTTACATGTACTAATAACGACAGGATGATATGCAGAGTTGACAATTTCAGTAAAGCCCGTAGGCAATGAAGGAAGACTGAGTCTGAAGTGCGGTGACGTTGGGTGGCATTTATTCATAATAAGCTGTGGTCAATAGTTGTAACGTTGAATAGTTTATTATAAGACACACATAAGTCCACCTGCCAGCCGCCAAACACGAAGACGAAAAAAAAGAAAAAGAGAAGATCCAGATAATTATTGACTCAGTTAGCTGGGAGTAGGCTAGGTATCCCCGACAATGGAGATGGACGACGGCAACGATCACATCCATGCACCAAACAACATCCGTGACATGTGCTTGTCCAGCTCGATCCTGGAGAAGGATGACCGCTCCAAGTACTCCAGCACCTGCATGCTGCGCCAGTCTCCCAACTCTTGGAGGTCCTGCAATGAAATACCTGCCTCGGCCAGGGCAGATGCGCCCCCGCGGCGCATTGAATGCGATGTCAAGGCAGGCAGGTTAAGCTTGATGCATAGCTTCTTTAACTTAACTGAGAACCACCTGTAGGTGGCATGTTTATGTTTACCACTACATGTATAAGAGAGAATGTGGGAAGATGGAGATTGATATATCACTAGGGCTAGTAACAGATTAACATAATGTGCAACACAGAACTTGGTTGAACCCAACTTTGACATGTATACATGATGGACCCTCTGACGAAACTGGATGGTCTTAGACCGGCGTATCACAAAATGTACACCCCAGTCATGCCTGGCCACGTCACTTAAGGTCAGAGCCAAACCTGGCTCAAACAGGTTGGATTTCCGTAGCAGCGCTCGGAAACCGAGCAGTAGCGCTGCCCAGAAGCATATGTCCTCTGTGGAGGAGAAATCAAGTGTGGCATAAATCAAAGACAAGTGGCGGGGGGTGATAGGGGGTGCCTGGACCTTAGCGTCCCCTAGGGCCCGCTTAATGCCCCCCAAAGTAGACTTAATCCTAAAATCAGTGGGGTCCGGGTGTGGGAACCCATAAGTCTTATGAAGGACCCATAGGGCCGACAAATAATTAATGATGGAGGTGTATGTAAACCTCTCGGCCATGAAGGCAAGATACATAATGACAACATCCACTGAGGCCGGCAGGGGCGGCTCACGTAAGACCCTACAGAAGTCTATATAGTGGTTCCACTGCACCGTCCTGGTCCGTATGGTGTTCTCCGACATCCAGGAGGCCTGGTACCCCCGCGCCTTACCCATCAGCTCAGTCCCTGGAACCAGAAAAAAATGTGAACTCGGGGGGAGGGTGTTTGCCCCTTAATTTGGGGTCAGAGACTCTAGACAGGAAGTCTGGAACCCTGTTACTGTGGGTTGATATGTGAACACTAGTAATCTTAAAACTATAAATGAAGGATAGCCAAAACAGCTCCCTCATCCAGGCCATACAATGCACAGACCTACTTCTACCCGTGTTGAGCATCCTGACCACCTGAGTATTGTCAGACACCACCAATACATTCTGGTTCCCCCAGGTGGCACCCCACCTGATGGCTGAAGCTACCACGGGCCAGACTTCCAACAAGTTTATATCTGGGTCCGTGACAGATTGCAGTTCCACAGGCGGGCCGCACACCTTATCCATAGAGCCAATATGGAGTTCAGAGTGGTTGGTGAAGAATTGCCCCCAACTGCCCAATATGAAGTCCCCATGGGAGGCAATTGCCCCGAACCCGGACATGGATGAATCTGTGGCAATCTTGACGGTGGGTGAACCAGGCAGGATGGCGGACCTGCCATTAAACATGTCAACAAATGAGCACCACCATATAATATCTTCCCGGAACCACTCCGGGAGTGTAACAGGACAGGGGGAGTCTGGGAGTTGTTTGACAAGGTTTATAACTCGCCTGGAGAAGGTCCTCCCCCCCTTGACCACCGTGGAGGCATGAGCTAGATGTCCAGCCAGAGACTCTACCTCCTTCTTGGTTGCGCTGCAACGACTGGAAAACACAGTGACCAAGCCCTGGAGTGCGGACAGCTTGTCATGGGGGAGAGAAAGCTCCATGGCGGTGCTATCAATACATATACCTAGGTAAGTGACCCTCTGGGAGGGCATCACCATCTTGTCATATGCCAGGTGAAAGCCCAGAGACCTCAATAATGCACATAATACATTCAAAGCCAGTTGACACTCCTCAGCGGATTCACCTACAGCTATGTAATCATCCAGGTACCCAAATGTGGCCATGAAGCCCCTGCGTCGCATGGACCTGACCACAAAGTCTGTTATCATTTGAAAGATGAAGGCACTACACCGGGTGCCAAAGGCTAGCCTGTTATCAGTGTAATACTGGACCCCGCCATCCACGGAAGACCACTTGATGCCCTGGTACCTGGAATGATCTGGAAATACAGAAATCGAGCGGTAGGCCGAGGAAATGTCAACTATGGCCATGTAACCCCCAGGTGGGAGAACAGCACACACATCATCAACACTGATAAAATGAAAACGTTCAGTAGTTTCATTCATGTAATTATTGACACTCTGGCCCAGGGGGCGCTTCATATTGACAATAGGCTTAAGCTTACCACTTTTCTTTTTTACAGCACCCAGGCTGTGCACACAGGCACGGGTATAGTGGGCTAAAGAGAGCTTGCCCTCTGTCAGCTGGTCAACAACAATTTTGTCCATCTGTGACTTAAAATCGGGGGAATTAATGCTGCTATAATTAGAGCGCTCATAACTAGCCTCAACATTCTCATCCACAATTCTAAACCCATTTTTTACCCCTTCAAACACGTAGGCGGCGTTGACGTCCTGCCCAACCGGGTGGAGGAAGGCCTCACGGTAGAAGGCACAGGGGTTCATCTGAGAAGTGGTGCCCCCTACAGTGTGCGCGCATGAGCCTATGCACAGGTCGAAAGGTGGCGGCCCCCTGGCTGTCACAATAGTAACTTGGAGAAAAAAGGTCTGCAATAGCAGTATGATTAGACACATCATACAGTTTAACGTCACAAGGTGATGACTTGCAGCACAATGAATAATCAACATCTAGTGGGACATTTCTAGATGAATAGCAAAGTAGACTACATGTATCCTTAGAATCGAACCAACCACCATCTATGGAGTTGAAAGCATCATCGTCGTCAGAATCTAATTGAGAGTACTCTACATTTAGATCTATACTACTGGGAGCAAAACAGCTCTCAGGACATGAGATACGAGACATGGTTAAGTCAGGAAGGCAATCAATAGTCATACAACTGCCCATAGGCTCCAGCCCCACCCCCGAGGCAGGGGTGGGGGGGAGACGGGTGGGGTGGGGGGGAGACGGGTGGGGTGGGCAGCCAGCCCAATTGGGCCAACCGTGCCCACCCCAACACAATCCTCAGTTTGGTTGTCACACACTGCTGGTTCCATATAATCGATAACACTAGACAGAGGGGGAGGTCGCCCCCCCTGCCCTGTGAAGACTGAAAATAAACTAAAGAGCCGGGCACCCGGGCACCACAGGCAGACCACGCTGGCCCATCCGCTACTAACGACCCATGGGCGCCTACTCCATTGTCATTAAGACTGGGGGTTGGCTCTAGGCCGTAGCTCACAAAGTTATTAGTAGTAGTGCATACCTCAGTAGAACCAACAGTGACTGACCCCTATGCTTGGCTGAGGGAGGGGGGTGCACCAGTACAATCAGTGCTCTTATGGGCCCCACTACAAGTAGTACACTGGTGTTTGTGTGGGCAGGGAGTACGGCGGCACGTCCTGCCCACATTCCACCTCCAGCAGTAACCTGCCGGCAAACCTTTGTCAGCCAAATTGGGTTTCCTAGAATTAGCCCGGGGTTTACTGCCCCCATCAAAACCCCAGTCTTGTTTTGGAAGAAGGTTCTCTACCCCCAGATATCGCTTGATCAATTCATCAGGCCCCCACAAATTAAGCTTTCTCCCTGACAGCCAAGTCATACTGAGACAATGCCATTGGTTTATATACCTTTGCCTTCTCAGTAAGGTACCGGGTGTGCTTAACCAGACCATTACATGGGGTTCCCACATGAATTAAATGATCAACCAGACCCAGATTGGCACCTATAATGTCATCAATAGTTCTATCCTGTTCAGATTTGTGGTAACAGAAATAAGGTTCATTGTCAAGATACTTCAACTTACGTCGGCGCATGTCATTTGGATTCGCCTGCTGGACATAAATGACATTGGGAACGGCCCCGGCTACATTAGCCACGTTGCCAACATGGAGGGGACCATGAATCCCCCCATTCCCGGCTGGTGGGTAGTGGTAGAAAGGGTTGTCAGGTGCCGGGCCGGCAGTGCCCGGTGCAGCAGGGGGGGCAGGTGGGGCAGGAGTGGCGTTACCGGGCTGACCACCTACTGACATAGAAGCAAACCTCTCAAGAAGAGAGTTAATCTGTAGTCACTGGGCCTCTATAACATCTAACAATGTTGAGTCCTCCTCTGTGTCTAAACCCCCTGGGACCTGCCCGGCCTCACCTGCATTCCACTGAACAAAATTCTGTCCCTTCATAATATCAGGCAAATAATCACTCACATTGTCCTTAGACTTACCGTCCTTCACCGCTGCCTCCACTGCCAGCCTGTAGTAAGCACAAAGGGATCCTCCTGGACGAGCATGACGGTACCCACAGCCCTTACAGTTGATAGGCTGGGACCCAGTTGGCGAGGCCAACATGGTGCGAGTGTAAATGAAGTCCAGGTGATGTGGAGGCAGCTCGGAGCGGTGTGAGAGGCCTGAGCTCCGGGCGCCGAGTGTTATATACCCCTGCAGACTGGTCACCTGTCCCAATCCTC
This sequence comes from Harmothoe impar, assembly GCA_947462335.1. Taxonomy (NCBI): domain Eukaryota; kingdom Metazoa; phylum Annelida; class Polychaeta; order Phyllodocida; family Polynoidae; genus Harmothoe; species Harmothoe impar. The sequence goes on from OX381714.1 coordinate 68,988,133, forward strand.
AGTGGAGGGGGGCTGGGCACCTGGCCCCGCTCAGGCGTCAGAGACAGGTAGGCATAGTCATTTATACTGCGCTTTACACGCATAATACTGATGTATTATACTTCCTATAATATTTTCACCAATATTTTAACTGTAATATCTTTGATAGAGCCCTGGAAACACCATACCAACTCACAATATGACAATTTTAATTCTCAGTATAAAATACCATGATTTGTCTGGATATTTAAAAAAATTAAATGTCCTTGTAATATGGTGGTTGGCAGAGCCTGCTCTGTGTATGTGCTGCACATCTATGCAGATACACACCACTGCATTGCTGATATCGTGGCTTGATAGAGGCAGATCAGTTACAGGTCCTTTCAGACGACAAGGTAAGGGTCTGCAATAAATATATGGATTATGATACTCTTTGTGGATAAATGGAGACAATTCAACCGTATGTATACATGTATGCACCTGGTCGCAATGTCCTTTTATGGAGAACCTCTTCAGGTGGAGGTGCACCATTCACTGCCTCTTTCACTGGCGATATCAATAGGCTCCACCTCATGAATTATTGAGTGTGTTTGGGCTATATACCCTGCACCCGGAATTGCCTCACTCTAGTGGGAATAAGAGCAATTATATTTATCCCTGGTGAAACATGCTACCCCCAAAACTCTCCAGTGCCTCTAGCAGGCCATCAAAGGCTCCTATCTAAACACACTGTTATCATTGTAAGCATCCTGAATGTTCAGATAAAGGTCAAAACCGCTAGTCTTAAAAACCACAAACTATCTTGATTGTAGACTTGGGACTAAGAAAAGATAATCGATTAATGGCTGTATTGTAATAGTTCGATGTTGAGAGCAGAAAGAGCATGATGTGGTAGGTATTGAGGTGGAGGAGGATAAGTGCTACTACCGATTTATCTCCGGCTGCATTATAAATGCATGACCTGGAATAAGTTACGTCCAAAGAACAATGTACATATCACCCACAAACCAACTCCCATTACTGGCCACCAATTGTCTACTTATTTCCCCACAAGCGAATCTTCAGTTATTTCCCTCAGACCATAGCACTTTAGTGTCTACTTTGGACCAAGGCGGCAGCGGCAGGTTTCATGGAGGTCCCGTCTTGTGGGACGACTGTAGGGCTGACATTCAGCAGCTTGGTTTGTAGCTGTGTGTTATATCTGTTGATCACACATAGAGATGATTATGATACTTGCCTCTACACTAGTGGGTACAGGAGGCAGGTGTAGGCAGTGTGTACACAGGTGTTTATATCCATAGTACTGTTGGCATAGGCCACCATCATGTCCCCCTTAGGAGAAATGATTGTGAAAACCTGTGCTTCCTCAATATGATTCTCTGACTAAAAAAAATATTTCAAATTAAAAAAAGAAGAAGATTTGACCTGATTGATCTCACTGAAAATCACTGCCTGAAATTGAAGTAAATAAAGATATGCAATAAACAGATTAAAAAATAGTGCCATGGTCTGCTGGGCACATCGCACTGCAGCAGACCTGTTAAATCCATATAGATGGGAAATGGACATGTTGTGCTACCATTTATGGCTCTATAGAAATGGATACATATATGCGCCCAGGGAGGAGGTGAGGGGAGATGTTGAGTGCCAATAGGGCAGAGTCCTTACAATTCTGTCCCAATACAAGAAATAAGACTCCTTCTCTGTAGGAAGGTGCTCTGCCTCACAAGTACCCCCTATACACAAGGAGTAGATGCCCATCTGTATGTATATATACACCAACTCAAAGGTCTTTGAAGTAGGATCTGAACCTGGTAATGTATGATGGGATTATTTATATTGTGAAATTCTCATTAGAGAAGGAAAGACAGATTGGGCACTAAAGGATATTCATTTGTACTACTGAAGGCCATTATGAATACAGATAAAAGACCTTTCAATATTGCTTAAGGATAATACTCCTTCATCTTTCACTACGTTGATGCAGTGAAAAGAAAAATTGCAAAGAAAAATATCGCAATGTTTTCTTGGGTTGCTGCTAAAGTTACTGGTTTAGAGTTTCTTGCCAAATTGTTCTTTTAATGCAGCAATTGCAACAATGGCATTTGGAAAATTGAAAACTTGAACACACGGGCCATGTTTCAATGACAGCAATTTCAGCTCTCCAGAAAAAAAGTTCAGTATCAGGTTGATCTTCACTCGATATGTCATTGTGTAATTGATTCATAGACAATCTTTGATTATGTGATTGTGTTATACAAGCATCTGGTTTATTTCAAGATAAACATCTCATGTCTCGGTGCAGTGGTGACATTGCTGTTCATCACACCAAGGACGTTCTTATTTGCATATTAGCTGCTTGGATTTCAGCTCAACATATTCCTTCAGTCCAGCTTTATGCACTACTGGGTGGAAAGACAAATTCAATTACCAAGTGTATCAGTGTTGAGGACACAGGGTGTGAGAGCCTTAATGTATAAAGACCAGAATAGAGGGGAGCAGGTGACAACCACAGCCACCTTCCCCCTTCTGACTCAGTGCACAGCTAGAACTGGCGCCCCGAGCTGCTCTCCACAAATAGAAACAGGGTCACCCTGTCAGAGCCTGTTTAACCATACATGGGTGTCTGCCCCCAGTCCTCATCTCCATACCTAACAGCGTCACCCTGTCAGAGCCTGTTTAACCATACATGGGTGTCTGCCCCCAGTCCTCATCTCCATACCTAACAGCGTCACCCTGTCAGAGCCTGTTTAACCATACATGGGTGTCTGCCCCCAGTCCTCATCTACATACCTAACAGTGTCACCCTGTCAGAGCCTGTTTAACCATACATGGGTGTCTGCCCCCAGTCCTCATCTCCATACTTAACAGGAGGCTGATGTGTGCCCTCATGATGAAAGACTCACTGGGTGGGAATTCAATTAGCGCCTTGTGTATTTATACATGCCTATTCATTGTTTAAGAATCACCAGTCACATTATATTATCCCTACTTGAATAGAAATTGTTTTGACCTTAAGGAGTTGTAATTATCTAACAAAGTGAATATGAAAGTTATCGTAATGGATAGATGCATAATTTGAACTGTCACCCTGAGCTGTATTCTAATAAGTTTTGCAAGAGGAATTAAAATGCATTCTGAAAATGAAGCCCCCATCGAAAATTAAAACTGTTAACCCTCCTGTTAAGACAAAATTGAGTTGTCCCTTAATACTGGCTCAGGTAGTGATGTGATTGAAATCAAAAGCTAAAGTAGATTTGCATATTGTTATAAGACTAGGCTGCACACAAAACAAATTACTGACGCACAATAGGCTACAACTTGATCTGAAGTATACAAACTGGGCGTGCAGGATGAGCAGATGAATATCAAATCAAATCAGAGTCAACTCACACCAAGCTCTATAACAGCTATCATAGAGCACACCCTTTAACTATAAAGAGAGAAACTACTGCAAGTTGAGATCAAACCTATGTTGCGTATGGAGAGGTTTTTGAGCACAAGTTTCCCAGAACAAACAGAGATAACAGGTTCTCGAGCATACCTATTCTACATTACCAAACATAGATGGTGTGAGGTACATTTTATGTGGTAGGCTTGGTCAATATTAAATGCAATCTTGTATGGTAACAAGAACCAGATGTCTAAAGATTTTCTGTCAGTGCAATCTTTGTTGGTGGATGGCCCAGCCCAATATCATAATGGACATGTCCCACCCCAATGGTCATCTAACGCTAGACGTTGGTCTTAATATGGTCACACAGCACCTAGCTATTGACATTATGCTCATAACATTCTGTGTTGAGTCAGTCAAATTGTGGTGGAGTGGAGGAATGGAATGTGGAGACTGTGAAGGACTGGATTTGAAACACTGTAAGCAAGGGGCAAAAGTAGGTGAGTGAGCGTTTGGTGCACTGGAGTTTTCCTAGAACTGTTTTTCCTCAAAATGATTCATACAATTTTATTATCATTATAATATATCTGCTGTAAATATATACCATGCTATTATATAACATGCTTCATCTGCTGATGTGGATGTTATCAGGACGCAGGGTAGAAAATTAAATTATAAAATATTAATCACAAATGCAACTTCTTTTTTATTCAATTTTCTGATCCCTTACTGTTACTGTATACAACCATGTTATGCCAAAACCAACAATCAATTACACAAAATCTACTTTTGTATTTGTTATCTTCTACCCAATAAAATACATTAAAACCAACACAGCGCCTTCTGATAAAGTAATTGATTAACAAAGAGATCTTCACCCCCATTAGCTGTTTTACAAATCCCACTTCCTTTGCCTTTTAAGCTGTGATGCCTGCCTGCATTCTTCATTAATAAAGAATGAAAAATCATTTTAAAATGTTGTTCTTTTTAAGATTCCTTTCCTGAGCCACAATATCTGAATTGTCTTCCATTTCATAGGAACGCATCCACTTTCTTCATTCATTCAATCTTCTTGCTGTTAATTTCAAGCCCATCCCATTTCTTCTCCTTAGGAAAGTTCCCTTTCTGCTCTTGCAATAAGCACATCATCCTTAATAGAATGCCCCAATGTAAGTCATCATGCCTTGCTGCATCCAGTGCCTTCACTTTACATCCACAGAACCAATAACAGTCTCAGTGACATCCCATTTTGACATCAATTATGTCATGAATGTCAGACAACTCTCCCTTGTGGAAGTATATATAAAAAGTAAGGGGAGAGGTGAGATCCTCATTGTCAGGAGCTATGGGGTGCTACATTATAAGGATATAACCATTCTGACAGTAAGAGCATTAAGAAACTTGTAGCCTGTGCTCATTGCTGCAGATCCACTTTGACATGTGAGACACTGGATGTGTGAGTCTCATGTTGCTGAATTATCAATAGAGGAGACCAGGGTAGTAGCGCAGTGCACTGCAATAGGTCAGGCCCCTGGATATCCTGCCCTCACTCCAAAGATGCTCTAGGATGTGTAGCCTTACTACAAAGCATCAACACTGCTCAGGCCAAAAAAAAAAGAAAAGGTGTGTTTCAGGTTACCCAACCCTACCTAGCAAAACAGGGCCAACCCTAGACATTTTTATCCTACTTTGAAAAAAATATGTATATTTTAAGTAATTTTCGGGCTATTGCAGAGTCAATTTGATGGTCCACAAGTCGCCGCCATTGTTGGCAAGTCAGCGCTGAAGTTTGTGAGTGAATTTTTAGGTACTTTTCATGCCATGGGATCAATCTGTCTTTATAAAACAATTTTGAGGCTATTTCAGAGTCAATTTGATAGTCCACGAGTCAACATGGTTGTCAACGAGTCAGCACTTAAGTTTGCAAGTCAGTTTTTGGGTACTTTTCATGCCAAAGTGAAAACAAAAAAATAGTAATAAAAAATAGAAAAATCCGACCTACCCTACCTAGATTTTCAGACTATGTAACCTGAAGCACACCTTTTCTTTTTGGGCCTCAGTACACCATACAGGTGTAGCCCGCTGATCTGTGCAGCTCCTGGCTGAGGTAGTCGATCATACTACCTGTTTCTAACCTGGATTATAGTGATCCTAAGAGAACTATTAACTGCTTTATTAAAATGACCCGCAGATTTGCATATATCAGTACCCATCGTCCATGCATAATCATGGCTACAAAGCCACTGCAAAACATAATGTAGGGTACCAGTTCTTTAAGGTATCTTTATATTGCCGCAGTTTTCATCTTCCCTACACTCAATACCACAGCCCCCCCCTTCTCTCTGTCCCCAAGCTGCAGACCTCACCTGCTTGACCTGTATCTGACCTGGTGGATGGAGTGTACAACAGCAGCAGCAATAGGTGGAACCAGGGACCACTGCAATATGTAAGCCCCCTAAATATCCTGCCCTCACTCACAAGATGTCCAAGGATATGTAGCCCTATACACACAGTATAAACACTAATCAGGACACCATACAGGTATATCCCTGAGAGATTATATACTGCTATGATCGACATATATATGGATATATCAGTATCCATAGTCCATGTATAGTCATAGCTACAAAGCTAATGCATAATGTATGGTACCCGTTCTCTAAGGTATCTTTATATTGCCCTAGTTTCTATTTCCATCTTCCCTTTACTATGGTCCCTAGGCTCCTGACCCCATCTGCTGTACCTGCACCTCAACTAGTGCCCAGAGTGTACAACAGTGGCAGCCACGGGTGGCACCGGGGACCAGCAGAATACCCTTAATGAGGGAGGCCCTCACCAGGTGGCAGCGAAGACCAGCAGAATTACCCTTGAGGAGGGAGGTCCTCACCAGGTGGCAGCTCGTCCTCATGGAGCCAGGTGCCTGAAGAACATACAGGGCATTATGGGGCCTAAAGGGCTCAAATGAGACCTGCAGGGCTTTAATGTGGGATCTGAAGGGTGTAAATGGCATCAATGGGGCCTGTAGGGTATTAATACAGAAGAGGAAAGAATTGGAACTCACTCTGTTATATATTGGTCTACGTTGTGAACATATGGAGAGGTTACATAACATGGCTTATGGCTATGTCTCACGACCTTGAGCCAATGTTTTTGTCTCTGACCGGGTGCCGTCTCTGACCAGGTGTCAGAAAAATGTTTTTTTTTAATGTTAACCTATACTCATATATATATAGGATATGTAAAAACGTTTTGGCAGCTCTTATGTAATTATTATTAGCCTCCTGCTGTTGGTAGAAAATAACTAAACTCCCAAAGTGACATCCGGTCAGAGACGGCACCCGGTCAGAGACGGCACCTGGTCAGAGACACACCCAGTCAGAATCGAAAACATTGGCTCAAGGTCGTGAGACACAGCCTTAACTGGAAATATAACAGGAACAGTTCATTGTTACCGGTATGTTAGTTGTATACAAAGAGGAGGTAATAACCAGTGACCAAATTGGTCATCAAATCACAGTGTGTTATGCTTGATATTTACATTTTTAAAGAATAACATTTCTCTTCCTCGTTTAATAATCGACCTGTATTGCCAGTTTATCTCCAATTCATGCATCAATTAACAGCAGCTGAACTGCTACATCATCAATGATACACGTGCATCTCCCTAAACCCTTATAATAGACAGTCCTCCCCACTGTGTAGCTTTCCATCAGTCAGCCAGCTGACAGCGCCTGGAATTGGCAGATCAGGAGGGAACATCCCATCCTGCTGCACATTGTTTTCCTTACATACTTCCACCACTGGTTCCTATGTGTAAACTATAGCTTATTCACACCATTGGACAAAGTATACTCTTTATTGAGTTGATACTATCAACCATAATAGATATATCCTATGACTATAGTGCAGCTGTGTCTGCCTATGGCAGGTAAGGACCGAAAAAAACGCACGCTCTTCTCAATTTTAGAGGGAGCCATTATATTTACAATACCCATGTCATACCTCATTCAGTCTTACTTCAAGAACTATTCTATAACAGCACATGTAAATTGATGGCCCACTCGGTTAATATATCATGCGTCATCAAATCAGAATTAAATTGAATCATCCTGATGAAGAGTTATAAATAACTCGAAACGTTGATCCCCCCACATTTTGCCTACATCTCATATACTTCAACATTTTAATATGTCAACTCTCAGTAATAAAAGCCATCATTAATTCAATTTGCAGTGTCTGGTTTTGTGTGAAATATCATATCTACAGAATTAAATAAGTTTTTTTTATATCACTGATATGACTTTCCTTGAGTCCCTGTGGTAAATTTCAGCTACGTTGGCTTTAGTTTCCTAATTGCTGGGTTTTGGGTAATTGAGGCATCCATCAGCATTGGTGTGGTGACATAATAATAAGATTTGGTATAAAAGACTTGTTTAGGTAACACATGTTAGTGGTGTAAAGGGTCTATATCACTAAAATGGTATGTTAATTAACTGATTAGGGCACCAGAACATGACTATCCATCATGGGTAGAGATAAATACACCCTTCAACTCCCATTCAGTGGAGGCAGATACGTATTTGCTAATTTAATGTGACTTATCCCACAACCATAAGATCATACCTGGTAATTTAATTGCAAAACCATAAGGGCCAATCTGGTTTTGTTGATAGGAAAACCTTGTCTTGCAACTTCTGCAATGAAAACAGTGCATTTAGTTTGGAGCTGTTAGTGGTGTGCTAGTGGCAGTTGGGCGTAGTGGGGGGGGGGAGCATTTTTCATCAGGGGATAAATATTGTTGCTCTTATTTCAAAGATGGTTAGATGCTTCCCGGTGTAGAGAATACAGCACACTCAATAATTCATGAAAGGGCAGTGTGGCCATGTGTATGAATGTATTGTGTCCATTCCTTATCCCTCCACAAAGAGTATCATGATCCTGATATTCAGTGCATGCCCCTGTATCTTGCCACCTGAATAGTTGTACAGCACAGTCACAGAGCAGCCTCTGTTTGCCACCATACTGTACATGCATAAGGAATCTGATAAAGCAACAGTTTTATACAAATTAGTGGTCATGGTAATATGTATTCTGAGAATTATAATGGTCATATTGTAAGTTGGTATATTTTGTTCAGGGCTCTTTCAATGATACTGCATTTCAAATATTGGTGAAAATATTATTCTGAAATTGTTAACTTAGGATATAATCCTGTCATCTCTAGTACATGTATAGATCTGCATATTATGGAAGTGAACTCACCTAAAACCCTTCTGATAGTATGCAAGTTTGTTGAAGCATAGAATTCATTAAACAAAGACCTACTCTATTTCAATATGATCCATAAGGCTTATCTTCCCAACTATTATACATCATATCTATATGGACGTGGTGTTTTTGATCAGTGAGAGTGGCTTTTTATCATTCCCATACATTGTGAGAGATGACAGTGACTGATGAGTATCGGAGATTAGTCTGTACTGTTACCATAATAAACTGTCACAGCTTTATATCCTATAGTATATGTGAGGAGACGGAGGATGGTGAAAATAACAGACCAAATAGACGAGGGTAGTTTGATGGAGGGGAAGGGATATATTGTTATAGCATTTCATATGGTGTGAGCCAATGGGTATTCATACTTTTGGATAAATACGGCTTGCATGGACTTGAATCATTTAACCCTTGTAAAGAATATTGTATAATTTTTTCATGTAAGTTCTATAAGTTTTTTTGTAAGTTTTTTATAGGCCAGCAATATTGACTACTACTTAATTTTCAGGGGTCTTTCTTTACTTTTCAAATCCTAAACTGATGATTGTCAAATTGCCTGTTTTTACTATGGCCTATTATATTGATATTTATAAAACCTTTAAAACCTTTCCACCCAGTCCAAATTTGATTAGGTAGCTACCCACAGTGTTTAATTAAATATGTAATCTATTACTGAGAGGCAACGAGCAATTATGGATGAAATTCATCATTAGATTTGACACCTATTTTTTTATTCACTGTTTTCATACAATGTTTTGAAGATTAGGACCATAAGGTTACAGGTCTCAATAAAATAGTGTAATATTACTTAATTTGAAATTGTTACCTATATTTAGTGCATGTTGCATCTTCTATAACATTAACAGAAACAACATGGATTTTATATTATTTATTAAAGAATAAACTTGTATAATAGTTTCAAATACCAGTAAAATATATTTATATCACACAATGACGAAAGCCATGGCTATGTGATTGTGCAGAATCACATCATAAAAGAGGAGGAGCCCAGTGTCACATTTTGGTGTAAAGTCTGTGTTAGACCTATAGGATTTAGAATAGTCTGCAAATATTGAAAAGGTTTATCCTGTCTAAAAATGAAAGCCTTGGCTGTCTAGAAGGGTATATAATCCCTCATGGTTTATAAGTCTGATTTTTGAAAAATAAATGGAGTGGACATTAACTACTGATAAGGCTGAGAAATACCCTGGATGTAATACAGAGCAGAGTTTAATATCAGATTTAAGAGCTTAAGAGCTGGTACATGGAGATATTCTGTTTTGTCAGAGGAACAGCTTAAAGGCCCAGTCAGAGAGCTAAAACTGAGTAACTCACCAAGGCTACATCCAGGCGTCATGGTGACAATAGTATATCAAATAATTATGAGGCCCATGCTGTGCTTAAGGGACATGATATGCTTTTCCTATTGGAAGCATCATGTACTTAGCAGATTAGGTTGTCCCCTTACACATAATTAAGCTGGAAGATTAAGACTGATAATGATTTACCCCCCCCCTATTTAAGTGTCATCTTTTATTGATTTAGGCAATGTGCAACGCAGGCAGTGATGTGTTTTCAAATCTGAAACTAAAGTAGATCTATGTTCTGCTGTTGTGACCTGGAGGACAAACATGGATTGTAAAAGATCAGCGGGTGAAAGTAAAGCCTGACTGATTGGTCCTCATGCAGGTAGCGATGCTTGTTTACCTGTTAGCAGTAAAACTGTTGATTATGTAATTCCAGCTGAAGTAGTTGGCGTTGTTGATTGCCTAGAAAGCGTGCCTGTTGTGAAGAAAGATTGTTTTGACGCCGATACCAAATCTAGGTCGCGCGACTCCGAAAATGTTTACGATGAAGTCGTCGATGATTATTTTTGTATAAATGGTTTCGATCAAATTGTGAACCCACAATGGGTCAATATGTGTCAAGTGGATGATGTTGAGTTGGGGAAAAATCCGGGGGTGGATAGTTTATCACCAAATGTAGAGTTTCCGATTTATTCGGAAATTCAAGGTCTACGCATATCTAGAATGGGCGTCGCGCAACGTGTTGTGATCCAAGATGGCGGCGCCTGTGTGGAAATTTCCGAAAACAGTTCTGATTATTGGGAAAATCTCCCGGAATATGTCTCAATAGACAATACTCGTCAACCATGTATCAGCTTCAGCAAAATCTACGATAGCGAGATACCAGTAGCTGTGCTGGATGTAGGTATAGACTGTTATTTACCTGTTTTCCAGGGCTGTATTGAGGGGGTCTGTACTTGTAGTTATGTTCTATGCGGCGCCCCATGTCAACTTCATCCTTGCCGGTTCGCTGCTGCTGTCTTAGCCTTTGGCTTAGATGTCAGTAGTGATGATATGTACGTTCTCACAAGTGTTTGCAGGGGGGTACGCATTGTAGACAAAGGTTGTAATTCAAATTACATAATTATTCTTCAATTTTGGAAAAAAGTGCTCGTCAGGAAATGACTGAAAATGTGTTAACAGAGACTGCTCAAGGCAAGGTTAGACGGGTCACTGTTCCTCCTCAATGTATTCATGCTCTAGGGGCTGTTCGTAAACCAAATGGTACACTAAGACCGATTACTGACTGTTCACAACCTGAGGATGTTAGCATCAATACATGTATGGGAACAACTTGTGAGAAATTCCATTATAAGACTATCGACACAGTGGTGAATGTGATGGACTGATGGCTGTCAGTGATATCGCCAGCACCTACAGGGCAGTACATATCCTACCAGCCCACAGAACTTTTCAAGGGTTTTAGTGGGACACAGGTGATGGTCCCCACTTCTACGAGGATATCAGACTTTGTTTTGGGATACGTTGTGCTCCATACGCCTTCACTAAGATTTCTGACTTTGTAGTCAAGTGTTGCCAGAAACAGGGGGTGTACAAGTGTGTCAATTACCTTGATGATTTTGTAGTATTGAATGACTCCCTCACAAGCTGTAGTAATTCACAGGAAATGCTGCACAACATGTTGTTCAATTTTGGGTTTGAGGTTAAAACAGATAAGGTTACAACTCCAAACACCAATTTCAAGTATTTGGGAATCTGGGTCGATACCGAGGATATGACTCTCTCAATAGGTGAGGACAAGCTAGCACGCGTTAAGTCTGGGGTGCTGGGATTGTTAGACAAATCAGAGTGTTCTAGAAAGGAATTGGAAGAATTGTTGGGGTTGCTCGCACATTGCGCGACTGTTGTGAAAGGGGGGAGAACCTTTGCTAGACGTGTGTATAATGTTCTCAGAGATGCCACTGACAATATAGTTAAGTTAGATGAAGGTATTCGTCAAGACCTCATCTGGTGGAGTGCTTTCACCCAATGGTTCAATGGCAAGGCAAAGGTGCTGGGACTCAAGGAAGAACCATTAGAACTGTACACAGACGCCTCCAAGTTTGGGTTTGGGGCGTATGAAACTTCACGTTATTTTTGGGGGGCGTGGATAAAACCTCCTAGGAACTGTTGTCATTATGAGCCTCCGCCTGTGGTCGAAGTTTTTGATGACCACATAAATGTAACTGAACTGTGGCCGGTAGTGGTGGCGGCTCATTGTTGGGGCGCCACCTGGAGGGGCAGACGCATATATGTAGTCACGGATAATACTCAAGTCCAACATGCTTTGAATACCGGTAGAAGCAGGAATGCCAGCACTATGGCTTGGCTCCGGGAACTATTCTGGGTGTCTGCCTTCTACAACATTGACTTTCAAGCGGCCCGCATATCTTCTGTTGACAACGTGTTGGCGGATTCTTTATCTCGTCTAAATAATGTGGATTGTATTGAGATTTGTAGCTCAATCTTACATGACTTCTATAATTGTTGCAGAGCTGAAGTTACTTCATGGTGAATGGGCGGACATCAAGGAATTGTGTTGGTCTGCCAACACTTACAAGTCAAGACGCAGTCAGTGGCGACGCTACAGCAACTTCTGTGTGGAATATAATTTACGACATCTACCTTCAACTCCTGAGACAGTCTGCTTATTCGTGACTTACTTATCAAGGTCATGCTGCTATGTTACAATTATCAACTACATATCGGGCCTATGGGCGTTGCATGATTACTGGGGAATTGTGCACGTAGATCCATCCATGTTCATCATAAAAGCCACGCTTATGGGTGCAAAACGCCTGCTAGGCTGTGAGACTGTCCAAGCACCGCCCTTGTCTCCAGATGACATGTCAAGGATTGGGCGTGTTTTGGTATTGACAAACTTCAACGACTTGCAGTTGTGGGCAGCCATGACCCTGTCATACCGCTGCCTGCTCAGAGTCAGTCACATAACTGCCTCTCCTCATACTCTTCTGGCCAAAGACATTGTCTTCACAGAGGGGGGCATGGACGTCACTATCAGGTCTTCCAAGACAGTTCAGTTTAAGGAAAAGGTGCAAGTGATTCCTGTTGTCCAGTCTGTGGGCTCAAGTCTATGCCCTTGTGCCTACCTCAAGAGTTATCTTAACCAAGCAAGGCTGACGGAAAATCAGTCCTTGTTTCCCTTCAGCTACTCAAGCTTCTCTACGGTCTTCAAGAAAGCCTGTGTACGTGCCGGGCTTAAAGGAAACTACACAACACATAGTATGTGCCGAGGGTCGGCCAGAGAATTATGGTAACCCCATGTTTAGTAGGTCGCTTGAGTTCTGGGAAAACACGTCTATTACACAAAGCTCATGGTGATCTCAATCCCATCCTCCACCACTCCACTATAACTTGCAGAATGTCATGAGCATCATGTCAATAACTGGCTTTGGTTAAGTGACGTGTGTGCATAGTGAGGCTGACAACTTACATTACATGGCCGACCGGGCGACCCATATCATCCACCAGCAAAGATTGCACTGACAGAAAATCATTGAGAATCTGTATCTTGTTACCAGATCCAACTCTCTACTGGTCCACCCCTCCAACCCTCCTCGGTACAGAATGTAATAAGCATAATGTCAATAGCTGACTTCGGTTAAGTGACGTGTGACCCTAGTCAGGCTGACATCTTACATTACATGGCAGACCGGGTGACCCATGTCCATTATGAGCACGGGATGGTTGGCCGACAGGTAGGATTGCTCTGACAGAAAATCTTTAACATCTGTATCTTGTTACAGTAAACACATTCTGTTATTGATTGACACCACAGTAAAGGCAGTGACCTACACTACCTCTGATGGGGGATACTATTTGCAATCTCCATCTTATCGTTGAATTATCACAATCATAAGTATTGAACTAATGAAAAATAGCTTCAGATTACTTTTGCTTGTAGCCTCAATGATATCTGAAAAAAAAGTCTTTTCTGTGCGAAGGTGTGAGGACCCGACCGGGCACGCATCCGGGCCGAATGGTGTTCCAGCCCAGGACGTTTCATAGGATAAAATAATATCTTCTCCACGCTGAAATGCACTTATTTATGAAACGTCATGAGTCTATTTTATATGGGTCACAAGCCATGTTTACTAGGTAGCTGTAGTTCTGGGAAAATATGTCTATTACACAAAGTGATGTGTGTGCATAGTGAGACTGACAACTTACATTACATGGCAGACCGGGCGACCCATATCATCCACCAGCAAAGATTACACTGACAGAAAATCATTGAAAATCTGTATCTTGTTACCAGATCCAACTCTCTACTGGTCCACCCCTCCAACCCTCCTCGGTACAGAATGTCACAAGCATAATGTCAATAGCTGACTTAGGTTAAGTGACGTGTGACCAGAGTCAGGCTGACATCTTACATTACATGGCAGGCCGGGTGACCCATGTCCTTTATGAGTATGGGATGGTCGTCCAACAGGTAGGATTGCTCTGACAGAAAATCTTTAAACATCTGCATCTTGTTACAGTAAACACATTCTGTTATTGATTGACACCACAGTAAAGGCGCTAACCTACACTACCTCTGATGGGGATTACTCTTTGCTATTGCCATCTCACAGTTGAATTCTCTGTGCTTATTTTCACTATAGCACTGCAGAATTGAATTAATCAAAAATAGTTTTAGATTACGTTTTGCTTGTAGGCACTGAAGGTAATAAACACACTTGACAAAATATTACTTGCTCATCTGCTCTGCATCTGAGTGTCATGCATCATGATAACAAAGAATGTATACAGGAAACATGTCTTTCCTATTCATGTAGTCTCCTCATTTTCTTTTGCATCCTGTGCCCTTCAAATCAGAATGAGGGAGTACAAATCTGCTTTGGTTTATGATTTCAAACACATCACTCTCTGTCTAATCCAATACTAAAGGATTCAACAACTCAACTTAGGCCTTTACAGGAGGGATGTACATGTTTTACCTATAATGGAGGCTACATTTCAAAAGGTCAAAATCCTTTAGAATAATTATGTAAAGAGTGAAAATAAGCTGCTAAGCGTATAATTCCCTCATTTAATACAACTTAATCTCTTTGGAACACTTGTCAAAGATACAGAGAATATATATCATTCAGAAGTTATTATCATCTACAGTCTATTAGATCTGGATCTGGATGTTTAACCTTTCAGGATTGCAGAATGCCTCATGTCTTCATTTGCTTAGAGTATTTCACTTAGATTATTTCACTATGTATTTGACAAATTATGAATGTTAGTATATCTTTTTCAATCTTTATTGCATCTCATGTAGTTAATTTTATTGCTTCTATTAAATGAAGACAATATGTGTTTACTTGACCCTAAACCTCATTTTGTTCACTTTCTACTTCTTTCACTGATGCTACTGCTAACGTTCTGTCCTCTCCCACTGAAAGCATTGGCAGACAGTGTGTGTGGAGCAGGTAGTATCTGATTTACCCTACAGTGTATATAGATCTTGTATGTTAGACAGATGCACATTACAGGCCTGCACAGAGCCGCCCTATGCCAATACCCTGGGGGAAAGCCGGGTTGTGAATGTGTGACTGAGACTTTGTGTTGTTCCTATCGACCCTCGTCCCTTTTGCAGTATCTCCATTTCAGTGTACTTAAAAGCTTATACATGTCGTGGGCGTCTCTTTTGCGCTCTGTGACATGTTCCCTGTCTGAAATCGTTGTTTTTTCTTTTGAGTATTCTTTGATATCCAGGGTTCACATATTTTTTACCAGTATATTGAAGTGGTACAATACATATGTATGCGGTATAAGAAATATATCAGTATCCACCAGTGTAATACATTGAAGCTAACTAAAACCTCAGAAAAACAGCTTTCTTATAGACACAAGAAATAGATACTAAATCAGCCGAGGGGTAGGAAGGGTATAGGAAGATGGCATGGCTTGTGAGCAGTTATCCTGGAGTCAATTGTCCTGGGGCTAGTTGCCCTGAAACATTTGTCTTGGGGGAGTCACTGGGCGAAGTTACTGAGTCAATATTTTAGCATAAGAGGACTCTGGGGAAGACATTTGGGAACAGTTCCATAGAGCAGCACCTGTCTGGTCACCATGGGGTGTGGTAGATGTCACAGTGACATAGATGCATCAGGCTAGGGGGCAGCACTAGGGGTATTGGTGATGGGGGCATGGCAGGATGAAGTGATGTATTTTGCTGTGTAATCACTCTTCACGTTTTATCCATGAGGTGTATTATAGAAGGGGTGACATGGCTATGACAGAATAGAGATATGGGGTTACAGATTTCTGTCCAATCGCTCTTTGCATGAGGATTAGAGACAGATGAGTCACCTCAGGGTTCACCCTTTACCCCTTTAACACAGCACCCACCCACCTATCAATACCCTGCCCCGGGGCACGCTATGAGGCTAACCACCCTGTACACAAGTAGAGGCTGTAGGAGGCCTTATGTATTGATTACAGCAAGGTTTATATTACATCGAGCTCAGGCCATGCATGTAAAACCTGTATAAAGAGTTCTAATGTGTGTCTGTTTAGTATCCAAGAATATTGTATATTACACCTGTTTCTTTCATGTTTTCAGATTGTTAACCTCTTTCTGTATTCCTCTAATCCCTTTGGAGATAGGAGTGCACAATATGATTTGTACTACATAAGATAAGTTTATTCCATTGCTTCCTACCTCTTCATCCCAGCTTTTTGAGAGGACTTCCTTTTAGCTATTGGCTTAAAGATATGTGGATGAAGATAAAAATGAAAGAAATGCCATGCTAAACAAGGATTATGTTTCTATGTGTTATGTATATCAGTGCTATAAACATGTAGTGGGGCAGGGAAGCTGGGATCTAGTGGTGGTTTACAATGGCCATGCATGTGATATCTGACTTGAGCTGACAAAGACTCCAGATTGAGATCCCAGATCGTTCAGATGTTGTATCAGTCAAAAATGTGTTAAAACACTACACATTAGTCTGTTATTTATTCAGTGAGTTATTGTCAGTTGATTAGGTATTCATATCTCAGCAGGCGGCCAGTCTGACAATTAAGCGATAGTCCAAGGTGAACTAAATTTACCTTAATTGATATTCAGCACACCAACTCACAACAACATGTAGCAGAGATCCCCCAGACAGGTACAGCTCCCCACCTCCACTCCCCTTAAGCCTGCCCTTACCCATTACCGTACTACCTGTACCTTTAGTCCCTTAGGTACATGAAGTACTTTTTCCCCCTTGCGCTTCTGGTCCATTTCTTTTCTGTCCTCTTCCTCTCCAAACCACCCATCGATTGCCACACACCCCAATCATTCCCACACCACCCACCCATTGTCACACCACCCACCCACTGTCACAACCCCTAACCATTCCCCCCCTAACCATTCCCACACCACCCACCCATTCACGCACCACCGACCCATTCCCATACCCCCCAACGATTCCCACACCACCCACCCATTCCCACACCATCCACCCATTCCCACACCACCCACCCATTGCCGCACCACCCACTCGATTCCAACACCACCCACCCTTTGTCACACCCCCCACCTATTCCCACACCCCCCACCCATTCACACTCCATCCACCTTCTTCCTTATCCCCCTCTCCCCCTCACAGCCCCCTTCTGTGTGTGCAGTGAGTTGGAGATGCCACCGAGGCCCCATGCCTCACCTTGCCGCTACTTTGTATTCTGTCCTCCAACCTGTAGGGGGGTAGGTACAGGGTGGGTCAGGCTGAGATTTCAGTGACTGTTTTTGGTTTCAACTCCTACTACCCTCTGTGTATGTACTGTGATAGAAAAGCTGTTCAGGTCCTCACATGTCACCTTGCAGCTACTCTGTATTCTGAATCATCCTCCAAGGCTGGGACATGCAGGGAGGGAGGTAGGGGTAGGGTGAATCCACCTTCCAGATCTCTTTCTCCACCTACCCTTTTATAATGTGTATGTAGTGAGTTAGAGATGCTGTTTGGGTCCCATGTGTCCCCTAGAGTCACTCTGTATTCTACTGCATCCTCAATCCAGAGAGGGTAGGTAGGCAGTGAGGATTTAGATAAATATTTTCTTTCAATGACATTTGCAGAAGTATGCCTCTAAGAATCACTTTGGTTCACCCACAGGCATAGGGGCTCTATTAATATTCCTCAGAGTAAATGTGCCATATTCTTGGAAACATATATTAGCATAATGTTTATGCCCTGAGCCAAAGTCAACTTTCCCATTACTACTTGGTCTGCCTTAAGCACACAGGCTGGAAAGCTGTAGCTAGTAGTATAGAGACATATACCATGGCCACAGGCATAAACAGGCCCACTATTATCAATGTTACATTATAAACTTTCTGTTAGATCCAGGGTGGACTACAAGGCATTACTGCTTTCTGGTTGATGTGTACAATGGGTGGTACTGATGAATCATATTTTCCCTGGACTATGATATGGTGCACTTTGAGCTACACACCCCTGGACAATATCCAGAGCTGGTGGTTTTAATCAACCACATCCTCCATTTCCCCACAGATAGAGATAAAGTAGTGAAAAGTCCCAGACCCCTTTCCCCATCTTGTAGATACACTTTAATCTATGCTTGTCTTTATCTTCCCCTCATGTCATCCACGCTCATACGACTGGAAGCTGTGCATTTTATCATCCAGATCATCCAGTTCTCTATCAGACAGAGTGACCTTTTTTCTAACAGTCCCAACCACACTTTCCTACTCTGTAGCCTCTGGTCAAACATCTTGACTTTGTGATGTTGATCCTAACTTCCCTTTCAATCTCTCTGAAAGTTGTCTCCATTGAGAGAGAGCATTAGTAGACCACTCCCCTCCTATGTATATAGATTTTATGCATTAGATACACTACACAGGCCAACACATAGCAGCCCTACGTCAATACTCTCCTGGGGGATGCGAGGTGTACATTACTGTGACTTTGTGCTTTTATTGACCAGCCTTCCTTTGCTTCTCACACGATTCCATTTTAGTGTCCATAATAGCTGGCACATGTAGGTCTGTTTTGGCCCTTTATAATTATATAGATTGTTTTAAGCTTTATGCACTGTTGTTTTCCCTACCTGGTTTGTTGCATATGATTCATTCAATTCTTTCCTCTGTTTTTGGCTGTATTGAAAAGCAACTTGATAACTTTTTTTTAATTGCAACTTTGGTGGGCTTCTGCGCATCCCTACCAACCAGGCACACACCCTAGCAGGCCTGGCAAATCCTATCTTTATTCCCTTGAAGGGGAAAAATAGAACGAGGGCTTTTTCCCCCTTGATTCTGGGGCACCATACATGTAATATTAGGCTCAATCATGAAATTCAATTTGCTGATATCTAACCATTATTTGCGGATAATGGTTACTTCATAGACAGGTAGACAATACAGTAGGCTAGGTATATGTGGATGGGCTTTTATATCAGTTTTATATTCCGTGATTTATAATGATTTGAAATGCAAAATCTGGCCGAAATAAGGTACATTATATGGGGATTACCCCCCCCCCCCCCCCCTCACCCCTCCCTCACCACCCCACTGGGAGAATCCCCCTTGGTGGCAAAAGCCCCCTTGGAGGTGCGGACCGGCGGCGGCCCTTATCTCTTATCTCTGCAGAGATAAGGGCTGAGCGTCCACATAGGGGCTATCTTAAGTGAGGGGAGATTTCCCCATGCTGGTTAAAATGCCCAGGAAGGGTTTTCTACCTGTATTGGGGAAATCCCGGGATTTTCCTAGCCTGCCTAGTGTGTAAATAACAAACTACCATGACCCCTACGTCAAGGCGTTACACATAAGGGGGCCTGGTCACCCATACTCTGCTATATACACATATAACTGCTCTGCCCTTACGTAGAATTGAAAAGCACCCTCGCTATGTGATACTTTGGTCAAATTACAATTTTAAACTACAGTTACAACTTAATATTCCTCTATGAATTGTATAAATTACATCTTGATTACAGGTACAGGTTATTATATGGAGTCATGGGGAGTTAAGATGACAGAACAGTTTCATTTCTTTACAGTGTCAAGGCCTGCAGTTCAACATACCTGGGTCACCAATAATGCTGAAGGGGTCAGAACCGTCACCTGCTCCTGGTATATATGGGAGGGATATTTAGTGTTGAGTTCCAGCTTCCGGTATGTGGCAAGCAATTCCAGATGGAGGGTAACTGACAGAGATAAAAGAAGCAAATGGGAAGAAGGGGCTATTTAATGAAGGATTTAAATAGAAAAAGGTATTTGACACTGAAATCTGAAGTGTAGTAAAGATACATTTTAACTTAAAGCTGCACTTTAGTGTATAAATCCGGTGACATGAGCAGAAAGTGCTTTCATTGAAACACAGTTTGTCTGTTTTTCAATTCTCTGTGATTTATTCCAACAGTTGACACTTCCTCCATAAAACAGCAATTTGGCAGGAAACTCTGATTCTGTAACTTCAGCAGCAACCGCAGAAACAATGTCAGCTCACATGTTTTACCTCAATTTCACTTTCCCGATGAATAAAAAATAAAGTCTGTTGCTGGAGTGAAAAACATTTAAGATTCTTACGGGAAATGGGTGGATGAGCCTTAGTGTCAACACTATTGACAGGGCAGTTTATAAATCATTAAATGCCTTGAATATATATTGAAAGATCTTTCCTTCTCTGATGGGAATTACAGAGCATATATAAACCCATTGATAATCAGAACTATGTTACAGACAGCCATGGTCAGAACCTCCTTCAGCCATCACTGAGTGTACTAATACATATAGATGGCCATCTACTCCTTAGTAATTGTCAGGCAGATCACCCACCCAAGGAGTCTTGTTACCAGCATCCAGACAGGATTGTCCCCTTCTCCGCTTTAACCATAGCCACACCTACATAGCCAGTGGTCAAGATAGTGAAACCCTGTACCCGCCCGGGGATTTTGTAACACCCTTTTTTCTTGATACCTATGTATATAAGCTATACTAATCCACTTGTCAGCACTTGATTCATGGGTGGGTGTGACCGTGAGGGTGGTAGCATGTTCAGAATCTTATCAATTTCTAGGATCCCTCCCGACCACTTATTTATGGTCACTGCTTCCTCAATAATTAAGTTAGGAATGTCAGACTAGAACCAAATTGAAGCCCAAAGATAGCCCATCAACTCCAATGCCTAATATTATAATTATCTCATGGGCATATATTAAATATTCGTGAATATTTTGATTTTTTATTTGAAAAAATTCACAATATTTGACTTACACAATGACTAAACCACAAATAAAACAAGTTTAAGTTCTAGTAGTTGGTCTTTAATTGAATTGTGGTATGTCTAGCTGCAGGAAAAAAGGGGTTGTTGCATTATGACCTTATTCATTATGTATGGCATTGGCTGGTTACAAATTGTATTCATTAATTTGGAGATATCAGCGGATATCCTTAATATTTGAGATAAAAACACAAAACTGGTACTAAGTTGTAGCTCATGGCATGCCTCTCATGCCAGAATAGACATATGTTGATTATCCTAAATATATACTCATTAATATTCATGAAAATGGTATTTTCAGCGCACAGCGACTGTCGACCTGGGAAATTCTAAAACTAGCATTTCAAGAATGTGATAAGCTAAACTTTAAAGGACAAAGAAGAGTTTAACTAAATTTTTTCAATATTGCAAGAGAAAAAAGATTTGCATGCAACTCATATTTTTATTAGACTTGCGATTTTAGATATCTCATACAAAAGTCAGGTAAGGGACATATACCAAAACACTGGATAGATTATATAGCAAAGCACCTTGTTTCATTTTGATTAATTTCTATAGATATCAATTATCATACTAATAAGATCATTGATCTAGATCATTGAAGAACTTTTAATATATACTTAACAATATCAATGTACCAGAAAATAGGAAATATGTCCTATGATTTAAAAATGTGATTAAGTAAAAACTGAGCCTTCTTCCAGCCATCTGTGTGTTTGATGTACCCCGGCCTTTGTAAAGTGTCATGAGAGCCCCCATGGAATACCATTGGTATGAACTTTTCATTTCCACTTTGAATACAACAACACTGGAATAGGCCGTGGCCCTGAGAGCATCCTGGACGATTTATGCTGACCAGTTCTGAACAGCTGGACAAGAGTTGTTATGAGTTTACTCTGACCACAACAGGCCACATTTTCAAAAACACTCTCAGATTTTTTTAGTGTTTTCTGATAAGACAAGTCTTCAATTTATTTCTATTCAGTAATCCTAAATCTCTTAAAGTGCCGCAGCATGAGAGACAAAGTAGTGGGGAGGGGAGAGAAGAGGGCTGTGAATGGACAGGGTGGAAACAGAAAAAGAACATGAAGAACGAAAAAGAACATGAAGAATAAGAAACAGTACAGGTTCACAAAACATGGAAGACATCATGTGTGTCAGACCTTCACCTTATTCCCTACTTCTGAATATAAGCCACAGGCTGGAGTCTATGCCTGTACCCACTCCACCACACCACCCCTTCACCCCTCCATGGCCTCAGTGCAACATTATGTCAATAGCTGACTTAGGTTAAGTGACGTGTGACCCTAGTCAGGCTGACATGTAACATTACATGGCAGACCGGGTGACCCATGTCTAATATGTGCAGGGAGATGGCCGTGCACCATAAAGATTGGTCTGACAGAAAATCTTTAAACATCTGTATTTTGTTACAGGAAGTCTACAGCTGAGCTGGTAATGTAGGAAACGTCTGACAGGGCACCATTTTCCCACTTTCTACCTTCCTGTGTGGAAAGTCTTTATAAAAAATAAATGTTTGATGCTCTACATCACAAGCTGTTTTATCATTCAGTGTGAGTCGAGGGTTTCACTTCATACAATCCCCCTACACTGAAACAATTCTACATAGCCTCCCTTTGCTTAGGCATTCTATGACATCTATCTATATTCATCAATTTGATGAAAACTACATCAGATATTGTATACTTCTTTCCTACATAGCCATCTCAATTTGGGTTCAGTGATTTGTTAAAAGCTATTTGGACTCTTTGTAGGAATTTGTAGGCAACAAAAGGGGCTGGCATCCATTTAGGCTCCCTAGATGTTGTTACTCTGTGTGTCTTTGAAGTAAGAGTAAGCAGAAACAAATTTACTTCAGTTTCTTATATTAAACACCTCATTGTCTACATAAAGCCTTGCCTAAGCCGATAAAAAGAGATTTATACGTTATTCAACTTTTATCAACTTTTTTAGGTTTAGTGTGAAGCCTCCTGGTAGATGCGATTGAATGTATTGTGTGTGCACGGGCACTCATAAGGAATCTCTCATTTTACACTGCGTTCAGATTGCCAGTATTTGAATCCCTAGAGGTTGAGTGTGAGCCTCTCGGTTGACTCAATTAAATGTTCTAAAATGAATCTGAGTATGTACTCTTATTGTCACGGAAACTAGCATTGCATCATGATTGCACTACTGCATCAATGTATACATGTATGAACTGAACTCTCATCCACTACAAGCTCAGGTTATCTGTAATTGAATCCTAGGAGGTTTAGTGTGAGCCTCTTGGTAGATGCAATTAAATGTTTAAGTGTACAAATATTACTTGACGGTACTACTAGATTACTATCTCCGGCATGAGTGACAATTTAATTATCAACAAAGTATATGTTGCCTTAATTCAGCATCCTAAGAGGTTTAGTGTGAGCCTCTCGGTAGATGCAATTAAGTACAAGTATTTTGTACCTCTGGGTAGATACATACCATTTGTGCACTTTTGAGGAATATTTGATGTTTGAGCGATTGTGAAATGTTGTCTGCAGCTGAATCCTGGGAGGTTTAGTGTGAGCCTCCTGGTTGATATAGCTGCCTACAACATCGTAAAAAATACTAGACATCACTAAGCTACCATGTCTATAATAGTTGAATCCACTGATTGACGTATTGACATATTGACATTTTGATAAGACACTCATCATAATCAAACTACCTACGTCATCCAACCATGTATGATCTTACTCTGAACAGTACATAAAGATACAGTCACAAGTTAAGAATCACTAGTCATCTTTTTATAATGATTTAGTTTTAAATCAATAACTATATCATGTTATCCGAAGTTGAACGGTATTATCTCTAAAATTATTGTCACTAAATTGAAAAATCTTTTCCAAACAGATTTCATAGCCCACCAAGTTAGCATGTTTACTATTAATATCAATATTATCTCGTATTTATTTATCTATTTATTTATCCATGTATTTTTTCCCTTAGTCATTTATTCATCTATACATTCTTTTTTCTTTGGTTTTCGCCAAGATCGCACCCTAAACCCGGGGACTTCTTACTCTATAGATAAACCCACAAGTTAGCCTAAAATGGGAGGGGGGTCGAGGTCAGGTTCTATAGCTCAAAAGCAGCTATGGCCTGCCCTTGTCTATGTACTACGATGTTCCCGTGTGGTACATGACCTAGTTTTAAGAAGGCATGAATATGTCTCACACTATGTAAATATCAAATTCCGCACTCATTCTGTAAATTATCGCCTGAATATGATATTTTTAGGGACCAGTCCTGATGGCTCTTAGTCTCCAGGACTTTAGGAAACAAAAGGGATTGGTCTTCTCAGCCATGAACTGTAGGAGTTTTGAAGGAAAGAAGGAACAAATTTATAAATTACTAGGTAGAAGTAATGTCATGTGTCTCAATGAGACGTGGCTGAAGAGCCCACTCAACACGGGAATGCTCAATATACCTGGCAGGGTATTATACAGGCATGACAGAAATCATAAACGAGCAGGGGGAGTAGCAATCAGTGTGACTTCTAATGTAGCCCGGTACTGCACCCTAGTTGAGGAACTAACAATCATCACCAGCCATTATGAATCTTTAGCAATAGTATTGTCACTACCCGGTGAAAAACAAATGTTGATTGTCAGTCTTTATAGGATCCCTAAGAAAAATGCCGCTACTTATAAATGTTTCATTGATTATTTGACAATGATGTGAGTAATGGCAGGCATGAGACATGGATTTTAGGTGACATCAATTTGAATATGAATGATGAGGACTGTAGTGGCAGTGAGCAATTTAGGGATCAGTGTAAGAATATGGGTTGGAAAATATTAATTAGTGCTACAACTAGACCTTTTAGTGGCACTTGTATTGACAATATTGTAACTAATCTTAAATGCCTTGCTGTCTGATCATGTACCTGTGTTCGCAAGGCGGGGTGATATCACACCTGTTACTGAGTCGGCAGTCTATAAGGGTCGTGATTATAGGGGCTATAGAGAGAATGATTTCCTGTCTCACTTGAAATTACACAGTTGGGAAAATTTTCTGTCCTCATCTGATGACCCTGATTCCCTCTGGGAAAGTTTCTTAGAGCCTATTGAGTCATATTTAGACAAATACTGCCCGTATATTGAGAGGGTTATAAAGGATAGACACAAAGTTGGATGAATGAAGAAATTATGGATGTAATTTTTGAGAGGGAAACCTGGCTAAGTATTTACAGGGTGGAAGGTCTACCATCTCAAAAGGAGGCCATTAAGGAATGCAGACGTAAAATAGACAAAATGTCTAAAGCTGCAAAAAAAGGGGGGATCACTGGAGAATTAGACCAAAATTATGCCAACCCTAGACAATTTTGGAAGCACATCAATCAACTATTTGATTGTGGCGGGGAAGTTATTTATCCGGATCTAAAGGACATAGAGACTGGTCAAAAGTTAAAAACTGATGATGCTGCGAAATACATCAATGATTACTTCAGTGGCATTGGTGAAAAATTACACACAAAAATTGTGGGCGAGGAACAAAAGTTGTCAGATAATAATGAACGAATATCAGAGGCCAATTATCTATATAAAGATATTCCCAAATTAACTATTTCTATATGGTCTGTCTATTACACTATTAAAGATTTAGATAAATATAAATCCTCAGGTATTGAGGGTATTAGGTGTGATATACTTATTGCAGCCCTGTTGTGTCTTCTAGATCAATCTACCCATTTATGTCAAGTAAGTGTAGACACTGGCATATTTTCAAAAATTTGGGTGACGCGTTAGTAAAACCTTTACCCAAAGACGGTGACTTGAGTGACATGAGGAAACTGGCGGCCAATCTCATTGTTACCTGTAACCTCTAAGGTACTAGAAAAAATAATATACAATTTTTTGAGTGATCAAATGACGCAAAGTGGTAATATCAGTGAAAACCAGTATGGCTATAAAAGAGGTTCAGGGACTGGAGATGCCACTTTTGATTTGGTCAATGAGCTGTACAGTTATAGAAACAACGGTCCTATAGGTGGTGCACTGTTTGTTGACTTCACTAAGGCCTTTGATAGCGTAATACACTAGAAACTTCTAAGAAAAATTGCTGATCTAGGTTTTTCTTACAATAACTTTAGATGGTTTGAGAGCTATTTACAAAATAGAACTCAACGCACTAATTTTGCCTGGAATATCTCTAATACTAGTGAAGTCAATTATGGTGTACCACAGGGTTCTGTTTTAGGACCCCTATTGTTTGTTTTATATATTGATGATGTTACGAAAATCATGAAGAAGGCTAGCATTAAAATGTATGCTGATGATATTGTAATTTATTATGGACATAATAATGTGAATATTGTTGAAATTGTCTTGCAATCAGAAGCAAAGATATTTGCTGACTGGGTGTACAGAAATCAGTTAACTATTAATCCAATGAAAACTGAGTTCATGTGGTTCTGCAGTAAACACAAACTTAAACGGTGTAATAACACTAAAATTGCCTTTTATGGTCAAGTGGTCGAAACTGTACAACATTTTCCTTACTTGGGTGTAACAATTGACAGTTCGTTGTCTTTTGATAAGCAGGTGAAACTCTTGAAAAGGAACATTTGTAACAAGCTGTTCAGATTTGCTGCCCTGAGGAAATGGCTAACAAGAGATTACAGTATACTGGTTTACACATGCACAATAAGACCTATACTTGAATATTGCAGTTTTATAACCACCAGTTGTAATGAGGATGGGTTAAAGCAACTACAAAGGTTGCAAAACAGGGCCTTAAGGATATGTCTTAAATGCAACATACGAAAGTACCATGTTGATGAACTACATAGTATATGTAAGGTTGAAATGGTTCAAAGAAGAATGGATAAGTTATTACTCAGTCTCATGTATACGCGCTCTACAAAACTTGTACCTAATAACATTGATGTCAATGGTAGGGAGATCGAAACTAGATCTAGTAACAAGATAATATTTGAGTTACCACATCTCATAACTCACTTCTACAAGAGGTCACCCCACTATAGGGGAGTTGTCCTATGGAACACTCTCTCAGCTGGTGTGCAATGAGCCACCAGTAAGGTCAAATTCAAAATAGAAATTGACAAGATAAAGGACCTCAGAGTCAGCATCAAAAAGGGTTATAACTGAGGTGCCTATTCTGTTTGAAAATCATTTTGACAAGTCAACATGTAATACATCTGCAATTTGTAGAACTCCTGGGTTTATTATGAGCCCTTGAGATCCAAGATGCATAATATATAACTTACATAAGTTTGTACTTTGATTCACCTGTATGACCAATCCCTCATCAAATTCCTTTACTCGCTAAACATGTTGTACAAACTCATCGGTATATTCACATCCAATTGTTAAATAAGTTATCACTGTTGATCTGTTACTGTTGGAAAACTATAAAAATGGTATTTGTTTGTAAGCATCATTTAAACCCTCATAAAGATGGATTGTTGCAAATAAACACGTCCAAAAAAAAACAAAAAAAAAAACATTTAAGGGAAGGACTGTTTTGTCTTTAATGAATTTCATCTTAAAGGCTTTAAACCCTTTATAGTAATGGCATGAAAAGGGACAAATTAAATCATTATCCTTCAATTGTAAAGTCTAATCACCCTTAACAAAAACTTAAATAACCATCATTCTATTGTTTTAAAGTATTTCACCTCATACTTGTAAAAATAAATATGTAGAGCCAATGAACTCAATATTTACCTATTGTTCCTATTGTGTAATCCCATCTCAGTATCTATTCATATTAACCCATGAGATATTTCCGATACCTCAGTTCCAGTTCCACCTAGTTAGGTTTCCTCGACATCCACCATGTATATCATATACCACATGACCTAAGTAACTCATGGTTTGTTGTCAGAGAGTTTTGACACAAGTCGTTACAGGTTTACTCGGACCTCAACCTTACACCACTCCCAGTCCTCCTGGTGTCCACTGATAAGACTAAGGTGCTCTTTTCTTCCCTCACCAGAGCATAAAACCTAAATCTCTACAACTTATCTCTAGCCCTATTCATGAGACACATTTAGGTTTGCACCCATAATGTCCTGAGCTCTGGGGAAATCTCATTCTGCTGCAGGCTGCATAAGACAAGTCTGAGACCCGGATGTGCGAGGGTCTGGATGCAAATGAGGCTCTAAGTGTTGGTTCACACACGCTCCTACCAGATTAAATTGCGCTGGTTTCTTGAGAGCGGATATTTTGAAGCCTACAAATGGAGGCAGATTGAGTTAGTTGGGAGTAACCTGGAGCCCACTTGGAACCTGTTTGGGGCCGAGTCATGGGGACATACACTGCATAAAAAGTCCAATCTAAGCAGCTTTAAAGTTTGCTTAAAGTTGACAAAACAAGGACATTAAGCATCTTTAAGGAACTTTAAGCAAACTTGTCAGCAAAAATTAAAGAACCAAAAGTCAGAATTTAATCAACCTTTAATCATGCTTAATGGCCTCCTTTCCGAGGGTCCAAAAGCAGATTAAAGTCTGAATTAAAGCATGCTTAAACCTGATTAAAGAAGGACATTGGGTTTGCTTAAAGTAGCTCAAATCTGATTAAAAAAGGACTTGGTGTTTGCTTAAAGTAGCCCACATCTGATTAAAGAAGGATTGTGGATGGCTGGGGCTGGGTTGTGGAGGCTGGGGCCGGGTTGTGGAGGCTGGGGCCGGGTTGTGGAGGCTGGGTTGTGGGGGCTGGGGCCGGGTTGTGGAGGCTGGGGCCGGGTTGTGGAGGCTGGGTTGTGGGGGCTGGGGCCGGGTTGTGGAGGCTGGGGCCGGGTTGTGGAGGCTGGGGCTGGGTTGTGGAGGCTGGGGCTGGGTTGTGGGGGCTGGGGCCGGGCTGTGGAGGCTGGGGCTGGGTTGTGGGGGCTGGGGCCGGGCTGTGGAGGCTGGGGCTGGGTTGTGGAGGCTGGGGCCGGGTTGTGGAGGCTGGGGCCGGGTTGTGGAGGCTGGGGCTGGGTTGTGGAGGCTGGGGCCGGGTTGTGGAGGCTGGGGCCGGGTTGTGGAGGCTGGGGCCGGGTTGTGGAGGCTGGGGCCGGGTTGTGGAGGCTGGGGCCGGGTTGTGGAGGCTGGGGCCGGGCTGTGGAGGCTGGGGCCGGGTTGTGGAGGCTGGGGCCGGGTTGTGGAGGCTGGGGCCGGGTTGTGGAGGATGGGGCCGGGTTGTGGAGGCTGGGGCCGGGTTGTGGAGGCTGGGCAGTCAGGTAGACAGCTGGGCAGACAGTTGGGCAGAGCTTCAGCAGGCAGGAGGTAGGTTGTAGCAGCAGGAGGTGTATCAAGTAGCCCAGGCAGTAGTGAAGTGAGGAGCACCCCTAGCAGCACCCCCCATTATAAAGGGGGTGCTGTCACAGTCACGTGACCGGCGCGAGACCTCCCTCTGATTGGCTAAGGAGGTCACGTGACCTCTCATGTGCAGTGGAGCGGATCAGTGTAGCATTGGCCGTCATTGGGTACGGATTGTAGCGCTTCTAGAGGGGTTAGGGAGTCCCAGGAGGAGTCATTGTAAAGCCCCCGGGACCCCCAAGATGCCTAATTGTAAATCTCGCTGTGCTCCAAGTAGTTCTTACTTTACAGCCCTAAATGTGTATTGTTGTGTCAGGGGAATTAATAAATATAATAAAGCAAAATAAAGGGTACAGAGACCGCCACACCAGTTCCACTGCTACCTGCACCTTTAGGGCGCGCACATGGGTACCAGGGCCTCTCCCTGACGGCCTGAGGTGTCACACACTCCGCCACACCTCCCACCAAGCTAGCTGCACCTTTAGGGCGCGCACATGGGTACCAGGGCCTCTCCCTGATGGCCTGAGGTGCTTAAAGCAGGTTTAAGCTGTTGTCACGCTCTTGTCCTACTTTAAGCTGATTTAAACTAAAAATTAAAGTTGCAGGAAAGTAGGTTCTGCTTAAAGTAGGTTAAAGATGCTGACAAGGTGCGGCTCCTTCTTTAAGCACATTGACTGCAGCTTTAAGCAACAATAAGGGGTTTAAATTCGAATTATTATGCAGTGATAATCACACAGATGCTCTGATTAAGATTGGCTACTGATCCTGTAGCCAGCTTTGTATGGCGGTCACATGGCGGTCACATGACCTATTCTGGGGGAAATAACTGCTAAGGTTGTAGGTGCAAGTTTTTGGGGTAATCTTCATGATGTCCAGGGAATTTTGAACAGTAGCTGCTACTGCTGACAGGATAGGTCCATTTATTTGCAACCTTTGCATATGTTTTTTTTTAAATGTAGGTCATCTTGGATACTGTAGGCACCCGTAGGCAAGTTTTTGGAAAATTTTCAACATTTTTTTTTTTTTCAAACAACAAAAAGGTCATCTCAACTCTAAATATCCAAACCAAACTACATACAAGGACAGATAAAGATGTCTAGCATCCATTACAGTCTACATGGACCATGGGGTAGCCTTTAAAATAAGATCAAATTTGAATAATCGTCGCCGGCCCGTTACTGTTACAAACGCCTCCACTGCATAAGTCTTCTTGTTTTGACAGCTTTACGCATTGCTTAATTTTGCTTAATGTCTGACATTAAGCAAGTTAAACCAACTTAAAGCAACTTTACGCGAACTTGTCAGCAACGATTAAAGTAGGAA
The DNA here is from genome assembly GCA_947462335.1 of Harmothoe impar. Taxonomy (NCBI): domain Eukaryota; kingdom Metazoa; phylum Annelida; class Polychaeta; order Phyllodocida; family Polynoidae; genus Harmothoe; species Harmothoe impar. Next base: position 69,019,000 of record OX381714.1, read on the forward strand.
AATCTCGGAGTGTCCATTAACTTTAAGCAGCTTATGGCACGCTGAATGGCCGTAATAAAAGTTGCTTAAAGTTGCAGAAATTTGATTAAACCCTGACTTCGAGGTCTGCTTAAAGTTGCAGCAATTTGATTAAACCCTCATGTGGATGTTGCTTAAAGTTGCAGAAATATGATTAATGCTGACTTGGAGTTTTGCTTTAAGTTGCAGAAATTTGATTAAACCCTTATTTGGAGGTTTGCTTAAAGTAGCAGAAATTGGATTAACCACTAATGGTATTTTATTAAATATGGATTAGTATTTGTACTCTTTTCAAGGGGGTGGGGGTCATCATTTTGAGGATATTTCTGGGAAGCATTGAGGCTTGGGCCGGGTGCTAGGGTCAGATAAAGGAGGCCAGTGCCAGGTAAAGGAGGCCAGGGCCAGGTAAAGGAGGCCAGGGTCAGGTAAAGGAAACTTGAACCGGTTCCTGAAGGCTGGGGCCGGGTACTGGAGGCAGGGGCCGGGTACTAGAGGCAGGGGCCGGGTACTGGAGGCAGGGGCCGGGTACAGGACGCTGGGGCCGGGTACTGGAGGCTGGGGCCGGGTACAGGAGGCTAGGGCAGGGTGCTGAAGGCTGTGGGCAGCTGGGCAGTCAGTCGGGCAGAGCTTTAGCAGGCAGCAGGTAGGTTATAGCAGCAGGAGTTGTATCCAGTGGCCCAGGCAGTGGTGAAGTGAGGAGCATCCACACCAGCACCCCCCTTATAAAGGGGGTGCTGTCCCAGTCACGTGACCGCCGCGAGACCTCCCTATGATTGGCTAGGGGGGTCACATGACCTCTAATGTGCACTGAAGCGGATCAGTGTAGCACTGGCTGTCATTGGGTGCGGATCAGGCTGCTATTGGCGGCTCTATGGTGCTCCAAACACGGCCACACCCCTCCCTCAGCTACCTGCACTTCCAGGGCGCGTACAAGGTGTTATATGCTACCTACTGACGGCTTTGTAGTGTCCCAAACACGGCCACACCCCTCCCTCAGCTACCTGCACTTCCAGGGCGCGTACAAGGTGTTATATGCTACCTACTGGCGGCTTTGTAGTGCTCCAAACACGGCCACACCCCTCCCTCAGCTATCTGCACTTCCAGGGCGCGTACAAGGTGTTATATGCTACCTACTGGCGGCTTTGTAGTGCTCCAAACACGGCCACACCCCTCCCTCAGCTATCTGCACTTCCAGGGCGCGTACAAGGTGTTATATGCTACCTACTGGCGGCTTTGTAGTGTCCCAAACACGGCCACACCCCTCCCCCAGCTACCTGCACTTCCAGGGCGCGTACAAGGTGTTATATGCTACCTACTGGCGGCTTTGTAGTGTCCCAAACACGACCACACCCCTCCCTCAGCTACCTGCACTTCCAGGGCGCCTACAAGGTGTAACATGCTACCTACTGGCGGCTTTGTAGTGTCCCAAACACGGCCACACCCCTCCCCCACCTACCTGCACTTCCAGGGCGCGTACAAGGTGTTATATGCTACCTACTGGCGGCTCTATAGTGTCCGAAACACGGCCACCCCCCACCCCCCCCCCCCACAGCTACCTCCCCCTCACCTGCTTTAGGGAAAGTTGCAGGAAAACAGGTAGATGATTAAAGTGGGTTAAAGCTGCAGACAAGCTGCAGGCCCCACTTTCAGGTCGCAAGTAAAGTTGCAGGAAAGTAGAAAGGTGCTTAAAGTAGGAGAAAGCTGCTGGAAGCTGCTGACAAGGTGTGGGTCCTACTTTAAGCACTTTTCCTGCAACAAAAAGCATGCATTAAAGGACTAGAAAGTCGACGGCTCATGCAGTGCTCGGGGCGCGCGTTGTTTCATAAACTTCATAAAAAATGCAACGCAAATAGCCATTGGAGTGCTCCGAGCGGGCGTGAGGCGTCCGCACGATAACTACCGATGTTTTAAACCTAAAATACCCGCAAAATGTGGCAAATCGTGCGGATGCCTCACCCCCCGGCAACTAAGTTCATCATATTTTGAAACAAATTCTTCATTTTACCTACCTTTTCTGCTGAAAAACAGCGAATTTATCGGCGAATTCCTCCACAAGTGTTTGCATGGACAAGAACAACGCTGAAAAGAAAGACCCGGATGTGTGTCACTTCCGGTTCGCCGAGGAGACGCTCGCAAGTTTCCCGCGCCAAAATCGGGTTACTGTTACGGATGCCTCAACCGCCGCAAGCTGAGCCAATATTCACTCGCTTGCAATACACACGGTACCGCGGGAGCTCCTCCCGCTGTTGACGATTGACTTATATGTCCCAATTGTTAAAACAGGGAGGAAGAAATACTTCAATCTACCTTATTAAGACATATAGAAGCATATTAGTGTTGAGGCATCCGTAACAGTAATGCGAGTTCCAAAATAGCATATGGGACATAATGCATAGAAATAATTGAGTTAGCCCAAAATTTTTTTTGTCAGGCCACCACCCATATGGACCCTTTCTATTGTACCTATTTAGTAAATGTAGTGAATATTATTATTAAAGATATAGGCCCAAACATGACTGTTACGGATGCCTCCGAGACTAGTAGTTGATGTACATCTAGGGCCTAGGAGAAAAAATAAGGGTCACCACCCCATTGAACTAAGGTTGATTATCCACATGGGGTATATAGCTAATGGGAAATGTAGTTTAGGAAAGGTTTACAAGGTCTAGGGTGACATGGGGACCTGGTAAAACATGTGTATAGGCCTAAAAACCTTGATTTTTGCCCTTTTTTCACCTTTGGGGACCCATATATCGGAGAAAAATCACTGCACATGACATTTTTTTATTTTTCCTGAAAGCCTAGAGTGTTTTCTAATACAAACAAATTTTTTTTTAAAAATTGGAGCATTTATTTTTATTCTATAGCTGTAGGAATGCAAAAAAAACACTTTCTGCATGAATTTCTGATCTGACCCATATGTGCAACTGGTACCTTTACATAAATTCTGCTCCTCTCTGAAGTTCAACCCCTAAAAATCTGCAGAGTCAGCTGTCCAATATCCATTATGGATGTCAAAGTTAGGTTTTGAAGTCACCTTGTCAGTGATCCTAGCTACTACTCTGGTTGTTAATTTCTATCAGCAAATGTAACAGGAAATTCAGAAATTGATTTTGCTGGGTTTCTGTGAGAGTTATTAATGACTGTGTCCTGGTTAATGCATGATATTTGACTATATAAATGATTGTACTTTGTAAATTGGCTATTGTATAGATGTAGATGTCCTCTTTCCAATGGTACCATACATGATATATAGTACATAAGGAATTTAAGAGAAATCTTATGTAAATGCATTGAAACCCTCATGCTGGTGGGGAGGCCATTATACTAGATGCAGAGTACAGCTACAGCTAACTTAGGGTGTACAAGAAAAGTGGGCATGTCCTCAGCCTGATGAAGTAAAACTGCTGGTTACAAGAAGCTGAGGCCACAGGGTTCAGCACATCAGGGACCTTTTTTCTGGGTCTATTATTGTCATTTTGTCAACCTATTTGGTAGACTAGGTGACATATACCTAACCATAAAATCATTGCAAAGGGGAAAAGGGGGCATGGAAAAGAACCAGTAATGGGGGGGCAGGCCTAACTGATGAAGAGTAAAACCTGTGTTTAAAGACTGAGAGTCTGACATAAGAACCTACCGAACTGCTGTTTTGTTAGACGAATACGGATATTTATGGTTGTGGAAACATTGGTCAGAAATCCTGAAAATGTCTGGGATGGTGATAACAAGAAGAAATAATGAAACCCAATCTATATTAAAATATTTTTATTACATTGAAAGACTGGAGCGGTTAATCAGTAAGTGAACACAAGAAAGAGTTAAAGTGTTTGCAGTGTTGCCCAAAACAGGGTGTAGATATCTTAAGAAAATATCATAGTGATTTCTAGATTTGTTTAAAAGTATCCTTAGTATGTGTAAATATACATACCAAGTTTAATAACCATTGACTAAATATATTGTTCTGTCCATTAGCAATCTATGTATTTATATTTCTAGTTTAGAAAAACGACTAGTAGATCAATACTGCAGAGTCAAAGTGCTTGAACTTTGAGAGAATATATCCTTATAGCTGTATGTAAAATGGCGTGGTTGATGCTACACTAGACTAAAGCAGTACTAGAACCGTTGGCCATGTTGGTGATTATGTCAAATAAGGCTTAGTGACAGATTGTTTCCTGTAGTATGGCGTAGTGACTGATGGAGTGAGTGTTTGGGAGCTGGTCATGTCACAGGAATACTTGCCCCCGTGCGCTGACACACTGAAGTGTGTACAATCATCCTCCCTGTGGCACCTGTGACAGGAAAACACCACTGTAGTTGTTATTTCAATCAGCCACAATCAGAATTTAATCCTCTACTTTGTTATTACGAATAGTGGTCAAGATACATTTAAATTCAAAATGATGAATAAAGAAGTTTTATCTGATACAGTGGCCTAATTCTTGAGTTATGGTAAAAACATAGCAAACTTCATTTATTATAAACCATTCATTGTTTGAAAAGATTCTGACAATTCTGTCTGATGGATTGTCATATTGCATTGCAGTTTTTCAACAACAAGAAAAATAGGCATGAGGTAAAAATGCCAAAATACACATTTTTTCGAAAGGTTTCCAAACAACATACTTTCTCGCACACTCAATTCTAGAGTGAGTCAAAATTGCTTGGTCTCTTGGATTTGAAGTGAGTGTGATCCCAGAAGATTCCTGGAAAACCGTCATGCCTAATGAAGATTAAAAGATTGATGATATTACACATAGAGCAATCTATTCAAAACAATGAGGATGAAATGCATTAGAGCTACACAGAGGGCCCAGTATATTGCATGGGTGGAATTTTTTTTCTCTATGCTTAAGTACGAGAATGGCACACCCCATTGGAGAAACTGATGCTCTTTTTCCATTTAGACAGATAATCATGGACCTCTGTAAATCTCATAGGCAATATATGGTCTATAGGAATCCTTCATATTTACCTTCAATCTTCCTGAAGTAGGCAGTGAAATCAAATAACGTATTCTGTGCAGGTTTCTCACACATTTTGTGTTTAAGAATACACGGGTTATTGGTCCAGGGCCATGTGGCTGAGCGCACAATGAGGAACCCGGCACACTCGGGCATCGAGGTACACAGGGCTCCACAGGCCTCTGGGGAGTCAGCCCAGGGAGTATTTCCGAACGATATATCATTGCCAGCGCAATCTCCAGTAGTTGACTCATAACCAGCAACTGTGGAGAGATCATTGGTTATCATACATGTATGTATACAGTCATTTATCAGATTTAACAAATTCTTGTAGTACAAACGGCTAATAGTGATTTTTACTATTGGAATTATATTCAACTAACCAGGTTGCCACATACCCCTCATCTTGTGGACCAATGTAGGTATTAGTAGTGAACCTCAACCAGGGACTATTACATTATTAAAATTGGACCAATTTACCACTTAGGAAGCAATAAAAAAAATCAACAACAAAAGTTTCATTTGACGCCTTTATAATTTTTTGTGTTGGCCTATTCATTAAGTTTAAAATTAGAAGAATGATGGAGTCCAACATAGCCCGTGGTTCCACATTAATATTTTATTATTTTGGATATAAATGTGAGTAATGTTAAAATTAAGTCCTGACTTGCACAAATGTGGCTGAGCCTGCAACTATTTGTATGGAGCACCATGAAGTTTACGTAAGAACATACATGATGATAACAGATGTTAAATGATCTTACCAGCTGAGGTTTTATAAGGCCTGGTTAAAATGAAAACAAGCACAAGAAGAATCCTCGATTTCCACATCTTCTTTGCCTGCCTCTCCAGCTCTGAATGTCAGGTACAAAGGGCATTTTGATACAAGTAAAGTAATACAGGGCCGATTGATCAGTGGACCAAGGGGTTTCCTCTTACAGCTCTCATAAACATAACCAACCAATGCACCTTAATGCTAACTCAACCATTCAATAAAGTCAACCCCACGCTCGGGTAGCCGAACTGGGTAGGCCACACAGTGTTGATCTTACTAATGGACTGTTTATCAGGTTGCTACAACACTAATGTGGGAGGGATTGATCCATCCATGTACCTGTTAACTGAGTATCAAACTTCAATTTGCTTTAGGCCAGGTCAATACAATATACAAGTCCTGGGCTTTGTTACTCATGAAATAGCCTCACCCTAGAAATTATAACATTAGAAACACAATGGATGAAAAGAAATCTCTCAAAGATGTCCTTTTTTTGGTAGATTTCTTTTTCTATGTAGCCTGTCATTTCAACTGAACTGTTCATGTGAGGATTTCCTTCAATTTGTCAAAGCAACAGTTCATATACCAACTACATTTAATTGGTACAAGACCATGTTTTGCCAAAAGTAGCTCCTGTAAGTTTGAGGCACACTTTGGGTCCTTTCTGCTGAATCTACTTCAGTCCATGTTGACACCCTGAAGACAGATATACAATATAGCACAACAGCTGAATACCCTGTGTAGGCCACCACTTTGTCTCCCTGGTCAGCCCTATTAGTGACCACTATTTTGTACTCTTAAGATATTACTTGTTCTCACACCAAACCTCTCACATGTTGAAGTGAATCGTTAGGAACCCAAGTTACGTATAAGCTGCCATCTTCTCTGCAGTTGTTGTCAGAAAACAGGCATGTATAGGTTAGCAGTCCATAAAGCTCTCGCCTGCAGAGAGACACATACAAGGTTAGTGCTCTTCTACACAACCAGGGGGAGTTTCCTGAACTAGGTATTCTCAACTCATTCATGACATTATTGATGTCATAATGGGCTTCATAATGGACTTCATGATGACACTGACATCGGCTCCTTTCAACCCACTTGCCATTGTGCACATAAAGTGAAGGCACTGGTTGAAGCCCATCAGCCCATTTTGTTGTTCTATTTGCGGGATTCAATGATGTGCTTTATGATGATGCCATTGTGACCACAAAAGGGGCGTTGCACGAAACAAGGCAGTGATAGGGAGGGGGAAGGAGAGTGCTGGGAAGGGACAGGTTGGAGAAGAAAATGCAAAAGAATGAAGACATCATGGACATTGTGGGTCTGGAAAAGAGGTTAAAAAATCTAAAAAGTGCAAATTTAATTAACAGTTGACAAAAGTATTGTGCCTTCAGTTGGTGCTGTGTTAAGGCACCATGACACTCCTGAACAGGACAGAATCTTTTTTGAATTACCACATCAACGGGCTTTCAGCAAGAAATAACATTATTCAACTGGTATCTCTAGGAATGTAAACAGGCAAGTATAAGTCCATGAGGTGCTAATGGAATTCACACCCTCTGCCTCTGTGTAGCTTCCTGTTAAGTATGGAGACTGGAGACCAGCACCAATGTATCATTGAACAGCCTGCCCCTGGTTGACACACTACATTTTCATGAGGAGCAGCTTAGGGTGTGGGATCAGGCTGATCAGGTTAATTTACCTCCCTTCAAATATACTTCCGAAGACCTATCCCAATGATATCAATGTTAGTTCTAAACCTATAATATAATTGATTCAATCGATCAAGATGAATATAAAAAGACTTAAATTGTCATCTTTGCTTATATTTTCTATATGACATGATGATAATGGTTTTTTTTTCAGAAAATAAAAGTAGAATGTAGAAGACTGATGACATAAAAGGAAAAGCTCTTATTGTATTGTAAAATTATATTTAAACAAATGTTCACATAAACTTCCCACATAAGACAGCATTTGTCATGAAATGCTAATCCTGTAACTACTGTAGTGATCCCAGCAATATGAGTGTGAGTCGTTTTCCTTTAGTTTTGCTCTTCCCGTTCTGCTTCTGTTGCATTGATCGACAAACAGTGGTGTCAGTCCCAGATATCTGTGTGTAAAATGCCTGGTGGTAAAACCAGTGGTACTATACAATACTACACTAATAGCTCTCTCTCTCTCTTCTGGGATTTGTGCAGCAGAAATAAACCCATTAGTAGCTGGAACTGTCCAACTACCCGTGGTAGTTTTCTTCAGAAGCAGATTTTTATGATGCACGCTGTGATCAGAAATCATTTACTTTTTTTGAGTGGCCTTACCTTGATCTTCTTTGTGTCACATGCCAACCCTCTCTTGCAAGGCTTCCCCTCCTCTCTCCAATCTGCATCCTTTAATTTCATCCTACTCTACATTGTATTGTATTGTTATGTCCTCCCTCTCTCTCTTTCTTCATCTCAATGTTCCTCCCTGTTCTGTCTCTCCTTCTAACATGGACTTCAGGGATGATATTTTTTGAATGGTAAACATAGGATCTTGTGTGTGAGGTGATAGTACTTTTGGTTTCGTATTTTAACAGTAGGATGTGGTGTTAGCCTGACCATAACCGTAGTTATGCTTAAAGCAAATAAGATATAAAAGGTTCATTCATTTCAAGCAACATTACAGCAATTTCTACCGTTTACTGCTGGCCATGGATCTAGAAGAAGCTCATCCATGTACATAGTCATTTTTAGTACAGCTCTGCTATATTGACTCAATTTTGTGATTGCCTATTTCAGTCTTGGATGTTATCTTTACAACCTTATATCCTTTGACACTCACTGCCAAGATTAGTAGTTAAATAGGCTGCCCACTCTGATTGATTTAATTGGGAATATATTGCAAAACGAGAAAGTGAAGAACAATAATAAGTTAAATTTGTAATTAAAGCTGAGTGATCACTTATGACAAACACTAACTGTAATTAAAGTTATTTACATCAAAACATTGGTTATCAAGCAGCTGTTTCTGCATCGGGAGTCTATTATTGTTATCACGGTCATCAACATGTCCAGGATATCAACATTTTACTGGAGATAGATAGATTGATGTTATTAAAAATAATATGCAAGAGGTCATTGCAGTACCAGATTCAACCCAGCCCTTCAAAATAAGACACTCCTTCAGAGTAAACATTCCAACGTCAAAGAAGTTAATCTCTGCCATCAAATAAAAAACTTGTTAAAGGAGGATTAATGACATTTTGATCCAGGCTCTCCACAGAGTACATTCAGTCCTGAGAAGCCTTTTGAAAGAAGGTGGCCAAGAGCAGATGTTCCTCAGATGGCCCTGATGTTTTTGTTATCAGGTTTTTGCTGGCTCTTGAGCTTTGGGATTCAGTGAGCAGGCAAGGCAGTGAACATGTAAGGAATCAGCTTTCAGGAGGACTAACCAGGACGATCCTAAAGGGGAATGGGGGGATACATATGCAAAGACCAACTCCCTGGAAACCCAACAGAAAGTAGGACCTGTATTGGCCACAGTTTATTTCTGGGTTATAGAGATGAATAAGGTTAGAAGCAGGAGTCATACGCCTGGTTCAGGTATTGTTTAATAGGGGGCACCGCCTACCCTTCCTCACCTGTGCCCAGGTATAACTAGGTCACAGATTATCCCCCCTCTCAGGTAGGCAGATAGGGCAGCAAGGCTTTTTTTTTCTCTTTTTCTGTAACTGTTATTTTATCAAATGTCAATAAATAGGCTGATGTGTGCATGTTTCACACGGGCCCAAGACGCTATCATCGTTCCTCGTCTTGTACCCCTCCTCATATCAATGGTGAGTATAATAACGGTGACCATGTTTTACAGTAAACAACCTAGTAACAGGTCTCCAAGTCCACTTACTATCAGAAAGTCATCTGTTGACATAGTTCATAGAAATCCCACCAAGAGGATAAAATCTTTAGGACGGTATGAAACCATGGTACTCTACAACTACCAATGCTGAAGAAAAACACCTATTCTGGATGTTGGTTCAAGGCCAGAGCAAATCCTAAAGTAGAGAGCTAATCATGGTGGGATGGCAGAGAGTTTCAAACAAGTTGTTACAAGTTTACTACTACCTCAACAGGCAACATTGAGTTCCCCCATCTACCAACACCCTGGCCCCTCTGGTCTACTCTGATAAGGCCAGGCTGCTTTTTATTCCCCCTCCTTAGAACCTAAATATCTGCTACACATCTTTGGCCCTATTCATGGACATATTTAGGTTTTGCCCATAACGTCATAGCTTCAAGCTCTGGAGGAATCTGATTTGTCTGCAAGCCACATGGATTTGTGCAGGACTGGATGCAAATGAGGCCCTGAGTGTCAGTGCCTACACACTCTTCTCAGATTAAATTGTGCTGGTGTCCTGAGAGCGGATTTTGTGAGGCCTACAAATGGAGGCAGATTGAGTTAGTTGGGAGTAAGCTGGAGCCCACTTGGAACCTGTTAGAGGCCGAGTCATGGGGACATAATCACACAGATCCTCAGATTAAGGGCCGCTACTAATCCTGCAACTAGATTTGTATGAGGGTCACATGACCTATCCTGGAGAAAATGGTGGCTTAGGTTGCAGGTGTCAGTTCTGGGGGAATATCCATGAAACCCAATGTGTCATGATGTTAAGGGAATTTTGAACAGTCATTTGCTAGTGGTGTCTAGGGTAAATCCATTTGTTGCAACTTATGAATATGAATTCTTTTTTATGAAAGCTACCTTTGATGCAGAATACACGTCCAAAATAAAAAAAAACTTCACTTGGGAATGCAGTAGGAAGGGGCAAAATCCTCCTAAGTGACAAGGTTTTATATCCTACCGTTGTATTTTATCAACAAAGCCAGATCTGGCCCAATGACATTGTACTTATACTACTTATCTATAAGTGCCAGAACTAGCAGTGTCATTGTGCACCAACCCCAACATCCAGGTCTCCTGACGGGTGAATCACCCATTCCCTACCATGGAAACATGGCTATAAACGTAAATATCTTATGGTGACTCAATTTGAACCAGTAAATATCGCTGGCAAATACACTCACGAGTCCATAGATGCCCATGTTTTGTTTTGCTGATGCCAAAAGCTATGCTTAGTCAATACTAATGGTTCTAGGCCATGAAACGTGATTTCTCCCATAGTCAAACATGAGTGATATTGGGTGCATTTGCGCCGTCTGGTGGTTAGCTGGGGAACCACTGGTAGTTCAATAGTATCACCAGGTATGATCACACTGATGTAAAACACAATGTAATACAAACAGGCCTCAACTAAGTGGGAATGATTTTAAGTTCACTTTGCGGAAGAATGCTGAATCTCCTTTGGACCTAGTATCTTCAAGTAAAGTGTAACCACCTCCTCATTGTTGGTGAATAGATCCAATACCTCATGTAGTCCTTATATCAGCAACTGTCCCAGGGGGCAGCCCAAGTAACAAGAGTACCATAGCTGGCTGAAGCTAGAAGAGAAGACTGATCATTCCTTCCCCCCTAAAGATGAGCGAGGAGTGTGTTGACTTTTCCATATTTTTTCCCTCACTTTGTTTATTTGTTATTTTGTATATTTTGCCTGCAATTACAAAGAGATAACAGGATCCACTCTTCACACATACCCCAGTACCTCTGAACTCCTTACAACACGTCTGCACCAATCTGACATCTTATGTGTCTGGAGCTAGAAGAGAAGACTGATTTTTCCTTACGCTTAGAGATGGGTGAGGAGTAGTATAGTATGTATCGGAACGGGACTATAGTTAAGTACTGTTTATTACTCAATCGACCTGCAGCCAATCAGAGGCCTCCATTTGGTCACGTGACCGGAAGTGACCTACTTAGGGGATTAGTGGTGAGGTCACGTGACCTAGTTAGCCAATCAGAGGCCGCCATTTGGTCACGTGACCGGAAGTGAGGTCATATGACCTACTTATGGACCGGAAGTGACGTCATATGACCTACTTAGGGGACCGGAAGTGACCTACTTTAGGATCACGTGACCGGAAGTGACCTGATGAGTCACGTGACCGGAAGTGACGTCACATGACCTAATGGCCAACCGGAAGTGAGTGACCTGATTGAGGATCACGTGACCGGAAGTGACCTGATTGATCACGTGACCAGAAGAAGAAGTGACGTCACGCGACTTAATGAAGAGATGAGCGTCTTTAAGGGGTCACGGGCTTTAAAATGTGATATCTTTTTTTTTTGGAGGAGGAGGAGGAGGAGGAGGAGGAGGAGGAGGCGAGTCTCTTATTTTTTTCGGTAAACTAATAAAAAACACTACGATATAAGTAGTAGTATAGTATGTATCGGAACGGGACTATAGTTAAGTACTGTTTATTACTCAATCGACCTGCAGCCAATCAGAGGCCTCCATTTGGTCACGTGACCGGAAGTGACCTACTTAGGGGATTAGTGGTGAGGTCACGTGACCTAGTTAGCCAATCAGAGGCCGCCATTTGGTCACGTGACCGGAAGTGAGGTCATATGACCTACTTATGGACCGGAAGTGACGTCATATGACCTACTTAGGGGACCGGAAGTGACCTACTTTAGGATCACGTGACCGGAAGTGACCTGATGAGTCACGTGACCGGAAGTGACGTCACATGACCTAATGGCCAACCGGAAGTGAGTGACCTGATTGAGGATCACGTGACCGGAAGTGACCTGATTGATCACGTGACCAGAAGAAGAAGTGACGTCACGCGACTTAATGAAGAGATGAGCGTCTTTAAGGGGTCACGGGCTTTAAAATGTGATATCTTTTTTTTTTGGAGGAGGAGGAGGAGGAGGAGGAGGAGGAGGAGAAGGAGAGGAGGAGGCGAGTCTCTTATTTTTTTCGGTAAACTAATAAAAAACACTACGATATAAGTTTTTTTTTTTTTTTTTCATTTTTTATTGTTTTACGAGCGACTGGAAGTGACTTATTGAACTAGGTAGAAGCGTTCTTTAGAGTGTATAAGGGGGGGAGGGGAGGGGAGGGGGGGAGGGGGGCCCCTTTAAGATGCATGGGGAGGGGGGCGCTTTTAGGATGCATGGGGCGGGTGGTGGGGGGGAGGGGGGGAGGGGGGAGGGGGGCACTCTAGGGGGGTGGGGGAGCACTCTAAGGGGCGTTTGTCTCTTTTAAGAAAAAAAGAAAAGAAAAAGATTTCAATCGAGAGACACGCTTCTTCCTCTCGAGAGGAAGAAGCGTGTCTCTTCGTTTTTTTTTTGTTTATCACGTGCTTCGATGAGGCGATCAGCTGCGACTGGAGGAAGTGACACTTTAAGAGGGCGCGCTTCTTAATTGTTATGATATTATTTTTTTTTTACTTACTAATAAAGAAGACGTATGAAAATAAAACACAACAATTCACATGTCCGTCGTTCTCGTTGTTTCTTGCTTGATAAAGTCAAGTAATATCGTGATGCCGAGGTCAAACTTTCCCATGTCCTCAGTCAACACTCGAAGGAGTTCAAAAGGTGTACCGCCGGCACCGTCAGCTTCATCTTGCCACATTTTCAACACTTGGAAGGCCCACTCAGCGGGACTTCCTCCGTATTCGCATTCTTCAGCGATCTTATCTAACCTCTCAGGCGACAATTTTAAATGGTCCCCCACCTCTTTCCACCTGCTACCTAGACGTCTGCCGAGGGTGCCCAAGTGCTTATGCATCGCGCGCGAGTCGGGGTTTTCGAAATCCAACCCCTGTCTGTGGAGAAGGGACATCCACTGAGCCAACAGTTCCACGCGTCTAATGCGGGTGAAGACGCGACCGAGCTCTCCCCATCTATGACGATGCGGGGTTTCACCCCACCAGACTCGGAACATCGCCGTACACAGCTCCTCCGGTGTCTTGACACTGCGCTCTACTAGAGCATCCATACGGGCGGCGGTAACTTTTAAGCTACTGCCCAACTCTCTCCAACAGCCGCTCAACTCTTTACCTAGTTGACGAAGCAAGGCGTCGCTATAGGCTAACCGCCGCTGTCCTACCTCTCTGTTCTCCCCATCGGTCTGCCTCGCGCGTCTCACATCGTCAAGCCGCATTAACTTTTTTTCAGGTGGACAAGGCGGTGAAGGCGAGCTTGAAAGTGGAATAGCTTGAGCCATCTCGTCTCGTCTTAGCGGCGGCAGCGGCGGCAGCGGCGGTAGCGGCGGCGGTGGCGGCGGCGGTGGCGGCGGCGGCGGTGGTAGTAGACGTTACTGTGGTCAGAGGCGATATGTTTTTTTTCCAACAGAAATCAGAGCTTTTTATACAGAGGGAGTTTAATCCCATTTCCAACAGCACTCCAGCTGTGTAGCGACCTGTCCGCATGACGCTTTTTCAGCCGCTCCGCTCCTTAAGAGCTTAGATGACGAGGGGTGTGTCATCGCTATCCGTGGAGACCAGCTGAAAACGGTGTTTCTTCCTCATCCATTAGCCTTACCTCCTACCCCCTACCTGAGGACGTCTCCCTCCCTCTGACATTCATTGTAACAAACGTCAGAGGTCAGGTGAAAATCGGATTTTTTTCATGCACAGCCTTAGTCAGCTGTCACCCCTCCCTATTGAACTAGCCGGCCGCCGCCGCCTGGCCGGCCGGGTCTACTCACCACGGCAGGAGGTGGTGATTTTTGTCTTACACTTAAGTCGCTCACCACATGCACACGCCTCTACTCACAGACAGACACGTTCGTCTTAGGGGGGTCCTGCTTCACGCCACACGCCTCCTGTAGTTTTTTTTTGTATACACACTCTAAGCTCATCACCGTTAATCCTTTATACAGCTAACGCGCGCTGAATGGCTGAACAGGGTGGTAAGTGGCTTAGCTCATGACAGTGGATCCCTCAAAAAAGGGATCCAGCTGAAAACGTCATACCTTATGTCTTTGTGAATGGCCGCCGGTCAGTCGACGGCAGCAACCGCTTAATCCTTTATACAGCTAATGCGCGTTGAATTGCTGAACAGGGTGTTAAGCGGCTTAGCTCATGACAGTCGATCTCTCAAAAGGGGGGAAAGGGATCCAGCTGAAAACGTCATGCCTTATGTCTTTTGTTTCTCTTTGTGAATGGCCGCCGGCCAGCCGGCGGCAGCTGAACAGGGTCAGTAAGTAGCTTAGCTCTAGAAGCGAGAAGGCGTATATAAGGGGTCTGGAAACCTCCATTCACTCACTCATTCTTTTGCTGCTCTCTACAGTCACCACCATGAGCAAAAGACAACTTCTAGCGTCGTTCAAGAACAAGAAGACTACGCGGAACAGCGCTCGTTTAGCGTCAGTGCCTCCTCTTGCTACTGAACATGAGACTACCGCCGCAGCCGCTTGGTCTTATCACCCTCCCGCTGTAGCGAGCGCTCGCGGCAGTAGTAGTAGTAGTAGCAGTAGTAGTAGCAGTAGTAGTACTAGTAGTAGTAGTAGTAGTAGTAGTAGTACTACTGGTAGTAGTCGTCGTGCTAGCGACGTTGTTACACTCGCGACGGTACACGTTGCTGCTAAGCGCGCTGCCGCTGCTACTGCCGCCCCGCCTGCTGCGGCTGCTGCTGCTGCTGCTGCTGCACCTGCTACCGCTGCGCCTGCTACTGCTACGCCTGCTGAGGCTGCTGCGCCTGCTACTGTTGCGTCTGCTGCTGCGCCTGCTGCTGCTGCTGCTGCTTCTGCTGCACCTGCTGCTACCGCTACTACTACTGACGACAACGCTCCTGGCACAGCGCAGTACTGGCAACCGGGTTTTTACCTCCCCACTACTGTTGATGACTTTGATGACCTGCCGCACGTTGCACAGCCCCTCTCCTCCACCACTACATCGACTGACGCCCTCGACGCCGCTCGCGCTGAGAGTGACAGCTATTCGGACACTCAGCCCCTAAACCGAGAAGAAGAGGAGGAGGAGCAGCAACAGGGTGAGACAGAGAACGACGCTGACGACGAGGCGTACGAACAACCCGAAGGGAAAGGGGTGGGCGGTACGTTTTTCGGCTTCCCTCTTCGACCTTTCGACCTCACTTCCTCCACTAGTAGCGTCCCGTCCGGTCCGTGGCGACTGCCCTCACCGCCACCTTACGAGGGCGGCGGCGCTTCATCTTCTACCGCTACACTCAGCACCGACGGCGTGTGGCTGCGCTGTTCCAACAACGAGGCCTCGGATACCACCAGCGCTGACGCTGCTCCTGCTATCGGTTCTGCTGCTGATTCAGCTCACGCTGATGGTGTTACTCATCCTGCGGGTGTGAAACGTTCTAAGGTGAGTTCCAGAACAACAAGGCCTAGTAAGAAGAGAAAAATACAAGAAAAAGAACGAGATGGACAAGAAGAAGCAGAGAAAACCTTCTCCCGTCCTCTCGGGTTAGAGTTCTGCTTAGACGGAGCTTTGACGCTGGAGATCTGGGAGGACGTGGCTAGACTGTCTAGGAGGCCGCGCTACACAAAAGACGGCCAGGTGAAAGAGGCGTCTCTGACCAGAAGCAAGCGAGTGCACTTCACGGCCGACGCGCTGCGCGAGCTCATAGCACGCATCGCCGATATCCGCGCAGTGGTGCGCATACGCGACACAGCGGCCGCGCAAGGAAAACCTAATCACACCCCCTGGTTCGCAGTGCTGGATGAGGAGAGCGAAGTGTACGCAGCTGTGAGCTACTACAGCGGTAAGAACCTCGTCCACGTGCGCAAGTACGAAGGTCCTGACAAAAAACCCACACAGCAGGGAGTGACGCTGTCCGCCAGAGCGCTCAAAGAGTTGGATGACAAAACAGAGATCATTCTGAAATATCTCGGCATAGATTCGGAATGAGAGACGCTCAACGCTCACGCGCGCACACACACACACACACAGCGTTTGACGTACGCTGTATGAGACAGACAGACGGATACACAGACAGCAGACAGAAAGATAAATAGATAGATAGATAGACAGATAGATTGATAGATAGATAGATAGTTAGACGGCTAAGTAGTTGGTAACTGAGTGAAAAAAAAAACATGACACAGTACGTATGCGAAAAGTGTTTCAAAATGTTTAAAAGACCGTACAACCACGAGAGACACGTAGAAAATTGTAGAGTAGTACCTAAGTTTTGCCCTCTATGCGGCGAAGGCGATTGCCGAAAGATCGCCTGTCGACGCGAATCTCTGGACGGGGTGACCGTCCCTCCGCGCATATGTGCTGTACCGAACGGGGAGGAAACGTTCACGGCGAATTGGCCTGCGATACAAACGGGCGTCAGGATGCACGGGACTCGCGTGAGTGTAACAAACTTCAGGCTACCAACCGGCGAGTTGAGTGACGCTGCAGATACTATGCGTCGCATTCACTTGACACAAAGATTCAGATACAAAGTGGGTTTCTCGGTAGGCTTACTCTTACAACACAGAGAAGACAAGAGCAAACTGCGCTACTTTCACGCCTCCCAGAACAACGCAACTCTCATACAACCGCTCCCTACTATAACTAATTCAGAAACTTTGGAAGAGCTCCTCTCAAAGATGGAAAACACTGTCGCTTGCGAGGAAGTACGGAAACTTTGCGACGCTGACACCAAGTGGCACGTTCTTTTTCCTACCAATTTGAACATTTGCGTTTACATGGGACCGGGGGAATTCCCCATAGGCGGTAGGATCACTCAGGCCGGTCGAGTTGGAAAGAGAAGCGGCGTGTTAGATTTTCCCAACAAGGACAACCTCTGCATCTTCCGCTGCATTTCCTTTCACTTATACAACACCAGCAAGCGCGCTTCAGATTTGTTACGTCAGTTCTGTCCCGCTGCCACACCTGAATCCTTTCCGGGTCTGAACATCCGCGACTTACCCGCGTTAGAGAACTTGTTTGACGTACAGATAGCGGTTTACACCGCGTCGCGTCAAGTGCCGGGGCGGAAGTTGAGAAGACGCGTTACTCTGATCAGACCGCCTTCCAGAACTCTGGCCGCCCGAGGTAAAGTCAACCTACACCTGACGGCGAAAGGCGGTTTGCACGTCTCTCTCGTCACGGACTTCAACGCGTACGCGGGCATATACGAATGTTGCAAGTGTAAGGCGGCGTTCACCACCGAGTTCTTGCTGAAGAGACACAGGAACCAGCTTTCCTCTTGCCGACAAGTAGGTGGCATCTACCAAAATTCGAGAACGATTTTCGAAGCGCTAGCAGACTTCTCCATTTTTCCCCCCGACGGACATTCCGGAATCTACCCTTACAAGATCGCCTTCGATTTCGAGGCTTTCTTCAGACCGTGCAAAGAACCGTCGACGGAACACGTGTCCCTGCTGTGGGATCACGTCCCTTTGTCGGCTAGCGTCGCATCCGACTTTCCGGGGTGGGAGGGGCCCGTCTGCTTCGTCAGAGAATCCGATGCAGATTCCGACCCCTTGTTGGACCGAGTTTTAAATCACATAAACGAGAACGCCAAAGTCATCGGAGAAGCTGTGCTAGAACTTTACCGACCGACCTTAGCGAAGTTAGATGCGGCGATAGGTGAAGCTCTCCTGCTGGAGGAGGCGACGTTCACCCCTTCTCCAGGCGGCTTCGCTGCGGCTCAGACCAGACACCCGTTAGTTCAACTGAAGAAGCGTCTTCTGAGATACATCCGTCAAGCTCCAGTCGTGGGCTTCAACTCGGGGCGTTACGACTTGAACCTGATCAAAATACGCCTTCACTCGTTCTTTGCCTCCGGAGACCGAAGAAACCAAGAATTCAGCGTCATAAAGAGAAGCAATCAATACTTGGCGGTTTACACACAGCACACGGTTTTCTTGGACGTAGTCAACTATTTGGCACCCGGTTACAACTACGCGACCTATTTGCGAGCTTTCACCAGGAACGAAGAGAAAGGTCACTTTCCTTACGAATGGATGACGTCTACCAGGAAACTGGCAAACAGAACGCTGCCACCGAGATCGGCTTTCGACAGCGAGCTGACGGGCGTCAAAATGTCCGAATCCGACTACGCCGCATGTCAGAAAGTTTGGTCCGACGAGAAGATGCAAACTATGGAAGACTACTTGATCCACTACAACAACAAAGACGTCAAACCTTTCATAGAAGCTCTGAAAAATCACGCTAAATTTTTCCAAGATCGCGGCATTGACATGTTGAAAGACGGAGTTTCTCTCGCTGGTTTGACTTTACGGTTCCTCTTCCAAAACCTAGAAGACGCGTTCACAACGTTCCCCCAGTTCGACGCCGTCCTCCACGCTCTGATCAAAGAAAATCTAGTCGGCGGTCCTTCCATCATCTTCCATAGATTTCACGAGAAGGGCACCACGCGGATAAGGGAGCACAAGTACGGCGAAGAAGCGAGACCGTGCCAACACATCCTAGGACTAGACGCTAACTCTCTGTACTTGCGCTGCATGAGCGAAGCGCACTGCACGGGCTATTACGCGGTGAGACGGCCCGAGACCGAGTTCAAGCCCGAAATTAGGCAAAGAAACTCTCACAGCGCTTTGGAGTGGTTACGCTTCGTAGAGCACGACCGCGACGTGAAACTGCGCCATGCTTTGAACGGCGGCGAGATGGTTGTAGGCTGTCGGAGAATTCGCGTGGACGGGTTTCACGCGGCCTCTAATACGGTTTTCCAGTTTCACGGGTGTTGGTTCCACGCTCACGAGTGCATACTGTCGCACCGATATCAGTGCGCTTCACTGAGAGAGGAGAGACGCGACAGAACGACCAGAGTAAGCGCTTACTTGAAAGCGCTAGGTCACAAGCTGGTCGTCGTGTGGGAGTGCGAATGGCGAGAGATGAAGCGTTGAGATGAGCGGGTCAAGGCCTCCCAACAACGCTGGAAGGTTGACGCTTTGAAAGTGTCTCGAAACGCGATGAGCGAGAGCGACATCCTTTCCGCTGTGAAAGAGGAGAAAATGTTCGGTTTAGTTCAAGTGGACATCACTACGCCGCCTCACCTACGAGACTACTTCGAAGAAATGACCCCCGTTTTCAAGAACGCGACCGTTTCAAAATCGGACATAGGCCCTCACATGTCAGACTTTGCGCAGGAAGAAAAGCTGTTGAACACGCCTCAGAGATGTCTGATAGGGAGTTACCACGGAAAAAATATTCTCTTGGGAACGCCGCTTCTCAAGTGGTATTTAGAGCACGGTTTGATAGTCACCAAAGTGCAGCTGGTGGTAGAATACCTACCTAAACGCTCCTTTGCCGGTTTCGCGGACGAAGTAACGGCGGCGCGAAGACGTGGCGACGTGAACGAGAACGAGAAAATTCTGTCAGACTGTTACAAGTTAATGGGAAACGCTACGTACGAGTAGTATTGTATGTATCGGAACGGGACTATAGTTAACTACTGTTTATTACTCAATCGACCTGCAGCCAATCAGAGGCCTCCATTTGGTCACGTGACCCGTTGCCATGGTAACGTGACCTACTTAGGGCTCTCAGCCAATCAGAAGCCAGCATTCTGGGTGACCTACTGACCTACTTAGAAGCTCTCAGCCAATCAGAGGCCGGCATTCTGGTAACCATGGTAACGTGACCTACTTACGTCACGTGACCTACTTAGGCTCAGCCAATCAGAAGCCGGCATTCTGGTAACTAGGGTAACGTGACCTACTTAGGGTTTGTTTGTAAACAACACCACGTGGCTCTCTTGTTTGTAAACAACACCACGTGACACGTGACTGTTTGTAAACAAACAATTCGACTTAGTCTGACATTTTCAGCTGTCGCATGCTGACCTGCTGCTATCATAAGAGAAACAAAAGCCCTAATCACGCTTTTCAGCTGGATCCTTCCACCCACCAGACATGGATCCAGATGGGAGGGTGGTTTAAAATTAATCCGTGTACCGACTGTCATACAATAGTGTAATTAGTTGAACACGTGTTACCTGTATAAAGGATTAGCAGGTCATGGGCTTAGAGTGTGTATAGAAAAACAACTACAGGTAGCGTGAACAAAGCGACCCCCTCCCTTTCTATCACTCTGTCTGTGACTAGAGGGCGCGCGTGTGGTAAGCGGCTTAAATCTAAAGAAAAAAAATCACCCTCTCCTGTCGTCAGCAGTCAGCTGGCCGGCGGCTGGAAAATGCGATTAGAGGGATGATGAGCGCGTTTTTTTATATTCAATATATTAGAAGTGTGCTTTGTTGCTTATATAGTTCATTATGCGTTTAAAATGTTCGCGAGTATCGTAGAAATGTAGAAAAATCCTATTGTGGCGCCAACTGACGAAAAGAGCGGAGAACTATACTAGGGTATGGCGAGCTAGACTAGAGCATGTAATCACCAGGCGGCAGAGTGGTCAAAAGACAATCTCGTAGTAGTAGGTCTACTTGGATCTTGAGTAGCCACCCTTGTGGTTGCAATTACCTAGACTAGTTGACCCTGCCAGCCTGGTCAAGTGAAATTAGTAAGGAGACCGCACATTAACGCGCTCCACAGTCTTTAGACAGTTAAGACTATAGTACCGTAGATTCTACTGTGTACTCACACTAACTATTTACAGTGCTACATATTCATACCCGTGTTCTAAGTGTTTTTTTTAGAAAAAAGCGATCTACTCACCCTTTTTTTTTTAGACAAACTCCTATTAGCAGGTAACCCCTGTATAAACCATACTGCAAAGATCTGCTACTTCGAGCGTCTGCCTCGTGACTGATAGTGTACAACAAGACGAAGTGGGCAGAGGTGAAGTACTGTTCCAAGAAAAATTGAGGCTCTTTATATAGCTGAGAGAGCGGCTAATCCGGATGTTCTAAGCTTGTTTTCACCTAGAGCCCCACCCTCTTCCAGAGAGGAATCAAATTGCTTTTCACCTGGACCCTTCCACCCCTCATCCATCAGCATGAAAAGAGGGATAACAAGTGTAACGTGCGCTACATGTATATGGGATTATAGCTGGTGAAGAGATAAAGCCAGGTCAACTGTGTATACAAAGACTACAGGAGGTGATTAACGACAGGTGTGACGCGCCAGCCCGTGGACGGATTATCTTCTAAGCTGACGCTTATTCAACTAGCCAGCTGCCGTCCGCTCCACTCACCACGGCAAGAGGAGGTGCTTTTGTTTTACACTTAAGTCGCTTACCACATGTACTCGTCTCTACCTCACAGACAGACACCCTCTCGCTTGCTTCACGACCCCTGTAGCTTTTTTTGTATACACACTCTAATCTCATAACCCCCTGATCCGTTATACAGGTAACGGGTATTCTCTTTTAAATAGCTGCCAGTCAGCCTGCGGCAGCTGAAAACGACGGTAAGTAGCTTAGCTCTAGAAGCAAGAAGGCGTATATAAGGAGGCTGACACGTGTATAGGCGCCTTATAAGTCGGCAGGGGGTAAATACTAGTGAAAAAGGAAGGCAGGTGTGCAGGTAGCTTTCTAACAGACACGTGTGTGCACTAAGCTGCTTAAGTCTAAACCCACCTGCAGTAGTCAGGTAGCATGTGAAAACTTACTTAACAGATCTCTTAATTGAGTAGAGACTCTGTACTGAGAGAGTCTTTTCAGCCGTTTAAGAGGATTATCTAGGACAGGGTACATAAGGAGTGAAACGACGCTCTCACCCATCACACTTTCTCGACCCGCCCTTCATCATCGTAGCATCGTCCACTCTACGCTCGCTCAGAATGTTATGATGGTTAGTTCTGCTATTTTCAGCTACTTTTCTTATCGAAGTGTTGACGCTACAGAGCATCGAAACTCTCTCCAAATGAGTCCAAGAAAGAAAAAGCAACTTCCACTTGAAGCAGGAAGAGAAACAGTGCCCTATGATGCATGTGAGGTAAAGAAACATTGGAAGGACGTCACCAAGGAGCAATGGATAGAAGCATGCTTCAACTTCATCGGAACAGAAGTAGTTTCATTTGGACAGAGGGAGAAGATTTTGTTGGAGCTATTTTTCTTAGCTCCGTATACTTGGCCTGACTGTGGTGAAATTCCTTCAGGTATTTGTTCAGTCTTCGCCATAGAAGTTATCAGGTCTTTGAAGGAGCTTCGATATATGCAAGGCACTCACGAGGAGATTGTTCAGAAAATGACGGAATTCAAAACAGGAGAAGACACAATATGGTGCGAGGAGACGACATATACGGACGATGATCTGGAGTACATCATTTGTAGCCCGTTGGAACATTATGTTAAAGACTTTGAGGACATGCTAGACAGCACTGAGATGAACCCGAAAGAGAGATCCCTTACTGCACAGAAAGAGGCCAAAGCTGTGTTGGAAAAGCTCAAGTTTGGTCAAGGATTCACTCTTCAAAGCAGCTGTGTGAGTGTGATAAAAGGCCTTGTGTTGAAACATCCAGACATGAAGTTTTCGCGTGCTGTCGACACACTTCCTTTGCCTGAACTGATGATGAACATGATCGATCCCATCGTACCAACATGTTTCGACTCTGCCAATTGTCCCATGTATAAAATGGTTTCAAGTTTTGCCCGTGGCCGATGGCTAAACGATCCACTGAAGTCAGAAAACCTCCTTGATTTAATCAACTGACTAAATGTATTTTCTCATACTAGTATTAGTAGCATTAGTAATAGCAGCTACTCAGTCTCGTGCAGCACAAGCAGCAGCATCTGTCAGCAGCATCCGTGACATCGTCAGCAGCAGCAGCAGCTGCACGAGCAGCACAAGCAGCAGCATCTGTCAACAGCATCCGTGACATCGCCAGCAACTGCAGCAGCTGCACGAGCAGCACAAGCAGCAGCAGCTGTCAGCAGCTGCAGCAGCTGCACGAGCAGCACAAGCAGCAGCAGCAACAGCAGCAGCAACAGCAAATCAGCAGCAGCAGCAGCAGCAGCAGCAGCAGCAGCAGCGGCGGTGTGGACCACTAAATTCGAGATGGCGACATGTCTGTTTCTTAGAATCGACATTCGACATGAGGCCTAGTGACATTTGACATGAAGCTTGAAAAACATAGTGACAGGTGACATGAGCAATTCTTAAAATCGACATGAGATATGAGCATAATTAAGCGACATCGACATGTGCCATGGCTATTTTTTTTTAAGACAAACGCCATAGACTCCTCATTCAAACCCCCACTAGTAGTGCTCTATAAGCGCAAGCTTTGCCTTAAGAGAGCTGTGGCTGTGAACCCTCTCCTCCCCCCGTACACACAGGTAAATATCAGAGTCAGCCAATGTCGCCAATACTACTCTCATACAAGGGTCAGGCACTGCTGGACTATAATAGATGGGTCAAGGACCATTCTACTGAGGGTCAGGCTAGGCTGGACATTCAATAACAGGCTGGACTTTGGCAAACTTGCTTGAAAGTCTGGCCAGCAAGAGTCCGTTGAAGGACTATACGGTAAAAAGGCTGCTGTTACAGTCAAGATACTCATATTTCAAGCCCAGAAAACTGTAATTAGCTTTCCAAGTTGTTTATTTAACAATATCCTGGCCTAGCAAGAAGCTGTCAGATGACATCTAAGAAAAATGGGGCTGTTAATTGATCAAGAGAGCTACATTGTTACAGAGTCCTATTCCTCTTTTGAGGTGGGACCAAATTTGAAAAAAGAATAAACTCAAAAAAAAAGCCTTAAGATTGAAACAGTTGTAGATGACAAATTTAATGAGGAAGTCGTATTAATTAGTTTACAAATAGCCGCTCTACGAGCAGCACAAGCAGCAGCTGACACTAGTGTCAGCTGCAGCAGCTGCACGAGCTGCTTGTGCTGCTCGTGCAGCGGCTATTTGTAAACTAATTAATACGACTTCCTCATTAAATTTGTCATCTACAACTGTTTCAATCTTAAGGCTTTTTTTTTGAGTTTATTCTTTTTTCAAATTTGGTCCCACCTCAAAAGAGGAATAGGACTCTGTAACAATGTAGCTCTCTTGATCAATTAACAGCCCCATTTTTCTTAGATGTCATCTGACAGCTTCTTGCTAGGCCAGGATATTGTTAAATAAACAACTTGGAAAGCTAATTACAGTTTTCTGGGCTTGAAATATGAGTATCTTGACTGTAACAGCAGCCTTTTTACCGTATAGTCCTTCAACGGACTCTTGCTGGCCAGACTTTCAAGCAAGTTTGCCAAAGTCCAGCCTGTTATTGAATGTCCAGCCTAGCCTGACCCTCAGTAGAATGGTCCTTGACCCATCTATTATAGTCCAGCAGTGCCTGACCCTTGTATGAGAGTAGTATTGGCGACATTGGCTGACTCTGATATTTACCTGTGTGTACGGGGGGAGGAGAGGGTTCACAGCCACAGCTCTCTTAAGGCAAAGCTTGCGCTTATAGAGCACTACTAGTGGGGGTTTGAATGAGGAGTCTATGGCGTTTGTCTTAAAAAAGAAATAGCCATGGCACATGTCGATGTCGCTTAATTATGCTCATATCTCATGTTGATTTTAAGAATTGCTCATGTCACCTGTCACTATGTTTTTCAAGCTTCATGTCAAATGTCACTAGGCCTCATGTCGAATGTCGATTCTAAGAAACAGACATGTCGCCATCTCGAATTTAGTGGTCCACACCGCCGCTGCTGCTGCTGCTGCTGCTGCTGCTGCTGCTGCTGATTTGCTGTTGCTGCTGCTGTTGGTGCTGCTGCTTGTGCTGCTCGTGCAGCTGCTGCAGCTGCTGACAGCTGCTGCTGCTTGTGCTGCTCGTGCAGCTGCTGCAGTTGCTGGCGATGTCACGGATGCTGTTGACAGATGCTGCTGCTTGTGCTGCTCGTGCAGCTGCTGCTGCTGCTGACGATGTCACGGATGCTGCTGACAGATGCTGCTGCTTGTGCTGCACGAGACTGAGTAGCTGCTATTACTAATGCTACTAATACTAGTATGAGAAAATACATTTAGTCAGTTGATTAAATCAAGGAGGTTTTCTGACTTCAGTGGATCGTTTAGCCATCGGCCACGGGCAAAACTTGAAACCATTTTATACATGGGACAATTGGCAGAGTCGAAACATGTTGGTACGATGGGATCGATCATGTTCATCATCAGTTCAGGCAAAGGAAGTGTGTCGACAGCACGCGAAAACTTCATGTCTGGATGTTTCAACACAAGGCCTTTTATCACACTCACACAGCTGCTTTGAAGAGTGAATCCTTGACCAAACTTGAGCTTTTCCAACACAGCTTTGGCCTCTTTCTGTGCAGTAAGGGATCTCTCTTTCGGGTTCATCTCAGTGCTGTCTAGCATGTCCTCAAAGTCTTTAACATAATGTTCCAACGGGCTACAAATGATGTACTCCAGATCATCGTCCGTATATGTCGTCTCCTCGCACCATATTGTGTCTTCTCCTGTTTCGAATTCCGTCATTTTCTGAACAATCTCCTCGTGAGTGCCTTGCATATATCAAAGCTCCTTCAAAGACCTGATAACTTCTATGGCGAAGACTGAACAAATACCTGAAGGAATTTCACCACAGTCAGGCCAAGTATACGGAGCTAAGAAAAATAGCTCCAACAAAATCTTCTCCCTCTGTCCAAATGAAACTACTTCCGTTCCGATGAAGTTGAAGCATGCTTCTATCCATTGCTCCTTGGTGACGTCCTTCCAATGTTTCTTTACCTCACATGCATCATAGGGCACTGTTTCTCTTCCTGCTTCAAGTGGAAGTTGCTTTTTCTTTCTTGGACTCATTTGGAGAGAGTTTCGATGCTCTGTAGCGTCAACACTTCGATAAGAAAAGTAGCTGAAAATAGCAGAACTAACCATCATAACATTCTGAGCGAGCGTAGAGTGGACGATGCTACGATGATGAAGGGCGGGTCGAGAAAGTGTGATGGGTGAGAGCGTCGTTTCACTCCTTATGTACCCTGTCCTAGATAATCCTCTTAAACGGCTGAAAAGACTCTCTCAGTACAGAGTCTCTACTCAATTAAGAGATCTGTTAAGTAAGTTTTCACATGCTACCTGACTACTGCAGGTGGGTTTAGACTTAAGCAGCTTAGTGCACACACGTGTCTGTTAGAAAGCTACCTGCACACCTGCCTTCCTTTTTCACTAGTATTTACCCCCTGCCGACTTATAAGGCGCCTATACACGTGTCAGCCTCCTTATATACGCCTTCTTGCTTCTAGAGCTAAGCTACTTACCGTCGTTTTCAGCTGCCGCAGGCTGACTGGCAGCTATTTAAAAGAGAATACCCGTTACCTGTATAACGGATCAGGGGGTTATGAGATTAGAGTGTGTATACAAAAAAAGCTACAGGGGTCGTGAAGCAAGCGAGAGGGTGTCTGTCTGTGAGGTAGAGACGAGTACATGTGGTAAGCGACTTAAGTGTAAAACAAAAGCACCTCCTCTTGCCGTGGTGAGTGGAGCGGACGGCAGCTGGCTAGTTGAATAAGCGTCAGCTTAGAAGATAATCCGTCCACGGGCTGGCGCGTCACACCTGTCGTTAATCACCTCCTGTAGTCTTTGTATACACAGTTGACCTGGCTTTATCTCTTCACCAGCTATAATCCCATATACATGTAGCGCACGTTACACTTGTTATCCCTCTTTTCATGCTGATGGATGAGGGGTGGAAGGGTCCAGGTGAAAAGCAATTTGATTCCTCTCTGGAAGAGGGTGGGGCTCTAGGTGAAAACAAGCTTAGAACATCCGGATTAGCCGCTCTCTCAGCTATATAAAGAGCCTCAATTTTTCTTGGAACAGTACTTCACCTCTGCCCACTTCGTCTTGTTGTACACTATCAGTCACGAGGCAGACGCTCGAAGTAGCAGATCTTTGCAGTATGGTTTATACAGGGGTTACCTGCTAATAGGAGTTTGTCTAAAAAAAAAAGGGTGAGTAGATCGCTTTTTTCTAAAAAAAACACTTAGAACACGGGTATGAATATGTAGCACTGTAAATAGTTAGTGTGAGTACACAGTAGAATCTACGGTACTATAGTCTTAACTGTCTAAAGACTGTGGAGCGCGTTAATGTGCGGTCTCCTTACTAATTTCACTTGACCAGGCTGGCAGGGTCAACTAGTCTAGGTAATTGCAACCACAAGGGTGGCTACTCAAGATCCAAGTAGACCTACTACTACGAGATTGTCTTTTGACCACTCTGCCGCCTAGTGATTACATGCTCTAGTCTAGCTCGCCATACCCTAGTATAGTTCTCCGCTCTTTTCGTCAGATGGCGCCACAATAGGATTTTTCTACATTTCTACGATACTCGCGAACATTTTAAACGCATAATGAACTATATAAGCAACAAAGCACACTTCTAATATATTGAATATAAAAAAACGCGCTCATCATCCCTCTAATCGCATTTTCCAGCCGCCGGCCAGCTGACTGCTGACGACAGGAGAGGGTGATTTTTTTTCTTTAGATTTAAGCCGCTTACCACACGCGCGCCCTCTAGTCACAGACAGAGTGACAGAAAGGGAGGGGGTCGCTTTGTTCACGCTACCTGTAGTTGTTTTTCTATACACACTCTAAGCCCATGACCTGCTAATCCTTTATACAGGTAACACGTGTTCAACTAATTACACTATTGTATGACAGTCGGTACACGGATTAATTTTAAACCACCCTCCCATCTGGATCCATGTCTGGTGGGTGGAAGGATCCAGCTGAAAAGCGTGATTAGGGCTTTTGTTTCTCTTATGATAGCAGCAGGTCAGCATGCGACAGCTGAAAATGTCAGACTAAGTCGAATTGTTTGTTTACAAACAGTCACGTGTCACGTGGTGTTGTTTACAAACAAGAGAGCCACGTGGTGTTGTTTACAAACAAACCCTAAGTAGGTCACGTTACCCTAGTTACCAGAATGCCGGCTTCTGATTGGCTGAGCCTAAGTAGGTCACGTGACGTAAGTAGGTCACGTTACCATGGTTACCAGAATGCCGGCCTCTGATTGGCTGAGAGCTTCTAAGTAGGTCAGTAGGTCACCCAGAATGCTGGCTTCTGATTGGCTGAGAGCCCTAAGTAGGTCACGTTACCATGGCAACGGGTCACGTGACCAAATGGAGGCCTCTGATTGGCTGCAGGTCGATTGAGTAATAAACAGTAGTTAACTATAGTCCCGTTCCGATACATACTATACTACTCGTACGGTAAAACAATCTGCAACAAAGAAAAACACACGGCGGTGAGATACACTGACAGTCGGAAGTTCGAACTATTGGCCAATTCGTGGCGCTTCAAAAAGGCGTCCGAGTTGAGTTCCGATCTGTTTGAAGTCGAACTACAACCGAAAACAGTCAACAACAACCTCCCTATTCAAATAGGGTTCATGGTATACCAGTACGCGAAGTTGAAAATGTTAGAGTTCACATACGACTTCTTGGATAGATTCGTCGATCGGCGCGATTATGCCCTTTGTCAAATGGACACCGACAGTCTTTACATGGCTCTCAGCGGTGACACGTTGGATGACCTAGTCAAACCTCGCCTGAGAGAGACGTACTTCAGAGAGAAACGAAAGTGGCTTCCGACAGCGGTGTGCGACGATCACTTAGAGCTTTTCGTGAAGACAAAAACGGAAAGAGTGCGAGAATGGTGTCCGCCGCCCGGCGGATGTTGTGAGAGACGGTACCTTCACGATCTGAGAACTTCGGGGCTTATGAAAGCGGAGTGGGAAGGTGACGGGATCCTAAGTCTCAACCCTAAGACTTACATTTGCTACGATCGAGTCAGCGACACCGGTGAAAGAAAATCCAAAAAATGGAGTGCAAAAGGCGTACAGAAGAAACAAAACCCTCAGGAACCAGACGACTTCTTGGATGTTCTTCGCCAACGAAAAACTCTCATTGCTGTAAATAGAAACTTCAAAGTGGTGCGAAACAAAATGGTCACCTACACCATAGAGAAAGACGGCGTGCGCTACTTGTATTATAAGCGTCGCGTGCATTCTGACGGTGTGACAACGAGTCCTTTAGAGATATGAAAAAAAAATAAATAAGCGTGTGCATCTTTTCAAAAAAATAGAGTGTTTATCAAGATTGAAAAAAAAATAAATAAAAAAAATAAAATAAAATATTGTTGTGTTTTTATTTTCATACGTCTTCTTTTACTAGTAAGTCGCGCAGTCTCTTAAAGCGTCACTCATGTGACGACGTCGCTTCCAGTCACGTGATCCTAAAGACCCTCACTTCCTAAACAAAAAAACTTCTTCTTCCGCTCACGTGATCAATCAAGTCACTTCCGGTCACGTGATCTTCAATGAGGTCACTCACTTCCGGTCGGCCATTAGGTCATGTGACGTCACTTCCGCTCACGTGACTCACCAGGTCACTTCCGGTCACGTGATCCTAAATTAGGTCATATGACGTCACTTCCGGTCCCCTAAGTAGGTCAGTAGGTTACCCAGAATGCACCACTAATCCCCCTAAGTAGGTCACTTCCGGTCACGTGACCAAATGGTGGCCTCTGATTGGCTGCAGGGTTACCCAGAATGCACCACTAATCCCCTAAGTAGGTCACTTCCGGTCACGTGACCAAATGGAGGCCTCTGATTGGCTGCATGTCGATTGAGTAATAAACAGTACTTAACTATAGTCCCGTTCCGATACATACTATACTACTGTGAGGGGTATGCAGGATTTTTTTTTTTTGCCCATCTTTGTCTGTTTGTCATTTTATTTATTTACCCTGCAATTACATAGGGCCAGGCCCTGTTACAACCAGCCTACAGCATCATTGTGACATTGAGGCCAGGCAAAAAGAATAAGAAATCTTTTAAAAAAAGCAATTTAAAATGCAATCTTATCAACTGTTGGCAATTCGGCTTAAGTGAAGGATGAAGTTGATCTTTGTTCATCAATTGTTAATCAATTACTACTAATGTTTAGTTCCATTTGTTGCCCTACAACATCCAGATCACGTGGATGTCCCTCTCTGTCCTAAAAGAAGTAATATTCTTGATGGTTTTAGCGGGGTAAACACAAATCTTGGTGAATAATTATATCAAACAATATTGAGGAAATACCTTTAGGCATGAAAAGGTACATAAGTTGATAACTTTGGCCAGAATTATTTAATTTACTAGTGGTTTTGGGTATTGGGTAAACGTGTCTTATGGCATGACCACTGCAACAAACTCTCATTTGTCTACCTCAGCCTCTGCCTAATAGCGATCCAAATCCAATCCCCCACTGGTCTATCCCTTAACCTGACCACCCTTCCTTAGCACAGAGTGTAATGTGCAACATGTCAATAGCTCACTTAGGTGAAGTGAAGTGTGACCTGACATCTTACATTGCATGGCCGGTCAGACAGGACATGTAAGGGATGTCCACTAGCAAAGATTGCTCTGACAGAAAATCTTTAAACATCTGTATCTTGTTACTGGAATCAATGTTTGCTCATCAGTCGTCATGTTTGTCCTTCAGATCAGAACAGCAGAACCTAAATCTACTTCAGTTTCTGATTTGAAACACATCACTGTCTGCATTGCACATTGCCTAAGCCAATAATAGATGACACTTAAATGGAGGGTAAATCATTATTAGTCTTAACCTTCCAGCTAAATTATGTGTAAGGGGATTATCTAATCTGCCAAATGCATGATGTTTCCAATAGGGAAATTATATCATGTCCCTTAAAGACAGCATGGGCGGCATAATTATTTATTATACTATCATCATAATGACGCCTGGATGTAGCCTTGGTGAGTTACTCAATTTTAGCTCTCTGCAGCTGATTATAACACATATTTGGGCATGTCTCTCTACACCCCTCATTTCATCATCACTGCTTGTTGCAATAGATAAACTTCAATCAACTAGACTGGGCCATTAAGCTCTTCCTTTACAAAACAGAAAATCTCCATGTACCAGCTCTTAAGCTCTTAAAGCTGATATCAAACTCTGCTCTGTATTACATCCAGGGTATTTCTCAGACTTATCAGTACTTAATGACCACTGCATTTATTTTTCAAAAATCATGAGGGATTATATACCCTTTTAGACAGCAAAGGTTTTCATTTTTAGAGAGGATAGACCTGTTCAATATTTGCAGACTATTCTAAATCCTATAGCTCTAACACAGACTTTACACCAACATATGACACTGGGTTCCTCCCCTATTATGATGTGATATTAGCCATGCCTTTTGTCATTGTGTGATATAAATATATTTTACTGGTATTTGAAACTATTATACTAGTTTATTCTTATTTCCTCTCCTCTCCCGTCTTGTTTTAATCAATAAAAAGTCCATATTGATTCTGTTCATATTATAGAAGATGCAACATGCACTAAACATACATAATTATTTCAAATTTAGTAAATATAACACTTTTTTTGTGTCCTGATCTTCAAAACATTTCATGTAAACAGTGAATAAAAAAATAGGTGTCAAATCTAATAATGAGTTTCATCCATCATTGCTTATTGCCTCTCAGCAATAGATTACATTTTGGACTGGGTGGAAAGGTTTTAAAGGAAAATATCAATATGATAGGCCATAGTAAAAAACATGCAATCTATTAATCATCAGTTGAGTATTTCAAAAGTAAAGAAAGACCCCTGAAATTTAAGTAGTAGTCAATATTGCTGGTCTCAGCAGGAGAAGCAAAAAAGGTGAGGGAGAGTGACACCATTTATTTATTAATGTTTTCAAACAACTGTGGTGTTATGCTCTTAAAACGTACATGAAAAGATTATACTATATTCTATACAAGAGTTGAATGATTCAAGTCCATGCAAGCCGTATTTATCCAAAAGTATAAATACCAATTGGCTCACACCTTATGAAATGCTATAACAATATATCCCTTCCCCTCCATCAAACTTCCCTCGTCTATGTGGTCTGTTATTCTCACCATCCTCCCTCTCTTCACATATACTATAGGATATAAAGCTGTGACAGTTTATTATGGTTACAGTGCAGACTAATTTCCGAAACTCATCAGTCACTGTCATCTCTCACAATGTAGGGGGATAATAAAAAAGCCACTCTCACTGATCAAAAATACCACGTCCATATATAGATACAATGTATGGTAGTTGGGAAGATGAGCCTTGTGGATCATATTGAAACAGAATAGGTCTTTGTTAAATGAATTCTATGCCTCAACAAACTATCACAAAGGTTTTAGGTGAGTTCACTTCAATACTATGCAGGTCTATACATGTACTAGAGATGACAGGATTATATCCTAAGTTAACAATTTAAGTATAATATTTTCACCAATATTTGAAATGCAGTATCATTGAAAGAGCCCTCAACAAATTATACCAACTTACACTATGACCATCTCAGAATGTAATACCATGACCACTAATTTGTATAAAATTGTTGCTTTATCAGATTCCTTATGCATGTACAGTATGGTGGCCTACAGAGGCTGCCCTGTGACTGTGCTGTACAACTATTCAGGTGGCAAGATACAGGGGCATGCACTGAATATCAGAATCATGATACTCTTTGTGGACGGATAAGGAATGGACACAATACATTCGTACACATGGCCACACTGCCCTTTCATACATATGGAGAAGCTCTTCATTTGGAGGTGTATTGTTCACTGCTGCTGTTATAGGAGTTCAGTAGCCGGGCTGTCATGAATCATTGAGTGTGCCTTGGTTGTATTCTCTACGCTCGGCAGCATCTAACCATCTTGGGAATAAGAGCAACAATTTTTATCCCATGATGAAAAATGCTCCCCCCCCCCACTACTCCCTACTGCCACTAACCGACAGCTTCAAACTAAACACACTGTTATCATTGCAAAAGTTGCAAGACAAGGTTTTCCTATCGACAACACCAGATGGGCCCCAATGGTATTGTATTTAGATAACCAGATATGATCTTTTGGTTGTGGGAAAAGACACATTAAATTAGCATCTGGCTCCACTGAGTGGGAGTAGAAAGTGTAGTGTGAAGGAGTTATTTCTATGATGGTTAGTCATGTTCTGGTGGCTTAATCAGTTAATTAGCATACCGCTTTAGTCTAAACGACAGGATATAGGTCTAATACAGTTAACCTTTGCACCACTAGACAACTCATGTGTAACCTAAACAAGTCTTTGCTAATTTAATGTGTACTATAATTTACATCATAATGGGATGTCACTGAGGCTTACATTGGTTCTGTACAACTGCAGATGTAAGGTGAAGGCACTGGATACAGGAAGACAAGATATCCTTACATTGGGACTTTCTATTAAGAATGATGGGCTCATTGCAAAAAGAGCAAAAAGAGAACTTGCAAACTAAGCACAATCGGGCTGGGCTTGGAATTAAAAGGACAAAGAATGAATGAGTAAAGAAAGTGGATGCATCCCATGTATTAATGAAGAATGCAGGCAGACATCACAGCTTAAGTGACAGAGGAAGTTGGATTTGTGAAACAGCTTATGAGTGTGAAGATCTCTTTGTACAGCAATCACCGACTCAGAAGGTGTGTTTCCCATTTCATACCCTGCATCCAGATGACATTTACATATTTCTTTATCCTACCAGGGGTTATATTCTCAGAAGTCCCAGATGTTTCAGCAGATGAAGCAGATGATCATAACAATAATTAAATCTTTAATAACAATTTTGAGTCAGTCTCAGGTGCAACAAGCGCTCCCTCATACTCCTGCCCCCTCTAACAGTATTCTAAATCCAGGTCTTCACAGTCCCATTCCTCCACTCCTCCATTCCTCCATTGCCTCAGTGCAGAATGTTATGGACATAATGTCAATAGCTCACTTTGGTTAAGTGACGTGTGACCAAAGTCAGGCTGACAGATTACATTACATGGCAGACCGGGCAACTCATGTCCATTATGAGCCAAGTATTGGGCAGCCACCAGCAAAGTAACACTGACAGAAAATCTTCAAACATCTGTATCTAGTTACCGCAAAAGATTACATTATTGACTGAGTCTGCTACAAACGGTCATGTGTAGTCGCACAAAATATACATTATATCTAGGTTGGTAATGTATAAAATGTCTGCTGGAGATCCTGCTATCTCTACCTTCACATCTGCAAAAACTGTCCATAATTTCTCTCTTCATAGTTAAGGTGTAAGTTCTATCACTGTACGAGCTTTGGGTTTTACAACATGTAATTTCCATGTAAAACAGTGCAAATTTCCTGAGGATTCTGTGCAAAGATGGTGCTTGAGATTTACACCAATTTACCTAGCCTTTACTTACATTGATATTTACATGTATTTATCACTTCAGTAAATTCCACTGGAAAATGCTGTAAATCTTTGTAATTCTCATTGTAAATTGATGCACAGATTGTGCTCAAAATTTACAGCAATCTACTTGGCTTTTACATCAATTCATAATTACATGTATTTACCATTCCAGTAACATATGTAGGGGCATGATATTACATATTAATCTCATACACGGTATTTCCGGGTAACGTCTGTTTACTCGGCTTCTCCACCTGGAGCTAGTGCACACAGTTCCCGGGAGAGGGCGCAGGTCCTCTTCAGGTGACCGTGTGCCGCTCTCAGGTGGGCGGCCGACCCACCCACCTGGCCACGTGATCTAAGAGCCGGTGTTATATAAGACCCATGTGTTTACCTGGAACGGCAGTCAGTGCAGGCCCGACTGACGAGAGACTTCACATGTCCAACCGTGCGGACAGAGTTGTATGCTAAGAGTTGTATACTGACCGTTTCCTCTATTTATAGAGAAACTTGATCTACCTGTGTGTATTCATTCTACACTGATCGTTCCCTAGTAAAGGAACTAGAGTTGTTATTCTTGTGAATAAAGATAGATATATTCTCGCACCTGGAAACTGCCGTGATCGTTGTTCTTTAACCTAGAGTTAATTACGAACCACCACACTGGTGCCGTGACCAGGATCAGTAAAGGTAGCAGAACAAGCTAGTTGTTCGAGAATATGTTCGGGTTATACTGAACAGGAAGTCCTTGAGTGGACAGACAGTCCTTTTGTGGACGGACAATGGCTACCGGTGGTAGCCTGGGCGGCTCTGGCCCAGAGCTGAGTGAAGGGGAGTTGGAATCAACTCGCCTGGAGGTGCCAGGGATGGACCCTGGGGAGGGCTTGAAGCCAGAACAGAAGAAGAGGAAATTACAGGATCTTTCCTGGGTAGAACCCTATGTAGGGGATGAGAGATTCCAAAGGGAATATGACGAGCGTTTGGCTCGGGAAGAGGATGACCTCTACTGGGAAAATGTCCGATTGGACAAGCAGTCAATGGAAGATCAGTATGCTGCATTGACTGAGGAATTGACTTCCCTGGTAAAAGAAAGGGACGAGATCCTCTCTGAGAATCAGAGGGTAAAAGGAACTCTGATAGAAGAGAGAGAACGGTTGATAGAGGACAACCAGTATATGAAAAAGAAGGTTGCTCAGGAATCGCATGAATACCAAAAGATTCAGGCAAAGATTGCTGAGAACCAGAAGGAGAATGAACATTCCGAATCTCTTAAAGAGAGGTATGAGAGGGAGTTGAAAAAATACTCTAGAGAATGGTATGCCTTGAAGAAGGGGACAGAAGCGCTAGAGAAGGGCAGAGACCAGTTGGTCAAGGATAACGAATCCACCAGGATACAAATCCTGGAAGAAACGGAGGAGTTAGAGAGGAAACGGAAAGCTGAGGTGGAGGCTGTCTGTTCCCTTGAAGCCAGGAAAACTCTCCTGCGGGGTGAATTGTCGAAGGCAATGGAACAGCAGGGGGAGGAACAAGTTCCAGCTGGCAGGCCGGA
Organism: Harmothoe impar; assembly: GCA_947462335.1. Lineage (NCBI taxonomy): Eukaryota > Metazoa > Annelida > Polychaeta > Phyllodocida > Polynoidae > Harmothoe > Harmothoe impar. Next base: position 69,055,278 of record OX381714.1, read on the forward strand.
AACTGTTCCGGATAGTACTCCTACTACTAGTAAGGGGGAAGCATTACCTCAATTCGATCCATTTATTAATGATAATGGATTGAGGAATGTGGAAGACTCTGTGTATAAGAACAGAGAGAAAGATTCAAGGAGAGTGAATGTTACCGGGCGCTCTCTTGGATGGGAACCAGTTAATCATGCCAGTATTGGTCCGGTTAACAGGGAAATGTCTCCAGAGGAGGAAGTGTCTCGACATTATAAAAATAAATTTCGAGATGAAGTGGTGAATCATAGTTATGGCTCATTGAACCCCTTTGCGGGAGATGACCCGGCTCTGTATGAGAATCCGGGGGGTTATGATAGCAAGGGTAATTATAGGTATTGCCCAGATACAACTTATTCGTACCCACCTCCGGCCACGGAAACACACTCGGGAGTCCATAAAGATCCTGAGATTAGGCCGAGGGATAGGATGAATAAGGGGACCCAACCGGGAACAAAGGGAAGGTCAAACCCGGTGCATAAAAACACAACGGGATTGTCAGGCTATCAAGGCCCACGCTTTGATGAGGGTTCAGAATCTGAATCAGATAAATCATCTGACGATGTACCCAAGAGAAAGGTTCCTTTGAACCGGCGAGTCACAATGACCCCGGCGGAGCACCGATTACATAATCGAGACCCCGCCATAGGTAATTTGGGACTAGATTGCTCTAGCCGAGGTCAAGACGGTACAGACCTACTGGCTTGGAGTAGACGCATGTCGGGTCAATTAGTGCATTCTAATTATGCCGCTAAAAGAACTGCACGTGTGACTAAGCCTTACAGGGGTGTACGACCCTGGAAGGAAGAATATCAATCACTTCTAGATGATTGTAAGTACAATTGCTGGAACAAGGAGGAATCCTTGGGAGCTTTTGTGATATGGTTGAGTGACGGCCCGGGTAAGATAGTGGTTGAAGAATGGAGGGACACTTACGGGCCAGAAGCTACATACGACCAGCTGGAAGTATTAGCTTGTTATACTTTTGGGAAAATGGTGACAGTAGATCACTGGACTCTGTTTCAGAGAAGAACGCAGAAACCAAAAGAATCTGCTAAAATTTTTGGGCTAGAATTGCAGCGATTATTGCGGCAGGCTAGGCCAGAATGGAGTAGGGATGCTGAATATTACATAGAATCCCTATTTGTAAGATTTATTAGTGGATTGAGTGATCCTGAACATGCTAAAGTTTGTGGTAGAGCTTGGGAAGCTGGGTCTTCCTTAGCAGATTTGTTCATGGCGATTGATCAACATGACAAAAAGAAGATACTGTTGGCTGGTATGATACCCGCTAATAGGGGGCAGCGCGTCTCTGGAATTGAACATTCCTTAGATGGAGACGATTCTTCCGCGGAAGAATCTGAAGGGGAGGAGAGAGTAGACGCCCTTAAATTCAAGGGTCGACAGAAATCTAACTCAACCCCAGCTTCCGGGAAACTTCCTAGTAACAAAGGTTATTCGGAAACCACCCGGAAACCCGACATTCGGGAGCCTCAGACTGTACCCAGTCAGAAAACCCAGACCCCGGAGACGACCACTCCGGATAAAACAAATGCGTCAGGAAACTCATTAAATACCTTAATGGAGTCCATGATCAAACGCATGAACGAGGTGTTTGATAATCAAACCAGGCGCCGCCCTAGGGTCGATCGTAACACCGTCCAGTGTTACAGATGTCAAGTCAAAGGGCACTTTGCATCTGAATGCAAAGCCGAGAAACCTGTTTTAAGAAGTGAGGTTTCGGGAAATTAGAGGGGGTTACCGGGGATGGCAGGACGGTAACCCCTGAGGAAATATGTCAGATTATCACCGACGTTGGCGGTGAAGATTCATTAGCAGTGAATGCGTCCAGCAAGAAGGGAGATGGGACCGTACATCCCGGAAACCATGAGGCTGGGGAGACTGGTACAACAGGCGCCCAGGGGTGCGCGTATGGGAAACCTAGTGCCAGTTTAGAGGAGTCAATAACCAAAGAGTTGGTTAAGGTTGGAGGAACCAGGCTTCCCCCGGGCCATCCTTGTCTGGAACACCTGAAAGGATGTGGATTCGACCTGGGCACTGATAGTGACCTTCACCGGTTTACTAGGAATCCCTCAGTAACTGATGGGAAGAGGTGGTACGTTTCCTGTTCTGTACAAGGAAAGACTGGGGAGTTTCTTATGGATACTGGAGCTAGCCACTCCATGGTCTCTAAGAGATTCATCAGCTTATTGCCGAATATGTGTGAGAACCTCACAATGAGGGTAAACGCATGTACGGCCGATGGTACCAGAATGAGGACATTTGGACGGACTTTTCTGATAATCTCTGTGGCCGGGAAAGAATTTGTTTGGGCCCCGACCATAGCTGAGATTGAAGATGATGGTATTCTTGGTTTGGATTTTGCGGCGCTTTTCGGTGCGACTTTGAATCCGAAAAGTGGGAAGTTGAAAATTGAATACCCGTATGATATGACCATACTCTGTAAGTTGAGAGTAATAAGTAGTGTCGCTAGTGTGGCACAGACTGTGAAGATTCCCCCGGGAATGACCTGTGACGTGTTAGTCAGTTCAGGGAGGCTAATCCAGAAAGGATTAGCGGTAATCGAGCCGGATATGGCTGTATTATCCCGGAAGGGATTGGAATCTGCGGATACCCTAGTAGGGAATTCCAGATGGACAGTGACACCCATTTCCAACCCCGGAAACTCCACAGTATATCTTGAGAAAGGCACTGAAGTTGGGAAAGTGATACTTGCGGAGGCAGTCACCGGTAGCCACCAAGACCTGAGGTTAGAAGAAGGAGGGGAAGAGGAATTGCATGAAGAGTTAACTAAGTTGTTAACAGGATCGTCCATAACGGATGAGAATGATCAGGAAGCCCTAAAAGCTATGCTGAAGAGATGCAGGCAAGCTTTTGCGGCCCCAGGGGAACCCCTGGGGAGAACCAATAAGGTATTGCATGAAATTAAAACCGGGGATAACCCCGCTTTTAAGATTCCTTATAGGAGATTACCCCTCAAGAAGAAGATTGTAGCTGAGGAAGAGATAGCGAAAATGCTGAAGGATAATGTTATTGTTCCCAGCATGAGCCCTTGGTCCTCCCCTGTGTGTATGGTAACCAAGAAGGACGGTAGCATACGGTTCTGTATTGATTACCGGAAACTGAATGGGTTGACTAAGAAGAACTCCTATCCTCTTCCTAGGATAGATGAGACGATTGATTCCCTGGGAGGGAATGAATGGTTTTGTACCCTGGATTTACAGTCCGGGTATTGGCAAGTAGGCATGAAGCCTGAAGATATGGAGAAAACCGCGTTTTCTAGCCATATTGGGTTGTTTGAATATAAGGTAATGCCGTTCGGGTTATGTAACGCGCCGGCCACCTTTGAAGCCATGATGGAGACGCTGTTAAGTGATTTATTATGGCGGAAATGTCTAGTTTACCTGGATGACGTAATTGTGTTTGGAAAGACCTTTGCGGATTGTTTAAGTAATTTAGAGGAAGTCTTAAACCGAATCATGTCTAACGGTCTCAAATTGAAACCAAAGAAATGCAATCTGTTTAAGAAGGATATTAACTACCTAGGGCGGATTATTTCCACCGAGGGGGTTAAGGCGGATCCGGAAAAGATCAGGAGTGTAACTGAATGGGAAGTCCCCAGGGGTCCTAAAGATGTGCGATCCTTTCTAGGATTCTGCTCATACTATAGGGATTTCCTGCCGGGGTATTCCCGGGTAGCCTATCCGATCCAGTGTTTGTCACACTGGACACCCGGAAGTAGGAAGGAGGAGTTCCCATGGGGGAGGGAACAGGACACAGCTTTCTTAGCAATAAAAAAGTTGTTTGTAGAGACCCCGGTGTTAAAGTATCCTACCCCGGATGGTCACTTTGTATTGGATACCGATGCTAGCAATGAGAGTATTGGGGCCGCCCTCAGTCAAGTCCAAGGCGGAGTGGAGGTTCCCATTGCCTTTGCTAGTAATACTATGAGTAAGACCCAGCGTAATTACTGTACCACTAAAAGGGAATTGTTGGCTGTGATAGTATATACTAAAAAGTTCAAACATTTCCTTTGGGGGTCCGATTTTACGCTAAGAACAGATCATTCCTCTTTGAGATGGTTATTGAATTTCAAAGATGCGGAAGGAATGATTGGACGTTGGCTAGCACACCTTTCCGAGTTCGGTTTGGAGCAAAGTCAGATCCAGCATAGAGCTGGGGTAAAGCATGTAAATGCTGATGCACTTTCCCGACGTCCTATCAGGAAGTGCGAAAACACCAACTGTGATGACTGTGGTCAGCATGAAGCTGTCATAGCCGGAGCAAGGATTCCCTTTCAGATCAAGGGAACTGGGGTTCTGGAGTGGTCCATGGGAACCATCCGGAAATTCCAGGAAAAGGATCCTAACCTTAGCCGGTTGTTGGTATTGTTACCTAGGAAGATACGGCCCCCGCGGCCTGAGATTTCCCTGGAGAATCGGGAAATGAGACGACTAATAGCTCAATGGGCAGAGCTAGAGGTCCAGAGCGGAATCATCTACCGGTGGAAGATTAATTCATCCGGTAGGAGAGTCCGGCAAGTGGTAATACCTTCCGGTATGAGGAGGGATGTTATGTATTATTGCCATGGACACCTGACCAGTGGACATTTCGGAAAAAAGCGTTCCCTGGAACGTCTGAAAAGGAGATATTACTGGCCAGGGATGAGTAGTGATCTATTAAGATGGATTGCTACTTGCCCGGATTGTTGTAAAAACAAACCTGGGCCTGGGATGGGTAAAATGCCTTTGTCCCAGGAGTTGTTTGGTGTAAGATTTGCGCGAGTCGCCATAGACATTATCAGTGGGTTTAAAACTACCCCTGATGGTAATACTTGTATGATGGTCGTCACTGACTATTATACTAAGTATACGACAGTGTTTCCATTTGCGGATCACAAAGCAGCAACCTGTGCAAAAGCTTTTGTTAAAGGTTGGGTATTGCATCTTGGGGTTCCCCTAATGATGCATAGTGACCAAGGTCGGGAATTTGAATCTGATCTTTGGCAGGAAATGTGTCACCGACTGGCGATTTGTAAGACGAGAACAAATCCCTATCGACCACAAAGTGATGGAATGGTTGAGAGATTCAATCGTACATTGATTCAGGTGTTGAAATCCCTGGTGAATGATAGAATGGATGACTGGGATGAGCAGTGTGATTATGTATGCCATGCATATAATAGCACTGTCCATTCTAGTACTTCCTGTTCCCCGAATCTATTAGTTTTCGGGGAAGATTTGATAATGCCCGCGGATCTGGTATTCGGGGTGGTTGGAATGAACCCGGAAACCCCCTGCCATGTGATGTTTGTGGAGTCATTAAGAGATCAATTCAAATATGCTTATGAATTGGTGAGAACTGAACTGCAGAAGAATGCTACCTGGCAGAAGACCGGCTATGATCTAGGCCTTAAGCCGCGACGATTCAAAGTTGGTGATCAGGTAGTAAGATTACATGAGCCGTTATCGACTCTGAAACTTGCTAGTAATTGGGACGGCCCCTTTGTAGTTACCCGCATAGTAAGTGACAGTACTGTAGTGATACGTTCATTACAAGGAAAGATGTATAAATCTAATGTAGCTCGACTAAGAGAGTGGAAGGGGAGAGATTTGTCCCTGGACTCGTATGAGTTGGAAGTTGATACTTTGATAGAGGAAAGTGAACAGCGGAAATTAGTGAAGGAACCTCCCCGGAAACGCGGGAGGCCGCGGAAGGAGGTTTCCCGGAAACTAATGGTGCAGAAGTCCGTCATCCCAAAAAGATCCGGGAAGAAGGCGGCTAATAAAGTCTCGCTGGCTGAAGGGAAAAGGACCCGGAAGAGTGTGGTTAAGGCTAAATCCACTCTGGAAAAAGCGTGTCCTAGAACCAGGTCTAATGTTATGCCTAAAAACATAAGACGCAGTCCCCGGTTACTAGCCAGGGACGGTATAACCTAAGCCGGTACACAACGAGTGTGGTGTCCTGTAATCTTGTTAAATATTTAAATGTTGTAATCAGTTATGTGTGGAAGTAAGTACGGTCGGAATGATCGTGATAGTCCCCCTGTCAAGGATCCCATGGGTGATGGACGGATAATCCGGTGAATGTGCTTTATTATGCCATTCATATATATTTCATTGATACTCTCGACGAGTTGACAGAGCGTAAGGATTAACACGTGGAATAAAGGTACCTGTTTACAATTAAACGCGCGGTGACCTGGTTCCAAGGAACTGGGTCACGGGACGCGCGGGGTTGCGCATGCGCGGTGGCGCGCCTTATATAAGGCCCGCGGAGCGGCGGGAATCGCCAGTTGGGGTTGAGAGGCGGTCCAGAGCAGACGTGAGAGCTCGGACATGACCATTGTCGCTGTGGGGAGGTGGATCCCCTATAAATCCATCAACAAACACTTTTCTTGAGTGTGAAACAAAAACATGTCCTCCGAGACAGACCACCAACAGGTGGACCCTCTTCAAGAGGGCGACTCCGCTAGCAGAGGAAATGAGGTTGTTAATCAACCTGACCTCGTGGACCAGGAATCTCTGGATTTCCTGGGACAAGGGGAGATAATGGACGTCGACGCTGACTCTCAGTCACCGCTTCGCCCTGCTAATGTCGCCGCCAATTACTTGGAAGGCCTAGACATTGAGGCCATCAGCCCTGCTGACGGTCGTGCTGATACCGGTGAAGCTGAGTATCAGGATCAGGGTCTATTGTACCATGGAGAACCGCCGGCGGACGTTGAAAAACCCCGCCCGGCCGTACCAACCCTGGGAGGCTTCATGTCCAATTACGATGGACGTGAAGTAGAACTGCACGAGGACGTGCTAAGGCTCACGGCGGAGGGAGCTCCCCGCCGGATTGACCCGCTCACGAGCCAGGCCATATTGCTCTTCCTGTTAGTGGAGGAGCAGGAGGAGATGCCCCCGGACTGGTTTGTGTACTGGGAGGCACTCCAGAAAGGACTACGCGTATGCTACTGCTTACGACGAGCTGTCTTCGATTTGCATATCGCGGACATAAAGCGGTTAATGCCCGCACTCCCAATTCTGTCTTTGGACCCGAATTGTGGAGTTGCCGGGATGTTGTTGACTGGTGTCAACAGATACCGGGCACGAATCGGGAAACTCCGAGAGCCGAAAACCCGGAAGGAGTACGAGATTGCTGCCGCTAATACGCAGGGGGTAGTTTCGTATGTCCTGGATGTAGCCACTATTGAAGACTACATGGATTCTCACAACGTCAAACGAGATATTGCCATATCTTGTTTGGTTGATGAGGCGGTTCGTACAGTACGAACCAGATCTTCCAGTGCGGAGGAGAAGGCGCGAATAAAAGCGCTGAAAGCCACACCTAGGGGGCGCGGCAGTAAAGGTGAGAGGGGGGCCTCAAACCGGTCAAGCTCGGCCGACAGCAACCAGTCGGACGAGTTTGTCCAGGAGAGAGGACGTCAGGCTCGCCGGAACGAGAAGGCAAGATTAGCTAACTTGCCGGACTCTGTATTAGCAGAGGGATTACCGGAACAACCTTCCGGAGGACAGCCCGTTATTCCCCGGGCTGAGGAGGTAACGGATGAGGCTATGGACATAAACGAAGCCAATACTCCGGAGCCTTCCAACACCAACACCACCACCACCACCCCGGCCCTTGTGGCAGATATGACCGCCCCCGCGGGAGCAGCGGCCGCCGTGGCGGCTGCGCTGGTATTTAATCCAGCACGTCTCAGCCCTCTCCGTAGTCCGGCTCATTCGGATCCGGAAGAGGGAGAGGTTCCGGCTAACGCTGAGGAACCAGGAAATGCCCCAGAGGACCCCATCCCGCCTAATGACGTGATGAGGCGGGTCTGGCAGAACGCGAACAATAAGTTCCGCGTGTTTATTCCCAATTCATGGGAACAGTGTCCGATTGGTCCTACCAATTTCGGATGTCCACTTGCGACCAACTGTAAAGGTCAAAGTGACGATGAGGATTGGATCCGGAATACCCCCCGGGACCGTCCTCCGTCTGCTTTTTATCAGCAGTGGCTAGATCAACTCAGGATCCTGCCGGATACTTACTACAGTAAGGAGCAGAAGGAAAAACTTCTTTTTGCGATTAACCGCTGGTATAGCCAGCGGGAAAGGAATTGGTGCCCATTCGCTACATGTGTAAACACGATTGGCACAGACAGAACCGTGTTTGTAACAAAGCAACGGTTTCTGCGTCACCTCTGTGAAAATCACATGCACCACTGTGTGGTGTACCACTGTGATATCACAGTAGGTAGGGAATCCCAGCTGTGTAACGGGTGTTTAGAACCCCGGAGAGGTGAGCTCATGCGCCACATGAAGGATTGCCATAACATGGGAATCAGTGTAGCTCGCAATCGTGTGAATGCGCTACATGACGCCGTATGTGACCAGTACAAGTCACTCACGGAGGAACAAAAGGCTAAGATCCGGCCGGCAACTCCCTTCTACTGCGAGGTCGCAGATGGGAAGTTCAAAGCCAGGATTGCCAGAGTGGACGGACGACATAAGTTCGCCATGAATGACTAGGAGTATACGGTGTTATGCACTACCCGTACTTCCCGCAGAGGTGGCGGTAGTTTCCGTCAGCCGGAAACCCGGGGTAGTTCCCGGGGGAAGAGCCGGTCCGCCCGCGACCGCTCTCGATCTCCTGCGGTCTCACCTGGACCAAAACGGAGACATGCCGGATCCAATTTAGAGGATCTCGATAATTCCTACTATGGGATTTATCATGCCCCGGAAGGTCGCGACTATTATCGCGAGTATCCAGACCCGCTGTTTACAGACCGGAGAGATCGGAAACGTGATTCCGGTGGTCAAGCGGCGGCGACTAACATGGATTACCGTTCCAGACGTCTGAGCAGTTCAGACAGTGCCAACAGTCAACCTGACTGTGGAGGTGCCCGGCCTAAAGAACCGGCTACCAGAACAAAGGCTTCCCTGCCTTTGACGTACCATCTGGGGACAACTGCAAAGCTAACCCCCAGGGACGTCCGGTCACCCACTACCCCAACTCGGGACATGCAGGGCTTGACCGTGAAAACGGAACCAAAATCACTAATCTCAGTGGTAACGCCTCGGGGCATAACTGTCCCGAAGGCTGCAGCGGTTGCGAAAGCGCCGCAAGCGGATGTTAAACCCGTGATTCCTGCAGCCCAGGAGCCGGTTGTCATCCAGCCAGTCGCGGGCACCTCCCGCACGGAAACTACCGGTGGCGTAAAGTTAAAATACGTCCCGATAGTCAACTACTTCTCTAGGGAAGAGAAGGCGAGCTGCGAAGTGGGACAGAGAATTGTAACAGAATTCCAGGAGTCCCAACGCGAGCTGGCGGTGGAGTATAACACCAAGATGTTAGGCCTGTTCACGCATGGCCTAAAGATTGCCCATCGGGAGGAGAAAGCATTGGTCGCTGTCGGCAATGCTGACTACTTGGCTAAAAAGTCAAGGGAAGCTGCTTCAGGCAAAAGACCGCTGAGGCCGCCGCAGGGTTCGTTCAGCAAGAGAACGAGAAGTTAACCAAACGGTTACAGGACAGGAACGTAAAATTTTACGGGGTGTTCGGCGTGACTATCGATACCTGGGATGGCACAACTGAGCACGCGCTTGCTTTAATGAGGGCAAGAGATGAACCTTTAGGTTAAAAAGACTAATAGAAGGTTCTGAGTCTATTTCTAATTCTTTTAGGAATAGAGGAGGGAACTATAATAGTTTCCGGATAGATTAATTGTTGTTTCATTTAATCTGACGTCATAAATTGTTTATGACGGGGTATCCCTTTTGAGGGGAGGGGCATCTTTTTAGATGCATATGGATCAACGCGGGGGGAACCTTCCGTGGAAGCTCTGGACTTACCTAACTACTCAACTCTCAACTATAGCCTACCGATGGGGAATCAGGACTCCACCGGGAAGCTACCAAACTAACGTCCCTGAAACTAACTTTTGGGATACGTTACCATGATGTGTTCCTGATACTATTATGCTGAGTTATAAACTGTTCCCGTCCAAAGGATTACGTGTCAAACAGACAATGCTCGTGGTTCCAGATCTACTTATATATTTCATGAACATTCCTGGAGCCAGGATTACGTGTTAAACGGACAGTACTCGTGGTTTCCAGCCGGATTATAGTTATATATGTCATGAACTTTACTGGAGCGAGGACGGGATACTTATCGAGCTGTATACATATGAACTTACCTTCGGGTGATATTTATCCAAGAAACAGTATTAAGAAGAGGAGAGCACCTCACTCATTCGTCTATTAGAAGCGGAGAGCACCTTGACCACAACTAGATCACCAGTAAGCTATATTTAATTGTAAGGGTTTCCGGGTACACTGCCAGGTTACTCATTAAAACGTTTTTAATATATAAAATATCATTATTATGTGATACATATCACCTCAGGTGTTCCAATAAGGTATTCTCATATTTACCTTATGAATCAGGTTTCATAATATGCTACATATGAAGATTGTATGATCTGATAAGCTAGGAAACGTGGCTACCCGTAATGTTTATATGAAGTCGTTAAGACTATGTGTATATACTAAATATACCGCCAGGTATTGTCGTGTGTGTTGACTCTGTTGTATGTTGCGAGAGATATTAATACTCCGGTTATATAATCGGATTACCCGGCTTAAAACAAAGGCTGTGGTTACTGTTATCCATTGTGTGAATGTTTTCATTAAATCACAAATCAATGTAAGACGCTGGTGGTTGTGAGTCCTTATCAGGACTGGTTTTTAATAACTTTTCTGTTCAACTTAAATATATACACACCCCACGCGCATTTTTTTAAACCGAGTAAGGAAACTTCATAAGGAAGTCATATCGAAATGTGTCAAGCCGTTCGATTGTATGTATGATATTATATTCACTTGTCATAAAACATACCTAAATCATCTATTATGGTTGCTATTACAGTGTAATGCCATATTTATATTGAGTTTGATGATCTCGCTTGTGTAGTATGTCGTGTTAATATGTTACGCCCCTAGTTACTGTATAGACAATAACTATAAAGTCGTTGTTCTAAAAGGTTTTCTATGTACTAGGAAAACAGTATATATGTTCGTTACCACCTAGTTTTGTCTAGGGGGGGTAGTGTAGGGGCATGATATTACATATTAATCTCATACACGGTATTTCCGGGTAACGTCTGTTTACTCGGCTTCTCCACCTGGAGCTAGTGCACACAGTTCCCGGGAGAGGGCGCAGGTCCTCTTCAGGTGACCGTGTGCCGCTCTCAGGTGGGCGGCCGACCCACCCACCTGGCCACGTGATCTAAGAGCCGGTGTTATATAAGACCCATGTGTTTACCTGGAACGGCAGTCAGTGCAGGCCCGACTGACGAGAGACTTCACATGTCCAACCGTGCGGACAGAGTTGTATGCTAAGAGTTGTATACTGACCGTTTCCTCTATTTATAGAGAAACCTGATCTACCTGTGTGTATTCATTCTACACTGATCGTTCCCTAGTAAAGGAACTAGAGTTGTTATTCTTGTGAATAAAGATAGATATATTCTTGCACCTGGAAACTGCCGTGATCGTTGTTCTTTAACCTAGAGTTAATTACGAACCACCACACATACAAGGAAAAAATGAGTAAATCTGTGTAATTCTCATTGTAAATCTGTGTATGGATAGTGCTTAAATTTACAACAATTTACCAGGCCTTTAGGTTGATTGATATTTACATACATTTACTTCTTCTGTAAGTGTCACTCTTATAACAAAAGGCGCCATGATAGCAAAGTCAGGGCTCTTTCCAAACAGAGGGGACCCTCAGGCTCAGTCCGTCTACAGGGGCACAACCTGGGATATCAATAAGGGGACTAAGGGAACCGTCAGCCCGTTAGTATACATTATTTTGAGGACATCTAGAGGGCTACAACCCGTGATACCCTTGTCCTGCTATCATACTTTTTTTGAAGGCATCTACAGGGGGTACAAGCCGTGATAATAATCAGAGGATTTAAGGGACCCTAAGCCTGTTATTATACATTATATTGAAGGCATCTACTAATTTAGTTTATAGAATTAGTCATAGAATCATTTATTGTTACCACAGGGAGAAAAGGAAAATACAACCATAATCAAGTGACAGCTAACCAGCCGGACTACCTTTGTTCGTCCGGGATACTGCACTGTATTGCTATTAAGTATATACTCACAGAACCCCCCCCCCATCTCTCTTGTACTGTGGGAGTCACGGTGAACATTAGGGCAGATTACATAACAGCAGGTGAGGTGAGCTCATGTTGCGGGGCCTGGTGTGTGTAGATGCCAGAAGCCACTCTCAACTGCTAAAGAGTCTCACAAATGACAAGAACAAAATAATTCTTATGATTCAGTTTCAATCAGATTGGTTCAATTTTTGATTAATCGCATAAATAATTCCATTACAATTTCTTGACAAAGGGGGTAACATGTATCTAAATAACTGTAATGACGTCCATGACCATGGGGATAATAATGGACATATAGAATAACAGATAAGGAAATGAATTCTGGTACATAAGCATAATTCCCTTATTAAAGGGACAGTGTATACGTGGGCTTGTCTGCCATTGCTGGCCGTTTTAGGCGACCTTTGACCCTGTTTTGCATAGTGGATCCCGCCCACAGAATAATGAATCCCGCCCACAGTTCACTGCTGGTCATATTATGCAAAATAACCAATAATCTAGGTCACCTGAAGCGACCTCTCTGTACCAGTTTCAGTACACCTGTGTTATTTGTGGAATGAAGTGGTCATTATTGTATATAATGTGGAGGGGGGGGGGGGGGCTGATCCGGTGAGGCCCTTGGTAGGTGACAGGCAGGAGTCGGATATAGGAGGGAGTATTGTTGTATACACATAGTCACAAGAATATATAGACAGAGGTACACAATTATCTGTCCGAATGACAGGTTTCTCCATGAGTGGTACCTTGGATCCTGTCACACAAGGCGGAGCCGACTGTGATAGGATCCAAGGTACCACAAGTGGACAAACCAGGATTCAGACTGATTAGAGTGGATCTCTGTCTTTATTTCATGTAATTATTGATAAATTACATGTATATCTAAAAGCGACATTTAAATGTTAGTTTCATAGCTATTTTAGTGATGTCATCATGGAGAAACACCCCATTGAGAATGAGCATCAGTTTCTCCACGGGGGTGTGGAGAACGGCCATTCTAATACTTGAGCATAGCAACTTTGGTTCCCCACATGAAATAAATAGGGAATGTGTTGGGAACTCAGCACTCAGTGCTGTCAACCTCTCTATCCAGTCTAGATCACACCCATGTTCATGCCCTGTGCTCTATTCCCTAACTCAAACCACTGAACCCCCTCCATTAGCACCCACTGCCAAAACACAAAAGACACCCCCCCGCCCCATGAATATACATGATCACTCCCTTACCATACACTATCACCCAGGCCGGTGGTGCTGCTGTTACATAACCAATTAGTTCAGTATAATTATTTGTCTGACACAGTATCCAAACAGCAGGTCAGATACAGAAGATGTGTGCTAATTCGATGTAAGAAAAAGAATAATGGTTCATTCACTGAGAAGCATGTGGGAAGCGCTTAAAGTTGCAGAACTCTAATTATAGATTGATTTACATATACAGTTCTACTACATCACAGTGTGGGCAAACAAAGGCAACACATGCTTAGGGTAACCTCACAATGATAGCCACACACCAGGGTTATTACACTAGAATCTGTTTTAATAATACCTGGCTTATATTGGTACATAGCTTTCACTATACAATATAATATCTTAAATGTATGTATTCATGTGTATCTAATGACACATGTATGGCTATTTATATTTATACATAACTGGTTGATCAAGAGTCACCCTACCCAGTGGTCACAGTCCAGTGGTCTGTTTGCCCACCGCACATTACATATAAATAGCATAATCAAGTATATGTAACTCGACCTATTTTACCCCTGCTGGTCTATATCCGGGTGGGGGGGGGGGGCACTTTTCATTTATGGATAACATGTGCGTACATCACCCTGGATTTAGACCCCTTTTATACCAGGACAAAAATACACCAAAGAACCCTCCTTTTGGCGGGATAACCCCCTTTTTGGGGGACACCACTCTAAATAGGCCAAAATCAACCCCCCTTTTGACGGGGTACTCTAAATTGGTCAAAAGTGGACCCCTTTTAGCGGGGTAACACCTTAAATTTGGGCCAAATTCCAAGAAAAGTATACTTTTTTTAACAGGAACTTCGGGACTTTTTGGTTGGATATTCTTGGCCTAAAAACATATCTCTTTTGCCCTCAAAAGGCCAAAAAAGGGCCCCTAATGGCGGGACCGGCTGGACCCACCAGCGGGGCTCCAAAGCACCCCTTTCCCAGGATTTTGTGTACGCACACAGTTACCATAGATGATATAGGGAGTGCCCCCCCCGGGTCTATATATTATATCCCACCAGCTCCGTGGCATCCATACTCAAGGTACAGTGAGGCCATTCACCTGTACATGCTGCCTCCCCTCCTTCAGTGAACAGTGACCTAATTCTGCACTGGGGTGCCACGGGGGTGTGATATTGGTACCTACAGACTAGGTCAACTGGGCGTGGCCAATAGTGGTAGTCTGAGGTATACTATGGACCTTTAAAGGGAGCCTTATAGTAACAAAAACGTAAGGAAATTTGGCTACTACAGAGTTGCAGGTGTAAGCAGTATATACGCACAGGGTGAGGGGCAGGCTAAATGTCAAGATCAAAATCGCAGGATAGGGGAGGAAAATGTAGTGTGCATGTATTAGGTAACCAAACCTAACCCCACCTTTCCTCATATACCGTGCAAGCTGCCCCCCCCCTCACCTCTCACTAGCCCCTACCCTAATTTTAGTTAGTTATTACCCCCTATCCCCCCAAACACACAACCCTATCCACATATCATGGCGACAAGCCTGTCTGGAGGAAGCTGTGAACAAGCCACCAAGACGCCCATTGTGATAGGGGTGTAGGTGCGACCATACAATGCACCCCTAAGACAATGGTCCTCCCCCCCCCCACCATGCTATCCTCAGTCTGATGTGTGAGAGTGTAGGTCATTTCTAAACAGGCTTGCCAGTACACCACCAGGCAGCAATCAAGCTGGCCTCCTGGGGCGGCCCCGGCCTCCAGAGGAGGCTGCTCTCCATGAGATTTAAAAGATGAAATTGATGAATGAATACCTGCCATAAATGATGATATTAAATGTTATGTGTATCAATAAACATACCCAACAACCCATGCGAATTGATGATACCCAATAACCCATACAAATAGTTTACAGTATGATCTTTGTTTTGCATTTACAATGGTGTAAAGTCGGGGCTTGTGGAGCTTTGTTATGAATTTACTATGGTGTAAAGTCGGGGCTTGTGGAGCTTTGTTATGAATTTACAATGGTGTAAAGTCGGGGCTTGTGGAGCTTTGTTATAGATTTACAATGGTGTAAATTTGGGGATTGTAGGACTTTGTTATGTATTTACAATGATGTAAATTTGGGGCCTATAGGACTTTGTTATGGATTAACAATGGTGTAAAGACGAGAATTACAGACATTTGTAGGATTTTAAAGGATGTGTCAATACAGCCATTACTAACTTTGATCTTGGTGTAAAGCCTATACATAGAGCCATCTTGATCAGTTTTAAAATTTCGGTAAATTTTGTTGTAAAAGTCTGTAATGTTCTGTAATTGACTGTAAAATCGGCCTTTACATCAGATGTAAAACCATTGTAAATCCCTAAACTCGTGCAGTGTATGATATTTGTAACACAGTTCGACGTGAGATTCTAATTTGATATTTATCTAATTATCCCACAGGCCAAGTGTACATACTGCAGCTTAAGTTGTAGCATAATGAGTGCCAGTTGGTTATCTTGTTTGCAGCTCAGTCTGAATAACATAATGCTAATGTCGCAACCATTACGCTGCTCCTTTAGAAATACTTATCTGCATGGATTAAATGCAACTAGTTTAAAACCTCTAGTGCTTTATTATGATACGCTTGTGACAGGGAGGATATATATATATGCGTGGACCAGGAGTAGTATAGTATGTATCGGAACGGGACTATAGTTAAGTACTGTTTATTACTCAATCGACATGCAGCCAATCAGAGGCCTCCATTTGGTCACGTGACCGGAAGTGACCTACTTAGGGGATTAGTGGTGACGTCACGTGACCTAGTTAGCCAATCAGAGGCCGCCATTGGGTCACGTGACCGGAAGTGACCTACTTAGGGGATTAGCGGTGCATTCTGGGTAACCCTGCAGCCAATCAGAGGCCTCCATTGGGTGACCGGAAGTGACCTACTTAGGGGATGGTGCATTCTGGGTAACCTACTGACCTACTTAGGGGACCGGAAGTGACGTCACATGACCTAATGGCCAACCGGAAGTGACCTCATTGAGGATCACGTGACCGGAAGTGACCTGATTGATCACGTGACCGGAAGAAGAAGAAGAAGAAGAAGAAGAAGAAGAAGAAGAAGTGACGTCACGCGACTTAATGAAGAGATGAGCGTCTTTAAGGGGTCACGGGCTTTAAAATGTGATATCTTTTTTTTTTTGGAGGAGGAGGCGAGTCTCTTATTTTTTTTTGGTAAACTAATAAAAAACACCACGATATAAGTTTTTTTTTCATTTTTTATTGTTTTACGAGCGACTGGAAGTGACTTATTGAACTAGTTAGAAGCGTTCTTTAGAGTGTATAAGGGGGAAGGAGGGGAAGGAGGGGAGGGGAGGGGGGGAGGGGGGCACTCTTTTAACATGCATGGGGAGGGGGGCGCTTTTAGGATGCATGGGGCGAGTGGGGGAGGGGGGGAGGGGGGGGAGGGGGGCACTCTAGGGGGGGGGGGCACTCTAAGGGGCGCGTTTGTCTCTTTTAAGAAAGAAAAAGATTTTCAATCGAGAGACACGCTTCTTCCTCTCGAGAGGAAGAAGCGTGTCTCTTCGTGTTTTTTTTTTGTTTATCACGTGCTGCGATGAGGTGATCAGCTGCGACTGGAGGAAGTGACACTTTAAGAGATCGCGCGTCTTAATTGTTATGATATATATATATATATATTTTTTTTTTTTTTTTTTTTTTTTACTTACTAATAAAGAAGACGTATGAAAATAAAACACAACAATTCACATGTCCGTCGTTCTCGTTGTTTCTTGCTTGATAAAGTCAAGTAATATCGCGATGCCGAGGCCAAACTTTCCCATGTCCTCAGTCAACACTCGAAGGAGTTCAAAAGGCGTACCGCCGGCGCCGTCAGCTTCATCTTGCCACATTTTCAACACTCGGAAGGCCCACTCAGCGGGACTTCCTCCGTATTCGCATTCTTCAGCGATCTTATCTAACCTCTCAGGCGACAATTTTAAATGGTCCCCCACCTCTTTCCACCTGCTACCCAGACGTCTGCCGAGGGTGCCCAAGTGCTTATGCATCGCGCGCGAGTCGGGGTTTTCGAAATCCAACCCCTGTCTGTGGAGAAGGGCCATCCACTGAGCCAACAGTTCCATGCGTCTAATGCGGGTGAAGACGCGACCGAGCTCGCCCCATCTATGACGATGCGGGGTTTCACCCCACCACACTCGGAACATCGCCGTACACAGCTCCTCCGGTGTCTTGACACTGCGCTCTACTAGAGCATCCATACGGGCGGCGCTGACTTTTAAGCTACTGCCCAACTCTCTCCAACAGCCGCTCAACTCTTTACCTAGTTGACGAAGCAAGGCGTCGCTATAGGCTAACCGCCGCTGTC
This sequence comes from Harmothoe impar, assembly GCA_947462335.1. NCBI lineage: Eukaryota > Metazoa > Annelida > Polychaeta > Phyllodocida > Polynoidae > Harmothoe > Harmothoe impar. The sequence continues at coordinate 69,073,087 of OX381714.1, forward strand.
CTACCTGTCGGGTCTCCCCATCATCGGTCTGCTGCCTCGCGCCGCGTCTCACGTCGTCAAGCCGCATTAACTTTTTTTCAGGCGCACCGGGCGGTGAAGGCGAGCTTGAAAGTGGAATAGCTTGAGCCATCTCGTCTCGTCTTGGCGGCGGCGGCAGCGGCGGCGGCGGCGGCGGCGGCGGTGGCGGCGGTGGTGGTGGTGGCGGTGGTGGTGGTAGTAGCCGTTACTGGGGTCAGAGGCGATATGTTTTTTTTCCAACAGAAATGAGAGCTTTTTATACAGAGGGAGTTTAATCCCATTTCCAACAGCGCTCCAGCTGTCTAGCGCCCTGTCCGCATGACGCTTTTTCAGCCGCTCCGCTCCTTAAGAGCTTAGATGACGAGGGGGTGTGGCATCGCTATCCGTGGAGACCAGCTGAAAACGGTGTTTTTTCCTCACTCATAGCCTTAATACCTCCTACCCCCTACCCGAGGACGTCTCCCTCCCTCTGACATTCATTGTAACAAACGTCAGAGGTCAGGTGAAAATCGGATTTTTTTTCATGCACAGCCTTAGGCAGCTGTCACCCCTCCCTATTGAACTAGCCGGCCGCCCGCCCGCCTGGCCGGCCCGGTCTACTCACCACGGCAGGAGGTGGCGATTTTTGTCTTACACTTAAGTCGCTCACCACATGCACACGCCTCTACTCACAGACAGACACGTTCGTCTTAGGGGGGTCCTGCTTCACGCCACACGCCTCCTGTAGTTTTTTTTTGTATACACACTGTAAGCTCATCACCGTTACCGTTAATCCTTTATACAGCTAACGCGCGCTGAATGGCTGAACAGGGTGGTAAGCGGCTTAGCTCACCACAGTGGATCCCTCAAAAAGGGATCCAGCTGAAAACGTCATACCTTATGTCTTTGTGAATGGCCGCCGCCGGTCAGTCGACGGCAGGCAGCAACCGCTTCACCCTTTATACAGCTAATGCGCGTTGAATTGCTGAACAGGGTGGTAAGCGGCTTAGCTCATCATCACAGTCGATCTCTCAAAAGAGGGGGGGGGAAAGGGATCCAGCTGAAAACGTCATGCCTTATGTCTTTTTGTTTCTCTTTGTGAATGGCCGCCGGCCAGCCGGCGGCAGCTGAACAGGGTCGGTAAGTAGCTTAGCTCTAGAAGCGAGAAGGCGTATATAAGGGGCTTGGAAACCTCCATTCACTCACTCATTCTTTTTTGCTGCTCTCTACAGTCACCACCATGAGCAAAAGACAACAGCTAGCGGCGTTCAAGAACAAGAAGACTACGCGGAACAGCGTTCGTTTAGCGTCAGTGCCTGCTCTTGCTACTGAACATGAGACTACCGCCGCAGCCGGTTGGTCTTATCACCCTCCTGCTGTAGCGAGCGCTCGCGGCAGTAGTAGTAGTAGTAGTAGTAGCAGTAGCACTAGTAGTAGCAGTAGTAGTAGTAGTGGTAGTAGTACTAGTAGTACTACTGGTAGCAGTCGTCGTGCTAGCGACGTTGTTACACTCGCGACGGTACACGTTGCTGCTAAGCGCGCTGCCGCTGCTACCGCCGTCCCGCCTGCCGCTGCTGCTGCTGCTGCTGCTGCTGCTGCTGCGCCTGCTACTGCTGCGCTTGCTACGGCTGCGCCTGCTGAGGCTGCTGCTGCGCCTGCTACTGTTGCGTCTGCTGCGGCTGCGCCTGCTGCGGCTGCTTCTGCTGCACCTGCTGCTACCGCTACTACTACTGACGACAACGCTCCTGGCACAGCGCAGTACTGGCAACCGGGTTTTTACCTCCCCACTACTGTTGATGACTTTGATGACCTGCCGCACGTTGCACAGCCCCTCTCCTCCACCACTACATCGACGGACGCCCTCGACGCCGCTCGCGCTGAGAGTTACAGCTATTCGGACACTCAGCCCCTGAACCGAGAAGAAGAGGAGGAGGAGGAGCAGCAACAGGGTGAGACAGAGAACGACGCTGACGACGAGGCGTACGAAGAACCCGAAGGGCAAGGGGTGAGCGGTACGTTTTTCGGCTTCCCTCTTCGACCTTTCGACCTCACTTCCTCCACTGCTAGCGCCCCCCCGTCCGGTCCGTGGCGACTGCCCTCACCGCCACCTTACGAGGGCGGCGGCGGCGCTTCATCTTCTACCGCTACACACAGCACGGACGGCGTGTGGCTGCGCTGTTCCAACAACGAGACCTCCGATACCACCAGCGCTGACGCTGCTCCTGCTATCGGTTCTGCTGCTGATTCAGCTCACGCTGATGGTGTTACTCATCCTGCGGGTGTGAAACGTTCTAAGGTGAGTTCCAGAACAACAAGGCCCACTAAGAAGAGAAAAATACAAGAAAAAGAAGGAGATGGACGAGAAGAAGCAGAGAAAACACTCGGGTTAGAGTTCTGCTTAGACGGAGCTTTGACGCTGGAGATCTGGGAGGACGTGGCTAGACTGTCTAGGAGGCCGCGCTACACAAAAGACGGCCAGGTGAAAGAGGCGTCTCTGACCAGAAGCAAGCGAGTGCACTTCACGGCCGACGCGCTGCGCGAGCTCATAGCACGCATCGCCGATATCCGCGCAGTGGTGCGCATACGCGACACAGCGGCCGCGCAAGGAAAACCTAATCACACCCCCTGGTTCGCAGTGCTGGATGAGGCGGGCGAAGTGTACGCAGCTGTGAGCTACTACAGCGGTAAGAACCTCGTCCACGTGCGCAAGTACGAAGGTCCTGACAAAAAACCCACACAGCAGGGGGTGACGCTGTCCGCCAGAGCGCTCAAAGAGTTGGATGACAAAACAGAGATCATTCTGAAATATCTCGGCATAGATTCGGAATGAGAGACGCTCAACGCTCACGCGCGCACACACACACACAGCGTTTGACGTACGCTGTATGAGACAGACAGACAGACAGACAGACAGACGGATACACAGACAGCAGACAGAAAGATAGTTACATAGACGACAGATTGATAGATGGCTAGATAGATAGATAGATAGTTAGACGGCTAAGTAGTTGGTAACCGAGTGAAAAAAAACATGACACAGTACGTATGCGAAAAGTGTTTCAAAATGTTTAAAAGAGCGTACAACCACGAGAGACACGTAGAAAATTGTAGAGTAGTAGCTAAGTTTTGCCCTCTATGCGGCGAAGGGGATTGCCGAAAGAGCGCTTGTCGACGCGAATCTCTGGACGGGGTGACCGTCCCTCCGCGCATATGTGCTGTACCGAACGGGGAGGAAACGTTCACGGCGAATTGGCCTGCGATACAAACGGGCGTCAGGATGCACGGGACTCGCGTGAGTGTAACAAACTTCAGGCTACCAACCGGCGAGTTGAGTGACGCTGTAGATACTATGCGTCGCATTCACTTGACACAAAGATTCAGATACAAAGTGGGTTTCTCGGTAGGCTTACTGTTACAACACAGAGAAGACAAGAGCAAACTGCGCTACTTCCACGCCTCCCAGAACAACGCAACTCTCATACAACCGCTCCCTACTGTAACTAATTCAGAAACTTTGGAAGAGCTCCTCTCAAAGATGCAAAACACCGTCGCTTGCGAGGAGGTACGGAAACTTTGCGACGCTGACACCAAGTGGCACGTTCTTTTTCCTACCAATTTGAACATCTGCGTTTACATGGGACCGGGGGAATTCCCCATAGGCGGTAGGATCACTCAGGCCGGTCGAGTTGGAAAGAGAAGCGGCGTGTTAGATTTTCCCAACAAGGACAACCTCTGCATCTTCCGCTGCATTTCCTTTCACTTATACAACACCAGCAAGCGCGCTTCAGATTTGTTACGTCAGTTCTGTCCCGCTGCCACACCTGAATCCTTTCCGGGTCTGAACATCCGCGACTTACCCGCGTTAGAGAACTTGTTTGACGTACAAATAGCGGTTTACACCGCGTCGCGTCAAGTGCCGGGGCGGAAGTTGAGAAGACGCGTTACTCTGATCAGACCGCCTTCCAGAACTGTGGCCGCCCGAGGTAAAGTCAACCTACACCTGACGGCGAAAGGCGGTTTGCACGTCTCTCTCGTCACGGACTTCAACGCGTACGCGGGCATATACGAATGTTGCAAGTGTAAGGCGGCGTTCACCACCGAGTTCTTGCTGAAGAGACACAGGAACCAGCTTTCCTCTTGCCGACAAGTCAAGTTGCGCTACGTAGGTGGCATCTACCAAAATTCGAGAACGATTTTCGAAGCGCTAGCAGACTTCTCCATTTTTCCCCCCGACGGACATTCCGGAATCTACCCTTACAAGATCGCCTTCGATTTCGAGGCTTTCTTCAGACCGTGCAAAGAACCGTCGACGGAGCACGTGTCCCTGCTGTGGGATCACGTCCCTTTGTCGGCTAGCGTCGCATCCGACTTTCCGGGGTGGGAGGGGCCCGTCTGCTTCGTCAGAGCGTCCGACGCAGATTCCGACCCCTTGTTGGACCGAGTTTTAAATCACATAAACGAGAACGCCAAAGCGATCGGGGAAGCTGTGCTAGAACTTTACCGACCGACGTTAGCGAAGTTAGATGCGGCGATAGGTGAAGCTCTCCTGCTGGAGGAGGCGACGTTCACCACCCCTTCTCCAGGCGGCTTCGCTGCGGCTCAGACCAGACACCCGTTAGTTCAACTGAAGAAGCGTCTTCTGAGATACATCCGTCAAGCTCCAGTGGTGGGCTTCAACTCGGGGCGTTACGACTTGAACCTGATCAAAATACGCCTTCACTCGTTCTTCGCCTCCGGAGACCGAAGAAACCAAGAATTCAGCGTCATAAAGAGAAGCAATCAATACTTGGCGGTTTACACACAGCACACGGTTTTCTTGGACGTAGTCAACTATTTGGCACCCGGTTACAACTACGCGACCTATTTGCGAGCTTTCACCAGGAACGAAGAGAAAGGTCACTTTCCTTACGAATGGATGACGTCTACCAGGAAACTGGCAAACAGAACGCTGCCGCCGAGATCGGCTTTCGACAGCGAGCTGACGGGCGTCAAAATGTCCGAATCCGACTACGCCGCATGTCAGAAAGTTTGGGCCGACGAGAAGATGCAAACTATGGAAGACTACTTGATCCACTACAACAACAAAGACGTGAAACCTTTCATAGAAGCTCTGAAAAATCACGCTAAATTTTTCCAAGATCGCGGCATCGACATGTTGAAAGACGGAGTTTCTCTCGCCGGTTTGACTTTACGCTTCCTCTTCCAAAACCTAGAAGACGCGTTCACAACGTTTCCCCAGTTCGACGCCGTCCTCCACGCTCTGATCAAAGAGAATCTAGTCGGCGGTCCTTCCATCATCTTCCATAGATTTCACGAGAAGGGCACCACGCGGATAAGGGAGCACAAGTACGGCGAAGAAGCGAGACCGTGCCAACACATCCTAGGACTAGAAGCTAACTCACTGTACTTGCGCTGCATGAGCGAAGCGCACTGCACGGGCTATTACGCGGTGAGACGGCCCGAGACCGAGTTCAAGCCCGAAATCAGGCAAAGAAACTCTCACAGCGCTTTGGAGTGGTTACGCTTCGTAGAGCACGACCGCGACGTGAAACTGCGCCACGCTCTGAACGGCGGCGAGATGGCGGTAGGCTGTCGGAGAATTCGCGTGGACGGATTTCACGCGGCCTCTAATACGGTTTTCCAGTTTCACGGGTGTTGGTTCCACGCTCACGAGTGCATACCGTCGCACCGATATCAGTGCGCTTCACTGAGAGAGGAGAGACGCGACAGAACGACCAGAGTAAGCGCTTACTTGAAAGCGTTAGGTTACAAGCTGGTCGTCGTGTGGGAGTGCGAATGGCGAGAGATGAAGCGTCGAGATGAGCGGGTCAAGGCCTCCCAACAACGCTGGAAGGTTGACGCTTTGAAAGTGTCTCGAAACGCGATGAGCGAGAGCGACATCCTTTCCGCTGTGAAAGAGGAGAAAATGTTCGGTTTAGTTCAAGTGGACATCACTACGCCGCCTCACCTACGAGAGTACTTCGAAGAAATGACCCCCGTTTTCAAGAACGCGACCGTTTCAAAATCGGACATAGGCCCTCACATGTCAGACTTTGCGCAGGAAGAAAAGCTGTTGAGCACCCCTCAGAGATGTCTGATAGGGAGTTACCACGGAAAAAATATTCTCTTGGGAACGCCGCTTCTCAAGTGGTATTTAGAGCACGGTTTGATAGTCACCAAAGTGCAGCTGGTGGTAGAATACCTACCTAAACGCTCCTTTGCCGGTTTCGCGGACGAAGTGACGGCGGCGCGAAGACGTGGCGACGTGAACGAGAACGAGAAAATTCTGTCAGACTGTTACAAGTTAATGGGAAACGCTACGTACGGTAAAACAATCTGCAACAAAGAAAAACACACGGCGGTGAGATACACTGACAGTCGGAAGTTCGAACTATTGGCCAATTCGTGGCGCTTCAAAAAGGCGTCCGAGTTGACTTCCGATCTGTTTGAAGTCGAACTACAACCGAAAACGGTCAAGAACAACCTCCCTATTCAGATAGGGTTCATGGTATACCAGTACGCGAAGTTGAAAATGTTAGAGTTCACATACGACTTCTTGGATAGATTCGTCGATCGGCGCGATTATGCCCTTTGTCAAATGGACACCGACAGTCTTTACATGGCTCTCAGCGGTGCCACGTTGGATGACCTAGTGAAACCTCGCCTGAGAGAGACGTACTTCAGAGAGAAACGAAAGTGGCTTCCGACAGCGGTGTGCGACGAGCACTTAGAGCTTTTCGTGAAGACAAAAACGGAAAGAGTGCGAGAATGGTGTGCGCCGCCCGGCGGATGTTGTGAGAGACGGTACCTTCACGATCTGAGAACTTCGGGGCTCATGAAAGCGGAGTGGGAAGGTGACGGGATCCTAAGTCTCAACCCTAAGACTTACATTTGCTACGATCGAGTCAGCGACACCGGTGAAAGAAAATCCAAAAAATGGAGTGCAAAAGGCGTACAGAAGAAACAAAACCCCCAGGAACCAGACGCCTTCTTGGATGTTCTTCGCCAACGAAAAACTCTCATTGCTGTAAATAGAAATTTCAAAGTGGTGCGAAACAAAATGGTCACCTACACCATAGAGAAAGACGGCGTGCGCTACTTGTATTATAAGCGTCGCGTGCATTCTGACGGTGTGACAACGAGTCCTTTAGAGATATGAAAAAAAAAAAAAAAAAAAAAAATAAGCGTGTGCATCTTTTCAAAAATAGAGTGTTTATCAAGATTGAAAAAAAAATAAATAAAAAAAAATTAAAAGAAAATATTGTTGTGTTTTTATTATCATACGGCTTCTTTTACTAGTAAGTCGCGCAGTCTCTTAAAGCGTCACTCATGTGACGACGTCGCTTCCAGTCACGGGATCCTAAACAAAAAAAAACTTCTTCTTCTTCCGGTCACGTGATCAATCAGGTCGCTTCCGGTTGGCCATTAAGTCGTGTGACGTCACTTCCGGTCACGTGACTCATCAGGTCACTTCCGATCACGTGATCCTAAATTAGGTCATATGACGTCACTTCCGGTCCCCTAAGTAGGTCAGTAGGTTACCCAGAATGCACCATCCCCTAAGTAGGTCACTTCCGGTCACCCAATGGAGGCCTCTGATTGGCTGCAGGGTTACCCAGAATGCACCGCTAATCCCCTAAGTAGGTCACTTCCGGTCACGTGACCCAATGGAGGCCTCTGATTGGCTAACTAGGTCACGTGACGTCACCACTAATCCCCTAAGTAGGTCACTTCCGGTCACGTGACCAAATGGAGGCCTCTGATTGGCTGCATGTCGATTGAGTAATAAACAGTACTTAACTATAGTCCCGTTCCGATACATACTATACTACTACCAGGGCATATTTGATTTATCTCCTAGTGCATAATAGCTGCAGCACCTTTCAGAAATTACAAAGGTCCTTCTCCCTGTCACGTCCATCATGATTTTATCAGGATTCTTCATACTGCAAGTAAATATTTTAGGCTAAATATGATGATGGGCTCATGTACTAAACTACCCCTGTCTGTAATAACACATGGTTTAGGTCTGGCATCTTCTCCCATCAAAACGGCTGTAAATAAATGATGTATTTGTATCACTAGATCGCTCACACTGATGGTGATTCTATAGCTAGGTACTTTGTTCTGGATGGCTTTATGCTGTGAAGATGATATTATCATTTCTTTTTGATCGTAAATCAATTAAATCAATTAATACTTTGACCCTTATTAGGTACCCTCATTAGGTGCCCATGAACTATGATTTAAAGTATTTTAGCATATTACCAGAAAAACTCTCTGAAACACCCCTTGTTGTAAAATAATTTACATTCCTTGAACGTTAGCAATCTAAACAAATTATATTTAGAAAGGGATAGAACAATCCAACTCTAAGACAATAAATATACATAAATAGGTATCAATACACAAAGCGCTAATTGATTCCCACCCTGTGAGCATGAGGCACATCAGCCTACATGGAGATGGGCACTAAACAAAGACTACAATGTATACTTTAATAGGCTGTTGGAGGTTTACACTATTTCTATTTTTGGGGAGCAGCTCAGGGTACAAGCTATGCATCTATTTATCATGATATCTTTAACATGTTCTTTTTGTTAAATAATTACAACTCTCTAAGGTCAAATGGTGTTAGCAAGCAAAACTATTTCCCTTCAAGCAGCAACGTATAAATACATAAGGCGCTAATTGAATTCCTGTGGACCTGGCAGCTTGTCACACATCATTCTCCTGTTCGGGGGGCCAGTTCTAGCTGTGCACTGAGTCAGCGGGAGGTGCCCATGTGGAAGGGGGAAGGAGGCTCTCACACCCTGTGTCCTCAACACCTCAACACCTGGTAATCAAATTTGTCTGTCCACTCAGTAGTGTAGACTGTTTCCCATAGGCCAATGGGATACAGAGGGTGGTAGATGTAGAGCTATGGTCAATGGATAAAGGGAGCCTGGCATGGAAGGAGGTAGGTAGGTAGGTAGACAACATTCAGGTAAGAGAACAAAGGAGGACCTACGGAAATAGGAAAAAACTGAACTGTATTTAGGAATATGTTTGGATGAAATTCAAGCAGCATATAAGAAGCTCCTTGATGTAAGTAAAGCAGCAATGTCACCACTCTACCAAGAAATGAGGTGTTCACCTTGAAATCAACTGGATGCGGCGTGTATAACGCAATCACACAATCACAGATTGTCTATAAATCAATTACAAAAATGAGATATCCATTGAAGATCAACCTGCTTCTGAAAACTTTTCTAGGGAACTAAAATTGTTGTCATTGAAACATGGATTATGTGTTCAAGTTTTTCATTTTCAAATTTCCATTACCATAGTTGAAATTGCTGCATTAAAAGAACAATTTAGCAGGAAACTTTAAACCAGTAACTTTAGCAGCAACCCAAGAAAACATTGCGGTGTGTTCTCTGGCAATTTTGCATTTCAATGCAACAATATAATGAAAGAGTATTATCCTTAAGCAATCTTGAAAGAAACCGGATGCTTGTATAACGCAATTATGCAATCACAGATTGTCTATAAATCAATTAAATAATGAGATATCCAGTGAAGATTAACCTGATACTGAACATTTTAATAGAGCTTAGAAATTGCTGACATTGAAACATGGCTTGTGTGTTCAATTTTTCCATATTTAAAGTTCCATTCCCAAAGTTGAAATTGCTGCATTAAAAGAACAATTTAGGAGGAAAGTCTAAACCAGTAACTTTAGCTGCAACCCAAGAAAACATTGGGGTGTGTTTTCTGGCAATTTTGCTTTCCAATGCATCGATATAATGAAAAATGAAGGAGTATCATCCTAAAGCAATATTGAAAGGTCCTTTATTTGCATTTATAATGGCCTTCAGTAGTACAAATGAATATCCTTTAGTACCCAATCTATGTTTCCTTCTGTGATGAGAATTCCACAATATAAATTATCCCATCACAAGTTACCAAATTCAGGTCCTACTACAGAGACCACTGAGTTGGTGTATAAATACATACAGATGGGCATTTACTCTTTCTGTATGGGGGGAACTTGTGAGGCAGAGCATCTTTCTACAGGGAAGGAGTCTTATTTCTTGTATTGAAACAGAATTGTAAGGACTCTGCCCTATTGACACTCAACATCTCCCCTCACCTCCTCCCTGGGCACATATCCATTTCTATAGAGCCATAACTGGTAGCACAACATGTCCATTGCCCATCTATATGGCTTTAACAGGTCTGCTGCAGTGCGATGTGCCCAGCATACCACGGTACTTGTTTTAAAACTGTTTATTTCATATCTTTCATCACTTCAAATTCAGGAAGTGATTTTCAATGAGATCAATTAAGTCGAATCTTTAATTTGAAGTAGCTTTTAGTCAGAGAATCATATCGAGGAAGCACAGGTTTTCATGATCCTTTCTCCTCAGGGGGACAAGATGGTGGCCTGTACTCAGTCAGCCAACAGTACTAGGGACATAAACACCTGTGTACACACTGCCTGCACCTGCCTCCTGTACCCACTAGTGTAGAGGCAAGTATCATATTCATCTACATGGGTGATTAACAGAAATAACACACAGCTACAAACCAAACTGCTGAATGTCAGCCCTTCAGTAGCCCCACCAGACACCTGCCTATGCAGCCTGGGTCCAAAGTAGACACTAAAGTGCAATGGTCTGAGGGAAATAACTGAAGATTTGCTTGTGGGGAAATAAGTAGACCATTGGTGGCCAGTAATGGGAGTTGGTTTTGTTGGCGATATGTACATTGTTCATTGGATGTAACTCATTCCAGGCCATGCATTTATAATGCAGCCAGAGATTAATCGGTAGTCACACTTATCCTCCTCCACCTCAATACCTACCACATCCTGCTCTCTCAGTTCTCTCTGCTCTCAACATCGAACTACAAAACTATTACAATACAGCCATTAATAAAGATAGTGCGTGGGGTTTAGGAGTAGCGGTTTTGACCTTTATCTGAACAGTCAGGATGCTTACAATGATAACGGTGTGTTTAGATAGGAACCTTTGATGGAGTGCTAGAGGCACTGGGGAGTTTCGAGGGTAGCATGTTTAACCAGGGATAAATATTATTGCTCTTATTCCCACTAGAGTGAGCCACTGCCGGGTGCAGGGTATATAGCCCAGACACACTCAATGATTCATGAAGTGGAGCCTACTGATATAACCAGTGAATGGTGCACCTCCACCTGAAGAGATTCTCCATGAAAGGACATTGTGGCCAGGTGCATACATGTATACTGATGAATTGTCTCCATTCATCCACAAAGAGTATCATAATCCATATATTCATTTCACACCCTTACCTTGTCATCTGAATGGATCTGTAACTGATCTGCCTCTATCAAGCCACAATATCATTGCTTGCTTGCTGCGTGCACTGAGCCTGGGTGTGGGTTGCTGGTGCGACCTGCCTCTTGCTAGTGGGGGTCTATGGGGGGACTTGCCACTTGCTATTGGAGGTGCTTCAGTTTCTCACACTGGTTTACCAGGCCGCTCAGCCGGGGGCGAGCTGTGCTTGTGTCCAGGATTCTAGGGTGGTTTCCAACTTTTTTAGTTCAACAGCCACTTGTTTTAGTACCTGAGTATCCTCTTTGAATATTTTGCTGTAATTTGCAGACCCACTATTTTTTAGACTTTTTCTCATTTCTTGGCACTCTTCCAGGATGTGTCTTTGGGTTTCCTCATCTAGGCCACACCCCCTGCATTGGAGGTTGGGGTGCATGTTTTTGTAGTTGGATTTTACCTTCATCATTCTTGTTCTTGCGCAGAAGATGATTCTGGTTTGGTCTCTGGTTAGTCTATCTATGTAGGCTTTTCTGGGTTTTTCTTCTTTTGAGTTTTCATCCAGGTGTTTGTATTTTGATTTTTGGCTGCCTGCTTGATGGTTCTTTTCTTTCATGTTTGTTGTCACTGCCCTGCGGATGGTCTTGGCCATCATGGGTTTGGATAGTGTCAGCATTGTGTCAAACTGGAGGTTGAGTTTTTTTGCCTTACTTGTGGCATTGTGTAGCCATGTTTTTGGTTTCGCTTCACTTTGGAGTTCTTCCATTGTTTTTCCTGTGGTTGTTGCTCTCTTGACCAGGTGGAGGAGCTGCTTCTCCAGTATCCTGTGCTCTATGTCTAGGATTGCTAGTTCATAGTAGATGCACTCTCTTGGGGTTGATTGGGGTATGCCCATTAGTCTCTTGATGATGTTGTCTAATAGCTTGTTTGCCTTTGTTGTCTGGGCTTTGTTTAGTGTCCATGTTTCTGCTCCGTATGTGATTATGGGTATGATGCATGTTTCTAGGAGTGACCATATCGTTTTCATTTCGACGCCTCTGAAGTTTTCATCCGCTGCCAGGAATTGGATAGTTTGAAGTGCTGCCTCGGTTTTCCCATGGAGGGTGTTTAGCTGGTCATCAATATTGCCTTTCTTGTTGAATATCTCTCCAAGATACTTGTACTGTTGGGTGTTTTCGATCTCCATTTCATTGATCCTAGGGTGTGGGGGGTTGTTTCCACTTCCTATGAGTAGTATTTTGGACTTGTCTTTTCCAAAGACAATTCTGTACTTGTTTGCAACTTGTTCCGTGAAGTGCATTAGTTTATGTTGGTCTTCGATGTTGTCAGTCACTATAGCCACATCATCCACCCATAGTAGGCTGAAGGAGTTGTTTTTAATGTTTTTAGTGTTGCTCCTTTTCACCTTCAGGATTTCTTTATTTATCTCGTCCATCAGCAAGGCATATTGGGTGACAGCCAGGACCCCGCCTTGTCTGATACTGTCCTTTATTTTGATAGGGTTGGTGAGGCCCTGTTTGGTTCTTAGTCTTGCTGACAGGTTTTGGTTTAGTTTGTCGATGAGGAGCCATTCAGGGGCTGGGCATCCGTTCTTCGCAAGGACATCTATGATGCCATCTAGCCATGCCTTGTCGTATGCCTTCGTTACGTCGAGGAAGGTGATATATGTGGGCTTCCTTTTTGATTTGTTGTTTTCAATGGCTTCTTTTATTTTTTCAATGTGGTTGGCTGTGCTTTTTCCTTTTCTGCCACCTGCTTGTGCTTCGGTGATGTCAATTTGGTTGGCTATTCTGTTGTTGACAAGTCTTTCGTAGACTTTGCCTACATTGCTTGACAGTGTGATCCCTCTTTCATTGTTGCACATACCTTTCTTACCTTTACCTTTGTAGAGTCTTAGTATTTCTCCTTCCTGCCATTCTTTGGGGATATTTTTTTCCTTGGTTATGGTATTCAGGATTCTCAGGTAGGTGCGTTTTGTTTTTTGGTTCGCTTCTGTGAAGATCCTGTTTGGGATGTTGTCTGGGCCTGTGGCCTTGTTAGGTTTCAGATGTTTTATTACCGTGTTTAGTTCATTCATGGTAAAGGGGTTGGTGTCCGGGGTGTTTCTGTCGTTTCTTCTCCTTTCGTTGTTGGCAATTATGTCGTCATTGGCTAGCTTATAGTCCTCTCTAGGTTCTCGGGGGCTGTAGAGGTTTTCATAGAATTTTTGTATGTGGGCTTTGACTGCTTTTGGGTCGGTGATGGGATTGCCATCATCGTCTAGTGTGTCTGGTTCGTTGGACGTATTTGGTTGGAGTAACCTACGGCGGATTTTCCAGAAGTATGATGAGCATACTCCTCCCTCTTCTGCTAGTTTATTCATCTTATTCCTTGTGTTTTCTGTTTCTGTATTTTGGAGCAGCTGGATCAGGTCATTTTGTTCCCTGTGATAGGTTTCTCTTTTTAGGGTGATGATGTCATAGGGTTCGTGGCTTTTTATGGCCTCCTGGTATTTTGCTTTGTGTTCCCTGACCCTGATTTGTGCTTCCTTAGCCCTTTGGGGTAGTTGCATTTTTTTTCCTGTTTTTATTGTTACTTTTCCTATGTTTTTTTCTAGGGCGTTGGTGATCTTTTTTGTACCGTGGGGTATTCCTGGCGATGTAGGTCGCAGGCATTAATCTCTCTGTTGAAAGCTTCCCACTGGTCTTTTGTCCCTTTTTTCCATATTTTCGTTGTTTTTTTGCTAATTTTTTGGGGGTTATTTCTAGCTTGAGGGTGATTGTGTTGTGGTCGGAGTCTTTGTTCCCTCTGAGGGTGAGTGACCCTGTTCTGTCTACTTCTAGGTTGGTTACTTGCTTCTCTGTTTCTTTGTTGGTGATTACAAAGTCTATGATTGACTTTTCCCTCTCGTCTTTCCTGTTTTCCCTGGTCCAGTGGATTGTGTCTGGGTTGGTGTTAAGTGTTGTCATGTCAGCTGTTCTTAGGGCTTGGTTCAGGAGCTTGCCGTTTCTGTTTTCTTCTTGATTGTATGTTGGGTGGGTGATTCCGATCTTTGCATTGAAGTCGCCTATGATGATGACATTCCCTATTTCTTTTAGGCGCAGGGTGGTGGCTACCATTTCATTGTATTGCCTGATTACTTCATCCATCTCGATTTTTTCTTGTGGGCAGTAGTATGCTCCAATGAATGTTGTTTTCTTGGTGGTTTTTATTTTTATCCATATGATTTCATGGTCTTCATGGTTCTGGCATTCGACTTGTTCAGTCAGGGGGTAGAGCTCATTTTCCACTAATATCCCTATGCCGCCTCCAGCTCTTGTGGGTCTTGCTTTATGGTACCATATGTAGCCCTGGATGTTAGGTGGTCTTTTGGCTTTGGTTTCTGCAATGATTGCTATTCCCGTGTCGGTAGCTTTAAGGATGCTGGTTAGACTTTCTTTTTTGCTTGTTATTCCGTTGGCATTGGCGTAGAGGATGGAGATGGGTTTCTTTTGTGTCTTTTTTGATTTTCTTCTGGTTTTTCTGTGTGCTTTTACTCTCTTTTTTTTCCTTTCTTTTTATGTGTTTTGTGCAGGGGGTTGGCCTTCATCCTAGTGCCTGTTGTGTTCCCTATATCTTGAGGTTCTAGGGATCATGTGTGGGTTGTTGTTGGTCGTCCGGCGTTCTGTGCTTCTTTCGTTGTTGGTCGTCCGGCGTTCTGTGTTTCTTTCGTGGTCGTGTTCGTTGGTCGTCCGGCGTTCAGTGTTTCTTTCGTGGTCGTGATCGTAATCCCTTTGGGGTGTTCTTACATGGTGGCGTCCATATTCTCTCCTTTCCTAGTCGTATCCTATGTTTTCCTGGTCGTATTTTCTGTTTTCCTTGTTGATGCCATGGGGGTTTCTTGGGCGGGTGTCGTTGTCGCTGGGGTGTTGGGTTCTGTGTTTCAGTTCCTCTTTCCTCCTTGCTTTGCCCTTTAGGGTTTCAACCTCTGCTCTAGTATTTTTGACTTGTAGGTCAGTTCGCCCTGTGATTATGAGGGTCTGGTTTGTGTTGTCGTACGTCGTTGTGGTGCCATTCCTCTCGTTGATCGGGTTGATCGTGGCCCCCATTTTCCCGAAGATAAGTCCCACTTCAGTCTTTCTTATGTATATTTCGGTGTTCTTTGTGTTCGGTTTCTCTTCACGGTTTAGTTTCTCGCTGGTGTTGTGGCTTGATCCGGTTTTGTCCCTTGATATCTCTTTCCTTCCATCCTAGGTGTATCTTAGATGAGTCATGGTGGGCTTGGGTGTGATATCACATTTTCTTTGGATGTCCGCTATGAGGTTGGCTGCTGCTGTTTGTGCTGCCTCAGGTTCTACATGGATGTTGTCGTTATTTATCACGGTTAATGTGGGGTAGATATTGAGGGTTCTTACTTTGTGGGTGGCAATTGCTGCTGTGTATAGCTTTCTTTGTATTTCATCGTCTGTTATTGTGGTTCTGGGGAGGGTTATGTGGGTGGTTTTCTGTGTGTCCAGGTGTCTGGTAGCTTGGATGATTTCTTCAGCTAGTCTATTGCCGTCCGCCTTTCTCCTGATGTCGTTTGTGCCTGTGTGTATGTAGATAAGGTCGTAGTCGCCTTTTTTCACTTCGTCGCTTTCACACACTTCTTTCAGTTCCTTAAGGGTGAAGGTCGTCCTGTGCGTTATTTTCGGGTTCTCGCTCTCTGGGAGATGTTGGGCCACTCTCCTCATGTTGGAGTCTCCCAGTGTAAGGATGTTGGTTCTCTTGGCCCTCTCCTCTACTTTTTTTCTTCTTTCCGCCGCTTCTTTTTTCTCTGTATGCTTTCTTTTTGCATTGATAATTTGTTTCGCCATTTCGTCCATGGTGGTCTGATCGTCCTGTAGTTGCGCCTTTGCTTGGTCCAGCTTGGTCTGAAGCTCTTTGTTTCTGCTGACTTGTTCTCGTAGTTCGTCTGCTTTTTGGTTTTCAGCAAGCTGGGTGGCTCGGTTGTTGGCTGCTGCTAGTTGCTCGGTGGTTTCTCTGAGCTTCTTTCTTAGCTCTATGGTCTCAGATAGGTGGGATTCCTGGGCTTTCAGGGTGGTTCTCCGTTGGTTGTCGTTTTCAGTCGTGGCTGTCTCTAGCCTAGTCTGGAGGTCCTCCACTTTTCCATTGGCAGCATTGAGTTTCCCTTCTAGGTTGGAGGTTTTCTTCTCCAGCTTTTCAAACTCTCTGGTTTTTGTGGAGCTATTCTTTTGTTTTGTTGTCAGGGTGATTATCTCCTCCTCCTGCATTGTGGCTCTCTCTTCTAGGTCTTTGACTTTAGCCTCAGCTTCTTTTAGTCTGGCTTTTTCCTGTTTAGTTGTGGTTCTCAGTTCTTTGAGTTTTTTTGTTGTCCCCTCTAGGGTGGTGCAAGACTCTTCGAGTTCCTTTTTGAGGCTGTTAAGGAATGCAGTGGCGTGTATCTGCATAGATGTGCAGCACATACACAGAGCAGGCTCTGCCGACCACCATAATGTATGTGCACAAGGACATTTAATTTTTTTAAATATCCAGACAAATCATGGTTTTTCATACTGAGAAGTAAAATTGTCATATTGTAAGTTGGAATGGTGTTTCCAGGATTCTATCAAGGATATTACAGTTAAAATATTGGTGAAAATATTATACTGAAATTGTCAACTCTGTGTATCATGCTGTCATTATTAGCACATGTATATAGGCCTGCATAGTATGACAGCGGTACCCAGCTCTTCTCATTCATATTGATTAAAATGTAGAACTCTTCAGTAAAGATAACAATGCTGTGTTTTTTATCACTTGCCCTAAATCTTTGTGATAGTATGCAAGTTTATTAAAGCATAGAATTCACCAGACAAAGACCTATTCTGTTTCCATATGATCCATGAGGCTTATCTTCCTAACTATAAAACATCATGTCTATGGACCTTGTGTGAGTTTTTGATCAGTGAGAGTGGCTTTTTATCATTCCCATACATTGTGAGGCATGACAGTGACTGATGAGTGTAGGAAATTAGTCTGCACTGTAACCACCATAAACTGTCACAGCTTTATATCCTATAGTATATGTGAGGAGACGGAAGATGGTGAGAATAACAGAACAAATAGAGGGGAGGGCAGTTTGATTGAATAGAAGGGATACATTGCTTTGCAAAGTTAGAAGCAGAATAACTTTTGTGACTTTGGTACATATGGTGCATATTAACACAGTTGATGTGAAACATTAATAATCAAATCAGGTCACTCTCCCTCATAACAAATCTTTGCCTCTCCTGTGGAAGCCAACCATATCGACTGCTACTTGATTTCCCGAGCTCTTTCTTGACTTACCCAATCCTCAACTGATGATTGTCAAATTGCATGTTTTTGCTACGGCCTGTAAAATTGGAAATCTTGTAACCTTTAAGAGCCTTCCATCAAGTCCACATTTAATTAAATTGCCTATCCACAGTGATTAATTAAATCTGTAGTCTTTACTGAGAGGAAATAAGCAATAACAGGTTAAATTGATCATTGAATTCGACATAAGGTTATTGAATATTGAAGATTAAAACCAAAAGGTAACAGGTCAATTGCCTTTTCAGGAGTAAATACAAATGCATGGATACAGTTCCATGTGAGCTACATTAGTGCTGGTGTGTCTGCTGTGTGTAATAGTACTCCCTTAACACTGAAGTTATATACTTATCAAGCTTTATTGCATCATGTATCTTGAATTAGAAAATACTAATATCAAATTCATTTAAAGGAGACAGCATTGTATGCAGAATCGGCATAATGGACTGGTTGAAAATACATAGAAAATTTGTTGACTTAGCACAATGATGAAGGTGTGCAAAGGCTATTGCATTCGAGAGTTGGGAATAAACCCTTTGTCCTTTCCTGATGTAAAGTCTGTGTTAGATCTATGAGCTTTATATTTGTCTGGCAATATAGAAAAATATCAACTTGTGTAAAATGGAGAAGCTTCACTGTCTGAAAGGGGATAATCCCTCATGGTTCATGATTTTGATATGTAATCATAAAAGATCAAATGCAGTATGCATTAATCACTGAGAAAGGCTGAGAAAGATCCTTGATGGAATACAAAGAAGTGCTTGATATCAGCCTCACTAATGCTTTAAAGACAATGCAATGCCTCAAGTCAAAATTTCAGAGCATGATGCAACAACAGCAAGTAACTTTGATCACTTGGTGCGATGATAATCTGCTTACTGTAAATGCAAAGAAAACAAAGACCATGTTATATACGTATGAGAAAAATGTTATACTACCCCCTGTGTATGTGAAGGGTGAGGAGCTTGAATGTGTGAAAAAGTATAAATATTTAGGAATATTTTTGGAAAACAATTTGAGTTTTAAATCACAGTTTTCTAAGACAATTAGCTCAGTAAATCAAAAGACATGGCTATTACATCATTTCAGGGAACATATGGATGAAGAGACAGCAATTTTGTTGTTTAAAACCATGCTTTTACCGTATATTGATAACAGTACTATTTTCTTATCTGGAGTAACTCTTTTTGAGCAAAAGAAATTGCAAATATTGCAAAATGTAGGCATAAGAGTGAGCTTACAAATTAAAGACCCTATGTCCATTTCTGTAAAGGATATACATAGAAGGGTTAAGGTTTTGCCAACAGACCTTCGTAGGCAGCATCTACAAGGTATTTTATGCTAAAGATTAAATAAATTGAACTATCTTGATATGGTTGTTAATAGAGTAACCAGAGCTGCTGATGGCCCTCTTATAAAGATGTACACAGCACATACTGTAAGGGTTCAAAAATCACCGCCTGTGGATACATATAGGACATTGAATAATATTAAATCGGATATAAGAAGCTCTGATACAAGTACATTGTTCAAAAGTCAACTAAAAAAGGCTATTTTAAAGTATTTTGAAGCGGAATGGAGATATGATCTCCAATACACAAATCTCTGATAGGAATTGTATTGCATTGAATTGTATTGATTTGTTGCAAGCTGTTTAAACTTTTGTTTGTTCACCATGAAAGCCCTCTTGAACATGCAGCCAGATGAACTTTCCGTTGAATTTATTCAACTTGACAGGCAATTAGTACATGTATATATGGATATATTAAGTCTGTGTATTGTGTTAGTTATGTGGGCTTTAATGTCATATTTAATTCATCAACATGTATTCTGTACGCATGTTTAAAACTCATCTCATGTATGATAGTCAACTATCCAAATAAAGGCCTATATATATACTGCGTTCAACCTGTGTCTCTCTGATATAAGATTATATGAAAGTACATTTATGAAATATTATGCATCCTGAGTAAATATTTGGTATCACCTCATCATCATCTCCCCCCCCCCTCCCCCCCCCCCCCCCAAGTAAAATCACAATGTCAGATTATCTCAAAGATCGGCATAATTTGTGTATAACTGAAATGGAGGTGCTGTAAATACAATGCAAAAATAATATTATGTATCATTTTAAGTATCAACCTCTTCTGTGATTCGATTGAAACAAATATAATCGCCTGTATTTTAATATTTTTCGTGATTACAGAATAAACTCATGTCAAGGTGAAATTGAAATTGAAAATTGAACTCACTCTTTGAACACAAGAGTTCAATGGTGCTGCATCATGATTGTAGGGGGCATATCAAAGTACTATGTGATCATCAAAGGGTTTAATGTATGATGCCTTTCAGTTTATCAAGATGAAGACTTCATACTTTTGTCATTAGAACAGCTTAAAGGCTCAGACTTGTTGATTGAAGTTTATCTAAAGTAGCATACAGCGATGATGAAATGAGGGTGTAAAAAGATGTGCCCAAATACGGGATATAATCAGCTGTGCTTACTGAGATGTTATAATATAAAAGGCTAAATCTAGGCATCATGATGACAATAGTATATCAGATAATAATGCAGCCCTTGCTGTGTTAAAGATAATTGATTAAATTTCCCTAATGGAAGCATCATGCACTTAGCAGATTAGATAATCCACTTACACATAATTAAGCTGAATGGTTTAGACTGATAAATATTAAGCCTCCATTCAAGGTAAAACAGGTGAATCCCTTTTGTAAAGGACCATGTTGAGTGATTTAAGTGTGGGCTTAGGCAATGTTCAATGCACACAGTGATGTGTTTAATATCAGAAACTGGAGTAGATATTCTGACCATAATGGCAGACGTGAAGACCAGGGAGCATGCATTGATGTCTCTTTTGTCTAAAGAGAGACAGCTCAACAATTACAACACTTTTTAACTATATTGAAAAAAAGAAAATGCCTGTGGCCTAAGTAAAAGGAGGCTGCACAGGATGATAGGTTGAACCATTGTAGTCCTGTGTAAGGCAGGACTGAAAGATGGAATGTTATCACCTACCACTGACCTTCAGCTCACATTGAACCGTTTCCACATCATCAGCATTATGGTACACTCAGTCAATAACATAATGTGTTCCAGTAACAAGATACAGATATTGAATGCTTTTCTGTCGGGGCAATCTTTGCTGGTGAACGACCATCACATGTACCGTCTGACCGGCCATGTAATGTAAGATATCAATCTGACTATGGTCACACGTCACTTAACCTAAGTAAAGTATTGACATGAAGCTCATGACCTTCTGTGCTGAGGAAGGGCCATGAGGTTAAGAAAGAGACCAGCAGGGAATTGGATTTGGATTGCTATTAGGCAGGGGCCAAGGTAGATGAATGGAAGTTTGTTGCAGTAGCCATGCAATAAGATATGTTTTTTCAATAACAAAAACCACCAGCAAATCAAATCATTCTGGCCTAAGTTGTCAACCCATATATCTTTTCATGCCTAAAGGTATTTCCTCGATATTGTTCAATATAATTGTTCCCCATGTGATGAAGTGCTTACCCTGCTGAAACAACTAGAAATATCATCCCTGTCAGAACAGAGAGAGATATCCGTGTGATATGGATGTTGTTGGATGTAGAAAAGGTAGAAAATGGAACTCGACACCTGCTTAGTTAGTAATTAATGAACAAAGAGGACATTCTGCACACTCATTAACCACTTTACAATTCCATCTTCCTCCTTCACTTAATCCAAATTGCCCAAATGCCAACAGTTGATTAATTCAATTTAAAATTTACTCTCTTTTTAGATATCTTAATCCTTTTCACTGACCTTCAATGTCAGCATTCTATTTCATAATAAGTAAATGCTTCGCTTTTTTTTTATCCATTATTGCTCTTTTATTTCATTTTTGTCATGTTCATTTTCAGCCAAGCCCAGACGCTCGTTAGCTTTTTTACAATTTCAACTTCCTCCTTTACTTAAGCCGAATTACCTTACTGCCAACTGTTGATTGAAATACATTTTAAATTTGTTCTCCTTTTAGATTTATTTTTGGTTCCTTCCCAGTCAAGCCCGGCCACCTCAATTCTTTTAATGGCTGTAACACTTTTTCTTCTCACAATGATGCTAGAGTTGGGCAAAGAAAACAAAGGTATACCCTTCACACTCCTTGCTGTCCTTAAGAGTAAGGTTTATCAGCCTTCTCTTCTAGCTCCAGCCACATAAGATTGGGACAGAGATGTGAGGAGCACTGAGGTACTGGGATATGTGTGAAGAGTGGACCCTAAAATCCTTGTAGACACCATACATCTGTGTGAATTATTCCAGCGTGAAACATTTGGTGTGAGGCTGTCCTCCACTGCGTTCATGTATCCAGTTCCTGTGTTATCCAATCAGATATTAATATGACCTGTGTGACGTTACTCTTGTTACTTGTGCTGCCCCCTGGGAGAGTTGCTCTCACGCTGAGCGGGCGTGAGAGCGCTTTAAAAAATGTTTGCGGAAAAATACTCCCCTCCCACTTTGGGCCCGATGCATGACCCCCTTGGTGACTCAGTCACCATGGTAGAGGGTCAGACATTGCGCTGGTTGAGGATGAGAGAATTTCACCAAGAAAGTGATACCCAAGTTGCAGATAAATGGAGAGCTATTCTAGTCATCACTAGCCACTGTCTGTTCCAAATTCCCCTAACACTATAAAACATTGGGTTTTCATAGATATTCCCCCAGAACTGACACCTGCAACCTAAGCCACCATTTTCTCCAGGATAGGTCATGTGACCCTCATACAAATCTAGTTGCAGGATCAGTAGCGGTCCTTAATCCAAGCATCTATGTGATTATGTCCCCATAACTCAGCCCCTTACTGGTTCTAAGTGGGCTCCAGGTTACTCCCAACTAACTCAATCTGCCCCCATTTGCAGGCCTCACAATATCCGCTCTCAGGAAACCAGCCCAATTTAATCTGGGAGAAGAGCGTGTGAGCCGACACTCAGAGCGTCATTTGCATCCTCACCAACGCACATCCTGGTCTCAGAGTCGTCTCACGTGGCCTGCAGCAGAATGAGATTCCTCCAGAGCTTGAAGCTATGACATTATGGGGACAAAACCTAGATGTGTCCACGAACGGGGCCAGAGGTGCGTTGCATATATTTAGGTGTTTAAAGAGCAGCCTGGCCTTATCAGAGTAGACCGGAAGGGTTGTTGGTAGATGGGGGAACTGGATGTGGCCTGTTGAGGTGGGAGTAAACTTGTAACAACTTGTCTGCAACATCTGTCCAAATAAACCAATAGTTACTCTCTAGTTGTTTGGCCTTGGACCATCAGCCAGAAAAGGTGTTCCTCTTGAGCATCGGTAGTTATTAAGTGCCATGGCTTAATACTGGCAACCTAAAGACTTCTTCCTGCTAGTTGGATTTCTATTGAATTATGTCAACAGCTGACTTTCTTACGGTTAGTGGAGTTAAATACCTGTTACTGTGTTTTTTACTGTAAAACATGGTCTTTGATGATATATGTACATTAGATATTCTCACTCACTCCAACAGATAACTATAATACCCACCGTATACATTTATAACTCAGAAATTAACTTTACCCTATGCAGGTTCTACTATCTATTACAGTGTTGGGTTCCCAGGGAGTTGAGTCCTGCATATATATTCCCTCGTCCACCTGAACAAGGATCGTCCTGGTTAGTTCGTTCCTTACATGTTTTCCGCCTCACCCACAGCTCAGGAACCAGCAAAAATGAATAACAAACACATCAGGGCCATCTGAGGAACATCTCCTCTCGGCCACCTTTTTTCCAAAGGCTTTTCAGGACTGAATGTACTCTGTGGAGAGCCTGGATCAAAATGTCATCAATCATCCTTTACCAAGATTTGCATTTGATGGCAGGGTAGGTTTACTTCTTTGGCATTGGGTTGTTTCCGCTACAAATGGATAGAAAAGTGGAAAGTGGAAATAAAAAAAAGTTTTCACTTTTTGATTTGCACTTTTCACTTTTTGATTTGCACTTTTCACTTGTTGATTTGCACTTTTTACTTTTTGATTTGCACTTTTCACCTTTTGATTTCCACTTTTCACTTTTGATTTCCACTTTTCACTTTTCCATCCATTTAGTCCTTCTTGGCCACTGCATTCCTCTGTAGGAGCATCTATTTTTGAAGGCCATGTTTAATCTGGTACAGCAATTACCTCTTGCATATAATTTATAATGCATTCCATCTATCTCCTGATGATGTCCTGGACATTTTTTGAATCGTGATAACCTTTAAAAGGATCCAGTGCAGAAACAGCTGCTTGAGGGCCGACTTCCATATGAAAATAATTTGTTTTAATTCCAGTTGAATGATTTTGATAGGTGATCACTCCAAATTCATATTTGCCTATTCCCCTTCTTATCTTTGATCTTCTCATATCCAAATACAGAAGTGCTCACTCAAAATCAAATCGTTGCGATTGGGTTTCAAAAAAACATGTTACAAAACTGATGGACTTGTCAAGCACTAATTATGGACTGCAAAATAACAAGATTTCCTGACAAAGGAGACATTTCGGTGCCAAAACCATTTGGTGACAATTTAACAAGAGAGCCCTTAGTATGTTTATCCCTGCAGCATGATGTTAGTGTCTATATATTTAGCTTCTGTCCAAGGCCACAGCTTGAGAGGATTGAGGACAGTATAATGACATAAAGGCAGATAAAAACATGCAATCAGGTGTCACACAGAATACAGATTCTAGGTGTAGGCATCAACGATATCAAATCACTGATGCAGTGTGTCAATATTAATGATATATCTTTATGATAAGTGACTTCCTTGTCTCATGCTGGTAGATAAACCAGAAATGAAATTTTGTTTATATAAAATATCAAATCAGATAACAAATTTGATTCATTTTTTCCTGCACTTTTTCTTTTTGCAATGTATTTCCAATTTGATCAATCATGGTGGGCAGCATATTTAAATATTTATCTGGGCAGTATCAAAGGATAATATATGCATTCATCTCAACAGGCCACTATCACTACACACATCCCATCCCAACACACTGGTTTAACTATAAACATCCCAGCTAATTAAAAGTCAAAAAGACTACAACCTCACACACCACAGCATACTAATACCAGTCACAAAATATCTCTTCTTAAGCCGTAGTGAAGTCCACGCTACAGAAAAAAAACAGAACGGGGAGAGACATTGCGATGAAGCGAGTGAGAAGGAAGGCCTAACAATACTATAAAACATAGGGAAGGAAAGTGAAGGCTGCTGAATGGAAAGCCATGGACAGGGACGAAATATGACACAAAACAGAAATAGAGATCAAGGTAATGAGGTATGGGCAAGGTAGTAACAGGACTTAGTCTCATACAGAAGCATTTCAGAAGCAGCCATATTTACCATGAGTGGCAGGCAATCTATGTAATACAGTTCCATCTGCTAATGGGTTTATTTATGCTGCACAATTCCCATTAGAGAGAGAGACCTATTAGTTTCGTACTACCACCAATTTTACCACCAGGCATTTTACACACAGGTATCTGGCACTGACAATACCCTCAATGCACAGGTTTTTCATCCATTCAAGTTTGTAAATCAATGCAAAAGGATCAGAACCGGAAAAGCAAAATTAATGGAAAAAGCCTTACACATATTACTCAAAGTATCTCTGGGATCACTGAAGAAGTAACAGGACTAGCATTCCAGGACAAATTGTTGTTATATGTGGGAAGTAACAGCTATGAAAATTGGTTTATTCAGAATTTAAAAAATAGACAATAACAGCTTTTCTTACTCTGTCAGCTGCTTCTTACATTTTACTTTTATTTCAGAAAAAAACATAAACATTATCACCATGTCATACAGAAAATATCAGCATAGATGACAATTCCATTCTCTCTATATTCATCCTAAAATCGAGTTGATACCATTTGAATATCTATAAATGGTATCCAGTAATATATATGAAGGGAGGTAAGTTAACAGAATGTACTTTATAAATAATAAATGAAGCACATTCTCAACAGAACCAAAGGTAATAACTTCCACAGCCTGATCTTACACCCTAAGCAGCTCCTCATAAAAATGTCAACTAGTGTCAGGCTGTTCAGTAACACATTGGTGCTGGTCTACAGACCGTATCTCTATACTTAACAGGGGGTTATGTGTTTCCTCAAGCTTCTCCGAGGCAGAGGGTGTGAATTTCAATAGCACCTCACATACTGATACTTGCATGTGTGCATTCCTAGAGTCACCAGTTAAATAGGAATATTTCTTACGGATGGTCTGTGGTGAGGCAATGACTAAATTGTGTCCTGTCCGGAACTCATATATTCACTCCTGGTTTCTATAAGTTTAATGAGTAACCAATCATTTCTTGACAGTTGTAGTTCATAATATAAAAGAGGAAATATGATTCCATATACAATGGCAATTAACTCTTGATGTAGGGCAACCAACTATAGGAAGATACAAAGCATTGCATTAAGATTGGCAAGTTACTCACTAGTATAGCTTAGTGCATTATGTTGACCCTTTAGGAGTGTATCTCTGTAAACCTGTCATGATGCCTGAATGCAGCAGCATCACTAGTTCACTAGTACTGTATATATGCATCATAATGGCAAAATGCATAGCACATGAAAGCATTGTGTTGTCCTTAAAACCACAAGAATGGTATAAAAGACTTGACTACAAATCTTTCCCAATTCCTAATCCTAATTAGGTTGAATTTGAAACATAACAAAGACGTTTCCTGAATAATTATGTGCTTGCCCAACCACAACAATTGCCATGATGAGCAAATGCCAACAAATGAAAATGAAGCCGCATCAATAATGACTGTGAGCATACTCTTTTTTTAATATTTCAAGGGGATTAGGTTTTACAATGGAAGGTTAATGTACTTAGTTGATTTAATATTCCCTTGTTATGCAATTACTGTAAAGGGTTTGAAGCCTTTTAGCCACAGCATCCATTGACAATGAATAACAAAGTTAAATATGTTATGAACCTATTTCATGACCTTAGGCAAGATGCTATTATGTGAAGTGTGTGAAATAATAAACTAAAGTAGATTTGAAATTGCTTATTCTAACTTCTTTGCACTTATTCCTGCACACAAAATGTCATTGACAGAAAAAGGTGGCTTCGTTTGTGAGAGAGAAGTGTGGATCAGGAGACGAGTATATTACTTGAAACCTTCACCTACATATGTTTTAAACATTCTCAGCACCACACAGAAAGTGAAAAAGGGTGCCCTGTGAGACTTTTCCTACATTACTAGCTTTACTGTAGTTCTGCCAAAAGCAGAATATTTTCTGGTAACAAGATCCACATATTTAAAGATTTTCAGTCAGATCAATTTTTATGATGCACGACCATCCCCCTGCACCTATTAGACATGGGTCGCCCGGTCTGCCATGTAATGTTACATGTCAGCCTGACTCTGGTCACACGTCACTTAACCTAAGTCAGCTATTGACAGGATGTTGCACTGGGGAAGTGTCAGGGTTCAGGGTTGGAGAGTGAAGGATGGATAATTAGATAGGTGGAGGGGCTGGAGGATCTTTAACTACACTACTTTAGAGTGCTTTATCATTTTGTTAAAATCAGCATTTCCAGCTACATGTGAGTATGCAACACATGTAACCAACTGAGAATGTTGCCCCCTGTAATTGTCAAATGTTGACAATCTGCCTGCCAGAAACTGGGCTAGTATTTTGTAAGTGTTTGTTCAATCATCAGCCCATTGAAAATTCCCACTTCCTTCTCAACTTAAACCCAAATGCCTTCTTGTCAACTGTTAATTGATATTGCTTAAATCATTGCTCTTTTTGGATTTCTTAATCACTTTCCCGGACCACAATGTCCATGATGTCTTCAGTCTTTTGTGAAGGTGTACAGCTTCTTATTATTCATGCTCTTTTTCTTGTTCTCCAACCTGTCCCTTCCCAGCACTCTCCTTGCCCCTCCCCATTACTTCCACTTTTTTCATGCCACACCCATTTTGTTGTCACAATGGTATCACCTAAAGCACATTATTGAATCCCGCAAATAGAATTGGCTGATGGGCTTGACCAGTGCCTTCACTTTATGTGCACAATGGCATGTGAGTTGAAAGGAGCCAATGTCAGTGACATCATGAAGCCCATTATAAAGCCCATTATGACCTCAATAATGTCATGAATGGGCTGAAACCTATTTCAGAAAAAAACAACTGGTGATGCAGCAGAGCACAAATCTTGTATCTGTTTCTCTGCAGACAAGAGCTATTAGGGTTTCCACTTTGTACAGAGATATACATGTATTGACAACTGCAGAGAAGACGGCAACTAAAATGTCAGTTGGGTTCCTGTAGATTTACTAAAACATGTGAGACGCTCAGTGTTTAAACCAGTTTTATGATTAGAGTCCAAAATATTGGCCAATAATACGGGTGAGGACTTACACTGCTACAGAGGGACAAGATGGTGGCCTGCAGAGGGTAACCAATTATGTTGCTATGCTATATATGTGTCGTTGGGGTGTCCATCACTTGGCTTAGAATACCTTCCCATGCTTCATATTAATATTATCTGTACCGTGTACTTTGTATAGCTACATTACCCCATCCTATATTTCTAACATCCCCATATAAAATACCACTGCACCACCCCTGTCCCTCCCTACCTCCCCACCTGCACCCACACGGTGGCCACAGTGTACAACAGCAGCAGCCACGGGTGGCACCGGGGACCAGCAGAATTACCAGAAAGGCCCTCACCAGGTGGCAGCTCGTCCTCCTGGGGCCTGGTGCCTGAAGGGTGTAGAGGGCAATAAAGGGACCCGAAGGAAATTAATAGGACTACCCAATATCATTCACTGTGGTAGGCATGATGTATGAAGGTCTAAATTGTGGTGGGAATAAAGGTCTAAACTGGAAATTTCCGAGTGGATGTTTTCAGAAATTATATAGGTGTACAGATATTTGGTTTAAAAAAGAGCTAAACATTAGGCACCACAGATACAAACATGACATAATTTATATATGCTAATCTATTCTGCTCTAAGAAATACATCATAACCAAATATAATATGTGGCTCCAAATTATTTGTTCTTCGTTCAATTTGCAAATATTATACTGTGCTTATGCAGTCATTCACACCAACCACACTATAGGGCAACTGCTATAGATGTAAGAACCTCCCCTACATCCGCCAGTATAGACACCTGTGTTACCACCCATCAGGGTGACAGCCAGCTTGGTATCAGCTGAACCGTGACTGACAGATCAGGATTATCCAAATACTGCTGCTGCCTTACTCTTATTACTGGGACCTAGATATGTAAACTATTCCTTGTACACACTATTAGACAACGTGTAGTGCTTAAACTAATGACCATAATATGAATGTCTCAAAGACTACAACCATCTTTTTCATTTGAACTCTTTAAAGTCTTTTTCCTGATTAACTGACAGATCTTCTACAACCATCCACTTCCAACTTCACCTACAGCATATTGACTGAGCTAGTCTCCCACTGTGAGGCCCCATGTAGAGTAGTGGGGCTACTTCAGTGTATAAAGTGGGCACTCTCTAGACGTGAAGCCCCTGCTGCTACAGCACTGAGCTAGTCTCCTACTGTGAGGCCCCATGTAGAGAAGTGGGGCTACTTCAGTGTATAAAGTGGGCACTCTCTAGACGTGAAGCCCCTGCTGCTACAGCACTGAGCTAGTCTCCTACTGTGAGGCCCCATGTAGAGAAGTGGGGCTACTTCAGTGTATAAAGTGGGCACTCTGTAGACGTGAGGCCCCTGCTGCTACAGCACTGAGCTAGTCTCCCACTGTGAGGCCCCATGTAGAGTAGTGGGACTACTTCAATGTATAAAGTGGGCACTCTGTAGACGTGAAGCCCCTGCTGCTACAGCACTGAGCTAGTCTCCTACTGTGAGGCCCCATGTAGAGAAGTGGGGCTACTTCAGTGTATAAAGTGGGCACTCTGCTAGACGTGAGGCCCCTGCTGCTGAGTAAGGTGATGTAGACCTTCATTAGGGGACCACCTGTAGATGTAGGCTGTGGGTCTGATAGGGGGAGGGAAGAGATGGCAGATTTTCCACAAACTGGATCTAACATCCTCTCCATGATGCAGCTGTGAGCTACCACTACCAGCTGCAGCTGGTGACTGACCTTGATGCCTTAGATATGGTCATCTAAATTACAATATAAATATACTATAAAATAGATCTGACATCCTATAGTGCAGCTGTGTACCACCACTGCCGGTTACTGGTGGAGACAATGCTACCTCAGATAAGGCCATCTAAATCACAAAATCAATATAACACCTCTTTCCTTCCTTTTTCAAGGACTTTTCCTGAGCAGATCTCAAATAGTGCCCACAGCCATACTATAGAAATAGAGTTTAATGGGATATATTCCCCCCTATCCTTATAACAGTAATTGACACGACAAGTGGTACTTTTGCCCCTAGCTTCCAGATTCCAGCTTAGACGGCCTCATTTTATTCACATAAAGAAAAGTATTTTTATGCGAGCAGTTTACATATCAACCGACAACCAAGCAATGACCAATACACAGTATGTTACACACAGGGTTGGTACGCACCCCCACCTGGTGGATCAATAGTGAACTAACAGTCTATGTGAATATACCCCAATAGTCCCTGATGCATACGACTATTGGACTCATATTCCCCCCTATCCTTATAACAGTAAGTGACACGGCAAGTGATACTTTTGCCCCTAGCTTCCAGATTCCAGCTTAGACGGCCAAGCACCCAACAACCAACAATACTTTTGCCCCATAAGTCACATGAAGAGCGATAGCTTTGAAGCCACCAACACATCCTTGCCCTTCCTGGTGATGTAGTCATCAGAGATGTAGAGAAGGACTGACCATGACCGCCAGTCCCCATAAGTTTTCACGTCATGCATAGGTAGGAATGTAGACAGAAAGGTCGCCGACCCCCGTCTCAGGCTATGAGAGCTGAAGTTACCCTGCAGCCCAGCTGATTTACATAACTTCTTGAGGCGTGTGTTGAACACGTTGTATGAATACAGGAACAGTCTATCTTCCTGGCACAAGTTGTCCTTTGACAAATAATATTTGATATAACTGCATGGGCACAAGACGCTGCCAGGTGAAGCGACTACCGGTACACGGATAAGTCGCTCTCTGAATTGGATGGTCTTTGAAGACCTCACCAAGACATCCATCCCTGACTCCGTCACAACAATGTCCTTGACCTTCATGGTATGTGGAGACTCAACCACATGACTCACTCTCAACAAACACCGGTACATCAAGCACAGCGCACACCAGTATTGCAAGTCCTTCCACACATTCATATTCAATTGCGCCCACACCTGTCTCATCTGTGTAGGTGATAGAGGATCCGCAGGCGTTGACTCACATCCCAGCAGTCTTTTAGCACCCCTCAAGCGCGTGACGTTCTGCAACAATCAGAGAAACCCGCTAACAAACTGTCACAAATAATATTACAATCATCATTATTCAACCTAGATAAGGCATCCGCCAGAACATTGTCTTTTGAAGTTATTCTGCACGCATTCACGTTCAAGTTGTAGAATGCAGCTACCCAGAACAGCTCCCTGAGCCATGCCATAGCATAAGGGCTGGAGCTGCGCCCTGTGTTGACCCAGCTTTGTACCTGGGTATTGTCTGTCACTATCATGACGTCAGAATTACGCCATCTCACACCCCATCTATGAACAGCCACCACCACCGGCCACAATTCTGTAATGTTAATATGATCCTGGTATTTGTCTATCAGAGGGGGGTTCTCAGAGTGGGGGCAGTCGGCTGCCATCACTCCCCAGACTCCCCAGAAGTAATCATCATCGATGTGACTCCCAAACCCATAATCTGAAGAGTCAGTGTACACTTGCATACATTGGTTGACCGCCCCCAACACTCTAGCCTTGCCGTTAAACCATGTCACAAAGCTGGACCACCATATCAGATCCTGACGTATCAGTTCATCCAGGTAAACTACATCTCCGGCCTGCTCCTTCAATGTATCATATATACGCCGGGCGAAGGTGCGCCCCCCCTTCACCACTGTAGCGCAATGCGCCAGTAGTCCAGCAGTTTCCTCCAGTGTCTCCCTCTTGCAAGATGACTTATCCAAGAGAGTCAGCACCTCTCGTTTTACCCTGTGTAGTTTATCCTCGTCTATGCTAACCGTCATCTTGATGGAGTCTATTAAGATGCCCAGATACTTAAACGTCTGACTAGGCGCAGTGACCTTGTCTGACGCCAATTTGAACCCAAAGTTACATAATATCCTGTCTCTTGGCTTTTTTCACAATCTTGTAGACTGTCACCCAGAATGGCAAAGTCGTCCAGGTAATTGTAACACCGGCCTGCACCAAGCTTGGTGCAACACTTGACTATGAAGTCTGAATATTGGGTAAAGATGTAAGGGGCTGACCTCAACCCGAAGCACAGCCGGAGATCCTCCATATACACTTCACCTTCACCAAAGTCCCATCTAATTCTTTGGAAGCCTCTTTGTGACGGGATCAGATGAATTGACCTGTAGGCGCTGGCGATGTCACTGACCGCACCATAGTCTCTGGTATGAAGATGACTCACTACCGTATCCACTGTTTTATACCTGAATTTACAACATGTTGTTGACATATGCTTGTTTATATTAATGTCATCGGGTTTTGAGCAGTCAGTAATGGGGCGCAGCTTGCCATTTGATTTTACACGGCCACCCAATGCATGAATACACCTAGGCTTCGCCGTGGATAGCCTCACTTTGTCCTCATATAGGAGTTACACAACTAGGCCCCACTTCTACCACCGCCACCGGCCTCTCACTGCCGTAGACATCAGCATAATTCGACAAAGTATCAAAATCTTGATCAATACTCACATATTCGGAGAGATTTTCCCAACAATCTAATCCCGGTACGTGGACATTTACACAAACCCCGCCATCTTGGATCAGGGTGACATGCGCGAGTAGACTTTCTTTGGTGCCCCAGTCAATTTTACTAAATAAAATATCCCGGGAATTAGATTTAACATCCACCTCCGGATCACAATCCATGTAGACATTCTCCCCACAGACTAGGCCAATTAAATCTGGATTTTCATACACTTCACCAGGATCCATAACAAATTCACAGAATTGCGTATCAATTTCACAATCACGCGCCACGCCTGACGCAACTACGGCCTCGTCCCCCTCGACAGTACTACAATCAATCAAATCTCGAAAACAATCATTTCCCACTTCACCAGGAGACTCAAGTACCATGGAGACGTCAATTGACAATCTGTCTTCGTTTACAACACTCCCGTGAACCGTAATTACATTTGTTTTGGCCGCGGGAAGCGCTTCTCTTAGTCAAGCTCTATTATCGCCCCCCTGTTTTGGACAATCCATCATGTTGTGGGCTGTGCTATCACAGCCCGCGCACTGATGCTTGAACTGGCAATTATCACAGAATACCCCTTGAGAAAATCTGAAGCATATGCCCTTGTCCGCCACGATTTTTCTCCAACCTGTTAGGGCCCTCGGCCCTGGGCCCCCCTGGGCCCCTCCCCGATGAGTTTGACCCCTGTAACCCCTACCTCTGGAATTGTAGTTGTTGGGCCTAGATTTGTAGCTATCTCTGGCCGCCATAGCTGACTTTGTACCCGCAACTCCCAATTTTGAATTAGTGAATTTGGTATCTGCCCCGTGAAAAACGCTCGGCCCCCAATTACGGGCCAACTCCAAGAATTCCTCATCATATGCCACCAGAGCCCGTATATCGTAGATATTGGTACGGGCCATTTCTGACACGTAATTCATATGATCTACAAACCCAGACACATCTTCCCCCACATACAATAAGTCTCTCAGCAAACAGTTATGAAAGTTCCACAGATCCTCTGGAGCACTAATAATCAACTGTTTTTTCCTCTCACTCACTGGCAGGTAGCGGCGATAGTCAAACTAACTCAGCTCAATCTCCGTAGATGAAGACTTGCAACAATCGTGACAACCCCCTTGATGGTCGCTCTGCTGTTGGGGGTAACGATGAGGGTTCTGAGCAGTGGGATTCTCCAATTGTTGACCCAGATGCTGCTGGTACTGACGTTGCTGGTAGGACAGATGACTCGGTGTGGGAGGCTTGTAGACTCCCCTGGACACGCCTCCCCGCCATGAGTGACCCCCTCCAGGGGCCCTGCCGTCACCGACGTAGACCTAACCATCAACTGGCCGGCCTGTGTTCTCCTGTGGACCCCAATCTGGGTCCTCATTATCCACACCTGGAGGATTGTTAACTGGAGGATTGTTAGGTGGAGAAAAATTGAACTTAATCCTGGACTGCTGATCACCGGTGTCACGGGCGGCGTCACCGCCGCCATCTTGCTTCCCGGACACACAGGTAACAAACTTATCCATTTTATCTATAGTAACCTCCAATTTATCCATGAGTCGCTGTAAGCCGGTCTTGTTTTCCGACTTGGTAGGCTTAGCCGCCTCCTCGAGCTTAGCCGCCTCACTGATCGCCTCCTCCGCTGCTTTATGCGCCTTTTCGGCTGTGGCCGCCGCCTGCTTGGCCGCCTGCAGTCGGGACGCCGCCACCGTCGCCGCCGCCGCCTCCTTCTTCTCCTTCTTGAGGTGTTCTGCCTCCTGCTTATTCTTCTTCTTCAAGTCGGGCTCACTCTCAGGTTCAGTCTTCTGCTTGGGAGCGGCCTCCTCCTTGGTCTCCTTGTCGGCCATTGATTCCTCC
Organism: Harmothoe impar; assembly: GCA_947462335.1. Taxonomy (NCBI): domain Eukaryota; kingdom Metazoa; phylum Annelida; class Polychaeta; order Phyllodocida; family Polynoidae; genus Harmothoe; species Harmothoe impar. The sequence goes on from OX381714.1 coordinate 69,107,424, forward strand.
CGCAGACTATTGAGACTCTCACTTAGATCAAACAGAACCTCGTCCAATTCAGCTTCTGCTTCAAAGTCCTCGACTTCTTTAGCCCTGACACACTCTGGACAGTGCTTCCTTCGACCAGTGTAGATTGTACCACACTGGACACAAGCCCTCGTCATTTCTAAATCTTAGAATTTTTATGCGAGCAGTTTACATCTCAACCGACAACCAAGCAATGACCAATACACAGTATGTTACACACAGGGTGGGTACGCACCCCCACCTGGTGGATCAATAGTGAACTAACAGTCTATGTGAATATACCCCAATAGTCCCTGATGCATACGACTATTGGACTCATAATGAGAATAGTCAAAAACAGTGTATTGTGCAGGTGTAAGCTGCTGTTGATATTTTCAGAGTGGGGGGTTTAGTGGTAGGAAGAATACTTTCTTAACTTATCTCATTTTGTACTGCATGACAGAAGATTTCAGATTGTGGCAGATACATGGTGGCTGGGCTCAGGGGAAGTAGAAGAGTGGAATATGTTACCAGACCCCTTGTAGACAGCATACATCTGTATGAAACACTCCAGGGGGAAACATTTGGTGTGAGGTAGTCCCCCCGCTGGTTTCATGTATCCAGTCCTTGCATTATTCAATCAGAATTCAATATGTGACATCATTTCTGTGACTCTTACTGCCCTGAGTGGCTGATTCCTGCTACAGGGGCCCTAGTTTCCTTCGGGCAGGGGACAATTAAGTTATTGCAGAACTAGAAATTTCACATTATTAGAAGCTTGACTAGATGATAGGTCTAGTTGATCGCTCTGGGAGCCTACAGTCAAAAGCTTTGTGGCTAGTTCAACCCTACCCTGATCTTTATGTTATACTCAGAAGGAAGATATAGCATTAGCATGTAATATGAGGCCTGCTGCACCCAAAGTTAATTCCGTTTAGATTATTCTTATTTTCAAATAAGGGACTACGGGTCACTAACAGTTTCAATTTCCTGTGACCACAGAAAAGAATATTTTTCATTCATATTGAACAGATACCCAAGAGTTTTTGCCAAGGGTCATGTGAGCCTCATACAAAGTTTGGTGCAGCATCAGTAGCAGTCCTTAATCCGAGCATCTATGTGATAATGTTTCCACTACCCTGCCCCTAGAAGGCAACAAGTGAACCCCTGGCTACTCCCAACTAACTCATTCTCCTTCCATTTGCAGGCCCCACAATATCCGCTCTGATTTGATTTGAATTTCTTTTATTTATCCTTGCAAAATGTATGGCTCTCAGGAAACCATCCCAATTTAATCCGGACAGAGTGCCTGAGCACGGATACTCAGGTCCTCATTTGCATCCCAACCCACACACGTCCGGGTCTCAGAGTCATCTCATGTGCCTTGCAGTAGTGTCACGTTCCTCCAGAGTTTGGGGCTCAGAATGTTGTGGGTGCAAACCTAAATTAACAAGAATAGAGGAATAACTTGGTTATAGTTTAGAATTTAACCCCTGTAGGTCCTGAAGCAATAAACCAAATGTTTATCCTTTAAACTCTTTGATATAATGAAATGTATTATGTTATGGACATGACGAGACCTTGGCATTTAAATCTCCTGACAGAGAACAATCTTCAAGTTGAGCAAAATGAACAAATATGGGCCTAAGTCCATTTCAGGGGAATGACCCTTATAGGCAAGGAGTCGATCTAAATTATAGGAAATATGCATCAAACTAATTCGAACTTTATTCAATCTAGCGCCGCAGGCATCCCTGCACCTAATCCATTAAACAATTTAGCGCCGCAGGCCCATTAGACCATTAACATAACTATGAAACTAAACCAAGAATTTAGAGTCAACTTCATTTCGGTGCCATTTTTTGATTGTTGTCAGTTGAAATGAAATTTCGTTCTGGACATTTTTTCCGTTTTCAAAGAAACTTCAAACCATCCAAACTTAAAAACTATTGTACCTTATCAAACTCGGCCTTAGAAATCCAATGGGACCATTCTTGAGTCTCTCAGATGTTTAGAAGTACTTCAAATAAGAGAAAATAGGGCTTTGCACAAACAAAACTTGCAAAACTTGAGCCATTTGCCACCTTCATCTTCCTCAGACTCATTAGCCAATCAGGACGTCCGTACCAAAACGTCTTCAAAATTAATACGCACTTCCCCCCAACAACTCCCGGTCTCTCCCTCCATTGCAAAAAAGTAGTCCCACCAATTTAGACTCGATTTTCAGGGTTTCCCAGTAAATAGTGAATGAAAAGTGGTTAAAGTGGCTCAATCCAACGTGATTAACTGTTTAACACAACTTAGAAGTGTTCAAAGGGACAAGAAAGTTGTTTTTGAAACGAAAATGTGTATTTCAGTACTAACCTAGTTTGAGGCATGACTGGCAGTTTCAGTTTCGTGATGATCTCAAATTGTCGTTTGTGTATTTGGCACTGAATTAGCAATGACGGAGTGGGACAATGAAAATGAATTCAAAATATATAGGAAGATTTTATTATCCCCTCAAGCTAAAATGTAGGCCTAGTCCAAATAGGAATTGAATTTATATAGGAAGATTTTATTATCCCCTCAAGCTAAAAGTAGGCCTAGTCCCAATAGGAATTGAATTTATATAGGAAGATTTTATTATCCCCTCAAGCTAAAAGTAGGCCTAGTCCCAATATGAATTGAATTTATATAGGAAGATTTTATTGTCCCCTCAAGCTAAAAGTAGGCCTAGTCCCAATAGGAATTGAATTTATATAGGAAGATTATATTAACCCCTCAAGCTAAAAGTAGGCCTAGTCCCAATAGGAATTGAATTTATATAGGAAGATTTTATTATCCCCTCAAGCTAAAAGTAGGCCTAGTCCCAATAGGAATTGAATTTATATAGGAAGATTTTATTATCCCCTCAAGCTAAAAGTAGGCCTAGTCCCAATAGGAATTGAATCTATATAGGAAGATTTTATTATCCCCTCAAGCTAAAATGTAGGCCTAGTCGCAATAGGAATTGAATTTATATAGGTTGATTTTTTTTATCCCCTCAAGCTAAAAGTAGGCCTAGTCCCAATAGGAATTGAATTTATATAGGAAGATTTTATTATCCCCTCAAGCTAAAAGTAGGCCTAGTCCCAATAGGAATTGAATCTATATAGGAAGATTTTATTATCCCCTCAAGCAAAAATGTAGGCCTATTAATAGAAACTATGATGTAGGCCTATAGATAGGAATCCAAACAAAACGAAAAGGGGCCAAAAATATAGGCCAACCTAAAACATGTGTAGGCCTGATTATAGGCCAAAGCCATGAACAAGGTTATCCTACTATACATACCTTTATAGAACAAGCTGATTTTGTCATTTGTGAATACCACAGTGCAGGTCAAATTATAAGAACCAAGGAAAAATTTAAAAAAAAAAGGGGTTAGGCACACAAATCACATTTACTCACAACATTCATACCAATGGCGACATGTAGGCCTAACAGGTCAATTATAACATATTTACAAATAAGTTACTATTTTATGTACAGGGTATTTGCATATTATATAATTAAATATGATTAGACTATATACAACAAGGGGTGCCATTTCATTTACTCAAGGTCAGCAGGGTACCCAGGCATGGCAGGCACAGGCTGGTGGAGTCGGGGACGAGCGATGGTGTTTGGATACTGGGCCCGGATGTCTCCGAGCATGGTATCGAAGGAGTTTGCATTCTTGCCCCGATTCCACCAGTACATTAGTTCATCAAGGTGGGCATTCCTCTTGGCATCCACCACACCATACTTGGCTTTGATGATGGCTTTCATATGGCCCCAGAAGCCCTCAATGGTATTTGTGTGGGTGCCATCTGGGGCCACATAGCAAATTCAGTGGTTTACAGTGTGGTGGATGTACCCGTTCTGTCCTAGGTGTTATACATGGGGGCTTAGTCTGAGTGGATGGTGGTTCCTGGCCTGACATGGGCCTGAATAAGGGGAATGAGGGTAGCCCCTCTTCGGTCTGGCACTGTGAATAGGACCACTTGTTTTGTGGTCCTATCAATACCACCGAAAACCCACGGACCACCCGCATTACGGACCGCACCCCGACCTGCCTTCCTCTTTCGGCCCAACTTACTTTCGTCAACCTCTACAATGTGGCCTACCCCACCCAACATAATTGGATTTTGCTGAAAGTAGCCAGTACAAATGTCCCGAAGAAAATTATAGTAGTCAATCGCAGTCTTGCTGTTGATGTCATTGGCCAGCATGTTGCAGACTGTGGTGACGGGAATATGGAATAAAAAAAAAGAAGATGACGGTCAAGGAAATGACAAATAACTTCTTGCCATTAGAAAAAAAAGAATTACTACGAATGGACTCCTTCTCATTGCAATGCACACACTTGAAGTAGCATTTGTCGCCCTTGCTCCTGTCTGTCACTTGTGACCTCCACATCTCACACTCCTCACAATAACTGGCATTGAGAAGAAGCCCAATCTCCCTCAAAATAGAAAAAGCCCTCCCCTCTGATGAAACAATATCTTTGAAATTAGGTGGGTGTGTTGCCGAGGACTTGTGCACCCTGCCACTACTCAATCAGAACTGAATCAGGCAGGACCGACCCCCAGTCTTATTGGATACCGACCTCAGCTGTGACATAGTTTGACTCCCTCTCATTGGTTGAAATTGTTATTCAGGCCAAACAACAATTTATTTAGTCCCTATGTTTGGGTTTTACTGCAGAGAACAATTTTGAAATTGTGACTAATAATATTCAAAAAAGAAATTTATTAGTTGAATCTTCTATAAGAAGTCTCTGTTCCTAGTAGTTTAGGAAAAAACAGTAAGTTTTAAATATTCTCTGGGAATATTTAGTACCAATGTTTGAGTCACTGTGTCCAGTGAGTGAGTTCTGTATTGAGTTTCAGCTGTTCCCAGCTTCATCAGGTGTATGCAGAGTAAGTGATTATATTTCAATCTCATACTTGTATTTGTTTCACAAATACTGTTTGTCACATTTTATTGACCTGGTGACTTTGTGGTCAGTAGGTTATTTCCAATTTATATAGATAGGGGTTTGGCCTATATAGGCCGGTGTCCACTGATTCATGAATGTGCAGTTTCTGGTTTCGACTCTGATCAATCATTCAATTGATAATTCTCCCGTGTTGGTTTATGTGGTAAACTACAGGGCAGTTTATGGAATTTAGAAATTAAAAAATATAATTTCTAATTCTAACCTGGACCCATGAGCGTAGAGTTCAACGTAGGGAAAAAATGATGTGGCTTTTTTTGGCGGGGTGAGTCTAGCCATAGCGATTTTCCATTATGTTCATCCCTAGTGGGTTCAGTGTCCTCAATCTCTGTACCCATTTCCATTCAATGGTTTGTCTCAGCTTGTTTGCCCGTTTTGACAGAGGGTGTTCGTAGATGAACTCTAGAATGTAGACTTTCATGTCTTTGTCACTGTGTCCAGGTCTGTTGAAGTGGTAGGCCACTTCACTTTTTGAATATCTTTTGTGTTCCACATCTGCGATGTGCTCAGATATTCGGTCGTGGAGACTTCTTTGGGTCTCCCCAATGTACCTTTTGCCGCAGCATTTGCATTCAATGCAGTACACAATGTTGCTGCTTCAGCAGAAAATGTTGGTTTTTGTTTCTTTTGTGCATTTGTCTGTCACTTTTATTGTGCCCGATTTGTCCATTTTTGGACAAACCTCACATACCGGGTGTTTTTTTGTGGGTATGTGTATGCATTTGTTTGGTCAGGGGGATAGAGGCTCCCCCCCGTCCACGTCATCCTCTGGGTGGTAGTCGCACTTGGCCCTTACCAAATAATCTTTCAGATTTTTGGGTCGCCTGTGGCCTACAACAAGTTTCATTTGCTGTAGGCCTCGAGTTGTGCTTGACTCTCCCAGATCATCCCACCTTCGTTTTACAATCTGGTTCAGTTTGTTGTAGTTTGGTCTGAAGGTGGAAATTAGGAATACTCTTTCTTCCTCTGCCTTTTTTAGGTCTTTCTTCTTCTTTTTCAGAAGTTCTCTTCTCCGTTTGGTGGTGGCCTGTTTTTTGGCCTCCACCAGCAGCTCCTTTGGGTAACCTTTCTCAAGGAATTGGCTGCATGTTTTTCAAAATCGCTCTCGATTTTGCAGATTCTCCTCAGTCTTAGAAATTGACTGTAGGGTAGACTCTTCTTCACACTGGGGGTGTGTGCAGAGTCATATCTCAAGTAGCTGTTTGAGTCAGTGGGTTTGGTATACAGATCTGTGAAAAGTTTTCCACTATTGTCCACTTTTACCTTGGTGTCCAGGAAACTTATTTCTTTCTTTGACCATTCAGAAGTGAATTTGATGCTATGGTGTTGGTTGTTAGCTAAGTTAGCCACTGTTGTAGCTCATCTTCACCGTGATCCCAGACAAAGAAGATGTCGTCAATAAATCTCAACCATACCGTGGTTTCTTTTCATGGTTCTCTAGGAATTTGTTTTCCAGAGTGGCCATGAATAAGTTTGCATACGAGGGAGCTACCCGTGTGCCCATTGCGGTGCAACTTATTTGCAGGTAGTTGTCACCATTGAATTGAAAATTGTTACTTTTCAGAACCATACCCAAAAGCTCTATCAGAGTCTCATTTTTTGGTTTTATTTCAGTGGTTCTCTCAGTGTCTGGCATTGTTTTGATGCTTTCTATACCTTCATCATTGGGGATGTTGGTGTATAGTGAGGTCACATCTAGTGTGCCTATCAAACTCTTTTTTGATAAAGTATCTAAGCCTTCTACCAGATTGATAAAATCAGTTGTGTCCTTTACATAGGATTTGCTGTTCTGTACCATGGGTTTGAGGAAAACATCTACAAATGCAGAAATTCTCTCTGTGGGACAATTCTTGGCTGACACAATTGGTCTGTCGGGGGGTGCTGTGAGGCTCTTGTGAATTTTGGGAAGGAAGTAAATTTGGGGGGTTTTGATCTTGTGGGTGACCAATTTTTTCCCCACTTTTTTGCTTATTTCCCTGTCTTCCACCATTTGAAACACCCTTGACTCCACTTTAGCTCGGTACAATTCAGTCGGGTCTACCTCCAATTTTTGGTAGGTAGTGATGTCATTCAATTGTCTATGCCCTTCTTTGATGTAGTCAAGGGTATCCATGACTACAATGGCCCCGCCTTTATCGGCAGGTTTGATTGTGAGTGATTTATCTTTTTCTAACTCTCTAATGGCTTTTCGCTGTCTAGTACTTATATTGTGGTTTTTCACTTCTTTAGGGTAACTGGACTCGTTAAGACACTTGATATTTTCATGGCACCAATTTTCTAGAGGTATAGATCCACTAGGGGGTTTCCAACCAGAATCTGTTTTGACCTTTATTAGGTCAGCTTTGCTGAAGGGGGGTGGTTTTTTGACAGTGTTTGTCATTGCTTCAACTATGGTTGGCTGTCTTAAGCCATTTTTATCAGTGGTAGCTGCTTTTAATTTTTTCTTTGCATCTAGGAATTTTTTGCCCTTTCCCTCAGTCCAATACTGTTTGGTTCTGAGAGAATTGTGAAATTTATCAAGGTCTTTTCGTACCTCAGCTAAGTCTACACTATGTTGTGTTGGACAGAACTTTAACCCTTTATTGAGAATTTCCATTTGTGGATCTGACAGTGACTTATTTGAGAGATTTATTACACTAGGTTTGTCTTCATCTATGGCATTTTCTATTGACATATTTGTATGATCATCGACTGAATGTAAAGGAGACACAATGCAAGTGTAGGGGACTCGAATCCCACTCGGACCGCAGTTATATAAGCCACCGTAATATAATGGTTTGTGACCCATATACAGAGGGCGCAAGTGTTGGTAAGGGGGCTCTGCGATTGGGTAGGGTGGGATATATAAGGCCGGAAGGCTCAGTGGTAGACAGACCTCATCAGGTCTCGTCCCGAACAAGAACCGAACTTAGATTACTGTAGTAGGAAACGTGAATAAAACTCTCTCTCTTTGCATCCAGAACGTATAAAGAACCTTCTGAGTTGTTTATTCTGCGACAGTAAAATACTAAACTCTACATTGGTGCCGTGACCAGTCGAGATAGCAGGTCATCGTGGCGGAGGCCTGACCAAAAGAGGGGGAGGGGGAATCAAGGATTGAGGAATCGTTAGAGGATGGGGAACTGGATTGCAGTCTGAGGAATATAGATTGAGTGTGGGCCAGTGCATCGAAAATGCAAACCCCAACTGAGAAACGAACCGCTAGACGGGAATTAATGGACTCGTTAGGCTTGATTACGCCTGGCATATTCGACATAGGTCAGAAGACAGAAGATAGGGATCGGAAGAGACGATTAGAGGAGGACCGGATATACCAGGAGAAAGTACGGGCCGATCAACGCATCATGCAGCAACAGTATAGTGCCATGAATGACGAGTTGGTACAATTGATGAAAGATGGGGATGATCAGATTGAATCGAACAGAAGGATCACGATGGGGTTAAGGGAAGGAACGGAACAGTTATCCCGTGACAAAAATTACATCGCTAGTCAACTGGCTGAGCAACAGAGACTTCTTGCAATGCAGAAGGGGGAGGAGAATTCCATTCGAAAACGAATGGAACAGGAGCGAATGATTTTAGAGAAGGATAGAGAAGAGGCAAAGAAGTCAAGGAGTCTGAGGGACCAGTATGAAATTGAGGTGAATCGACAGTCCGTGAAAATGAATTCCATTATAAAGGAACGTAAGGAAAAAGAGGTGGACGCGCTGCAATTTTTTTTAAATTACGAAGTAGAGAAAGAGAGAATTGCAGAGGAACGAAGGTTGGCGAAAGAGGAGTTGGAGGAGTTGAGAAAAAGGAAAGAGGAGGTTACAGATTCTTTTCTGGCCTATCAGATGGCATTGGAGGAGGAACGAAAGGAGCAGGAGGTTGATGCCCAATCCACTCCGAAGCCTATTCTGAAAGGTTTCAACCCTTTTACTAGTGATAAAGGCATGTCAAATGTAAAGGAAGGCCGATATCAGACCGACCAGGACTCGAATAGACGAGTGACCATTGGTCATACCGACACGAGGGACATTACGCCGCGGGAGGTTCCGAAGGACCGGGTGAACTACAGCTACGGATCGTTGAACCCGTTTGCGGATGACACAATAAGTGGTCCGCAACCGCCAAGTGGAGCCCCGATATATAACGTCACGTACCAGTACGCTTTGCCAGGTGCAGCACCAATAGACCCGCACAGTTTTAACCCCGGCCAGACCACAAACCCTAGTCAGACACAGGATCCCAGAAGAAACAATACGGGCACCACCAGTAATGGTACCAATCAGGGTACAACAGGCACGACGGGTGGTGGAGGGAATGCTGGATCAGTTGCAGAAAAAACGAAGACTTACGAGACGGGCTTCAATGTCCCCCGCCACAGCAGCGATTTATGACGCGGATCCTTGTATCCAAAACATGGGCTTAGATTGTTGTAGCCGGAAGGGGGATGAGGCAGCGGAAATAATGGACTGGAGTCAGAGGCAGTCGGATCCCCTGGTTTGGAGTGCCAATGCTGCGAGGAAACCAATCCGAGAAACGAAGAGATTTAATGGGCTGGACTGGAAGGAGAGTTATCAGGACTTTTGTGATGATAACAAATATCACGGGTGGGATAAGAATGCTTCATTGGGACCATTGATAAAATAGCTGAACGGGGGCCCGGGTCGGATCGCTGTTGATGAGTGGCGGTTGATATATGGGGACACCGGTACATACGATCAACTGGTCAATTCGGCGACTTATCTATTCGGCACCCTAGTGGCAACTGACCCATGGCAGGAGTTCCAATCTCGTACCCAGAAACCGAAGGAATCTCCGAAAATTTATGGACTCGAGCTGCAACGATTGCTCCAGAAGGCTAGACCAAACTGGAGGCGTGATGATGAATATTTTTTGGACGAATTATTCACGCACTACATTAAAGGATTGAGGGATCCGGCACATGCCAAATTAGTACAAAAGGAATGGGTTCGAGGCACGTCCATGGTTGATCTGTTTGTTTCATTGGACCAGTTTGAAAAGAAACGTCGCCTGTTAGCAGGGTTCGTACCGCAGAGTCGGGTACATGCAGTACATGAGGAGGACAGGGATGATTCCTCCAGTGATTTGGAAGACGAACATATTGCTGGGGTCAAAGTGGACGGGAAAAACAAAAATCGAGGGAAGAAAAGGTCTACTCCAACAGATACTCACGTCAGATCAGTTGAGAAACCCGTAGAAGACAAAGTTGAATCCTCCAGCAGTAATGCTCCGGAAGAAACGAGTATGGGTAAGATCATGGAGGCCATGATGAAACAGATGAAAGATATGGGTGAGAATTTTGAAAAATGTCACTTTTGGGTGTTTTTCACCTTCAAACAGCTCTGCAATAAAAATTGCTGCACCAATCCAGTTTTTTCTTTCTTTATAGAATAGGTACCAGTCCAGGTTTTCAGAAAAATGTAAAATCATGGATGTAAATTGGATATTTTCAAGTTATGCGCCTCCAAAAGGCTAAAATACCCCAAAACTGTGCGTCAAACCTTTCTTTACATTTTTCACAACTCCCCCACCTCAACAAAAACAGTCACAACCCTGCCTAATCATGGTTTCCTATTAGTTATATATGTCGTCTCACACATACAATTTTTTTTTAAAGATATCTTTGCTCAATTGGTCAATATAGCCTGTTGTATTGAAAATGCCACTCGTGTAACTGCCGACACTTTTACTTTTGGTTCTTCCACTGGACAATTAGTAAGGGTCACCAAATGTACTTTTTGCTTTCAATCTTGAGGGATATATGTATACTAAATCTGGTAAAAATTTCGTGGGGATACACCCATTATTGAGGGCTCCAGGCCTAAAAATGTATTTTTGGAAAATAATAAAAGTGTCGGCAATTACGGTAAGTTTCCTCTATAAATCTAGAAATACCCAATGCCTATCATTTCTAAGACATGTATAACCATGAGAGGTATATGTTTATTCAATCTGGATAGGATTTGCAGCCTAATCCCTTGCTCTTGTGTAGTGGGACAAGGGGCGCAACATTCACGTAACTGCCGACACTTTAACGTAACTGCCGACACTTTTACTCTGGTCTTTTGTAAAACCTTTCCTGATGCTGTAATATTGTGCATCCCCTGGAAATCTCAAACCAACTTTGGGAAATGGACACAAATACATAATATAGTGTGATTTTAAAGCAGTTTGGCATGTTTTAGTTTACTAAAAGGGTTGTTAAAGGGTGTCTCAGAGAGAAAAAGAACAAAATGTCAACAGAAATCCCTGTTGAGTCCGTAATTATCATCTTAATTGTTTTTTTAGTGGTTTATATTATGCCTACACATCCCCTTCAACATTTTAGTGTGCTATACTTATGCTAAGAACATGCTTGTGATAAATACAGCAGAAAATAGTCATTCATATAGTAAAAGTGTCGGCAGTTACGCAGAAATATATTTATTGCCATACACACCTTAATATTAATGGTATAAACATTTTCTCTGCACAGCATGATGAGGGGCTATGTGCTGTAATAGCTCGAACAAATAATATATAAATTCTGCTGATTTTTCAATTTGTCAGGGTTGACTAAGAATCCGTAACTGCCGACACTTTTATTGTATTTTGTAAAATATACTGCTTTCACTCAGTCAATCATCTCCATATTTTAACAGAGAATGCCCCTATGGGACTTCTACCATCCCAAATAGTCATTTTGCCCATACTGCACAACTCATCTTTTTTCCCTTAAAAGTGACTGGCCTTACATTTTTACCAAAATTTTCCCTTATTTCGACATAATTTGAGGAATACCATTTGGTATAAAATATGTTATAACTGGTGTGTTTTAGGGTTAAAATATACATCCATCCTGTTTTGTACATAGAAATATAGAATAAATAGCTGTGGAAGGTGTTTGAGATATGTAGCAGAGGTTATGCCATGTGATGACCAATGGCGTAACTGCCAACACTTTTACTCTAAAAATAAGCTGGTTTTACGAGCTCACCATGCCAAGAGAGGTATCTTTGTATGTGAAATGATTCTTGCTATTGCAAGTACACATGTTAAAGAGGGTGGGACGCCCGAAGAAACGGAAGGTGCAGGACGAAAACTCACCAACACGATCGGTGAGTAAGAAATCCAAAGTCTCGGCAGGGGAAGGGAAGCGCAGGGGGAAGACGTTGAGTGTGGCCCGCTCACCGTCCGAAAAGGCCCCTGTCTTCACCAGGTACCTAAAACCTCACCCAGGAGGGGTGAGACGCAGTCCTAGATTGAACCCAGGGACTGCAATTACCTAGCCTGAATCACAACGAATGTAATCCAGTTTTATGTTATGTCATATGATTATCCGGTGGAACAGACCGGGTACATCTGTCCTATGTGTTGGAACGATACCCAGGCACTGGAGGAGGGGATTAATTAACCGGATTAGAGTGTTCCTGAGGGTGGTGGACGGATAATCCGGCGGGTTGAGCATATGCTACCTGTAAATACATCTACTTAGACTCCTGATGAGCTCACTCCGAACCAATGAAAGACTCCGATAGACAGCAATTAGTACCGTAATGAATGGCGCGAAAACCCTTTTGTTTACATCTGGAATGAGGTCAGGAGGTCACGCCCCGAGCGGGATCTCATGGGGTAACGCGCATGCGCTGAAGGTCGTTCCGGGTGAAAGAACCGCCATTTTGATTTTTGGTGGACCAAAGGTCAACAGAGAGCGCACGAGAAGAAGTTGTTTTCAAAGCGAAATAGAGTTGTAAATCAAGGTTAGTGGGAAACCCGGGTTGCTTGTGAACACAGGCACCCGGTGAAGACCAGGAATCTGAAATTTATTGAACCGTACCCCGAGAAAGAGACCGAAACATGGCGAGTTCTTGCCACACCGTAGACGATAGTATCGATATGACTGATGTTATGGATGAACCGCTCTCACCTGTCACTGGAGTCGAAGACGCTGCATTAGGCAACGTGAGTATGGAGGAAGAAACGGAGGAATATGACGAGAAAGGCCGGTGTGTATTTAAGCTTGCTACCACCGAACATACCGAACCCGACCAAAAGGGGTTCGTGAGCCGTTATGATGGCCGGGAGCTATTTCTGGCGGATGAATTGATCGTAGTCCCGGAAGGAGGAGTACCTAGAACTCTTCCGATTGAATTAAGAGATTGTCTGATCGCAATATTGGGGGCGGGTGTATATGAATCGTTGCCCTCGAACTGGCTGCTATTCTTTCCCGAAATGCAGAAGGGACTGAACGTGCACGAAGGTTTTCGCAAGGCTGTATTTGACTGCGAAGTGATGTACTGAGCCAAGCGATTACCGGTAATTCCAATCAGCGTTCCGGGAACGACTTGAGTTGGTATCACAGGACTCGACATCCAGGCGGATATATATTTTAGAGAACCGGAAAAGAACATCTTGCCTCGAAACGTGGAAGCATGGGAGAAGCTAGCGATTCAGAAAAGAAAGACTAAATTATTCAGTATCGACATCGATGAGTTTTATAATCAAATGGACCAGAGTGACGATGATCCGTCTCGCAGAGACGAGATCATAAGTGCGTTGATCCGGGAAGGGAAGAAAAACAAGGGATATGATCCAAAACTGAATCGAGACCCGTCCGAAGAGGAAGAGAAGGAAAGGATAGCAGAGAAGTTAAGAAAGGACGCGGTAGAGAAAGGGAAGGTGGTGCTCCGAAAATCGAAAGTAAAGAAGGACAAGAGTGAGGAGAGTCAGGAAAGTCAGACGGACACGGATTCGTCCGACTTTGAGAAAGTTCTAAGTCCGAAGGAGAAACAAGCTGCTAAGAAAGGGGGGAAGTGTTAGAACCCGAGAATAGTCGACCTGACAGTCAACCCGAAGACAGTCGAGAAGGTGACTGAAGGATTGAAGCAGAAAGAACCGACGCCCGGATAAATGAAAGCAATGCAGGCTGCTGCAAGTGCAGGGGTAGGGGCTATAATAGAGAAAACGAAGTTGAATGATAACGTCGGATCGGGTGCGGATGTAAATATGAGTGAGGGGGAACCTGACAAGGAGGAGGTGGGGGATGAACCGGAGGAGGAAGTCACGAAACCGAATAAGGGGTCTTCCATGACTGAGGCAGAATTTGAGCGACTCCAAGAGGTGTACAAGAATGCAAACACCGAGTTCCGTCTGTTCATACCAGCCTTGTTCGAGGAGTGTGCCAAAGGACCGTCCAAATATGGTTGCCCGACCGCTTATAACATGTAAAGTGAATCGGATGATGAAGATTGGCTCCGACCGACTGTCAAAGATCCGCTACCGTCTGCCCACTACGAATGGTGGTTCGACCAGATCCGGCATCACTCGGATGCGTACTACAGTAGGGATCATCGCTGGAAAATCCGATGGGCCTACAAGGAGTGGTATCTGGTGAACCGAGAGACCATCTGTCTGTTCGCCTTGTGCTTAAAGAACCCGAGACCGAAACACTTCACAACGGCCCGTAGGTTCCTCCGGCACCTAACCAAACGGCATATGCACCACTCGGTGGTGTATGAATGTCAGAAGACGGAGGCGACCCGAGAGAATCAGAGATGTGATGGCTGCGTAACCACTCGGAGGGCGAATATGGTTCGCCATTATAAGAACTGTCATACTCCGGGTATGAGTGCTGCCGTGGCCCGAGTTAACAATTTGCACCGATTGTGGCGAGAGAAATACGACCGAACGGGCAGGGAAGATTTTCAGGGGATATCGACCATGACTGAGTCCTACTGTGAGGTATCCGACGCCCGTAATGGCAAATTGAGTGCCCGAGCCGCATTATCACTGGATCGGGGAAAGTTTGATATGCCCCAGGAGATGTGGAACCGGGTAGCCGAGTATCGGGGGGATCCACCTAGGAATTGAACGGACACCAAACGCCAGGCAAGCCGAAGTCCAGCACGAGGCAATGCAAAGCGGGGCCGGGACGAATCACCATCCACCATCCGAGTGCCCCAGAACCGATCCGCGACGACTGTGTATCAGTCACCTTTGAACCGTGGCCCGATCAAACCAACCCCACCCGCTCCGTCTAAGCCCACTCCGAGTCCGGCTGATCCGAAAATATGGAGACAACCGTCGGTTCCGTCTGATGAGACAACGGACTACCCGGAACTACAGCCATAGCAGAGTTCGCTGAAACCACCAGCAACTCCGATGACCACTGTCCCCGATAACCGGGTCCGGATGTCTACAAAACCAGTGGTACACTACTTCGAGGCGGCTGAGAAGGTAGAATGTGAAGGGGCGCAGAAATTAGTAGATGAGTTTCAGGAATCGCAGAAGGAGTTAGCGATCCGTTTCAATGCCGGGGTCGTTAACCTTTTTGCTGATTCGGTGGTAGCCATTCAGAAAACACATAAGGACCGTTATAGAGAAGAGAATGACAAAGCATTGGAGGAGGCTCGGGCTGAATTAGAGAAGGTCTATATTGACAAGGAAAAGATGTTGAACGAGGAAAAGGCTAGGTTGGAGCAGGACCGTAAAACCGTTACTTCCAGTACTGCCCTTCTGCGGAAGAAACTATCCGAGCTCGATGCCAAAAATGAGGCAATGAACGTTAAGTTCATCGAATGTTTCGGAGTGTTTCTGGACAAATGAGATGGGACCCGACCTTCCGCGCTGAACTCCTGGAGGAGAAGGACGCCTTAGAAGGTTAGGTTATTAGGAACCGTAATGGGGCTGAATCGGAATGTTAGGGGTAGTAAGAATCGAACAGGACGAACAGGGAAAGAAGAGGAGAGCACCTTTACACCCGCTAACAGACAGGAGTCTGGATGCGTGCCTGATCTAAAAATCACCAGTTAGTTCAGGACAGCTGAGAAGGGGAGAGCACCTGTACACCCGCTGAAGGACGCAAGTCTGAACACGTGCCTGATCCATCCATTCCATCAAAGGTCAGGGGACGGGGAGCTACGACTAAGTATGAGAGATGATACAATTGATATGATGCGGACCCGAAAACTCGAGGAAAGAAGTGGAGAGCACCTTTACACCCACCATAAGATTCGTTCTTATTTGGTGTGCCTGATCAAAACCAGCAATGATCAGAGAAGCTGTTGAAGAGGAGAGCGCCACGGACCCGCTGTCAATTTTTTTGACAAGCGTGCCTGATCAATACTACTACATTGATCAGGGAGCAGTGTATATATTGTATAAACTGTTATTCTGGATAAAGAGTAGAGCTGTAATTATATATATTTTCGGTATGATTCATATGTATATATATATCCCCACGTAGAAGCATGAGTGTTACTGAGTTAATATGAAGCGTGTTAAGCCGTTCGTATTGGTAAAACTTGTGCCGTGTTGAATGTACATAATGTGTGTATAGTGTTATTCGAGTCGTATGCTTTGCATACCCCTATGTGTATTGTAGACATAACTTCATTTTTTATATATTTGTGTATACCTGTAAGGTATCCGTTTTAAAAAGAAAAGTGTATGTTTTGTCTAGGGGGGGTTATGTAGGGGACTCGAATCCCACTCGGATCGCAGTTATATAAGCCACCGTAAGATAATGGTTCGTGACCCATATACAGAGGGCGCGAGTGTTGGTAAGGGGGCGCTGCGATTGGGTAGGGTGGGATATATAAGGCCGGAAGGCTCAGTGGTAGACAGACCTCATCAGGTCTCGTCCCGAACAAGAACCAAACTTAGATTACTGTAGTAGGAAACGTGAATAAAACTCTCTCTCTTTGCATCCAGAACGTATAAAGAACCTTCCGAGTTGTTTATTCTGCGACCGTAAAATACTAAACTCTACACAAGCATTTTTATCATGAGTTTCTTTACTGAGTTCTAGTTCACAATGGTTCAATTCGTGTTCAAGGTCATATATCATGGACTGTTCAAGGTCATCATTGTCATTTTGTGGTTGACTACATATCGAGGTCAAGTTGGTTTGCAGCGCCCTGGGAAGCGCGTCTTGTAGTTTCCCCGAGCTCTCTTCGTGCCTGATCGTCCACGGCCATTGCCGCGGCCACCACGGCCGTTTTGCCACGGCCACGGGGGTTCACGTTCTCGCTGTTTTCTTCATCAAACTTGAGTTTCAGACTGGTGCGGGCTCGTGGGGGGTTTAATATCTGCTCTTTTGTGGCGTTTGCCACACAAGATTTCAGATTTTGGTCTTTTTCCAGAAATCCCTTGCTGGTGCCCAGCATCAATTTTTGACTCTCAGCCGCAGCCGCCAATTTAGCATCTGCATTTTCAATGCCTTCAGCTAGATTTTTGGTTGACTGGTTGTGTATGTCACGTACCCTGTTAAGGTTTTGGGCCCTTTTGATAAGACCCTCCCGTACGATATTCATTGACTTTTTCGCCAGATCTACCCTTAGATTGAGGAGTTTTTCACAGACATCAGGCAAGCCTAAAACGATGTCGGGGGTATGGTCTATGCCATATAACCAAAGGGGAACATGGTCATGTTTGGGAAAAAGACAATTGTGGTACCAGTCCGCCCACATCTGAGCGGACTGGCCATCCAACGCTGCTTTGTTTGCATCGTCCCACGTCTTCTTCGCATCGTCCGGGAGCTTTAACTCGTCCGGGATCGACTTGCCCTGTGGAGAAGAACATTGTTTTAATTTAGGTTTAGCAAAGGTTGACTTACTGCGTTGCAATAAGGAGATATCCGCATTATGATGACTACATTGTTGATGATCGTAACCTTCGGCTGCCATGACACCTTGTCGAGTGGTTTGAGGGTCAGAGTCATCGGTTGGTTTCGTATTTTTCGGAAAATGATTTTCCGTTTGCTCGTTCGTTTGTGAAACAAAATCTATATTGATCAAGGTAATGTCTTGTTGAGATTCAATCTCCATTTCAGAGTTATCTAGAGGTTCAAATCTTTTTTCTGTCAATAAATCTGTTAAAATGCGCACATTTTCGTCGTCCGTGCGGATGGCTTTGTGTTGACTGAAGCTGGTTGCCGGTGCCTTCCGCTTTACACTAGGTGAGGCGGTGAGGGTAACCTGAGAACCAGCGACTGTCATGGCGGCCGCCCGGCTGAATGACGCAGCTAAGTCTAGCTGCCTGTACGATTTGTTTTTCACACATTTTGAGACAATTCGGGAGCAATTGACAAAGGGACTTACCGCATTGGCATTATCTCCTCCTCCTGGTTGCTCCGGCTTGGCTTGTCCGAATGTGGAAGCAGTTTTCGGCGCAGAATCGTTGCCGTTACCGGCAGTCTGTGCTTGAGACATGGCAATCACCGTACGTTCAGTACTTGGTATGCTGTCAGTCGCTATGGCCTTCAGCCTATAGGACAGTGGTAGTAAACACACGAGGTGAATACTTAAAGTACTGGGTACTTTATAAGTCCGGAGACTTAGGTACAATGAATTGGATCCACGGTACCGTAGTTGAGAAATCACCGTAATGGACAGGGCAAGCTAGGTCGCGAGACAGGTGGGTGTGTTGACGAGGACTTGTGCACCCTGCCACTACTCAATCAGAACTGAATCAGGTAGGACCGACCCCCAGTCTTATTGGATACCGACCTCAGCTGTGACATAGTTTGACTCCCTCTCATTGGTTGAAATTGTTATTCAGGCAAAACAACAATTTATTTAGTCCCTATGTTTGGGTTTTACTGCAGAGAACAATTTTGAAATTGTGACTAATAATATTCAAAAAAGAAATTTATTAGTTAAATCTTCTATAAGAAGTCTCTGTTCCTAGTAGTTTAGGAAAAAACAGTAAGTTTTAAATATTCTCTGGGAATATTTAGTACCAATGTTTGAGTCACTGTGTCCAGTGAGTGAGTTCTGTATTGAGTTACAGCTGTTCCCAGCTTCATCAGGTGTATGCAGAGTAAGTGATCATATTTTAATCTCATACTTGTATTTGTTTCACAAATACTGTTTGTCACATTTTATTGACCTGGTGACTTTGTGGTCAGTAGGTTATTTCCAATTTATATAGATAGGGGTTTGGCCTATGTAGGCCGGTGTCCACTGATTCATGAATGTGCAGTTTCTGGTTTCGACTCTGATCAATCATTCAATTGATAATTCTCCCGTGTTGGTTTATGTGGTAAACTACAGGGCAGTTTATGGAATTTAGAAATCAAAAAATATAATTTCTAATTCTAACCTGGACCCATGAGCGTAGAGTTCAACGTAGGGAAAACGTTGAACTCTACGCTCATGGGTCCAGGTTAGAATTAGAAATTATATTTTTTAATTTCTAAATTCCATAAACTGCCCTGTAGTTTACCACATAAACCAACACGGGAGAATTATCAATTGAATATCTTTGAAATTAATGAAATTTGTCCCCATTTTGCTGCAAATCAATGAATCTTCTAAGTACAAAACGAAACCGACCTTCTGCTTTGTTGTGGTGTATCCACATGGCTACTTGCTTATTCACTTTTAACTAACAGAGGCTCCTATTGGCTGATAATAAGCTTGCATGACAACAAACACTCTCCACCACATGCCTTGCTACAAGGCGGGTGCATTGTGCTGACCCCAAGGTCAGAACATATGCTTGGATAGTGGGGTCAAGCACCACTTCAGGGTCACGTCTGAAAGTAGTCCCGGCTGAATCATGGCGTCGTCAGAAGTTCTGCTCTGAATTTGACTGATCATCTTGCTTTATTCATCGTGTGTACGATGCCTGGTGCATAATATTCTTGGATGGATTACTATCATAAAGGTCAAGGTAAGCCATAGATGCAAGATTGACTTTGGATTGCCATGAAATGTGGCTTAAAATCAATCCTGACCCAATTGCTACGATCGTGACTTCATAGAAATGAACGAAAATGATAAAAAATGGCCAAAATCAAAATTTTCTAAGATTATTCCCCTCATAAACACGGTTATTTTAATGGTTTAATAGGCCTGCGGCGCTACATTCTTGGATGGTTTGGTTGTATGTAAGCCTGCGGTGCCAGTTTCAAAAAGATTGATGCCTGCGGCGCTAGATTGAAGTCCCACGACAAATCCATTCCTATAAGGGTCATTCCCCTGAAATGGACTTAGGCCCAAATATGTTGACTGATATTTCAACTTCAATAATTGGAAGAAATTTAACAGTTGTATGGTAAAATTGCAACCCGCTTTTACTTTCCTTCTGCATGTACTATACTGCCTATTTCAATTGATCATGGCCTGCACAGAGCTATACATTTAGTACTTTATACATGAAACTAACAATACTGAATATATTTTGAGGGATTACAAGATTTAACAATAGGTTTTCCCCCTTGATTCAGGACATGGATGTAGTGAGGTGGACAAGGAGGGATGAGTGGCTGTGAGATCTGGATGCCTCCTAACTGCAGCACAGGGAACATGTTACATCTACATGTGAACAGCAGCCACAACTCTACTCTCATTACTTCTGCCACCAATCGTCCACTATTACACCACAGGGAAATCATCCTCTCTTTCCCTCACACCATTTCAATTTAGTGTCTACTCCAGCTCTTGGCTGCACATTGAGGCCTCCCTAAGGTCTTGTGAAGGGCTGAGATTCAGCAGGTTTTGCTGTCTGTGCTTATAGTCCTGTGTTGTATCTGTTTATTACGTGGATGACTGGGATATCTCTCTTTGATAGAGAAGGAGGGAGTGGGAGAGAACAGGTTGGGAGGGGGACTGTGTGAGTGAGTTTAAGACAGTGAGTAGGGGCATGACAAGTGCCCTTCGTAAAAAGAGCTAGATACCCATTCATAGGGACTCCAGTTTATAAAGTAGGTACAATGTTTTTGTGATGGAAAACCTCCTTGGAGGTGTAGTATTTGCTGTAAAACCTCCGAGGCGTAGCGGAGGTTTTCTAGCTTATACTCCATACTGCATGAATTTCCAAATAGCAAGGTGTATTTTTAATGGTAAATTCGAGATTTCTTTGTGCAATTTGTTTCAAATTTCGTTTGGGATTAGAACCTGCTACAGCAAGATTCATGTCGTTTTCTTTTCCCTCTCTTGTCATGTATAGTAAGTTCTCATTACTATGCCCCATGTGGTATCCGCTGTGGCCCAGTGGTTATAGCCATGGTCTTTAAGTGGCATACTTTACTTATGCCTGGTTTCGAACCCCTCTAAGAGCAGGGTTTCAAGAAGAATGTAACCAACAAAAACCCTTTTTTATATTCACACGTTCCCGTAATCCCCCCCCTCCTCCTTGTTAAAACCATTTACTAAGTACACTACTATTCTGTACTAGTGACCTTTAGCAACCACGTAAAAGCTCATTAAAAACAGATGTATCCTATCCACTGCTACGTCTGTGTTTAATGAGCTTTTACATGGTTGCTAAAGGTCTCTACTATTATAATATCATTTATTGTGTATCAATACAAATGGAAAAATCGAGATCACATGGGTAACGCATGCAATTAACAAAACAGTAGGTGTTCTACCATGCACCCATGCAGAATGGGAGAATTTACCAACCTGGGTTCGAGCCCCAAAGAAGCAAGGTTTTAACTAGGAAAGAATCTACAAAACCTCCTCAGGAGGTTATGTGGCAAAACCTCCGGACAGCACTCACAAAACCTCCGGACAGCAGCTACAAAACCTCCGCTCAGGGTTTCAGAAAAAGAATATGAGAATAAACCTACAGTTAGAACAATAGGACAAACACCTGAGCGGAGTATAAATATAGGAAGATGGCATGTGGATAGATGGCCCTGCACTCTGAATTTGACTATCAACATGGCCTCTGTCACTAATCAACCTATTTTATCTGAAGAAAATATGTATCACCACACAACAAGTCAATATTCCCTATGATAACAGATGTATCAGCTGCTTTGTAAGCCCTATTAGAACCCTAAGGAGGTGGATCCTGCATGGTCAGGAGCCTTAGCTTACATAGAGAAGTGCAGCTATTTCCCTATTCCCTGTAACGTCCCCAGAAACATGCCTCCTTACATGCACACTACCTCAACTGCTAGGTGAATCCCTAAGCTACCTCAGGGCCTCCTTCTTTGGAAAAGGTTTCTCGGAAAGTGTCGCCCATGGAGAGCATGGATCAAGATATCATCAATCCTCCTCTACCATCCCTGAAAGTCTTGCCATGTTTGAAAGGGCTTTTAATTTGATGGCATTCCTTTTGCAACAGAAAGTAGTTTGCTCCCTTTGAATACTTTTTGAAGATTTGTTGCAATCCATCCTGGCAATAGTTTAATGATTTTGATTAGCACGATGAACACCTTTTGTCTTCCTATGCAAAAAGTCAGTTGATGTCCACCTGTTTCCTGCAAATAATTTTGTTTTCAA
The DNA here is from genome assembly GCA_947462335.1 of Harmothoe impar. Lineage (NCBI taxonomy): Eukaryota > Metazoa > Annelida > Polychaeta > Phyllodocida > Polynoidae > Harmothoe > Harmothoe impar. The sequence continues at coordinate 69,129,651 of OX381714.1, forward strand.
TTGGAGTTAGTATTTATGAAATGTAACCTTGAATTCTCATTAGTTCCCATTAATCCTCTTACGACTGAATGAGATCAATCAAGCTATCTGATCCTAGCGATGATGTGTTAATGATAAACATGTTGGTGAGTTTGGTTCCCCCTTTTTTGCTTCATATACAAACAAAAATTGATGTCTACCTATTTCCCTGAAATAAATCTGTTTTTTTTGGGGAGTTTTAATGAAAGGTGATCGGTCTGCGTAAAGTCTTTCTATCTTCCATCATCATCGATCCTTGATCTATTTACAGCTTATTCCAGATTAAATTCATCTCATCTTATTGGTGATGTGTTAATGATAAATGGTTTTTCAAGAGTTTGATAACCCCTGTTTGGCTTCAAATATAAAAACATCAGATTAATGTCTACCCATTTCCTGTAAATAAATCAGTTTTTAGTCGGGGTTTTTACGAGAGGTGTTCAGTCTGTGTTAACTTCTCATTCCATCTTCCATCATTGACCCTTGATCTCCTTGCAGTTGGTTCCAGAATTGATGACTCAAAGACAAACTAATTAGTACTCCTGACTTGGTTTCACAAAAACACCTCATGAAACTGCCAACCCTAATGTATGATCCATTTAATCCTGCTGAACTTATGATCCAATCAAGAGTCTGATTTGTAAATTATGACCTTTGATGACGGTGAATCAGATATAAGATAAATTCAGCCAGACTTTAAAGTGAAATGAAAGATGCGAGCAGAGAGGAAGGCGGAAGAAAAAACTGCTGAGGTTGTTCAATAGCTATATGGAGGAACCTTAACAAGTGGAGGTGGAGGAAGTATGGTTCACTGCCTCTGTTACTGGAGAGCTCCTTGATGTCATAAATTATTGAGTATCCCTGGGCCATGTATACCCTGAGCCACCGGTGAAAGCCGCCCTCCCATGTCCATTCCAGCACCATACTCTGTTATCACTGTCAACTTCCCAACCATTTAGAAAATAAGCCAAAAGTACAAGTCCACACGAAAACATCCACCTCAGACTTGGGACCAAGACGTAAAGGGCTTTGTGATATATTTCTGGCCAAATGAATAGGAAGAATCCGGGGTACTAATAGTTAAGTAGACAAACATATATATCTGAATTAAAAGTAGAAAAGAAAGTACTAGAACAGACAGTAACAACAGGGATTTATCATTTTTTCTTTTTTTTAAATCGAAATCCACATTACAGTAAATGAAAGAGATAGAAAGAGACAGAGCAATACAAAAGACAAAAAGAGTGTTGGTGAGAGGGCCCAGTGAGAGGGACAGGAGGAGAGGAGAGGAGGACAAATATACAAATTACGGCACTGTTACTATTACTGTCAAATACAGTAGGGGTCATGGATTGAAGATGGCAATATAGATGAGAAATACTACCAGAAATACATTACAAGATGAAAGTAGGGCAGTAAGATCTGACAGGGGAATAGGAGACGAGGACACATTCAAAATAAGGACAGATATAAAAAGAAATAGCGGGACAGCGGGACACATTTCATGGTGAAAGGGGTGACAGGATGTCAATAGCACCAAGTCTCATTCGCAAGGGGTTCTGAAGCAGCCATATTTATCGGCAGTACACAGGAGTAGTATAGTATGTATCGGAACGGGACTATAGTTAAGTACTGTTTATTACTCAATCGACCTGCAGCCAATCAGAGGCCTCCCTTTTGGCGGGAAATTCAAAAGCAGCCAATGAGAGGCCTCCCTTTTGGCGGGAAATTCAAATAGGTCACGTGACCGGAAGTGACCTACTTCCGGTCACGTGACCTTTGGGCGGGAAATTCAATTAGGTCACGTGACCGGAAGTGACCTACTTAAGAGGGTCACGTGACCACCATGTTGGCGGGAAATTCAAATAGGTCACGTGACGGGAAGTGACCTACTTAAGGGGGTCACGTGACTACTAGGTTGGCTTTCAAAATAAGTCACTTGAGATTTTGATGGATAAATAAATTTAAAAAAAGAAAAAAAAAGCAAGCTGAAAAAAGCTTGCTAAAAAATAATTTAAAAATGTGGCTCTTTTTTTCTAGGGGGGGAGGGGCACTCTGGGGGGCACTCTTTAAGATGCATGGGGGGGGAGGGGGGGGAGGGGGGGGAGGGGCAGGGTTTTTTAAGAGTGAGACTCGCTTCTCTGCCCTCTCTAAAAGAGAGGGCAGAGAGGCGAGTCTACTTACAATGAAAGGTATCATGATTGCGTTTATGATGATGTGCATCATGATGTGACTATCTTACAACCCTATGAGAAATAAGCAAGACATGGGCGTACTTACACGGGCTATTTGTAAACTAATTTCTCTTGAATCTATTAACAGCTCACATTTTTTTTCTTAGATGACATCTGACAGCTGCTTGCTAGGCTAAGATATTGTTAAATAAACAACTTGGAAAGCTAATTACAGTTTTCTGGCTTGAAATATAGTCTTTCAACAGACTTTTTTTCTCATCTTACACAGAGGCAAATATCAGAGACACCCAATGGCGCTTAAACTGCTCTCAGCCAAGGGTCGGGCACTGCTGGACTATAATAGACGGGTCAAGGACCGTTCTACTGTGGGTCAGGCTAGGTCGGACATTCAATAACGCGACTTTAGCAAAACTTGCTTGAAAGTCTGACCATGCGAGATCCTTATGCCCCAGTCTGTCAATGCTGTCCAGACTTTCAAGCAAGGTTGTCAAAGACTTACCTGTCATTGAATGTCCGACTTAGCCTGCCTGACCCTCAGTAGAACGGTCCTTGACTCATCTATTATAGTCCAGCAGCGCCCGACCCTTGTATGAGAGGGGTATTGACACCATTGGCTGACTCTGATAATTCGCCTGTGTGCACGAGGGGAGGAGAGGGTTTACAGCTTGCGCTTATAGAGCACTACTAGTGGAGGTTTGGATGAGGAGGCTATGACATATGATGTTTGTCTTAAAAAATAGCCATGGCGCATGTCGATGTCGCTTAATTATGCTCATATCTCATGTCGATTTTAAGAATTGCTCATGTCACCTGTCACTGTGTTTTTCAAGCTTCATGTCAAATGTCACTAGGCTTCATCTCGACTTTAGTGGTCCACACCGCTGCTGCTGCTGCTGCTGCTGTCGGTGCTGCTGCTTGTGCTGCTTGTGCTGCTCATGCAGCAGCTGCTGGCTGCTTGTGCTGCTGCTGCTGCTGCTGACAGATGCTACTGCTTGTGCTACTGCTCGTGCAGCAGCTGCCAGCAGCTGCTGAAGCAGCTGCCAGCAGCTGCTGGCTGCTTGTGCTGCTGACAAGGTCATGGGGGCTGCTGCTGACGATGTCACGGATGCTGCTGACAAATGCTACGGCTTGTGCTGCTCGTGCTGCTTGTGCTGCTGAAGTCGCTGCCAGCTGCTTGTGCTGCACGTGCAGCTGCTGCTGAAGCCGCTGCTAGATGCTGCTGCTTGTGCTGCACGAGACTGAGTAGCCGCTATTCGGCGTTTCACTCCTTATGTACCCTGTCCTAGTTAATCCTCTTAAACGGCTGAAAAGGCTCTCTCAGCACAGAGACTCTACTCAATGTAAGAGATCAGTTAAGTAAGTTTTCACATGCCACCTGACTACTGCGGGTGGGTTTAGACTTAAGCAGCTTAGTGCACACACGTGTCTGTTAGAAAAGCTACCTGCACACCTGCCTTCCTTTTTCACTAGTATTTACCCCCTGCCGACTTATAAGGCACCTATACACGCCTTCTTGCTTCTAGAGCTAAGCTGACTGGCAGCTATTTTAAAAGAGAATACTCGTTACCTGTATAACGGATAAGGGGGTTATGAGATTAGCATGTGTATACAAAAAAAAACAAAAAAAAGCTACAGGGGGCGCGTGTCTGTCTGTGAGGTAGAGACCATGTGGTAAGCGACTCAAGTGTAAAACAACAGCACCTCCTCTTGTCGCAGTGAGTGGTGTGGACGGCGGCTGGCTAGTTGAATTTAAGCGTCAGCTTGAAAGATAAGGCCAAATAAAAAAAAAGGTTTGTTTCAGGTCACCCGACCAACCCTAGCAAAACAGGGTCGACCCTACGTTTTTTTTTAAGCAAGTTTGAAGAAAATTTCATATTTTTATACTTTTTGGGTCATTTTTAGAATTTCCACGGAGGATGGCTAGTACTTTCATGTTAAAAAAATAAAATAAAATAAAATAAAAATCCGACCTACCGACTCCAGTCTTTCTGCCCATGTTACCTGAAACATACCTTTTTATTTTTTTTTGGCTTAATCCGTTCACGGGCTGGCGCGTCACACCTGTCGTTAATCACCCCCTGTAGTCTTTGTATACACAGGTGACTCGGCTTTATCTCTTCACCAGCTATAATCCCATATACATGTAGCGCACGTTACACTCGTTAATTCTCTTTTCATGCTGATGGATTAGGGGTGGAAGGGTTCAGGTGAAAAGCGATTTGATTCTCTCTGGAAGAGGGTTGGAGCTCTAGGTGAAAACAAGCTTAGAACATCCAGATTAGCTGCTCTCTCGGCTATATAAAGAGCTTCATTTTTTCTAATCTCTGCCCACTTCGTCTTGTTGTACACTATCAGTCACGAGGCAGACGCTGGAAGTAGCAGATGTTTGCAGTATGGTTTACACAGAGGTTACCTGCTAATAGGATTTTGTCAGAATAGGGTGAGTTGCTATTAAAATGAACATTTAAATGGGTTGTTAATATGGTATCTGATGTTAATGAGCTAACACCTAACATTGAGGATTATGACCTCCCAGAGGGGCGTCTCGCCAAATTCTCCAGTCTTGACTATAGTCTTAACTGTCTAAAGACTGTGGAGCACGTTAATGGGTGGTCTCCTTACTAATTTCACTTGACCAGGCCGGCAGGGTCAACTAGGCTAGGTAATTACAACCACAAGGGCGGCTACTCAACATGCAAGTAGACCTACTACTACGAGATTGTCTTTTGACCACTCTGCCGCCGCCTGCTGGTCTGGCGATTACATGCTCTAGTATAGTTTTCCGCTCTTTTCGTCAGATGACGCCACAATAGGGTTTTTGTACATTTCCACGATACTCGCGAACATTTTAAACGCATAATGACCTATAATAAGCAACAAAGCACACTTCTAATATATTGAATATAAGAAACATGTCAACGTTGTGTATTTCTGATAGAATGAGGCAGATTCTTTGAAATATCAACTAAACTATAGTGAGATTGAAAATACTACACCATATCTAAAGCGATATAAAAGCTATATAAAGTCAGAACCTCTGACGGATCGGTAGGATCACTCAACCATTCGTCCTCGAAAGCAACACAGGGTTCCCGTCCAACAGGACTTTGAGCCTTGACGCTTTTGAGGAGGTTTGATCTCATGCTGCTTAACATGTGGTGTAATTAATCAACACCGCGGCCCCTCTTTAGGGGCCACACAATAAACAAAGAATAAAAAAGGGTAGGACTTAGGTTTAAAGTGAATCTCCCAGGATTTTGGCGAGGTCGACAAAGGAGGAGATAACAGATTAAACTGCAGGAGACTATACACAAACCTTGATACTCTCAGAGGGGGAGCTCCATATTGCTGACCTGTGGTCAAGGTAATTACAACCACAAGGGTGGCTACTCAACATGCAAGTAGACCTACTACTACGAGATTGTCTTTTGACCACTCTGCTGCCGCCTGCTGGTCTAGCCATTACATGCTCTAGTGTAGTTCTCCGCTCTTTTCGTCAGATGACGCCACAATAGGGTTTTTGTACATTTCCACGATACTCGCGAACATTTTAAACGCATAATGACCTATAATAAGCAACAAAGCACACTTCTAATATATTGAATATAAGAAACATGTCAACGCTGTGTATTTCTGATAGAATGAGGCAGATTCTTTGAAATATCAACTAAACTATAGTGAGATTGAAAATACTACACCATATCTAAAGCGATATAAAAGCTATATAAAGTCAGAACTTCTCACGGAACGGCATCTGCAACAGATCACTCAACCATTCGTCTTCAAATGCCACACAGGGTTCCCGTCCAACAGGACTCTGAGCCTTGTCGCTTTTGAGGAAGGTTTGATCTCATGTTGCTTAACATGTGGTGTAATTAATCAACACCGCGGCCCCTCTTTAGGGGCCACACAATAAACAAAGAATAAAAAGGGTAGACCTTAGGTTTAAAGTGAATCTCCCAGGATTTTGGCGAAGTCGACAAAGGGGTAGATAACAGATTAACCTGCAAGAGACTATACGCAAACCTTGATACTCTCAGAGGGGGAGTCCCATATTGCGGACTTGTGGTCAGATCTATCCCTTCTAGGGGGCAGGTTGCATGTCGTAAATGTCTACTACAGACATTGGGATATATTGTTAATCTTACTCTAGGGTCTCCATAATTAGACCCTGAATCCGTTGTTAAACGGGTGTGAGGGGGTGGTAACTAATACTTATGAGATGTTAGCTTAGTTCATAGTCTCCTTACCAATTTTCACTTGACCAGGCTGGCAGAGCCAACTAGTCTAGGTAATTATAACCACAAGGGCGGCTACTCAAGATCTAAGTAGACCTACTACTACGAGATTGTCTTTTTGGTCCTTCTGCTGCTTAGTTATTACATCCTCCAGTCTAGCTCGCCACACCCTTTGAGCAGCACCACCATTGCCTCGGTAAAAGTGTAGGGTGTGTGCTTTCCACCTTCAGGTATCCATAGATTCGATCACTATCACCCCCCTTGAAATGACTTCAGCTGTTAATTAGGGCGTAAAGCCACCAACCAAGTCCCTGTCAAAAGATGTGAATAACGAAACGCGCTAGTATAGTTCTCCGCTCTTTCGTCAGATGGTGCCACAATAGGGGTTTTGTACATTCCTACGATGCTCGCGAACATTTCAACGCATAATGAGCTACATAGGCAACAAAGCGCGCTTCTAATATATTAAAATATAAAAAACAATTCAATATTGTGTATTTCTGATAGAAATGAGGCGGTTTCCTTAAATACCAACTAAACTATAGCGAGATGAAAAATACCACACCATATCTAAGGCTTTATAAAAAACTATAGAAAGTCAGAACCTCACACGGATCAGCATTCTGTTTGCAACGGATCACCCCTGACCCACTGGTCCTCGCATGCCACACACGGCTCTGCCGTGTTTGAGCTTTGAGGTATCACCCATCAAGTGATCCATGCCGCCCAACATGAAGCGTAATTAATAGCTGCTGTTGCATAGCACAGTGGCAGCATCTAACTAACTCTAAAGAGTTAGTCGGCCCCTCTTTAGGGGCCACACAATAAACAAAGAATACCCTGAATCTGGGACCTGCGGGCGAGGGCCCCAACTGTGAAGTCATTATTGGCCACATTGGTAATATCAATTAAAACTTTAGACAACACCCACCTTAAGTATCATTAACGGACAATATCAATGAACTCAGCATCTGCCTGGTTACCACATTTAGCACCAATTTTACAACTCACAGGGGCCACACTAGCCTCACCGCGCTTTTTATTGCTCTGCTGATTTCTCCAATCCAAAACATGAGGTATCTAGTCTAGCTGTGAGCTCATTGGGCCAAACAAAAAAATAATCCGTGTTCAGGTAACATGGTCCAAAAAAAAATAGGGTAGGTCTACGTCGCCTAAGGCGACGAAAGCGCATCAAAGCGTTTATAGGGTTCGAGCCCGTGAGCTGCTCCTTGGGGCTGCAAAAAACGCTTAGACACTGAAATCCCATAGGGAAAAAATTTTGGGTTTTTGGACTTTAGGCCTTAATTTGAGGGTGATCCCGGGCTGATAGAAAAATAATTCTTGGACGAGCGGATAGCTCTGGATCTCTTTTATCTAAAACAGCGAAAAATTGATTATGGTTTCGCCGCAATTCATCCGACGGGGGGTAATCAGCCCCCCCCTCTGCCAATCAAGGCAGTGAATCTTGGCGACCGTGCGATCACTCACGGCCACCGCGACGAACCGACAGAAGAGATCGGTATCTTAGTATGATTCGTGTGACCTACTTAGAGGCTCACACGGTGGAGGTGTGTCCGGCGTTCGGCGCGCTGATTGGCTACTGGTGGGAGGCGCTGTGCCGCGTCAAGAACTTCACCTATTTGGGGCGGCTGTTAAAGGCGCACTGAGTTGAGGTGCACCTTTAAGCAAGAGCGCGATCCGGCCTAGTCTTGCGGACCTCTGTTTAGAGAGTGTAGCAAGCGGCTATGTCGCGCTCTCCAACCACAGGCTTAACAGTGGTCCGCAAGACTAGAGTGCAAGACGCGTGCACACACAGACCGAACAGACACACACAGACCCACACACCCACACACTCCTATCAGTGAGACGTCTAGCAGATTCGGGAGAGGCGACCAGGGAGGTACTCTCGGCTAGCGGCCACTAATTGCCTGTTTAGATAAGGCACAGAAACAAGGGTGATGACAGACTACGTGTTCAAGCAGCCAACATGCCCTGACACTTGATAATGGGTGTGGACCGCTAAATTCGATATGGTGACATGACCATTTCTTATAATCGACAAACGACATGAGGTCTAATGACAAGTGACATGAGGCCCAAAAAATCATAGTGACAGGTGACATGAACATTTCTTAAAATCGACATGGGATATGAACATTATTAAGTGACATTGTCATGTGACATGGTCATTTTCTAAGATCGACATTCGACATGGGGACCCCCTATCCAGAGCCCCTTGATAGATGACAGCTGTTGTGTGTAAGAAAAGTGTATGCCTCACAATCAAAAGATGATAAAAGGCTTTATCCCACTCGATGTGGGTTTTGAATCAAATATCAAGGGATCAAATATCAGATCGATATTTGACGTCGTCAAGTGATATCTGACGTTGTCAATCACTTTTACTATGTAGTCAAGGTCGTAAAAACAGAGCCCCCTGATTGGTCAACAGCATGAATGAAAGTTGCATCTCAAACTTTTAATACTCGGTATGGGGCCCCGTGGGGCTGGGACCAATATTTGCAATTTTCGGAAATACTGTCGAGAATTTCTAGATGGAAACACCTTGTCTGGGGTAATTTGACCTCTACTCTTCGATATTCAAGTAATACTCAAGCTATTCTGACTCTAAACATGAGTAAAACGGTCATTTACCAGCGTTATCGGCAGCGCCGACATCAACAACTGCTGATCTCCCTTGGTTACATGACCCAGCTCCGTTTCTAAGGCCTCATGGATCGGGGCCCTGAAGGGGGATCTGCAGAGGCCCTATATCGGGCCCTAGATATGTACATTATATTAATATCTCATAACTTAATTTACTCTAAAATCTTTTGATAGTTCATAACCTTGACTCTTATCTCCTTTTCTCGCGGGATAAAGATAGAATTTGGTTGTTGGCGTGGCCTCTCGTGGATATCTGCTCTTCTCCACGGCACCTCTCGAGCCCCCTGCGGGGCCTCTAGGGGCTGCTAGACGTCTCTCTGCTATGTAGTGTGGGATGTAAAAGAACCCTTGTCTCGGTAAAAGGGCCAATAGATTCGATCACCATCACCGCTCTTGAAATGACCATAGCTGTTAACTAAGGCGTAAAGCAACCCACACACCCACACACCCACACATTTTTCTGTATGAGCCTTCAGACCTCAAGCTGCTCAGTGTACGGGACTAGGTTTTGTCATAGGCCCTACGGACGCTACTCAAGGTAAAAATAAGAGAGCTGTCTCACCATGACATTGGGCTGGCTGTAGTTTTTTATGTTTCGGTACCTACAACCAAAACAGCCAGTACCCGCCCCAGGGCTTCATGTCGCACGCGGGAAAAGTATAACGGTGGCGCCAACTGTCGGAATAGCGGGTACACTACGTCAGTAGTTCTTTTGTTCTCCGCTGAGTGACTGGGCGAAATGTAGTCGGTAGCTCTATTTTCTGTGCACTGTTCTGTTCATTTTCTACACTTAACACTTAAATAGACCGCGTGTTTGTACAAGCTAACCGTTTTTATCAGTGCAAAAATTAAATAAGCATCGGATAGAACACTAAAAAAATGAGAAAGTAATCCAGCACTTAGTATAAGGCACCAGTTTTATCATGAGACACCGAAAGTCTGGTTTTTTTAAGGTGGATAAGACAGTCGACTGAGAGCTCCAAACTAACCAAAAACGTACCAGAGGGAGAACGTACCCGACAGGGCAGGGGTCTTCTACACCCCGGCTCTGATTGATGAGCAAGCGACAAGTGCTACAGAGGGCCTATTCCTCTTTTGAGGTGGGCCCGAAATTGAACAAAAGAATAAACTCAAGAAAAAGCCTTAGGCTTAAAAGAGTTGTAGATACTGATTTTAACGAAGAAGTCACATTCATTAGTTTACAAATAGCCCGTGTAAGTACGCCCATGTCTTGCTTATTTCTCATAGGGTTGTAAGATAGTCACATCATGATGCACATCATCATAAACGCAATCATGATACCTTTCATTGTAAGTAGACTCGCCTCTCTGCCCTCTCTTTTAGAGAGGGCAGAGAAGCGAGTCTCACTCTTAAAAAACCCTGCCCCTCCCCCCCCTCCCCCCCTCCCCCCCCATGCATCTTAAAGAGTGCCCCCCAGAGTGCCCCTCCCCCCCTAGAAAAAAAGAGCCACATTTTTAAATTATTTTTTAGCAAGCTTTTTTCAGCTTGCTTTTTTTTTCTTTTTTTAAATTTATTTATCCATCAAAATCTCAAGTGACTTATTTTGAAAGCCAACCTAGTAGTCACGTGACCCCCTTAAGTAGGTCACTTCCCGTCACGTGACCTATTTGAATTTCCCGCCAACATGGTGGTCACGTGACCCTCTTAAGTAGGTCACTTCCGGTCACGTGACCTATTTGAATTTCCCGCCCAAAGGTCACGTGACCGGAAGTAGGTCACTTCCGGTCACGTGACCTATTTGAATTTCCCGCCAAAAGGGAGGCCTCTCATTGGCTGCTTTTGAATTTCCCGCCAAAAGGGAGGCCTCTGATTGGCTGCAGGTCGATTGAGTAATAAACAGTACTTAACTATAGTCCCGTTCCGATACATACTATACTACTCACAGGCAGTGTTCCCAAAGGCCTTCATTGTAGGGGGCTGAAGCTCACATGGAGTTAGGAGCAGGGACAACACATGCACAGGAGGTGTAAGGTGTGGGTTGTGGTAGCACTGTAACTGGTCAGATAGTGCACGTCACCATCATTTTCTCACTAAAGATACATGCCTCAAACGGCAAAGCAATACAGCCAAAGAGAGTATAATTCAACTGGGCATAATTCTTTGCCCTTAACAAATTATGAATATACATTAAAAGGCTTACAGCCCAAGAGGTGTGGACCCAGATGTTATGGCTCTACAGGTTATAAGTTTACAGTCAAGTTCCCACTTTTCAGAGTTATGAGAATCAAAGTTTCGCAATCCATTCTTGATTGATTGTTAGGTAGTTTAAAAGTATATACCAAGATTCAGCCAATTTTGATCCACCTATAATTTCTCTTAATCACTTTAGATCATATGAGTTTGATATGTGATGATATAATAGAAGCAAGGAAATCAATACCTCATAGTGCTAGATAATGATATATTTACATTTGATGGAAGGACACCCTTAACTATGGTCAACTACGAGTAAGGATCTATTTTTCGATTTTCAAATCTTTAAAAGTTTGACCCATAAAATGTCAACCAAAGTTCTCCAATGCTTAGAGGAGATTATATGCAACACTATCAACCCAAGCAAATGAGTAGTCATAGGTGAAACCAAAGAGCCATGACCGATTTAGGGAAAAAACATAAATCAAAATATTCAATTTTCTCTACATTTCACAACTCAAAACAAATTGGCTAAAATGTTGCAATCAAAACATTAGCCATCTGTACAAAGGATTAGAAGATATATCTTACAACAAAAAAAGGAGTGATTCTTGATAAATAAAACAGTTTGGGATTTATTCAAATATTTCTAATCAGCCTAAATACCTTTTATAGATATAAGGGCATTGCCTTTTGAAGCAGAGAGAAATGGTGACAAAATGTGTAGAACACCACAGTGAGGCATAGAAATAGTTAATAAAGGTGAGTTAGCTCGTATGCAAAAGGAAAATATGCTTTTATCATGGTTTTAGGGTGTTTGATTTTTTTGCCAACAGGTGCGGTATACGTAGACACTGATAAATATCTTCTGGATGGCACATTGCATTCCAGACTGAAAATCCATGCAACAGCAACTGACTCTTTTATCTGAAAAGCAAAACAGAGGTAAAACATGTGAGCAGACATTGTTCCTGTGGCTGCTGCTGAAGTTAGAGGGCTAGAGTTTTTTTTGACAATTTCATGTTTTATGCAGGAGGTGAGACCTTTTTCTATACCTCTATACCTTTATCTACAACAATTTCTGGCCAGGTTGCCTATAAGTTGACTTCAAGCTGTGACTGAACTCTTAAGGCTTATATTCATGTTACAAGAAATAAGTCCTATAGAATGAGGAATCATTATCTGCATGACAGTCTGACCGAGGAGCAAGCACAACTCCAGAAAGAGAAGGAAGAGGCTCGCCGAAGTCGTGATCTTCGGGATACCTATGAAAGCGAGATCGAGCGACAATCCAAAAGGGTCAAGAAAATCAAGGCTGATTATTCGAGGGAAGGGAAAGCCGGCCAGGCCCTGCGGGAACAGTTCGAGCAAGAACGAGAGGCGTTGAAGCAAGCTCGAATCGACATGAAGGCTGACCTCGAAAATATTCAGAAAAAGAAAGATGAAATCAATGATACCTACCTGGCTTATCAGAGTCAGATAGAAGAGATCCGCAAAGAAGAAGAGACTAGGAGCCGGGAATCAATGAATGAGGGAGCCAAGCTACCTAAACACGTTGCATCCACACCTAGTCCGATATTGACTACGGTAGAGCCAATCGAAACACGGGGGGTTGTTTCGGAGGGGAAGTATGAACGAACCCATGGGGGGACTGTCCCGAATGAGACTTACCGTAAAGTCACGTATGGGGGAACCGAAGAGAAAGAGATCTCTAGCACCCATGATATTACGAGCGAGGCCCCACCCAAACGAATGAACCATAGTTACGGCTCTCTGCATCCCTTTGCGGACGACACGCTGGCAGGACATAATTATACGGTGCCACCACCACCGATATATAATATAACCTACCAGTATCGGGCACCATTACCCGGAGCCGGATCGAACGAAGGACATCAGTCCTATAATGAAGGGGGTGGATCGATTCCAAGCAGGGGGACAGGTGGTGCTCCGAACCCCGGCACGAATCCGGGAGGAGGAGCCGGAACTGTGCCGAACCCTGGTTCGTACGGAGGTTACCCCCCCAGTCCTGAACGAACCCAGCCAAATCCAAGAGGAGGGACACCAAGACCGGTCCCTGCCCCGAGGAGGTTGACAAAACGATCATCTATGGGCCCGAGGGTTGCTGCCATAGTGGAATCCGATCCTTGTATACAAGGAATGGGGATAGACTGTTGCAGTCGGACCCGGGAAGATGAGTCAGAAATAATGGAATGGAGTCGGAGGCAGTCTGATAGACTGGTATGGAGTCAGAACAGTGCCCGGAAGCCTGTTCGAACTCCCCGACGGTTCAATGGAGAGAATTGGAAGGAAAGCTACCAAGACTTTTGCGACGATAACCGTTATCATGGGTGGGACAAGGAGGCTTCCTTGGGTCCTCTCATTAAATGGTTGAGTGAGGGTCCGGGACGAATAGCTGTAGATGATTGGCGAGAGACGTATGGGGAAGATGGAGACTATGACCAAATGGTGGCAGCCGCCACACACATTTTTGGGGTGCTGTCCGCGAATGATCCTTGGTCGGAGTTCCAGGTACGAACACAGAAACCAAAAGAGTCTCCGAAAGTATTCGGACTAGAGCTTCAAAGATTGTTGCAAAAGGCTCGACCTTATTGGAGACGGGATGATGAATATTTCTTAGATGAACTATTCACACACTTTATAAAAGGACTGAGGGATCCGTCCCATGCTGAACTCGTCCAGAAGGAATGGGGGCGAGGATCCTCAATGGTAGACTTCTTTTTGGCTATCGATCAGCATGAAAAGAAGAAACGACTACTTTCTGGGTTCGTACCCAACCAAAGAGTGGCGTCTGCACATACGGCCGCTCCAGAGAAAAGCGATTCGGACGATGGTTCGGATGAGGAAAGAATTGCAGCAATAGGGGGAGATAAGTGGGATCGAAAGAATCGGTGGAAGAAAAATGGTAGTAAACCACCCGAGAAGGAGAAGCCAGTAGAGGCAAGCTCTAAGCCCATCCCTACCCCCCAGTTAGGAGCGTCATCAGAGAATGAGAAACGGTTAATGGCCATGATAGAAGAAATGAAAGGATTGTTGGACTATCAGAAACGACCGAAGCTGGATCGAGCAACGGTGAAGTGTTTCAGGTGCCAGGAGACCGGACATTTCGCAGCCGAATGTACGGCCGAGAAACCAGTTAGGAGAGAAAGAAAGAGAGAGGAGGCGGGAAATTAGAGGGGGTTGTCCGTGAAGGCAAGCTGACGACCCCGAATAAAGTATGCCAGGATACAATCCATACGAACGCGATTGAGGAGTCTGTAATGTATCCGCCCAGCAGCATGGGAAATGCTGATGAGCCGAAAACATGTGGGGCTGGGGGTATTGGTGAGACAGTTGCCAGGGAGAGCAAAGAAGGGAAACCGATCACCAATAGAGAGGAAGGTTGGGTAGAGGAACTATCCAGGATCGGGGGGATCCGCCTTCCCCAAGGTCATCCGTGTCTGGAGTATTTGAAAGGATTCGGATTCAATTTTGACATGGCAGACGACATCAAAAGGTTCGCAAGTAATCCCTCTATGATGGGAGGAAAGAGATGGTATGTGTCCGTATCTGTAAACGGCAGAATGGGAGAATTTTTGTTGGATACCGGAGCTAGCCACTCCGCTATGTCGAAAAGATTCTACGATCTGGTGTCGAACATGGATGATGACCTCACAACGAGGGTAAATGCATGTGCGGCTGATGGGAGCAAGATACGAACGTTTGGTAGAACTTGTATGATCATCTTGGTGGGTGGTAGGGAATATATCATTTCCCCTACTGTCGCTGGGATAGAGGATGATGGTATCATTGGGATGGATTTCGCTTCCTTATATGGGGTAAAATTGGACCCCGTCACTGGAATGTTGAAAGTAAATCGTCCCTACAAAGACAGGATACAATGCCTGGCACGAGAAGTTAGTGGAGTAGCGAGTGTGGTACAGACGGTAAAAATACCTCCCGGAATGGCATGTGATGTGTTAATAGCCTCCAGTAGGATGAAGAGGGGCGTTCCGGGGGTTTTCGAACCTAATGTGACAGTGTTGGGAAAGAAGGGTTTGGAGTCAGCCGACACCCTGATAGGCAACATAGCATGGGGGGTGGCCCCTATAACGAACCCGGGTTCGAAAACCATCTACCTAGAGAAAGGCACTGTAGTGGGAGAAGTGATATCCGCGGAAGCGGTCACCAGTAGCTTTGAGAATGGAAGTGGACTAGTCCCGAACAATGAAGTAATGGAAGAAGGATTGGAAAAGTTAATAGAGGGATCCGGAGTAGAGACGGAGGAACAGAGGAAGGCCCTGAGGGAGATGTTAACTGAGTGTAGTTCAGCCTTTGCGCGGCCCGGAGAGCCGTTGGGACGAACGGATCGAGACCTGCACTCAATTAACACAGAAGGGGCGAATCCAGTAAAGATACCATATAGACGTCTTCCGCTAGCAAAGAAAGTGGTGGCGGAAGAAGAGATTACGAAGATGTTGGCGGAAAGAGTGATAACTCCGAGCACCAGTCCTTGGAGTAGTCCAGTATGTATGGTAACAAAGAAGGATGGGAGTATCCGGTTCTGTATAGACTACCGAAAACTGAATGGCTTGACTAAAAAGAATTCGTATCCGCTCCCCCGGATAGATGAGACCATTGATTCCCTCGGAGGAAATAAATGGTTTTGTACGATCGATTTGCAGTCTGGTTATTGGCAGGTGGGAATGAAAGAAGAAGACAAGGAGAAAACTGCGTTTTCGAGCCATGTAGGGTTGTTCCAGTATAACGTGATGCCATTCGGACTCTGTAATGCTCCGGCCACGTTTGAAGCAATGATGGAGACTTTACTGAATGACTTATTGTGGAAGAAATGTCTGGTATATCTGGACGATGTGATCATATTCGGAAAGACATTCGAGGAATGCCTAGAGAACCTGAAGTTGGTGTTGCAGCGAATAATCTCGAATGGATTAAAGCTGAAAGCTAAAAAGTGTAATATGTTTCAGAAAAGTATTAACTATCTAGGACGGATCATCTCAACAGATGGGGTGAAGGCTGATCCGGAGAAGGTTAAGACTGTAACAGACTGGAGCATTCCTAAAGGACCGAAAGAAGTAAGATCCTTCCTAGGATTTTGTTCTTATTATAGAGATTTCTTACCAGGATACTCCCGGATAAGTTATCCAATACAATGTCTGTCGCACTGGACCCCAGGGAGACGTAAGGAGAAGTTCCCATGGGGGAAAGAACAAGGGGAATCATTCGAACTGATTAAACGGTTGTTCGTGGAAACACCGGTTTTGAAATACCCCACTGCGGATGGCCATTTCATATTAGACACTGATGCGAGCAATGAAAGTATAGGAGCAGCTTTGTCTCAAGTCCAAGATGGGAAAGAGGTTCCAATCGCATTTGCAAGCAATACAATGAGTAAGGCACAAAGGAATTATTGTACGACAAAGAGGGAATTATTGGCAGTGGTAGTATATACAAAGAAATATAAGCACTTCTTGTGGGGATCTGATTTTACTTTACGTATGGATCACTCCTCCCTGCGGTGGTTATTAAACTTTAAGGATGCGGAAGGTATGATAGGACGGTGGTTGGCACACCTATCTGAGTTCGGATTGGACCATAGCCAAATTCAGCATAGAAAGGGGGCTAAGCATGTGAACGCTGATGCGTTGTCGCGAATCCCGGTGAGGAAGTGTCAGAATGACGGATGTGATGATTGTGGGAAGCATAATGCCGTGTTGGCAGGAGTCCGAAAGCCTTTTAGAGATCTCGAACCCGTGATACTAGAATGGGACGAGAACTCCATTAAGAGCTTCCAGGAGAGAGATGCGAATAGTATCCGTCTGAAGATGTTACTTGTAGAAGGAAGGGTCCCGACTCGGCCAGCAATATCGTTGGAGAATAGGGAGATGAGGCGACTAATAGCTCAATGGACAGAGTTAGAGGTGGTAAATGGACTGATCTATAGGTGGAAGACGAATGCGTTGGGAAATAAGTCAAGACAGATCTTTATTCCTACTGCCATGCGAAGGGATATAATGTTCTTTTGCCATGGGCATCGGACCAGTGGCCATTTTGGGAGAAAACGGTCTCTGGAAAGGCTGGCTAGAATGTATTACTGGCCAGGTATGAGTACGGATCTGTTGAGATGGATAGACACTTGTCCGAAATGTTGTACGAGCAAGCCCGGGCCTGGGTTGGGTAAAATGCCCTTAACCCAGGAACTGTTTGGAGTAAGGTTTGCAAGAGTGGCAGTGGATATAATTACAGGATTTGTGACAACTCCGGAAGGAAATACATGTATGATGGTAGTAACGGATTACTATACGAAGTATACGAAGGTATTCCCAATGAAGGATCACAAAGCAGCAACTTGTGCTAGAATGTTAGTGAAGGGATGGATACTGTACTTGGGAGTGCCTCTGATGTTGCATAGCGACCAAGGGAGAGAGTTCGAATCGAATCTATGGCAGGAAATGTGTCATCAATTGGCCATTTGCAAGACCCGAACCAATCCGTATCGACCACAGAGTGATGGTCAGGTGGAAAGATTCAATCGTACCCTAATACAGGTCCTGAAGAGTTTAGTAAATCAAGAGATGGATGATTGGGATGAGCAGTGCGACTTTGTTTGCCATGCTTATAATAGCACGGTACATGCGAGTACGAACTGCTCTCCGAATCTGTTAGTATTCGGGGAGGATCTGATTATGCCAGCGGACCTAGTGTTCGGAGTAGTTGGTATGAATCCAGATGTCCCGTGTCAGATCATGTTTGTGGAAGCATTGAAGGAACAATTCCGGAAGGCGTATGAATTAGTAAGAAAGGAATTAGGAAAGACAGCTAAATGGCAGAAAGTGGGCTATGATACTAATCTAAAGGTTCGGCGGTTTGCGGTAGGGGACTTAGTAGCGAGATACCACGAACCTCTGGTTGGCATCAAGCTGAGAGATAATTGGGATGGTCCGTGGAGGATTACCCAGAGAGTAAGTGATGATACAGTCCTGATGAGGGATACCTTCGGGAGGAATCAGAAATCAAATGTGGCCCGGTTGAAACCATGGAAGGGGAGAGAGTACTCCACGGAAATGTTCAAGATGGGACAAGAGGAGAAGGAGGAAATGAAAAGGGAGTTAGATAAAGTAGTCGAGAAGAGGGGTCCGGGGAGACCTAGGAAGGTGAAGAAGGAAACGGTGCAAGTTAAACGAACTCCAAAAAGATCGGAGAAAGCAAAGAATGTCTCGGCAGGTGTGGACAGGAGGAGAAGGACTGTTCCCTCAATGGCTAAGAGGGAACGGAAGCAGACCGCTCCGAATGTCAGGTGTAAAGAGAATCCAGTGGGGGTTCGTCGCAGCCCTAGGTTGAGAGTGAGGGGTGCTGTCACCTAACCTGAAACACAACAATGTAATCAGTTAAGTGTTGTCATAATTATCGGGGTAACCGGGTAATTCGTCTTATATGTAGGAATGATCACGACAGAAGCCAGAAATCCAACAAACTCACCTTTGAATGTGCCAGTGGGTAATGGACGGATAATCCGGCGGATTAGTAGTTGCTATCCGTATTTAGATCCATAATGACTCGAGATGAATTCGACAGGGCGGTGAGGGTATCAGTGCTATAATTACCTGATCGTAATGCGTGACGCGCGGGAAGGGTGAATGATTGTTTATATTTTGCAAGCGCGGGAAAACTGAAGTCTCGCCGAATGCGCGGTATCTCGCGAGACCGACGCGCGTGCGCAAAGGTCGACGCGGGTCAGCAATCCGCCATATTTGTTTACGGTTCGCCGGACAGAGCAAGGGGAAGCGTATCAGAGCACAAAAGCGAGGAGATAAAGACTGTTTGAAAGTGAACTCGGTGTATAGCAGGTGGGTGAAGTCGCCAGGATCCCGCAGAAAGGGTCCTGGTACCTGTCATTCATTTATTATCGAGTGAAAGAACTTTTTGAGTGTCACGATGGCTTCGGCGTCTGGCTCTCATTCCGAACGATCGGCCCTCGACGAGGTGTCCGAAGCATTTATGGAGACCGAGGCGATGTCGCCAGTTACCAAGAACGAAGAAAGTGCATTGAATGAGGATAATTCCGAAGCAGAGGAGAGTAGCATGGGAATGGAGGGAATGGAGATTGAAGAAATCCTGGAACGATCGGACGAGCCGCTGCTCGAACCGAATCTGGATGGATTTAAATCAAGGTACGACGGTCGGGAAGTCCATATTCACGACCGGATCTTAAAAGGAGAACGAAAGTGTTGGGACGCAACCACTAGGGACTGCGTTCGACACTTCCTATCCCCGACAGAGTACGCAGCACTGCCATCCGAATGGCTCCTGTTTTACAACCGGACTGAGGCTGGACTGCAAGTGAGTCAGCCGTTCCGAAGGGCGATGTTCGATTGCGAAATCGCATATCGACAGAATCGCCTTCCGAACCTACCCCATGTATTGACTGACCATACTGGAATGGGGGTTACCGGAATGGATATCGCAGGAGAGGTACTGTACCGGGAACCCGACATGGAGAAAGAACCCAGGACTGCAGAAGACTGGGTAGAACAACGGAGCATCCGGACGCCCCGAGGCTCTACACTCTGAATGGAGACGAATTACTTCGTCGACTGGAGGAGTGTTCGGAGCCGGAGGAGAAATTGAACGGAATCATCAGCACGATGATTTGAGAGGGGACCTACGCCACTAGGGCATATGTTCCCGGGGCAGAGGAAGAACTGACCTCTGCTGAACATAAAGAACGACTGGCATCCATCCGAAAGGGCAAAGCAATCCTGAAGGCCGCCAAACAAAAAGGCGGTCTGTCAACAGGGAGCGAAACCGAAGGAGAGGAAACCCCAAAGAAAACGAAAAGTAAAGGCGTGAAGGGAAGGACAAAGAAAAAGTCTCTGACCGACACCGAATCTGACAGTGACCAGGGTGCCTTCACACCGGTCCTGTCAGCGAAAGAAAAAAAGAAGTTGAAGGAATCTAAGAAAGACACAAAAATGACTGTGCCTCCGAAAGTGATTGCTAAAGTCACAGAGGTAGTGGGCAGGAAAGATACTTCAAGTGATAATCCACTGAAAGGACGGATGGCTGCCGTTCAGGCTGCTGCCGCCGCCAAGGTCGGCGGTATTATTAAAGGAGCCACTAAGAAGGCCGTCAAAGTGAGTGAACCCGAAGATAGTCCGGACGACGAGTCTGGACCGGACTCGGGTGGCAAACCTCCGGAAACCGATCCGGATCCAACTACACAGGATCCGGAGGAGAAGATGGAGGTTCCAAATGAGGAGGAACCAGAGGAGGAAGAAGAGAGGATGAAGAGGGGTCGAAAGATGAGGAAGAACGAGAAAGAGATCAACGAATCTGGAAGAATAGTGAGGCGAAGTTCGCACACTTCATTCCGGGTTCGTTTGAGGAATGTGCGAAGGGCAAGAAAGCGTACGGTTGCCCCGAACCCCGAAATATGAATGGCGAAAGTGATGACGAAGATTGGATTCGGGAAACCGAGGACGATCCCTTGCCATCAGATTTCTATATGGAGTGGTTTAAACAACTAACGAAATACCCCGATAGTTACTACATAAGAGACCAGAAGTCGAAGTTGCGCTGGGCCTACTTATGTTGGTATCAGAAAGACGGTGAGCGACATTGCCCGTTCACCATTTGCATAGAAGAGAAAGGAAAGGACAGGACATATCCGACAGCAATGCGGTTCCTAAGGCATCTGTGCGAACGGCACTTCCACCACACAGTGGTCTACGAATGTGCCAATACGAAAGGACAGAGGGATAGCGCAACCTGCAATGGTTGCGTTACTCCCAGAAGGGGTGTGATGCTTCGCCATCTGAAGTTTTGTCACAGCCCCGGACTGAGTGCAGCGCGCGAGAAAGTAATGAGTCTGCACGATAAAGTGATGACAGAATACAACAGAATGATCCCTTCGGACTTCAAGCACATCGGCGTGAAGACGGATTCATTCTGTAATGTGCATGAGTCCAAGAAGGGTAAGATATGTGTGAGAATTGCCCTAGTGAAAGCTCGAGGGAAATTTCAAATGACGAACGAACTATTCTCTAGAGTGTGTGAATGGAGGGGTGATCCACCCAAGGCAAAGATTGACGAGAAGAGGCGGGCTAGCCGCAGCCCAGCAAGTGTCAAAGGAAAGAAATCTCGGTCCGATTCTCCCGAAACCTCGGAGTTTAAGAAGCCCCTGGCTGTGGCTCGTGACTCCAGGTCGAAGCAGCAGAAACGGAAAGATTCGACTGACTATCAGTCACCAATGAGTGGGGGGTCGGAGTCACGTCCGTCCTCGTCAGCAAGTTCGGCATCAGCGTCAGCTTCGCAGAGTGATAATCCACCTGCTTGGTTCGACCGGAAAGATCCGACCCGTGGGCCGGAGACGGGTGACTTCCCAGAATTGAGCGCACAGAAAGTTCCTGCACGTGTCGAACCTGTATTGACTCAGATTCCGGACAATAGGCCCCGACTGAGCACGAGACCGGTGGATCTGTATTTTGATCCGAGTGACAGAGTGGTGTGCGCCCAAGCCCAGCAGGCAGTGGACAACTTCCAGGAGACTCAGAGGGAATTGGCTGTCCGATACAACCAGGGGGTGGCGAACTTATTTGCCCGCTCTCTGGTTGAACAGGAGGCCAAGACCAGAACGAACCTGGAAAAAGATAACGAGGCGCTTCTGGCCGCCGAAACGAATAAAATTCGAAACGAAGCCAAGCTAGCCGCATCACGGACTGCTTTGGCTCAGAAACGTCTGCAGGAGTCAAATGACCGGAACGAGGCTATGAACGTCAAGTTCCAGCAGGTATTTGGAGTGTTCTTGGACGAGTGGGATGGCACCCGCGAATCCGCTCTGGAACTGCTAAAGAACCAGAGTGAGGAAGGGTGAGCCCACGATTCGAGAGTGAGAAAATATGAGTGATTTGATATTCGAAAGAGAACGAGTTAGTGTAGTATGAACGTCTACTGAACCATCGAACAGCAGTAACCGAAGTACGCAGAATGAATACGGTGACCAGACATCTGAAGAGGAGAGCACCATTCACCCATTCGGAAGAACGTGTCTGTTCAGTTAGAACAGAGGCAGCAGTACGAGAATGAAGAGGAGAGCACCACTAACCCGTTCGAATGAACGTGCCTGTCCAGTTTGGGACAGGACGGCTGTTGAAGAGGAGAGCACCACACACCCGAGTCCTTCCGAAAGGATGGTACTTCGTGCCTAACCAATGTTGAAAAAGGTTAGGATGGCTGCCCGGATCTTCAGTTTTTGTTCCTGTTTTTTTTTGTCATGAGAGATGTCAAGTTGTTCTAGTCGCTAATCTATATATGTTTGTATGTATACTATACAAGTGTCCTTAATAATTCGAAATGTGTCGAGCCGTTCGGATATATTACCACCTATGTAAATAATATTAGTTTTGTATATTTTCATATACCCTACTGTGTTCACGACGTAACATAACGCTTTACTAGAATAAACTCAGTTGTATGAGTTTATATTATATTGTACATATATTTAAAAGCGTAAGCGTATGTAATGTCTGAGGGGGGTGGTGTAGGGACACTAATATTAGTATTGTAATCGAACGCCTACAAGGTAGTTCGGGCGGCCGGAGCCAGGGGGCACCCCTATCGGAAGCGGACAGTATATAAGCTGTCCTCACCCCCTTGCTCTGGCAGACCTTCTCAGGTCTCTGACTGTGTGATATATAGAAAGTTATTTGAAAGCCAAGCATACATTGATCGAACCTCATATACCTCAAGGATTAGCATTGTTGTACAGGTGAACGACTAATAAACCCTGTTTTCTTGCATCTCTACATGAAAACTGCAGTTCGAGTCCTTATTTAATCGAATTACATAAAGACGAACTCTACAATAACATTAAATGTGCGATGTGAAGTCAGCAACTGTCTGAGGTAGCTCTGCACATGGACTCTCTTGGCTGACAATGTAATATTATACTTTTGGAGATTTATCCCATGTAAAGAATAAGGTAAAATTTTATTATGAAAGTTTGATAAACATAGTGTCACTCTCCCCCATAACTATTTTTGCTTCTCCTGTTAAGGCCAACCATATTGACTGCTACTTAATTTCCAGGGTTCTTTCTTTACTTTTCAAACCTTCAACTGATGATTGTCAAATTGCAAGTTTTTAATGTGGCCTTTTCAATTGAAAATCCTATAACCTTTGAGACCATTCCGCCTAGTTCACGTTTAATTGAGTAGCCTACCCACTGTGTTTAATTAAATATGTTATCAATTCCTGGGAGGAAATTAGCAATAACAGATGAAAGTAATCATTGAATTTGACATATATTATTGAAGATTGAAGGTTGAGACCAAAAGGTTACAGGTCTTTTGCTTCAAAACATTTCTCAGGGGTCAATACAAATGAATGGATACAGTTCTAGCCAGTAAACACTAGTGCCACATTAGTGCTGGCTTGTCTGCTGTGTGTAATAATTCTCCCAGAATCGGGTTGAATATACATAGGAAATATGTTGATTTAGCAAAACGATGAAGGGCATAGTATCTGAATGTGTGCAATGGCTTTTACTTTAAAATGGCTGCAAACTGCCGACACAAAATCAAAACAACATGGCAAACTTACTTGGTGAGGTTGCTAAGTGACGTAGCGCCGTTGCTTAGTGACGTAGTGGCATCGCTAAGACTATGACGTCCCTCATGCTATGACGTCACTAACATTGCACTCTCCATGCAGAGGCTTAGTCGAGTTACATAGAAAACGTACTGATATATTAGAATGTGCTAGGAGAATGTGAAAATCACCATAAAATCGGCCATTTGGCCACTATCAAGGTTTTTACAGCACTGTGTAGACATCCGTCGTGATGGATGATGACAGATATAATTTCTTTTTTATCCATCTTCAGGTGAGTGATAGATTAACGTAATGTGAGATGACTTGCCCCCTTTTTTTAAAGTAACATTAATTGAGAACCTGGAAATCGCCTGTCAAACCTGTCAATTGAATGCTGCAAATTCTCCATAAATTCCGACCACTGCATAAAGTGAGATTGGGCTTTGCCCAGGGCCATGCTCACTTGCGTGGGCATGGCCCTGGGCAAAGCCCAGGTGGGTCTCACTTTAGAAAATATCCATCTTGTGTAAAATGGAGAAGCTTCGCTGAAAGGGGATAATCCCTCAAGGTTCATGATTTTGATATGTAATCAAAAAGGATGAAATGCAGTAGGCATCAACTACAATTTTGATATCAGCTTTACCAACCCTTTCAAGACAACATAATGCCAACGCAATATTTGACAGCATACTGCATCAACAGCTTGGTGTATTTCACAGACCCTTATGGAATGTCTTCATCTAGGAATGCATTCTCAAACAACACTGCAGACTTTGCTGGTGCTGCATCATGATAGAAAGAGGCATAGCTCATCAGATTACTATGTTATCCCTAAAGGGTTTAATGCAAGATGTCTTTCATTTCATGGAGATGAGGATTTCCTACTATGTTCAGAGGAACAGCTAACGGCTCAGACTGGATGATTAAAGTTTATCTAAAGTAGCAAAGGGCGATGATAAAATGAGTGGTGTAAAATGGCATGCCTAAATATGGGCCATAATCAGCTGCTGAATGCTGACTAAAGATTGAGTTACTCATCATGGCTACATTAAGGCACCATGAGCATATCAAATGGTTATGTGGCCCTTGCAGTGTTAAATTGATTAAAGCAATCATTCACTTATTAGATGAAATAATTCCCTTTCACCTAACGGTCCTGAAAGGATTAAACTGTTCAAAATGTAGCCTCCATTAGACATTAAGACGTAAATCCCACCTGTGAATGACAATGTTGAGTTATTTAAGTGTCATCTATCACTTCTGTTCTCCTATCCAGCTTGAATTGCAAACAAGAATTCTTAAAGCATACATTGATGTCTGACTTTTCTTTAGCAATTCAAACACTCCCCAGACAGCTCAGCAATGACAAATCCCTTAGATTATAAAGGAATACATAGAAAATTCCTACTCTGTTTTCCCCTAATGCAAGTTGGAGTTCATCGCAAAATGTCCGCTCTAAAATGCTGCACACATTCAAACTCGCAATGAATCTATGTATGTTTTGATAATGCATGACATCTCCTTGATGATTTGATATATATCATAAAATAAAATAGGACACAGAAGACCAGTCTCAGCTGAATAAGTTACTTGCAGGCCAAGCAAATGAAAGCTAAGCTGTGTAGGATCATAGGTTTGTTGAAGGCCTGCGTCAGACAGGACTTGAAGATAGGAATGTTTTAACCGTTAATCACCGCTGACCTTTCACTCCCATTGAACCTTTTCCACATCACCAGCTTTATGGCACAGTTAGTCAATAACAGAATGTTCTTTGGGTAACAAGATAAACCTGTTTTAAGATTTTCTGTCTGAGCAATCTTTGCTGGTGGACGGCCATCCCTGCAAGTATTAGACGTGGGTCCCCTGGCTGCCCATGTCAGGTAGGATGTTGGTCTGACCATGGCCACACATCACTTAACCTGAGTGAGCTATTGATATGATGCTCATGACAATCTGGGCTGAGGAGGGTGGTGAGGTAAAGCAGTGGGGAATTGGATTTGGATTATTGTTTGGTAGGGCCACGGTAGATGAGTGAGAGATTGTTGTAGTGGCCATGCCATCAGACTTGTTTTCAAAACTAAAAACTGCTAGCAAACTAAAAAATTCTGGCCTAAGTTATCAATGCTCATTACACTATGTGCCACTCATCATGGGTCAAGCTGCTGACTTATGTAGGTTTGGTCTTTTCAGGCCTTTTAAGCTTTATAAGCCTACAGAATTAAGACTTTTGCTTCAAACGCTTATCTTTGGCATGTATGACAAAACATCCTAACATTACAGAGAAAAAAAAGTATTTTTGTGTACTAGTATTGGACTAAGATTTTGTCTTTTATGGCTCCCTAAAGGCAAAAAAGCCCCAAAAAACATTAAAATTTAAAAAAAAACATGTTTCACATGCCCCTCATTTAATCTGAGGAATCAATAGCCAATCCCAATTAATTTTTTCCATTAGGCCTATGTTATAGTAGATGGATTCAAGAGATTTTACCATGATATGTATCTTTTATCTTTTACTGTAGACTTTTTGCTGTGAATTTGTCACTTATTGTCAATCTATGTTATTATATTTGGTGTCCTCATAAAGTAATTAAAGGGATACCACAGCATAACTATTTTACCCCTCATGTTGAGGTAACATGTGGGCCTTATACTGGAAAAAGACCGTTTTCAAAAAGATCCAATCCTCTAGGCTCCAGGGGCAGATGCATATTTGATACAACATAAAAGCACGGAGTAACAATTGCCATATCTTTCTCTCCTACAGGTGGTTATTTCTGGCCATATATTAAGTTATTATGTTCCAAAAGGACTTGTGGTGACAGGGGGTTAGTGCTTGATAGCTTTGGTTGATCATCCATTCACCCATGCACACCCAAATGCTTCACTATATCAAATTTGAATCCTGGGTGGTGTTACTCCGTGCTTTTAAGTAGCAGCAGGCAAATCCTCCCTAATTATAAACTTCTTGCTAATATCCAATTTATCTAAGTTTTAACTATTTTATTGCTTTGCTACCATCTTCATAGATAGTCTGCACCCTTAAATGTGGGAATTTCACATTTCCGTTACTATTTATTGTGATATTCTATTAAAAGCACAGAGTAACTAGTGTTACTCCATGCTTTAAAGGGCTGATATTAGCATGAATGCTTTTTAGGTGATATCCTCGTGCTTATATGTAGTTAGGATCGGTGAAACTGTCTTTGGGTTGTCTATAAGGGCCTGAAGCCTGATACTTAAAATACTTCAATGTGATACAGACAACCCAAAGTCAGTTTTACTGAGCTACAATACACCTCACTCGTGCCTGTATAACCATTCATTATTGGTTAATTATACCTTTTTATGCCTGAACCTATTTCTTCAATATTGTTTGAGATAATTATTCACCATGGTTTTTGAAGTATTTACACTGCTGAAAAAACTAGAAACATCATCCCTGTTCAAACAGAGAGAGATATCCATGTGATCTGGATGTTGTTGGATGTAGAAAAGGAAGAAAATGGAACTCAACACTTCCTTAGTTAGTAATTGATGAACAAAGAGAACATTCTTCACACTCATTAGCCGCTTTATAACTTCAACTTCCCTCTTCATTTAAGCCAAATTGCCTTACTGCCAACAGTTGATTGATTCAATTTAAATTTGTTCTCTTTTTAGATGTCTGCATTGCCTTCCATATTCAGTAACTTTTTTATCCATTATCTCCTCTTTTCATTTCATTTTTGTCATGATGAATCCCAGCCGAGCCTAGCTGCCCGGATTCTGCCACCTTTTAATGGCTGTAGCACTTTTTCTTGTCACAATGATGCTAGAGTGAGGTACTGGGATATGTGTGAAGAGTGGATCCTAAGTACCCTTGTAGACACCATACATCTCTGTAAATTATTCCAGGGGGAAACATTTGGTGTGAGGCTGTCCTCCACTGGGTTCATGTATCCAGTTCCTGTGTTATCCAATCGGATATTAATATGACGTT
Organism: Harmothoe impar; assembly: GCA_947462335.1. Taxonomy (NCBI): domain Eukaryota; kingdom Metazoa; phylum Annelida; class Polychaeta; order Phyllodocida; family Polynoidae; genus Harmothoe; species Harmothoe impar. The sequence goes on from OX381714.1 coordinate 69,157,514, forward strand.
ACTCCTGTTACTTGTGCTGCCCCCTGAGACAGTTGCTGCTATAAGGACTACAGGAGCTATTGGAGCTACTCACCAACAGTGTTGATGTGGTCACACGTTACAATTTGTTGTACCATATCTCCTTCACCACAAAGTGACCACAAAGTGACCTAATAATAATTTCCACGCTGCGGATCCATACTCATTAGAGAATTATGTTGGTTTTTACACTAATATGATCATACCTAGTAGTATAAGTCATGGGGCCATTTGGCTTTGTCGATTAAAATACAACGATAGGATATTTATCTGTTAAGTAACGATTAGAATCTTTTAAACCCATCCTCTTTCGTGAAGCAAATGTTCTTTATTTAATAATATGGAGCAGTTTGTATGTGAATTATAGTGTGCTTACTGCATAAAAGGTAACTTGCATGAAAAAATCATATGCATCAGTTGCAAATAAATGGAGAGCTATTCTAATGATCAGTAGTGACTATCTGTTCTGAATTTCCCTAACACTATAGTACATTGGGTTTTCATAAATATTCCCTCCAGAACTCCACCTGCAACCTAAGCCGTCATTTTCTCCAGGATAGGTCATGTGACCCTCATACAAATCTGCTTGCAGGATCAGTAGCAGTCCTTAATCCAAGCATCTATGTGATTATGTCCCCACAACTCAGCCCCAAACAGGTTCCAAGTGGGCTCCAGGTTACTCCCAACTAACTCAATCTGCCTCCATTTGCAGGCCTCACAATATCTGCTCTCAGGAAACCGGCGCAATTTAATCTGGGAAGAGTGGGTGGGCGCTGACACTCAGGGCCTCATTTGCATCCAGTCCTGCACAAATCCATGTGGCTTGCAGACAAATCAGATTCCTCCAGAGCTTGAAGCTATGACGTTATGGGCAAAACCTAAATATGTCCGTGAACAGGGCCAGAGATTTGTGGCATATATTTAGGTTCTAAGGAGGGGGAATAAAAAGCAGCCTGGCCTTATCAGAGTAGACCAGAGGGGCCGGGCTGTTGGTAGATGGGGGAACTCAATGTGGCCTGTTGAGGTAGTAGTAAACTTGTAACAACTTGTCTGGAAAAGCTCTGCCAACCCACCATGAGCTGCTCTCTACTTTAGGACTTGCTCTGGCCTTGAACCAACATCCAGAATAGGTGTTCCTCTTCAGCATTTGTAGTTGTAGAGCACCATGGTTTCATACCTTCTAAAGATTTTATCCTCTTGGTGGGATTTATATGAAGTATGTCAACAGCTGACTTTCTTATAGTAAGTGGACTTGGAGACCTGTTACTGTATTCTTTACTGTAAAATATGGTCTTTGTTGATATATCAATTGTCATACTCACCATTGATATGAGGAGGGGTACAAGACGAGGAATGATGATAGCGTCTTGGGCCTGTGTGAAACATACACACACCGGTCTATCTATTGACATTTAATAAAATAACAGTTACAGAGAAAGAAAAAAAAATGAAGCCAGCTGTCTGGCTGCCCTGTCTGCCTGCCTGAGAGGGGGGATCAGCTGTGACCCAGTTATACCTGGGCACAGGTGAGGAGAGGGTAGGTGGTGCCCCCTATTAACCAACACCTGAACCTGCTTCTAACCTTATTCATCTATATAACCCAGAAATAAACTGTGGCCAATACAGGTCCTACTTTCTGATGGGTTTCCGGGGAGTTGGTCTTTGCATATGTATCCCCCCATTCCCTTAAGGATCGTCCTGGTTAGTCCTCCTGAGTGCTGATTCTTTACATGTGCACTGCCTTGCCTGCTCACTGAATCCCAAAGCTCAGGAACCAGCAAAAAGTTGATAACAAAAACACCAGGGCCATCTGAGTAACATCTCCTCTCGGCCACCTTCTTTCAAAATGCTTCTCAGGACTGAATGTACTCTGTGGAGAGCCTGGATCAAAATGTCATCAATCCTCCTACACCCAGCTTTTCATTTGATGGCAGAGGTTAACTTCTTTGACATTGGAATGTTTACCCTGAAGGAGTGTCTTATTTTGAATGGCTGGGTTGAATCTGGTACTGCAATGACCTCTTGCATTTCATTTCCGCTAACATCAATCTATCTATCTCCGGTAAAATATGTCCTGGACCTTTTGATGACGGTGATAACAATAATAGGCTCCCCATGCAGTAACAGCTGCCTAATGGCCAATGTTTTGATGTTAATAACTTTGATTACAGTTGGTGTTTGTGATAAGTGATCACTCAACTTTGAATTCTTATTTGCTCTTTTTCCTACATATCTTTGATCATTTCATATCCAAAAACAGAAATGCTCACTCGAAGACAAAGCATTGCTATTGAGTTTCACCAAAACACATATTGAAATTGATGAGCTTGCCCAGCACTAATTATCGACTGTAAAGTAACGAAATTTCCTGACAAAGGATACATTTCATTTCTAAAAATATTTGGTAAGAGAGTAAGAAGGCCCTAGGTATGTAGCCCTGTAGAATTATGTTCCTAACTACACTTTTATCTTCTGAACATGGCAAAAGTTAATGAGGATAAAGGACGGTATAATGGTATAAAAGCAGATAAAACATGCATCACAGATCATGGGCTCTAGGTGTAGCCATCTACGATATCAAAATTGCTAATGCAGAGTGTCAATAATTACAAAACCTGTCTTAATGCAGCAAAAGACATGTGACTACCTTACCTCATACAGGTAGATCAACTGGGGAAAAAACAGTGGTTACATAATTATATCAACACGGATTACAAAATTGATTCATCATTGTCCTGCAATTTCTCTTTTTGCAATGTATTCCCAATTTAATCAATCATAGTGGGCAGCCTATTTAACTACTAAATCTTGGCAGTGAGTGTCAAAGCATATAGTGTTGTAAAGATGACATCCAAGACTGAAATTGGCAATCATAAAATTGAGTCAATATAGCTGAGCTGTATTGAAAATCATAATGTACATGGATGAGCTTCTTCTAGCTTAGATCCATCGCCCAGCAGTAAAGGGTAGAAAGTCTACTGCTGTAATTTTGCTTGAAATGAATGAACCTTTTATATCTAATTTGCTTTAAGCATAACTACAGTTATGGTCAGGCTAGAATCGCATCCTAAGTTTACCTGTCACAAAATATCTCCCCTGAAGTACATACTAGAAGGAGAGACAGAACAGGGAGGATATTGAGATGAAGAAAGAGGGAGAGGGAGGACATAACAATACTATACAATGTAGAGTAGGATGAAATAAAAGGATGCAGATGGGAGACAGGAGGGGAAGCCTTGCAAGGGAGGGTTGGCATGTGACACAAAGAAGGTCAAGGTAAGGCCACTCAAAAAAAGTAAATGATTTCTCATCACAGCATGCACAACATAAAAATCAGCTTCTGAAGAAAACTACCGCTGGTAGACAGACAGTGTATGTGATGAAGTTCCAGCTGCTAATGGGTGTGTTTATGCTGCACAAATCAGAGGGAGAGAGAGAGAGAGAGAACTTTTAGTCTAGTATTGTAGAGTACCACTGGTTTTACCACCAGGCATTTTACACACAGATATCTGGGACTGACACTTCTGTTTGTCGATAAATGCAACAGAAGCAGAACCAGAAGAGCAAAATTAATGGAAAAAGACTGACACACATATTTCTGAGATCACTACAGTAGTTACAGAATTAGCATTTCATAACAAATGCTGTTTTATGTGGGAAGTTTATGTGAAAATTGGTTTAAGTAGAATTTTGAATTACAATAACAGATTTTCCTTTTATGTCAGCAGTCTTCTTCATTCTACTTTAATTTCAGAAAAAAAAACCATTATCAACATGTCATACAGAAATTATCAGCAACGATGACAATTTCATTTTCTTTATATTTATCTAAATCTTTTGAATTAATGAAATTATAGGTGAAGAACAAACATTGATATCATTGGGATATCTATGAATGATCTTCGGAAGTATATATGAAGGGAGGTAAGTGAACGCAATTTACATAATAATGAATGAAGGATTTTCTCAACAAGATCAAGAGTAATGACATCCACAGCCTTATAACACACCCTAAACTGCTCCTCATAAAAATGTAATGTGTCAACCAGGGGTAGGCTGTTCAGTTATACATTGCTGCTGGTCTCTAGTCTCCATTCATAACCAGGGGTAGGCAGTTCAGTAATACATTGCTGCTGGTCTCCAGTCTCCATATGTAACAGGGGGGAATGTGTTTTCTCTAGTTACACAGAGGCAGAGGGTGTGAATTCCGATGGCACCTCATGGACTTATACTTGCCTGTTTACATTCCTAGAGTTGAATAATGTTATTTACCTGCTAAGGGCCCTTTGCTGTGGTAATTCAAAAAAGATCTTGTCCAGTTTAGAAGTGTAATGATGCCTTTACACAGCACGAACTTAAGGCACAATATTTTTGTCAACTGTTAATTAAATTTTGCACTTTTTAGATTTTTTAACCTCTTTTCCAGACCCACAATGTCCATGACGTCTTCATTCTTTTGTGAAGGTGTACAGCTTCTTAATGGTGTTTTCTTCTCCACCCTGTCCTTTCCAGCCCTCTCCTTCCCCCTCCCTATTACTGCCTTGTTTCTTGCAACGACCCTTTTGTGGTCACAATGGCATCACCCCAAAGCACATCATTGAATCCCGCAAATAGAACAACACAATGGGCTGATGGACTTTAACCAGTGCCTTCACTTTATGTGCACAATGGCAAGTGGGTTGAAAGGAGCCGATGTCAGTATCATCATGAAGTCCATTATAAAGCCCATGATAATGAATAAGTTGAGAATACCTAGTTCAGGAAACTCCCCCTGGTTGTGCAGAAGAGCACTAACTTTGTATGTATTTCTCTGCAGACAAGAGCTTTTGGAACTGCTAACCCATACATTCATGTATTCTGCAGAGGTGTAGGAAGCAAACCCGCATTGGGGGGCCCAAGGGGGCCCACTCCAACCAACCATGTATCATAAACACGCCTATGTTGGAATTGTATAGGAAAGTAGTATTTGTGCCCTCTTTACTTCTGACACACTCACTTTTCCATGTGTTGGAGCAGTAAGGACAGGAAATTATATCATGGGTCTTGACAAATTTTCCTATGCCACTGTTCTGACAACAGCTGCAGAGAAGATGGCAACTGATATGTAACTTGGGTTCCTGTAGATTCGCAGGTTTGGTGTGAGGACCAGTCATATCTATAGAGTACAAAATAGTGGTCACTAATAGGGCTGACCAGGGAGGCAGAATGGTGGCCTTCACAGGGTAGTCAGCTGTGGTGCTATATTATATATCTGTCTTCAGGGTGTCATCATGGACTGAAGTAGCTTCAGCAAGAAGGACCCAAAAGTGTGCCTCAGACAAAACAGGCAAAACATGGTCTTGTACCAATTAAATGTAGTTGGTATATAAACTGTTGCTTTGACATAATGAAGGAAAGATGAGCCTCACATGAACAGTTGGGTTGAAATGACAGGCTACATAGAAAAATAAATCTACAAAAAAAGAAATCTTTGAGAGATTTCTTTTCATCCTTTGTGTTTCTAATGTTATAAACTCTAGGGTGAGGCTATTTATGAGTAACAAAGCCCAGGACTTTTATATTGTATTGACCTGGCCTAAAGCAAAGTGGAGTTTGATACTCAGTTAACAGGTACACGGATGGATCAATCCCTCCGACATTAGTGGTGTAGCAACCTGATACACAGTCCATTAGTAAGATCAACACTGTGTGGCTTACCCAGTTCGGCTACCCGAGTGTGGGGTTGACTATATGGAATGGTTGAGTTAGCATTAAGGTGCATTGGTTGGTTATGTTTATGAGAGCAGTAAGAGGAAACCCCTTGGTCCACTGATCAATTAGCCCTGTATTACTTTACTTGTATCAAAATGCCCTTTGTACCTGACAATGTGAGCTGGAGAGGCAGGCAAAGAAGATGTGGAAATCTAGGATTCTTCTTGTGCTTGTTTTCATTTTAACCAGGCCTTATAAAATCTCAGCTGGTAAGACTACGTAACATCTGTCATCATCATGTACGCTCTTAAGTTAACTTCATGGTGCTCCATACAAATATAATTCTAATTTTAAACTTAATGAATAGGCCAACACAAAAAAGTCTAAAGCCGTCAAATGAAAGTTCTTCCTGAGTGGTAAACTAGTCAAATTTTAAAAATATGATAGTCTCTTGATTAGGAGATATTAGTTTTTTGAGGTTCACGACTAATACCTACAGTGGTCCACAAAATGAGGGATATGTTGCAACCTGGTTAGTTTAATATCATTCCTATAGTAAAATCACTGTTAGCTGTTTGTACTACAAGGATTTGTTAAATCTGATAAATTACTGTATACATACATGTATGATAACCAATGGTCTCTGCACAGTTGCTGGTTATAAGTCCACTACTGGAGATTGCGCTGGCAATGATATGTTGTTCGGAAACACTGCCTGGGCGGCCTCCCCCGAGGCCTGTGGAGCCCTGTGTACCTCGATGCCCGAGTGTGCCGGGTTTCTCTTGGTGCGCTCAGCAACATGGTCCTGGACCAATAACCCGTGTGTTCTTAAACACAAAATGTGTGAGAAACCTACACACAATACCTTACTTGACTTCACTGCCTACTTCAGGAAGATTGAAGGTAAATATGAAGGATTCCTATAGACCATATATTGCCTATGAGATTGAAAATCTTTAGCTTGCATTTACTAATTGATGCATACATGATTGATGCAAACATAATGTGTTCAAATCATTAAACAGAGGGAGATGTAGACAGAAGTCCATGATAATAATGTCTAAATGGAAAATGAGCACTAGTTTCTCGAATGGGTTGTGGAGAACTATCATTCTCTTACTTAAGCAAAAAAAATAGTGATTTCCAGTTATGCAATATACTGGGCCCTCTCTGTAGCTCTCCTGCATTTGATCCTCATTGTTAAGAATAGATGGCTCTATGTGTAATATTATCAATCTTTTGATCTTTATTAGGCATGACCGTTTTCCAGGAATCTTCTGGGATGACACTCACTTCAAATCTAAGAGACCAAGCAATGCTGACTCACTCTAGAATTGAGTGTGCGAGAAAGTATGTTGTTCGGAAGCATTTGGAAAAATTGTATTTTTAGGCCTTTTTACCTCATGCCTATGTTTCTTTACTGTTATTGGAAAACTGCAACGCAATATCACATTCCGTCAGACAGAATTGTCAAAATGTTTTCAAACAATGAATGGTTAATAATAAATTAAGTTTGCTATGTTTCTACCATAACTCAAGAATCAGGCCACTTTATCAGACAAAACTTCTATATTCATCATTTTGATTTGAGATGTATCTTGACCACTATTTGTAATAACAAAGTAGAGGATTAAATTGTGATTACCGCTGATAACCACTACAGTGGTGCTCTCCTGTCACAGGTGCCACAGGGAGGATGGTTGTACACACTTCAGTGTGTCAGAGCACGGGGGCAAGTATTCCTGTGACATGACCAGCTCCCAAACACCCACTGCATCAGTCACTATGCCATACTACAGGAAACAATCTGTCACTAAGCCTTAAATTGACATAATCACCAAGCATGGCCAACGGTTCTAGTACTGTTTTAATCTAGTGTTGCATCAAGCACCCCATTCTACATAGCTTTAAGGATGTATTCTCTCAAAGTTCAACCACTTTAACTCTGCAGTATTAATCTACTAGTCGTTTTTCTAAACTAGAAATATAAATATATAGATTGCTAATGGACAGAACAATATGTTTAGTCAATGGTTATTAAACTTGGTATATCTATTTACACATGCTAAGGATGCTTTTAAACAAATCTAGAAATCACTACGATATTTAGATATTTAAACCTTGCTGTAACAATTTTCCAACATTGTCAACACTTTTACTCAATGTGTTCACTTATTACTAATAACTGCACTCCTAGGAGTTCTGCTCCAGTCTTTCGATGTAATAAAAATGTTTTAATATAGACCGAGTTTCACAAACTTTTCTTGTTATCACCATCATAGACATTTTCAGGAATTCTGCCCAATATGTCCACAACAATAGATACCCTTCTGCAGTGAGGGGCTTATATCTAACAAAACAGTAGTTAGGTTGGTACTTATGTCAAACTCTCAGTCTTATTTCACAAAACGCATCTTTAAACACAGATATTTGCACTCTATCAGTGAAGCCTGACCTCCCAATACTTTTGGTTTAATATCATTTATTTTTCAATAAAGAATTTATGAGTTTTACATTGATTCCTCGTTGTTGTTCCCTTGCACTCTCATGTCAGTCGAATAAGATACATTAAACTGTGATACATTCCATACATTTACACCGGGTAGAGACTCTTATCCAGAATTTACACAAAAATGGTTTTGTCATGTATCATCATCATCGTTATTACGTACCGGAACATTTGTGAAATCATTTGTTTAAAACTAACATCCATACATACAGGTTGAGGACATCCCCACTTTCTAGTACACCCTAAGTCAGATGTAGCTGTACTCTGCATCTAGCGTGTACTAGTACAATGGCCTCCCCACCAGCCTCAGGGTATCAATGCATGTTTCTCTTGAAGTCCTAATGTACTATGTATAATGTGTGATACCATTTTGAAGAGGACATCTGCATCTATACACTAGCCAATTTACAAAGTGCAATCATTTATATTCAGTCAAATATCATGCATTAACCAGGGCACAGTCATTAATTACTCTCACATCAACCCAGCAAAATCAATTTCTGAATTTCCTGTTACATTTGCTTATAGAAATAAACACAGAGAGTAGGAGCTCCGATCACTGACACGGTGACTTCAAAACCTCACGTTGACGTCGATAATGGATATTGGACAGCTGCCTCTGCAGACTTTTAGGGGTTGAACTTCAGAGAGGACCAGGATTTATGGTAAGGTACCAGTTGCACATATATGGGTGCTTACTATATCCAAGACAACTTACATTAAAAAAAAAAAAATGCATAGGTTGCAAAAAATTTGACCTATCCTACTCGTCACTAGCAGCTACTGTTCCAAATTCCCTGAACATCATGAATATTCCCCCCAGAACTTGCACCTACAACTTCAGCAGCCATTTTGCCCAGAATAGGTCATGTGACCATCATACTAAGCTGGCTACAGGATTAGTAGCCAACCTCAATCCGAGCATCTATGTGATTATGTCCCCCATGACTCGGCTCCAAACACGTTCCAAGTGGGCTCCAGGTTACTCCCAACTAACTCAATCTGCCTCCATTTGCAGGCCTCACAATATCTGCTCTCAGGAAACCAGCGCAATTTAATCTAGTAGGAGCGTGTGTGAACCGACACTTAGAGCCTCATTTGCATCCAGACCCACACACATCCGGGTCTCAGAGTTGTCTTATGCAGCCTGCAGCAGAATGAGATTTCCCCAGAGCTCAGGACAGTAGGGGTGCAAAATTTGTCTCATGAATAGGGCTAGAATTGAGTTGTAGAGATTTAGGTTTTATGCTTTGGTGAGGGAAGTAAAGAGCACCTTAGTCTTATCAGTGGACACCAGGAGGACTGGGAGTGGTGTAAGGTTGAGGTCCGAGTAAACCTGTAACGACTTGTGTCAAAACTCTCTGACAACAAACCATGAGTTACTGAGGTAATGTGGTATATGATATACATGGTGGATGTCGAGGAAACCTAACTAGGTGGAACTTGAACTGAGGTATCGGAAATATCTCATGGGTGAAAATGAATAGATAATGAGTTGGGATTATACAATAGGAACAATAGGAAAATATTGAGTTTGTTGGCTCTGCTTTTTTTTTTATACAAGTATGAGGTGAAATACTTTAAAACAATAGAATGATGGTTATCTAAGTTTTTGTTAAGGGTGATTAGACTTTGCAATGGAAGGATAATTTGTCCCTTTTCATGCCATTACTATAAAGGGTTTAAAGCCTTCAAGATGACATTCATTAACGACAAAACAGTCCTTCCGTTAAATGATAAAAGCTGAATAACTTATAAATCTCTTTTCATTAGCTTAGGCAAGGCTTTATGCAGACAATGAGGTGTTTGATATTAGAAACTGAAGTAAATCTTTAGCTGCTTACTCTTACTTCAAAGACACACAGAAAACAACAACCAGGGAGCCCACATGGATGCCAGCCCCTTTTGCTGCCTACAAATTCCTACAAAGAGTTCAAAGAGCTTTAAACAAATCACTGAACTAGGGATGTCATTGACATCCAATTTATGTCAATGACAATCATTGACATATAGTCGTCAATATATCAATGTATTGCAATATCATATTTTAACTATTAGGTACCGCTGGAACACAGTTTATTGCCCTAATTAGCTGAGAAAATAACAAAAAAACTAAGGTTAGTGGTAGCATGAACACCAGTCCCATCAACTTCACTGAAAATATCCACATAATAATCATCATTATGAAACACAAAACTCTGAGCCTTAAATACAGCGAGATAGGAATCTGACCTGAGGCCGGTTGAAAGGATAAGTACCTCAAACTGTAAGTTCCATATTCAAACTTAGGACACTATGTATATCATACCCCCCACCCCTCCCTCCTTGAGTAAACATGATGGAGAGCTACCTTGCTAAGGATGCACTGGATGCTAGCACATTCAGTTACCATGATACAAGGGCATACCTTGTTTTCTCCACTGCCAGGAAGGCGTTTCACAGTATCATACGGAGGGTCCGTATGACGTTTTTTTGCGTTTCAGTTCATTTTTGCGTTTCAGCTCGACATGTCTGTATCTTACGGAAAAAGATACGGAGGCCGTATGTACATACGGCCCTCCGTATTCACATACGGCGATAATTGCTTTTCAGCTCAACATGCGGAGCACAAAAATTCCTCATCTTGGGTGTATTTTGTACAAGATATACGGAAGGGTAGGGGGGGTGCTATGTCAAAAAATGCACATATACCCTGTTTTTTAGGGCCGTATGTGTCTTTTGTGTGCCGTATGTGGTATTTTTGCTCCGTATGTGTCATATCACTTCAGATTGTAATGGTGATAAAGAGATGGGGATGGTAGGGGCCGTGAGGAGATGGTAGGGGCCGTGAGAACATGGTAGGGGCCGTGAGGAGATGGTAGGGGCCATGAGGAGATGGTAGGGGCCGTGAGAAAATGGTAGGGGCCATGAGGTAATGGTAGGAGCCACTACTACCATTTCGTCACCACTACAGCCAGCTCTGTTATCGCCGTATGCCGGAGGCTATGTAAAATGGTTTTGGTGTAGGGGGATTGTATGAAGTGAAACCCTCGACTCACATTGAATGATAAAACAGCTTGTTATGTAGAGCATCAAACAAACTGACATCCCATTCACATAAGATTTATTTTGTATAAAGATTTTTTGCACAGGAAGGTAGAAAGTGGGAAAAGGGTGCCCTGTGAGACGTTTCCTACATTACCAGCTCGACTGTAGACTTCCAGTAACAAAATACAGATGTTTAAAGATTTTCTGTCAGATCAATCTTTATGGTGCACGACCACCGCCCTCCACATATTAGACATGGGTTACCCAGCCTGCCATGTAATGTAAGATGTCAGCCTGACTATGGTCACACGTCACTTAACCTAACTCAGCTATTGACATGATGTAGCACTGAGGCCGTGGAGGGGTGCAGGGGTGGTGCAGTGGAGTGAGTACAGGCATAGACTCCAGCCTGTGGCTTTTATCCAGTAGTAGGGTATAAGGAGAAGGTCTGACACTCATGATGTCTTCCATGGTTTGTGAAAGTGTACTGTTTCTTTTTCTTCATGTTCTTTTTCGTGGTTTCCACCCTGTCCATTCCTGGCAAGGATGCTGAATACCAAGGAGTAGCTGCTCATATATATGTATTCGTACACTCAGTGCGGGCTGAAGGAGGCTCTGACCATGGCTGTCTGTAAAAATAGTTCTGATCACTGATGGGTTTATGCATACTCTGAATTCCCATCAGAGAGATAATGAGAGAGGGAGAGAGATCTTTCATTATAAATTCATTATCTAGTACTTCTGAAATATGTTTAATGTTCATATATTGCCTTTAATACAGTGGTACACTTTCTGCTCATGCCACTGGATTTATATACTTAAGTGCAGCTTTAAGTCAAAATATATCTTTACTACACTTCAGATCTCAGTGTAAAATACCTTTTTCTATTTAAATCCTTCATTATACAGCCCCTTCTTCCCATTTGCTTCTTTTATCTCTGTCAGTGACCCTCCATCTAGAATCGCTTGCCACCTACCTGAAGCTGGAACTCAACACTGAATATCCCTCCCATATATATACCGGGAGCAGCTGACGGTTCTGACCCCTTCAGCATTATTGGTGACCCAGGTATGTTGAACTGCAGGCCTTGACACTGTAAAGAAATGAAACTGTTCCGTCATCTTAACTCACCATGATTCCATATAACAACGGCAATGTTGCCTGTAATCAAGATGTAATTCATACAATTCATAGAGGGATATTAAGTTGTAGCTGTAGTTTAAAATTGTAATTTGACCAAAGTATCACATAGCGAGGGTGCTTTTCAATTTTACATAAGGGCTGAGCAGTTATATGTGTATATAGCAGAGTATGGGTGGCCACACCCCCTTATGTGTAACGCCTTGACTTAGGGGTCATGGTAGTTAGTTATTCACACACTAGGGTGTGTGCCCGGTTGGTAGGGATGCCAAGAAGCCCACCAAAGTTGCAATTCCAAAAAAAGTCCCAAAAAAGTTGCTTTTCAATACAGCCAAAAACAGAGGAAAGAATTGAGTGAATCATATGAAACAAACCAGTTAGGAAAAAACAATAGTGCATGAAGCTTAAAACAATCAATATGATTATAAAGGGCTAAAACAGACCTACATGTGCCAGCTATTATGGACACTAAAATGGAATTGTGTGAGAAGCAAAGGAAGGATGGTCGATAAAAGCACAAAGTCACAGTAATACACATCTGGCATCCCCCAGGAGAGTATTGAAGTAGGGCTGCTATGTGTTGGCCTGTGTAGTGCATCTAATGTATAAAATCTATATACATGGGAGGAGAGTGGTCTACTAATGCTCTCTCCCAATGGAGACAACATTCAGAGAGATTGAAAGGGAAGTTAGGATCAACATCGCAAAGTCCAGATGTGTGACCAGAGGCTACAAAGTAGGAAAGTGTGGTTGGGACTGTTAGAAAAAAGGTCACTCTGTCTGATAGAGAACTGGATGATCTTGTTGATAAAATGCACAGCTTCCAGTTGTATGAGCGTGGATGACATGAGGGGAAAATAAAGACAAGCATAGATTAAAGTGTATGTACAAGATGGGGAAAGAGGTCTGTGGGGAACTGGGCGATGTGGTTTATTAAAACCACTAGCTCTGGATATTGTCCAGGGGTGTGTGGTACAAAGTGCACCATATCACAGTCGAGGAAAAATATGACTCATCAGTACCACCCATTGTACACATCAACCAGAAAGCAGTTATGCCTTGTAGTCCACCCTGGATCTAACAGAAAGTTTATAATGTTACATTGATATTAGTGGGCCTGTATGTGCCTGTGGCCATAGTTTATGTCTCTATACTACTAGCTACAGCTTTCCAGCCTGTGTGCTGTAGGCAGACCAAGTAGTAATGGGAAAGTTGCCTTTGGCTCTGGGCATAAACATTATGCATATATATGTTTCCAAGAACATGGCACATTTACTCTGAGGAATACTAATAGAGCCCTTATGCCTGTGCGTGAACGAAATCTGATTCCTAGAGGCATACTTCCGCAAGTTTTATTGAAAGAACATATTTATCTAAATCCTCACTGCCTATAGTCCAGTCAAATAACTGCCATATGGGGGTAAACCCAAAACAAATTGCAATAGTTTCGTACCATGGTTTTTCTGAATCCTTAGACATATATGTACATCATATCAAAACTCCTAAGAAAAAAAGTGAGGGGAAGACATTTTTCTCAGGGGTCAAAGGTCAAGGTCATTCAAAAAACCTAATTTCCCAAAAAAACTCAATGAATTGTGTATAATTACTAGGAAAAAAGAGTTAGCTGTTCAATATTTTGTGGGTATGTACACCTAAAACTGTTCTAACAATTCTGCTTGTAGGATGACCTTGGGCCAAGGTCAAGGTCATATTTTTCAAGGTCAAATATCAAAATAGTGGCCAAAATTAGAGTTCTAACTGGTATAGTTTGTCCATATTCATTAAATATACACTCTATACAAAATCTGGCTTATTTCCTAGAAGGACCCATGCACTAGTCCCAGATTTGACCCTTTAGGCAGGAGTGTGGTGGCCATGTTTGTTTAATCTGAGGTCAAAGGTCAAGGTCAGATGAAGACCCAGATAGGATAAAATCTTAATGAATTGGGTATACTTAAGAGGGAAGCTGAGCTGGCTGTCTAATATTTTGTGGGTATGTTCAACTAAAATAGGTATACAGTTGCTATTAGTATAATGACCTTGGGCCAAGGTCAAGGTCATCTTTTTCAAGGTCAAATATCAAAATATTGGTCAAAATTATAGTTCTACCTGATATGCTTTGTCCATATTTATTAAATGTACATCCAGTGACACGGTAGTATTGCTTAAATTCGACACGGTGACACGGTCAAAATTGTGGGTGCCCATGTAAAGGCACCTTTATGCAGGAGTGTGGTGGCCATGTTTGTTTAATCTGAGGTCAAAGGTCAAAGGTCAAGGTCAGACAAAGACCCAATTACAATAAAACCTCAGTCAATTGGGTATATTTAAGAGGGACGTTGAGCTGGCTGTCTAATATTTTGTGAGTATATTCTACAGTTGCTGTTAGTATAATGACCTTGGGACAAGGTCAAAGTGATCTTTCTCAAGGTGAAATATCAAAATATTGGCCAAATTAGAGTTCTACTGTGGATATAGTTTGTCCATATTCATTAAATGTACATCCTAGAAGAAACATGGCTGGTTCCCCAGGAGGACCCATAGACTAACTCCAAATTTGAACCTTTATGCAGGAATATGGTGGCCCTGTTTATTTAATCTGGGGTTAAATGCCAAGGTCAGATGTAGACCCAATTGCAATAAATGTATTGGGCATATTCAAGTAAAAGAATGAGGTAAAAAAATCAAAATATGTATCAAATCTAGAATTCTACCTGTATGGCCATGTACATTCAATTTACATTTTGGGAGAAACCTGGCTCCTATCCGTGGGGGCCCCATATATTAACTCCAAATTTGACCCTTTATACAGAAGTGTGGTGGCCGTCTTATATGGTGTATATTCTAAGGTCAAAGATCAAAGGTCAAGGTTAGATGAAAACCCAATTACAGTAAAGTCGAAAAAAAATTGGGTATATCTAAGAGGAAAATAAGCAAGCTCTCTGAAATCTTTTAGGTGTGTACAACTGATATAGCTCTACAGATCATAGTATTTACATGACCTTAAGTCAAAGTCAAGATAATCTCTCTCAAACATCAAAATGTTGAGTTTCATCTGATATTTCTCTACCTACATGTCACTCTCCTTACATATCCCTTTCTCTACCCATCCCACTCTCTCACACAACCTCTTTCCACCCTGTCTTATACCCTTTCCCTGTATCCCCACAAATATATCACCCTCCCTGTCTATCCCCGCATCACCATCTTCCACCTGTCATTCTCCCCCTGCCATTCCCCCTGTCCCTTTTCCTGCCTATCCCCTCCTTATTTGCCCACTTACCTATCTCTTTCCTCCCCAAATGTAAGTCCAGCAAAGGAATGAAATTTGGCTGATTACCTTTTTTTGGTCAGAGCATTTAATTATAGTATCTACATCATGTTTGCAGGTATGAGTACACCTGACCTGATTTTTTAAAACTATAGATACACTTTGAAAATGCTGCAGTTTATGTTTAGATTGCAATTATAAAAGTCACATTGCCCTGCCTTTCTCTTCCCCAACTCACCTAACCATCCCTGCACCTGTCTCTTTAACTGCCTCTCTGTTCCCACTACCTGTCTATCTCCGCTTGCCATGTCTATCCCCTTACCTATCCCTTCACCTGTTTATCATCTACCATCTGCTCCCTGACTCTTACCTATTCCTTCTATTGTAATCCTATCACTTCCCTACCTACCATCCTCATCTCTGACTTTCCCTGCATATCACCAACCTCTCCCCTTCACCTGTACTGCCTATCCCTCCTCTTGACCTGCTTATTATACTCTTACCTGTCTCTCACCCCGCCTCCTCATCCCAGTGCTCATTCCTTTTCCTATCCCTTCCCCCGACCACCATGCCTCTTTGCTTTTAGAGGGATAGGCAAGGGGAGAAAAGCAGGGATAGATAGGTTACACAGATATGCAGGGAAAAAGACCATTAATGTGATAGGCAGATCAGTTGTGAATAGATAGGAGAAGGGAAAGAGCAGAGACAGGGATAAGCAGGGAGCAACACTACATGAATCCAAAAACAAAGCAACAATCAAAGTTGACCAGTGTAAGCATAAGAGAGGAAAGTTGAGAGACATAGGGAGATATAGGAGGAGTGAGGGATAGCTGGGCACCTTAGTGGGAAAGGGTCTTGAAGCGTGTGGTTAGGGCAGCTAGTTAGAGGGATAGGCAGGGCTAGAGATAGAGATAGTAAGAGGTAGGGGGGGGGATAGGCAGGCATAGGTGATGGGTAGGCAAGAGATAGTGATGTAAAAGACACATTTTATCCTCTTATCCTGGTCACAGACCTTCAGTACTGTATGTCTTTTGACAGATTCCTAAAATGGACTCAAATTATTTGTTCTTTATATTATATGAAATCAAAATAAAAGATAAAAAAAGTGGGGTCCCAGTGCCAGTTTCTCCAGGATTGTCCACATAAATGGATGTCTGTATCATTGAACTGAAAAGGCCTGAACCATGAAAGTAGCTATTTCTGGTGCATTTTGATAAATGAATCATAAATTACGCAAACAATTTCTTTCAAAAACTATAGTTAGACTTAAATTATATAACAATCAAGATAATGAAGTAAAATCATTTTGTTGCAGTGCTACTTTTTGCACAATATGGCTATGAACACAGAGTGACAGGTCCTTTAATGCTTAAGCCTATGGGGTACAACAGAGGGGCGGTTGAAGGGGGATGCTTTTTGTGGAAACTGTTTTATACTTCATGAAAAGGCAGATTTACATATTTTGAACTAATAATCATAGAAACTAGCTTTAAAAAATGCCAGAATCCTGTCAATGTTAAATAGCTGTAGTTCATAAAACGGCAGCTAGGTGCTTGTAGCTCTTGTCCTTAAATGACAATGTAGCATCAGGTATATATGATAGTACAATACTTTATATACTAACTTACATTGTTATGGTGCTGAAGTGTGATGTGTTTACTATATTAACAAGTACAGATCAAGAGCTAAAGATAGTACGAGGCAAGTCTAGAAACTATTGCAAAATGTTTTTTTACATTGACCCCCATTTGGCGGTCAAATGACTGGTTTAGTTAAACCTGTCCTGAGAAAAGGTTATAATTTATAAATGTTCATTTCAACCCGTATTATACTTTATGAGTAGTCACTTCTTGAGAAATAAGCCAGATCCATTCTAAGATGTATATCATCTAAATGTGGATGAAATATATGACCTTGACACTGTCCCAAGCAGGAGGGCCGATGTTCAACTCTATGTTCATCTGAGACAATACCTCAGAAACTGACCAATCAGAAGCCAGGAGCTGCTACAGCAGATCTATACATCTGCTGTGTCCAAGATGGCATTTCTAGTTGACATTGTTTCAAGTTGTATTCATGGACCCATGTTCATTGGTTTCCCCTATTCCAGTCTTGGAATGGACTCTTCTCTTAATCCAATGGCCAAATTATTGGGAAAATGTTCAACTTATGTTGACAATGACACTATCAAGGTGGTAGTGTATCTGATATATACACTAGGGAGTTGCTGCATATGTGGGATATATTAAGGGTGTGCTGACATACACAATGAGGTTGTTGTGGATCTGAGGTAAGGAAGGTCATCCTACTAGCAAGAATATTATTGTAGACCTGTTTTAGTTGAACATAAGAGAGAAATTTTGGGTGGAGAGTACAGAATCCACCCCACCCCCCAAGGGGTCAACATTCTCCCTCCCCCAGTGAGTAGAAAATATATTTGTTGCATAATAACGTGCAGGCTTTATGGCTCAAAACAGGTAAAATATTCTTAACCACCCCCATCCCCATCCCCACCCCCACCCCCACCCCCAAGATGGGTTAGGATTTTTGGCCCAACCCCCAGTCAAGGGGTCAACATTTTTCACACACACCCTGTTGTTAAAAAAGAAAACAGCTATTTTCTCCTCTTCAAATTATGCTTCTTACAGAGAACAAATTAATTGAGAGTATATACTTGACCTTTGACACTACATTACCCAAAGATGGGTACCAGACTCCTGTCAGATTTTGGTCAGATTTGGAGCTAGTCTCTAGGGCTTCCTAGGAAAAGAGTCAGGTTTCTTTTAGGATGTATATTCAATAAATATGGACAAATGTTATCAGGTGGAACTCTATATGTAGCTAATACTTGACCTTGGCCCAAGGTCATACTGATAGCAGGAATATACCCAATACAATTATTGTAATTAGGTCTTCATTTGACCTTGACCTTTGGCACAGATTAAACAGACATGGCCACCACACTCCTGCATAAAGGGTGAAATTGGGAGCTTGTCCTAGTGTCCTCCTACAAAACCAGCCAGATTCTTTCTAGGATGTACATTTAATGAATATATGGAACTCTAATTTTGGCCAATATTTTGATATTTGACCTTGAGAAAGATCATCTTGACCAGGACAAGGTCATTATACTAACAGCAACTACAAATGTAGACCTATTTAAGCAGAATATACTCACAGAATATTAGACAGCCAGCTCACCTCCCCCCTTAAATATTCCCAATTGAATGAGATTCTATTGTAATTGGGTCCTTGTTTGACCTTGACCTTTGACCTTTGACCTCAGATTAAACAAACATGGCCACCACACTCCTGCATAAAGGGTGAAATTAGGAGCTTGTCTATGGGTCCTCCTAGGAAACCAGTCAGATTTCTTCTGGGATGTACATTCAATGAATATGGACAAACTATACCAGGTAGAACTCTAATTTTGGCCAATATTTTGATATTTGACCTTGAAAAAGATGACCTTGACCTTGGCCCAAGGTCATTATACTAACAGCAACTGTAGACTTATTTTAGTTGAACATACCCACAAAATAATAGACAGCCAGCTCAGCTTCCCTTTTAAGTATACCCAATTCGTTGGGAATTTATTATAGCTGGGTCTTCATCTGACCTTGACCTTTGACCTCAGATTAAACAAACATGGCCACCACACTCCTGCTTAAAGGGTCAAATTTGGGACCAGTGTGTGGGTCCTTCTAGGAAACCAGCTAGATTTAGTCGAGCATGTATATTCAGTGAATATGAACAAACTATATCAGGTAGAACTCTAATTTTGGCCAATATTTTGATATTTGACCTTGAAAAATATGACCTTGACCTTGGCCCAAGGTCATCTTACAAGCAGAATTGTTAGAACAGTTTTAGGTGTACATACCCACAAAATATTGAACAGCTAGCTCTTTTTTCTTAGTAATTATACACAATTCATTGAGTTTTTTTGGGAAATTAGGTTTTTTGAATGACCTTGACCTTTGACCCCTGAGAAAAATGTCTTCCCCTCACTTTTTTTCTTAGGAGTTTTGATATGATGTACATATATGTTTAAGGATCCAGAAAAACCATGGTACGAAACTATTGCAATTTGTTTTGGGTATATCCATTATTTGACTGGACTACTACCTACCCTCTCTGGTGTGAGGATGCAGCAGAATACAGAGTGACTTTAGGGGACACATGGGACCTAAACAGCATCTCTAACTCACTACATGCATAATATAGAAGGGTAGATGGAGAAAGAGATCTGGAAGGTGGGGTTGAAACCGAAAACATTCACCCTCTCCCTACCTCCCTCCCTGCATGTCCCAGCCCAGGAGGATGGTGTAGAATATAGAGTAGCTCAAAGGTGACACGTGGGGACCTGAACAGCATCTCTCACTTACTATATACACAAAGGGTAGTAGGAGTTGAAATCTAAAACAGTCAATGAAATCTCAGCCTGACCGTCCCTATACCTACCCCCCTACAGGGTTGGAGGAGAGTGTAGAATACAAAGTAGCTGCAAGGTGACACATGGGGCCTCTGCTGCAGCTCTAACTCACTCCACATGCAGAACAGGGTAGTGAGGGAGAGAGAGGGGATAAGGCAGCAGCTGGATGGTGTGGGAACGGGTGCATGGTGTGGACATTGGTGGATGGTGTGGGAATAGGTTTGTGGATCGGGAATGGGTGGATGACGTGGCAATGGGTAGATGGTTTGGAGAGGAAGGGGACATAAAAGAAATGGACCAGAAGTGCAAGGGGGGAAAAGGACTTCATGTAAGGGACTAAAGGTACAGGTTGTACAGTAATGGGTAAGGGCACGGTTAAGGGGAGGAAGGGAGCTGTACCTGCCTGGGGGATCTCTGCTACATGTTGTTGTGAGTTGGTGTGCTGAATATCAATTAAGGTAAATCTAGTTCACCTGAAACTATCGCTTGATTGTCAGACTGGCCGCCTGCTAAGTTATGAATACTTAATCAACTGACAATAACTCACTGAATAAATAACAGACCAATGTGTAGTCTTTTAACACATTTTTGACTGATATAACATCTGACTAATCTGGGATCTCAATCTGGAGTCTTTGTCAGCTCAAGATAGATATCACATGCATGGCCATTGTAAACCACCACTAGATCCCAGCTTCCCTGCCCCACTACATGTTTATAGCACTGATCGACTTAACATGTAGAAAAATAATCCTTGTTTAGCATGGCATTTCTTTTATTTTTTCTTCATCCAGATATCTTCGAACCAATAGCTAAAAGGAAGTCCTCTCAAAAATCTGGGATGAAGATGTAGGAAGCAATGGAACAGACTTATCTTATGTAGTACAAATCACATTGTGCATTCCTATCCCCAAAGAAAAAAAAAGGAATACAAAAAAAGCTTAAAAAGATGAAAAACATGAAAGAAACAGGTGTAATATACAATATTCTTGGATACTAAACAGACACACATTACACCTCTTTATACCCCTAGGGTTTACATGCATGCCCTGTGCTCCATGTAATATAAACCTTGCTGTAATCAATACATAACGCCTCCTACAGCCCCTACTTGTGTACAGGGTGGTTAGCCTCATAGCGTGCCCCGGGGCAGGGTATTGATAGGTGGGTGGGTGCTGTGTTAAAGGGGTGAGGGGTGAACCCTGAGGTGACTCATCTGTCTCTGCTGCCACTCTCCCTGACACTTGTAGCCACCATGCTAAGAACATAACACAAAGATCACAGTACAGGAATCAAAACTTTAATCCTGCAGTTATCCAGCTCATCTGTACCCTAATGTTCCTTAATATATCAATATCTGATATATGATGGAGTAATACAAGGCACTGAGTATGTGAATTATAGCAGCCCTGCTGCATGAGGTGGCAACGTCCAATATAATTATGTAATTGTGATCACCATGATATTGAGACCCACTCAGGGCAGGGTGGTATTCTTCTGGAGTGACAGGCAAGGTGCTTGTAAAAAGTACATTTGCCATTCCTAGTTATTAGCGCACACATCCATCACAACTGGACGTGACTGGGCAGCAACAGTTTGGTGACAATGGACCACAGTTGGCTTGAATAGCTGCACACTGGACCTTGTTTCCACCTGGTCATGTGACTGGCTGTTAATGGCCTGTTGGCATGTGGCCAACAATCGGTGACCTTCCACATCCAAGAGAGGACTAGTAAAGGAGCACAATGGGCTATTATTGTGCTCCAGGCTAGGCCCGTTGAACACCCCCCTACCCAGCTCTGCTACCCACAAGCCTCCTCCCTACCCTCTGTTACTCACCAACAGTGTTATACATCCCTAACAGCCCCCAAGGCACTACCATGGTCAGTATATGCACACTCTACAACTGGCACAGCTACCTCATCTGTAGGTGGGCAGTTTCCAAGCTAATATGCAGAAGATGTAGAAGGCGTTTCTCTCTGAAATTATAGTTATGAGTCTAACTTTGAATTCAAGACTCATCAAATATCAGGATCTTAATAACTAACGATTTGTTTGGTACCCAGTAAATGCAACCCATGACACTGATTCACGCTAATTATACAGAAAAAGGCTCTTTAAGCTGATTGGTTGTGAACCTGACTGTGAAGGCCATGCAGAGACTTATTAGCTGTGCCATTACTACATAAGTCATACACAGAGACTGTGTTATTAAGGAGTGTCATACTCCTACAGGTAATTACTCCTAACTTAGCACACTCCCCCTGATGAGCTACTACCTTTGCCATACATTAAGGTCTATAGGTATTTTAATTAAGTGGCCAACTGTGTTAGTAATAGTTATGATTGATTGCCTCAGTAGTAGGTCTCACAGAAGGATAGGTTTAAACGAGCATCATGTTCTACTAATATCCTAGTTATTCTTAATATGCAAAGGTGAACTACCAAAAATTCGAACCTTAGGCAGGCCAAGTGAGGGGAAGGAAAGGGATTCAACCTTAATTGGCTTTTTGCAAGCTAATTAGTTTTGCTTCATTCACTGTGCCAGAAATCTGACCCAAGTCAACCATGTGATGATTCAATCAGTGGAGACCTGAGGGCATAAGGCATGGTGTGCTGCGTAACACAAAACAGCCCTAATCAAGGAGGCTCATCAGGGGAAGAGGCAGTTTTTAGGGAGAGGGGAAAAAATTCTTTTGTGTAGAATAAAATGCTGACTTATAATTTGCATTACAATTTTGCATCATTTTACATGTATATATCTGTGGTCTGGGTTATTCAAAGGGATATCAGGATACAGAAAATAGTTGACCCTAAAGATTTAGCTTTCAGACACCGATTACCCATGTGATCCTCAAACCGTTTAAAGCCTAAGAAACAAGTGTGAAAGGGCATATCAATATAATGACAAATATAATAAAATTGCTATGATGTACATTTAGTGACATGATTTTCTCTTTCAATGAATAGTTGACAGACTTACCTCCCAAGTTCTTTTCGACAGGTTGATGACAGGTCCAGACAAATCACATGTCTAAGACAAGGTAGCAGACATCTTTTGAAGATGAACCATTTAATTGGTTGACATATGATACGCCTCAAATTAGTAGCTTTGAACATAAGTATACAGATATAAGCGGGATGCAATAGCCATCTGTTTCTCCTCTTCGAAGGGGCTAGATATTATCTAGTATATAAGGGTCTAATGACATTAATCTTGCTTTCTTATGATATTCAGATTCTTATCAGTTGTATTGAAAAAGATCTAAAAAGCATAAATGTTTTTATATAAAGATAACATAGATCAATCCAATCTGTATTATGTTATGGCAGTTTACTGCATCTCATTCACCTTTGATATGCCACATATTATTTATCGTATGGATTGGGGGAAAATACCTGTAAAGAATAGCTCCCCCTTTGATGATATTCTTGATCGGGGTATACATAGAATTATTAACCACACATTTTATGGAACAAGTTATGGTGTAGTTCATTGAACTGATGTGAGTCACAATAAAAAGCTTTGAACATTTACTGACATTTATTAATACAAATTGTGGAATCAGTTTTGAAAAGCCTTTCATTTTTTTTATTATGACCATTAGACCATTAGAACTGTATCCACAAGTCATTATTATATATTCCTTATGCATCCAATACCAGCAGTAGAATTATTCTGACCAGTGTGGATACCAATGTAACATATTCAACCTATATCCTACCCTGTTTCCATGGTTACCCTTAAACATTTCTTCATTGGCAGGTATAATTGGGTCTTATATCCCTCACAACTAACCCAATAATGACCCTCTACATACAGCACCCTCTCCCAGCTCCCACAAACCTATTCCCTATATGGCCTAACCTGGGTCTGAACAGGGCTTTAGGACGGCGCCGACCACACCTACAGGAGCCATAAAAAGCTGTCTAACACCATTACCGCCCTATCTAATATTCAGATGTCCCACTGGGCTGGCTGAGTGGTCACTGACCTCCTGCAGCTTCCCTCTTCTCCCACGTTGACCCATTTAAGGATGGCATAGTGCATTTATGCATCATGCTTTGGTTGTCACGATGCATGAATGCAGCTCTGGTGAGTAACTCGCAGGGCTGTATTGATGCATCATACTGACCCCATGGTGGTGAGATACTCCTGTAGAGTCAGCATAATCCACAAATGCAGCAGCAAATGGCTTATTTTTGTGACATCCGTCCTTAAAGGGTTAACCTTGGCTTGTCTACCCTTGGCTGCATATTGGTGCTGTGGGTCGGTAA
Source organism: Harmothoe impar (assembly GCA_947462335.1). NCBI lineage: Eukaryota > Metazoa > Annelida > Polychaeta > Phyllodocida > Polynoidae > Harmothoe > Harmothoe impar. The sequence continues at coordinate 69,181,884 of OX381714.1, forward strand.
TGGTAGTATTGTAAACATTTAATCTGCTCTACTGTCCTTTTGGCCTGTCAGGTGAGCAGAGAGGCTTCAACACTACTTTGCTACTCACCTTCATTGCATCTTTCTTACCTAGACCATTGCCACATAACCTACTGTAGACATTGCAATATAAACTAAGAAGGACTTAAATACACCATGTGTGAATGTGACAAAGCAGTATGCCATACTAAAACAGCTAACTCATGGCTAAGGTAGGAACTCATCGGGCTTTGTGTGCTTAATTAGGGGCTGATTACCAGGAGGTGGATAACGCTCCTTAATAACAGACACTGCCTGTGTATGGCTAATTGAGTGAGGTCCATATGTACAGGATATCTATTGTTGTTATGGTTACGTTCACAGTAGATTAGCCTAAGCCTCTGCAGAATAACACACTCTCCATTTACCTAGATTTGTTTTTTGTTATCAGACATGTTGTTGACATCTTCCCTATATAGATATTTAAATGTACATCATCATGGCCTCAACAGGGGACAAAAAACCCACTTTTTGTGGTATTTCTTTTGTAGAGACGTTCTGTTTGCATAGCAAAGATGGCTGCTGAAATATCGTGAATATTTCATTCAATCATATTTGCAAAAAAGGTTGTCCTCAGAAAAGATAATATTCAGTCTCTATGTAGAATAGCAGAGTGAGCCCTTGCTCTATAGAAAAATCATCTGTTCATAATGCACCTTTGGCCTCATGGTGAACACTAATACTGCATCATGGATTCTGGTACCGGACAGTGCAGACAGCTAATACCTACATAACAGCAGACAGTGCAGACAGCTAATACCTACATAACAGCAGACAGTGCAGACAGCTAATACCTACAACACACCAGACAGTGCAGACAGCTAATACCTACATAACAGCAGCTTAGAGACAGTACTGGTGTGGCTGTCCTCACAGTATGTCTAGTGCTGTTACTCTTGAGAGGGACAAGGTGAAAGTAATAACAATGAACAAAGCATCTACCTAAAATGAGATGAAGGCTTCACAATGAAAAATAATCAAGATGGAAACACTTTCAATATTCAATATTAAAACCATACCACAAATTATTTTTATCTATGAGAAATACCCATTTATGTTGTTTGTTGATGTGACATGTTTGCCCTTTCTGTAAGGAAGTAACAGCAGACAGGTGTGCATTCAGGCAGCATCTCAGGAGACATAAGGCATGGACTGTTTAAGGGCAGACAGGCAGCCATTAAAGCTAAGTGTGAGGAGGAAACAGAAACAACACACACGCGGCACCTGTCAGGAAGTCACTGATGCTGCCACCTGTGGCTGTAAGAAGTAGCAGAGGTCACTGAGGTCACCCTCTCCGCTCACAACTTACATTGAATAATAATACTTCATTCCTACTAATACTGTAATGTAGCAAAATCCTATCAAGACACACGGTACTAGCGTAAGTATACCTATACAACACTTTTGGGTCTCATAATTTTTATATTAATGCACCATTCTAATTGAAAGAATCAGCAAACTATTTGTGCACCACTCAGGCAATGCTAAAGCTGTCATTACTGGCAAATGCTTAATGCATCATGCTCAGTCTTCTGTTTGCCTTGAAATTCTATGCACTCTGGTTATAGTTAAAAAGATGTTCTGCACAATAATGAATGAAGAATAACCAAATAAAACTATCCTGGATATAAAGGGATGGTGGACCAAATGGAGGGAACACCGAGAAACATGAATGCATTCATAGATAGTGCACCTATCAAATTGTGCTGTACATATACATGTTTATATTTTCTCCTAGTTCAATATACTTGGAATGCAACTGTAGAAATCTAAATCCCCTCTGGCCCTGACCCAACATTATGCTGTAAAACAACTGAGAAAGGAAAAAATTAAACTGCAGCTACATATACAGCTAGAATGGCAGCCTTCGGCCCCAAGGAGGAACCGATGCCATTAATGCAAATATCATTGTCAGGAATTACTGTGAGCAGTGTGGAGGAGAAGGGGTAGCACCAAGCTCCTAGACTGTGTAGATAGCAGGTGGTCTGTGGGTCCCCTTGGAGGGAGGCTGCCAAAGTGTCACTCCCAAACCTCTCCCTTCAAGTTCCGTGCTCATGGCCAGGGGATTCTAAGTGAGGGCCCAACCACTATTCAAGGAGTCACCATAAAATGTATAGGGTGAACAGACCAAGATGTAAGTTGATTTAATTCACTAAATTACTATTCTAAACTGTGTTTAGTTCATCTCAATAATTTGTTTGTGTGTGTCCAGGTGTACTGGTGATTCATTGATGCCTACTAAGAAAAATGTCTTTAACCTTAAGGAGAACCTGAGAGCTCCTGTCTGAGAAAGAGGAAAACTACTTACTATTTTTAATTCCTTTTCATCTTTTAATTAATCCTTTCTGGAAACTGAAACATTGACTGGATGTGCCTTAATGACTGACAAAATGCAATTGTTCTGCATTAAGCCCCTTAAATTTCAACAGTTTCATCTATCCATTCCTAAAATTTACAAACAAACACAGTATTTTGAAATAAAGTGGTTGCCATGTTTCTTTCCCTGTGAATAACATTATCATATCTGAAGGCATTATTAGAACCATTTTAAAATACACTTATAAATACATTATATATATGTATATATATATATATATATATATATATATATATATATATATATATATATATATATGTGACCAATACTCGTCTTGGGGAGTATTGGCATATATTCGCACACACACTAGTTATCAAGTATTCCACCAGGTGGGGGTGGGTACCCACCACACACTGTCTGTATGCATACTGTGTTCATTGTGCTTGTGTAAGGCCATGTAGACGCTTGTTCGCATTTATTTTTTTATTATGCCGAAGATTTGTGAATCTTGTGAGACATCTTATGATGGGAGACTCAGCAAATGTCCTGAATGCGTCAGAGTGAAGCAGAAACAGGAATTTGAGGCGGACCAGTCTACAGAGGAGGTGCTATTTGACCTCAACAAAAGTTTGAAGGAGCTCGAGGAAGACACTGCAAGGGACGAAATGGCCGCGGAAACGGCCAAGCAGAAGGCCCTGCTCAGTCAGAGTCAGGAGCTGGAGGAAGCCAGGAGGCAAATTGCACAAGCACAGGAGGAGAAGAAAGCCTTACTTGCAGAGGTGGATAAGGCGAGGAAGGAGAAGGCGGCCGCGGACAAGATGGCGAAGTCGAGACTGGAGGCGGCCAAGATGGCGGCGGCGAAGGCGACGGCTGAGGCGAGCAAGGCGAAGTCCGAGGCAGAGGCAGCCACGCAGGAGGCCGCCAGATTAGAGGAGGCAGCCAAGTCAGCGGGTGTGGATGTTAAACATACGCCTCCTTCAAGCATTGATGTATTGGTGGGCAAATTAGAATCCACAATCAGCAGTTTGGACAAACTTGTCTCGTGTGTGTCCTTGAAAAACCAAGATGGCGGGCATGATGACGGTGCGGCGAAGTTCAACTTCGTGAACAGCAAACCCCCAGGTGTGTCGGGGGAAGAGGGACCCGACTCGAGGGATGAACCACCTCATCATACGGTGGGCCCGCAGGGACCCAACAACGGGTCCAATGGTGGATGGATTTACGTCGGCGACAGAAGTGCAGGCCCGGGATCTAGGACTGCAGGGCCTACACCGGGTTGGGGTGTTACTCGCCCGCCTTACCCGGGCCAGTATCAGCAACAGCAGTATCATCAGCTGTTACTACAGCAACAGCAGAATCAGCAACAGTGGGGATTTAACCGGCGGGACAACGGTGATCAGCAGCAGCACGGTCGGGAGGATCAACACTCAGCCCATCAACACTACCCCCAGGAGGCCATGGGGGGTGGGTCAGGTTGCTGCAGGTCCCAGGAGGCAGAACTCAGTAAGTTCGACTACAGACGGTATCTTCCTGTCAGTGAGAGGAAAAAACAACTGGTTATCAGTTCAACAGAAGAACTATGGAACTTCCACAATTGTTTGTTAAAAGAATTGATGTGGGCGGGACAAGATGTATGTGGCTTCATCGATCATATGAATTACATGTCAGAGATGGCCAGAACAAATATATATGATATTCGGGCTCTGGTGGCGTATGATGAGGATTTTCTGGAATTGGCCCGCCAATGGGGACCTATGGTTTATCATGGGGCTGATACCAAATTTACTAACACTAGGTTAGGGGCTGCAGGCACTAGGGCAGCTATGTGGGCCAGAGATCAGCAACGGGGCCGGGGCAATCATAACAGGGGCAGGAGTAGTTACCGGGGGGGTGGTTCCTCTGGTAGCTCCCGGGGAGGATACGGCGGTGGCGGCGGTCAGGTCAAACAGCTGTCGGGCTGGCGCAGACTGGCAGCTGACAGGGGAGTCTGTTTCAAGTATTGCCAGGGTGTCAATTGTGTAAACTGCCAATTCAAACATCAGTGTGTGTATTGCGACAGTGTCAGTCACTCGATGGCGGATTGTCCGAAGAACCCGGGCGATAATGGGGCCTGACTACTCAACAGGCCGGTAGTGACTGACAGTGGCACGCCATCAATTGCTAAACAGTGTATAGTTCCGGACAGATTGTCCAATCACTCCAGTGGAGTGGATGTTGCCACTAATTGTATGTGTAATGTATGTATAAATACATTATATATATGTATATATATATATATATATATATATATATATATATATATATATATATATATATATACAACCTAGCTTTTCAATTTGTTTCCCTCCTTCTGAACACATGCTTTAGGCCTCCATTATGTTGTTTGTATATGTCAGTATGATGTATTAGTAACTATTACAGCATTGTTTTTCTACATACAAATTATATGTCATTAATCATACTATCAGGTGTTCCTGTTTTTATTTTCAATGCCTAGGGCATATGTCTAACAGAGACTTGATGTTGCTGGTAACATGCTGCTATTCCCAACATATAAAAAGGGTAATAACGTTTCAATGGTTTTTAGACTATTAACAATTACTGGGACTTTCTGCCTAAATTGACCCTGTGTTTGTTGTCTTACTACATTGGTTAAAACCATAGATTACAGATGGCATACACCATTGTACATTTGAATGTGTAGCTCTATACCACTTCAGCAGCCTCAGACTGTACAACAGTTTTCACATACACCTACAAACTGTCCCCACCACAAGATGGATCAGAGACTGTAACAGTTTTTTTGTCATTTTCCATCTAGGCACCATAACGTTCCACTGACACATCATTTCCTTGGTTGTCAGATCTCATTTTATCAGTTATTACACCATGCCTGGTTTCATCTTTAAGCTCTCAGAAATTGATGATGCACTTGCCCTCTTAGAATCGCTGTCTTCAATGGATAACTGAGGTGGAAATAGAAACAGATAAACTTGAAAAAGTAAAAGAGCGGCTTACAGAGGAATAACAAAGATAGAAGTTTACACACAAATGAAAGCTGAGGAGGATGTACTTAGACATTGCACAATGAAAAAAATATTCATACTAAAACAAAACTATATTGTTCTTTCCTAGAACAAGCACAGCATTTGAGAACACATTAGAAAAGAGCTAGCATTAATGATTTACTTCATAATTGCTGGGTACAAGAGAGCGTTGTTTATTTGCAGTGTGAACCCAGTATTAGTCAGTCCTGAATGAAGAAAATAGGAGCTAGACCAGGTCCTAAGACTGCAGGTGGTCAGGCAGTCCACCAGGGGATGGCCTCACACCTCCTGAGTACAAAACCCATGATGGAGTGTAACACCTTAATCCCCCCAGCACCATACCCCTGAGACATGGCCTACCGCTGGGACCACCCTACACACAGGGTGAGGATACCTGGGGTCTCCGATATGCAACTGATGGTAGTGGCTCAAATCCACAGGCTGGACATAATGCTTGAATCTAGCACTGCAAAGCTACTGCCTCTTCAACTGCCCAGATTCTATGCAATAAAAGGGTGGCAACTAATGCCAAATATACCCCAATTTAGTTTACACAGTAAATATTCTGGATCAGTTAAAACCTTAATAGTCTTTTAAATACAAAACATTATTAAACAATTGGTGGTTAGAACTTTGTAATTTCTGTTAGAAGCCTGATATTAATCACATTGCACTTAAATCTCAAACCATTATTGACTTTTCTGAATCATGCTTGGTTTTAACTGGGTTTTAATGGATTTAACATATCCAGTGCGGCTACATTTATCTACCATATACCATACTTCAGACTCTATTGCTTCTTACTAATCAAAGCATTATCAGGGTGGCTTAATTTTGAGCTTCGTTTATTCTCATGCAGCTTTGAAACTGCCATCAGATATATGAATGTGCAAAGGGTAAACTGTTTTGTGTTTGCTTTGTTTCAAACAGTTACTGTAATGTCTAGGAGGTCTGTCAGAAGTAGAGATGGCTATTTTCTGTTTCCCCTAGTACCACTGCTAGGTATTTTACATTTTAACTTGTTCATATTCAAGTCATGATCGGTGTCACAAAGGTTGACTAGATCCTATTACAATCCATTGAGAAAATCGGGCATTCTGAATGTACAATATTTTAGAAAACTAGTCAAAATATTGACAAACTATGCCTGCCTTTTACTATTACCAAAGCCAGTTTCTAGTGTATTTATGTATGATATAAAAGTTTTTCAGTAAAGCTGCCTATTTTTCACATGAGCTTCCTTGACTAGCTGTGGTTTGTGTGGAGGTGCACATAGAGCTTCATACCCTCAGGGCTGCACAGATTGAATTACCACACTATTAATTTGGGTCAGATTACTTAAATAAACCAAGCTAATTTGTCTCCAAAAAGGGAATTGAAATTGGGTTTCAAGCCCTTTTCACTAAATGGCTCTCAGCACTACTTTCACTTCGGCTCATTTATACATACTGAGTTCCTTCTGACAATTTTTCCTTTTGTGATTAAATCTGTCATGTACTTCAGCAGTTACACTTTTCTTATTACCAAAACGTATATATTTTGGTTATTTTTTTTAATGATCAAACCCTATGATTCCATACACATTATCATGCACATTCTGTCTACAGCTGCCACTACAGCGTATTCTTTCGACATTGAATTCATACATGAGAAACCACTTACTTGTGGAAGATATTAATTCTTAGAAGGAAATCAAATCAAATCAGAAGGGCATTGATTAGATGTAGACATAATGAATCCTCTAGCATTGTGTTCTTTTTTTTTGTCAAGTTAAACGTTAAATCTGTTTTCTGCATGCTCTGTGGAGGACACAGCAACACAGGCTCTGATCCCAAATCATTGCCTACAATGCATGATGAAGTGACACTTACTGATGTCATGCATATTGTATAGACAATATGTATATCCCATGTTAAATGCTGATACTGGGTAAATGTTAACATGAACAGTTAGTGAAGAATGCTGATACAGTTTGTGTGTTGATTCCAGTTATCATGTATATGATGTCATCTCATTATTCAAAGAGAGGAATCAAAGCATGCAGAATAACCACAAGTTAAACATGATCCTGTTCTTCATAATGTTTGTCACTTGGCACTCCTCTAGGAAATAGACAAGACATACCCACCTGGTTAAAGACTGCTTGACTCAAGTCCAATAACAGGAGAAGTATCAATGAATTCTTAATGTGACCGCGGTTCTTCTAAAGGGGGAAACAGGGTAGGGTAGCTGACACCTTGATGTAAGAGCTAAAAAAAGAGACCCCTAATATACGGGGCTAGCACCTTTAATATAGAGATGTAGATTCTCTTGGATGAGCAGAAATTGTAGACTAGGTCCTTTAGTTTCTCGAAGGCTCAGTAGATATGAACCCTTTCTGTCAGCTTCACAGTAAGGTGTCAATAATGAATGGTACATGAATACACGCCTCACATCTAAAGCAGTGTTGATGTGGAAACTAGGTAGAGATCCTCAGACTTAAAGCCCAAGGGGTGATCCATTAAGTCAGTCACACTTAAGAGGGTAGTGGGGGTCTTGGTCCCCAATGATATAGGTATGGGGAAAGCCTGACAAAGGGTTGGGGGGGGGGGGTCTTGCATGACATACTTTATGAATGACCCCTATAATACAACTAAGTTATTAATGACACCTATAAATACAAGCCCCACATCTGAGACAGTGTTTGATGCGTCACGTAGGTACAGATCAGCTTTTATAAATACAAGCACTAGAAAGCTACGGCAGAGATGGGGTAGATAGAGTGATCTTTTAGCTTTGGAAAACACAAAGGAGTAATGCGATGGTAGTGACACACGTGAATAAGACCTGAGACAATGCCTCAAGTATAATATTTCTAAGGTGTCTTAACTTCATTGTCAACTGTGCAGACTTAAATAAAATACCATACAGAATTACGTATGGTTATTTTCATGGCAGTCTCAATCTATGTGACAATATGCAAGACCAATCTTTTTAGAGATCTAAGGTGTCTGCTTAAGTTTGAGCACATCAGCCTGTGCTATAAAGATCCACACAAGCAGCCTCCTTCTCTGTGTCTCCTGAGCCTTGCAGCAAAGCAAGATTTTAACAGTGTTTATCAGCCATATATAGTTATATAGTTTGTAAACTATTTCTTAACACTCTCTGCAGAATCAGAACTTTCAACTCAAAAGGTTGCTTATAAAAAACTAACTCTACTTAAGTCGTAGAAACATGCAATATCTATCTTCTGATTACTGAAGGAAACTAATAAAGAACAATTCACCTGGAAGTCAATGCCTAAATAGGACTAAGGGAGTGAATAGCACTTTTACTTCAAGGCCATTAGGATGCATAGTGTCTCTCTCGTCTTCCATGGACAATGTGGCAGCCTGTTTTACTTTAATCCCATATCCTCTCAACCTTTTTCAGCTTATTGCAGCTGCTAAAACCTAATCAGTAGAGGGCCTCTTACCCCTTCATCATCACCATGTTTAAGCTGTAATTAATTTATACAGTTTTTTAATTTCAACCATGCCTGTCTGTTAGATGATGCTTTTCATTCAAAGAGTGCTGTTGTTTCAACGAATATCTCGTTCTACAGAATAATTCATGCTTGGCGATGTGATCTCATTAAGTTCCTTTCCCTCCTTGGCATTATTTAAAACACTGGTCTGTTTTAAAAAGTCTCAATGGTTAACGTGAATCTCAATGTTGATCGTGTCACACCTGCAGAATACAAAATACTTTTGCATTAACAATGACTTCTCTTCACATTCACATTCTCTGTATCATTTTTAGAAAAAAACAAGTATAATTTCAAGGTCAAAAAAGAAACTATGCTGCGCAAATGGGCCTTTTGGTCCCCTTTCCACATATTGCATTTTGGATTTTGGAAGGAAAATATGTTTTTCTGACAATGAATCAATCAGGTCCTGATGAAACTAATTTTCTGCCCTAGCGAAACTAATTACTGAAGTATGTGATTATTGCTTTGTGGGTGGAAAACTGGGTGTAATTGATATTAATTGAAAGCAATTCAATATTTTAAGTTTGCCAACTGATTTTGAGGAGGGAAAACTAAGTTCACCAAAAGGTTTGGAAATGATAATTCTACGCAAATTGAATGAACATCAATTGCCGATGTTGATTTTGGCTATTGGCATAAAAATATTACCATTTCTCTTGTATTAAGTCTGGTTTCATCTTAGAAAATAAAGCTATCATTTTTGCAAGGACAAAGCAGCATCTTTAATTAACGTGGTCCTTAGAGAATTGTGATTCATTAAGTCTCTGATACTAGATGAAAACCACAATATCTCCATGTGTTTTGACCACCATACTTGAGGCCAGATAAGAGTTTCGATGAGTTAAAAGGTTACAAAAGGTGTGATACTTTCCTGGTAAAACCTCTTTAAGTCATATGTCATATGTCAATCGGAATGAAAGAATTTAATTCACTTAGCGTATAATATTTACAGCTTTGAAAAAGGGATCAGCAAATAATGCAGGTTGCTATAAGATTGTTTACTTTTCCAATTGAGCTTCCTATTTAAATTAATTTCAAGATTACTGGAATCCCTTTCAGCCGTTTGGCACTTGGCCTACCAGCTTTCAGTCAGACTGGCAGTTTTGGTACTAAAACAACCATTTACTGACCACTACTGCAGCCTGGGGGTCATGGAGGATGTAGAAGCCTGATGGTAGGTGGCAGAGTAGAGTTGTAGTTGAGGTAATGGCCTAGCCTGAGGCCCATAATAACCCACTGTGGTCCACTGGTAGTTCCCACATACACTAATTCGGACCAAGAAGGGCACCAATTGTTGGCCACATGCCAACTGGCCATTAACAGTCAGTCACGTGACCAGGGGTAAACAAGATACAGTGTGCAGCAATTCAGGCTGACTCTGTTCAATACTCACCACACTGTTGGTGCCCAGTCACGTCCAGTCTGTTGATGGATGGGTGTGGTAATGTCTTCCTGCTGGTTTGACCAAAAGTTGGGAACTATAGTGCAGCCTTTACCAGTTATAGCATACATACCAGGTCTTGCTGACTATAAACCCTAGGACACGTTGGCCATGTAGCAATGGGACCAAAGAGAATTTAGATTTCCACAGACTATTGCTATACTAGTGATGTTTTTAAAAAAAAAACTGCATTACCATTTTGCAATATGCTGCAGGTGAGAGGAGACAGACTGGGTTTAAAAAGGGAACATCTATCAGGAAGTTATCTATATTTGTAAGATTGAAAAGAGGTCAATGACGTCATCTTGAATAGTTTAATTTGTCACTAATTTTCCGGCAGAGTCAACAATGTTGGTAACAATTCCAAGTAATTAATGCTGCTACTTCTCATACATCATAAAAATACATTTCAGCAAGCAGCATAGGAGTATGGCAATTTTGTAATGATGTACAATTTAGGTATATCTAACTTGTTTGGAAATGTTATAGTTTCAGAACAGCTTGGAAACCAACTAGCTAAAGCAAAGCATTTGAATGGTGTGGTTAACCTTTCCATACACATAACTATTACAGAGAGCTAAGTGACAAACTGACTCTCCTGAGGACACAGACCCCCAGACCAGGGCAGCAGCAACACAGAAAGGCCATTCTGAGGACCTCATGGGGGATGCAGGGAGCGATAACCATTGAAACACTGGAACCTAACATGGAACTAGTTTCTACACGAACCACTTCCACTATGTGCAAAGAATACTAATGGTTGTAATAAAGCAAAGGAAGACAAATAGAGATGTACAATTTATATTCACAGACTCAGCTGTTGACATAACCTTGATACTGGAGCATAATCAACAGCAGAGCCATATGCATACTTTATCGTAAAAGGAAGCAGGCTAGAATATACACTTTGAGAGCTAAACAAATACATTCTGTTAACAATGAGACTCATTAAGTTGAGTATGTTAAATCATCAGTGAATATCAAGCAGAGACAAGGACTGCTGGTTGGCAGTTCTATATTAATATCAAAAAGACATAGCAGAGTGGTGCATTATTCAAGTGTCCCTACAGTATCTGAAATTTAGTGTGCAGCATGTCATATGAGAATAATAGTGCTTATTATTACGGCAGGGTTTAGGGACATAATACTTGTTGGTTGTGGGTGAGGGTGCTCTTTGTTCCAGGACTAGAGTGCAGATAGTGCTAATGGTGTCATGCCAGAGACAGGATGCTGCTATGACATTTTTATTTTGTTGGTAAGATCCTATGATCTAAACAAAGGTGTTCTGTTGTACAAATCAGTATTCTCAGTAGATGACATAGCACTTTGTGGATCCTTTTTTAGATAAGAGGGAACACTGTAAACTTCAACAAATATTAGCTCTTTTATCTATAATACACAAGTCTTGATGACATAAAGCAGCTCTGTACCCACTATCTGGATTACATTGCCATAATGAATTATAAATGACTAATTCACTTTAAAATGAGTTTGGACTTTGCTTTTCAAGAAGCTGATTTCTTTTGACATGAGATTTCATACTTCAGATAGTTCACTACATTATCCTAGTTGTATACTTGGTATGCAACCCTTGGGAATCTCACCTCTGGTTCTGGTCCAAAATTGTGGTGTAAACAAACTGAGAGAAGGAAACAATCAATATGTAACATATATGCATGTACAGCTAGAATCGCAGCCTTTGCCTTCAGAGGGGCTTAACACCATTCCCATTAGTGCAAATGTTATTGTCAGGAATAAGAATTCTGACATCTGCAAAATATACAGAGCTACAGAGATGCATACAAATATTATTTGCTATATTTTATCACATGTAGGGTGAGGGGGGGGGGGACCTGACACCCAGCCCTAACACTGTGTAGACAGCAGGTGGTCTGTGGGTCCCCAGGGAGGGAGGCTGCCTCCGGGAGAAGATGGCCCCAGCCCCTGCCCCAGGACTGCAGTCACCAGAGAGCACACCCAGGCCTCTGGGACTTACCCATTAGGTTAGCAGACTGGTGGCCATTTGGCTGCATGGGATGCTCCTGTTAGTTCTAATCTAAATGTACTGAATAATTTAGACATTCAACTCAGTACTATGAGGTATGATATCAATTAAGAACCTGCTTGCACTTGATAATCTTGTATACTTTACATTTTAGAATACATATTATTAGCCGTCTATGAGACACAGTAATATTTTAGAGGTACGTTATGGTCACGGTCCATCAAAGCCAACACACAAGTAGCTTTGATGTCGCCTGTAAGCACCTCCTCAGCACTGAGCACACATACATTGTGAGTTTCTCACATCACAGATGCCCTGGGAATAATCCCTATGGATATTATACAGGGTATTATCTTTATGAAAGGTTAGATGTGGCATGTAACTGTGATTAGAGACCCAATGGTGTCTGCAACATTCATGCACACTTAGGTTTACAATGTGTATTATCAGGGGAGAAACACACATTGACATAGTTAGCTGCATCATTTGTGCACCCACACAGTTATTGGGTATCAGCATTGTCTAAGAGGTTATTGGGAGCTTTACATAAGGAATAGGATAGCAAGAGTGCTATTGGATTTTTCTCTCTAGTTCTACTGTAAGCCAATTTCTATTCAGTGCCTTCATCTCCAGTTAGCTTTCTGTCATCTAGGCAGACTAGCTTCTGCAACAATCTACTGGAAGGGGAACAAATTGGATATTGCTAACTATGGAGTCCCCAAGAAACCTCAGACATTATGGCCTGCTTGATAATAAGTCTCTTTGGGTCCAATGTCTGTGCATGCTGATGAAATAGTCCTAGAGCTTACCAAACTTCCCCTTATGGATGCATTGCAGCATTAAATTAGTAACAATCCTTTGCTGAATCCTCTTGTTCCCCGCTAGTATTTATGTGGCATGCTCCTAATCAGATAATGTCTGCTTGGCCACTGCCTACATCCCTTATCAATGAGGTATTGTGGTGAGCAGGAAGTCATTATTTCACACAAATTGCCTCTTAGTGGCATCATCATGTGACCTCATTGAACAAAGACCTATACAGTGATACCTGTATTGGGCATAAGGGAGCTGAGGAGACACAGTACAGATAGAAATGTGAGGCTGCAATAGCGGTACAGAGTCCTGTGTAAGGAGGGAGTAGAGGACATTGTGATCAGGCAGTCTTTGACATTGTGAGCAGGCAGTCTTTGACATTGTGAGCAGGCAGTCTTTGACATTGTGAGCAGGCAGTCTTTGACATTGTGAGCAGGCAGTCTTTGACATTGTGAGCAGGCAGTCTTTGACATTGTGAGCAGGCAGTCTTTGACATTGTGAGCAGGCAGTCTTTGACATTGTGAGCAGGCAGTCTTTGACATTGTGAGCAGGCAGTCTTTGACATTGTGAGCAGGCAGTCTTTGACATTGTGAGCAGGCAGTCTTTGACATTGTGAGCAGGCAGTCTTTGACATTGTGAGCAGGCAGTCTTTGACATTGTGAGCAGGCAGTCTTTGACATTGTGAGCAGGCAGTCTTTGACATTGTGAGCAGGCAGTCTTTGACATTGTGAGCAGGCAGTCTTTGACATTGACAGCACACATTACTGGTATCCTTTCACATGGCTGCTCAGGCAATATGGATGCCAATATGTCACCTTGTGCTTCACTCTGACTGCTTTAGGAGCCAACACAGTTTTGTAGGAACACTATGGAACAAAAGTAGTGGAATAAATGACATGTCAGTGAGTCATTCAAAGTTCAAAATATCATAGTATTCATCTAGATACAAGCTTAATTTACCAACAGAAGCCATGATCCTGATCTCTGGGAAATTGAGGCCTATCAGTATCAAGGTATGTGCCAACTATTTTAATTAACTCTTCCTTTACCACGTCCCAAATAAAGGCACCTCTCCCAAATCCAGATTGTTTCAGATGAAATTTAAATGGAATATTAAGATGTAGGGGATGGCCTAACCTTTCAGAAACTGAAAGAATTTTGTAAATATTCTAATTAAAAGTACATCTATGACAAAATGAACAGTATCCAATGACCAGAAAGTAAGATACCCTAAATCGCTCTGTGTGTTCAATAGGGAGATAAAGCCCTATTTGAAATTTAATTTAGCTTGTTTTAGTGTATATGTTGCCATGGCAACTTATATTTAGGCCATAATGCATCAAAATAGACCTAAACCTTTGGTACTATCTTTTTCAGCATGAAAAATTGGGCACAATCCTTTTTCACCCAAAAAACTATATTGTTTGACATTTTTCATGATTTTTGCCTTAAATATTGCTCAAATCATATTGAAAATGAAATAAATCTCATGCAAGTTGAGGTGCCTAGCATTTTTAGAATAGTTAATGTATCTACAAACCGATTAAGATGTGCAGAGACAATATGCCATAGACCACTGTTAGAAAAAATCATGGGATTCTACCAATTTTTAAGCAAAGTACAGAGGGCGAAAAATCGGCCAAAAAACGGCCGATTTTGTGCCTAAAGGCGCGATCGGTCCTGAGGGATAAATTCGCCAAAAGGCGCGATCGGTAAAGGAAGAGTTAAACTTTTTTTATTTAAAGAGTATTTGTCCCCATATGATTGTAGATCAAAGAGACCATTGTAAGTTTATATTGTCTTTGAGTTATAAAACAGTTTTCAGAGCAAGCAACTCAATGATAATACTATTAAATGCCTACACAATATTTTAAGGTAAAAGATATGGTTGTTGTCTCTTACCCAAAGACATTAATTTTCTGTGTTTAGGCTCCTGATCGCAAGCATCTCAGGTACCAGTACCACTGGGTTATTCATCACGCTACTGGCCTAGATGACTGGCCCTTTTGTCAAGCCAGACTAATCACATTACAAAAGGCAATCTGAAATGCATACTTTATCTGCCCTCTAAAGGTTATACCTATTGGCTTTCTGTTTTTTTTATGAGCTTTATTTACTTTCAGTGAAACATAATCTTCCAACAGCAATCAGTCTACCTGTACCATGTGCATATAGTTTCCTTGCCATGTACATCTTAACATTTTGATGGGATTATTAACCTTTAAATTAATATTTTCTCCTGGCCAAGTTAATGATTCAGTGATTGATATGACCAGTTGATAGCTTAATACTATTTTAATCCAATGAGAATTGAAACAGAATGTTATGCCTGAGTGCCAATCAATTTGACTTAAACTAATGGCTAACACCATAAAATCAGACATTGGCATGAAACACCTAATCCTTTTTCTGGAATTCAGTGAGTGCTTTCTTAGCTCAATGTAATAAGTTGGCAAAAGGTTGAGGTTTTTGTTCCTCACGGTTAATGCAGCATTCTTAATTAGTTTAACTAAGGTTCAAAATAATACATTGCATAGAAGATCGTCCTTGAAATAAATGGTGACATGTGGTTCACAATGAGCAAAAGCTGTTTCGCCAAAAAATCATGTATAGGTAGAAAACACCCAAAATAGCTGCAATTTAACTTCACTATGGCTATGAGGAGCATCTGTCTGTAAGAAGACATCCCACCTACTAATGAGGCCCGCCCTCACATCATTACCAGTCCACTCACCAAAAGCAGACCACTCATCTAACATACCTACAGCACCCAATGTAAAGGTAGTCAGTAACTCATTAGGCCTCGCATGCTAAATTAGAGGTTAACTTCCCCTGGGTGATCAGGACTCCTTAATAACAGACATAGCTAGTATATCACTGATGGAGTAGGGACCCTCTGTGTACAGCTCTTTCACTTAGGGAGCGGTCATTTTTTAACAACAGGGGGGGGGTCGGTGGGTTTTCGCGCGAGCGGGTCAAAATTCCTTTGGTCCCCCCCCATGGGAGGGGTCGAAATTGTTTTGGTCCCCCCTTAGGTAAGTTGAAATTGAGCACGGCCGACCCCTTTGAGCTATAGTAACGCGCGGGCTTTTCCACTAAAAAGGGGTGCAATTTTTTTGGTCCCCCCCTCAAGAGGGGTCCAAATTTTTTTGGTCCCCCCCCCAAATCCACCAACCCCCCCTGTTGTTAAAAAATGACCACTCCCTTACCGTATTCGACGTAATAAGCGCCCTGGGCGCTTATAAAATTATTTCCATGGTGTTTTTAGTACTTAGTTTAATTGTCACCATGTAATTTGAGTCTTTGTTCAAGTCTGAAATTGCCCCCAAAAGGGGGCGGGCACTTATTAGGGGGAGGGCGCTTATTACGTTGAATACGGTTTATCTCCAACATTTATCAATTACCTACTTCCATGGTCAGGTTCACAGTCATTTAGCTGGAACTGATCTAGCAGTAGAACTAGGTCTTATCATTACCATTGGTTGCACTTACCTGGTGTTTCTCATATACATGTATAGGATGAAAGCTCTGTTATTTCAATGCTTTGACATGGCATAAATCAATAGGGAGAGGTAAACAAGCATTTTGATTCTGAATTTGAATTTGATAAGAAGTTCTTTCTGCCCTTTAGGAACTCCTGACTTTGGCCATATCGTGTTGAAAACACCAGTTCTCGTCCGATCACCGAAGTTAAGCAACATTGAGCCTGGTCAGTACTTGGATGGGTGACCGCCTGGGGATACCGGGTGCCATAGACTTGTTTATCACAATGATAGGCTATCTGGTAGTCATCATTATTGAACAAATGTAATGGAGGAGCTGTTGCCTAAACGCTAATGAACTGGTGTTATCTTTATAAGTATCAACCCTTTCTGTTATCTGAACGAATCAAATCTAATTGTATTCATACTTTTACGTTTTTGAAGATTGACAGAGTAAAAACCTTACACATTAAAATTGAATTGAAAGACATTCAGGATTGTACAATGGCCATCACTGACCAGTGTAGCTGCTTGATTGTTTGTTGGTGGCTGAGGATGTAAGAAGTAGGGGAGGCGTAACAACACCTAAAGTACTGTAGCTGTTTTTACTTCTGTGTGGACGCCCGTCATGGCACTGCAGAGGCTTATGGTTTAGAAAAAACACAAAACTATACCTGCAAAAGTTATCATCTAAACTCGTGTTCTTTTTGCAATATCTACAAAGTTCTACCAATTTCAATGAAACATGAAAAAGTACACCAACATCAAATTGTTTCTGTAGTAGCAAAAATATTATATAAGGAAATAACTCTTATTCAGCAATACGCTATGAAGTGATGCCTCTACTACTGATTTGAGCCCTGACAATAAGGAATCTAACACCAGAGACAGAGAGTACCACCCTCCAGGTTAATGGTTAACTCTCCTATACACTTGATAGGTCAGACACTCAGTCACCCAAGTAAGAAGCCCTCACAGACCAGTCACCTTTACAGGGCCTTTTGCTGTCTTTAAGTACCTCAGGGACACGTGAGGGTTTCCTGTTTGAATGAGGTTAGGAATCCTCAGTTGGTGAATTGGTGACTAGTATAGCTGTAAGGGGGTTATCGTAGGTGGCAGTAGATTACCGTGCTCCTACTGGCTGCTCACCTGGCAGGCCACGAGTACAGGAGAGCAGATTCAGTATTAACCACCCTCAGACTTCCCTGCCCAAGTGCCACCATCTCTCACCCCCCTGTTTCCTCCTAAGTGATCAATGTGCAGCCTAGAGTAGACTAACACAGAGTCCTGCTCAAAAAGGTTACAGCTGTTGGAGGGTTGACACGACTTCCAGCAAGTTGAGTGAGGCCTTTACATTTTACATAGGTCGGTGAGAGTCTAAGATGAATATAGCGTCTGCAGGTTGGTGTTAGACCTCATATTAGTTGAGGTACTGGATGTTTTGGCACTAACATTCTCCTGAACCACCTCCCAGACCCGTATAAGGCTATAGGTAAGGTGGTAAAGGAGCGGGAAGGTGGCCTCACCCATGTACATAGCAGGTCATTATTAGGTTAGATCCAGGCAGCCGTAGCTCTTACTGAAACCTGGTAATATAGCCAGGTTTTAAGGGTAACCATGGAAACAATACAGGAAGTGGGTTAAGGATGGCATATTGGTACACACCAGACTTCTGTTGCTTCTGGTATGGTATGCATGGAGCATTTCACATAGTAACAGCTGCAAGTTGTGGTACAATAGTGGCAATAGAAGTGACAGAAATGTGAAGGCCGGAGTGCCAAAGTCTCTATGATGGCTCATTTAGACTGTTTAACAGAAATGCCGGGATGTTTGTAATATATAGTATTGAAATATCCCTTGAACCTTTCCCCCATGCCTGTGTACATATCAGCCTTTTTGAAACTTGCTGGTCAAAGAATACGCTGGTCAAAGACTACACCTGGTCAAAGACGTTTTAATTGTTACAATCTCATAAGACACAGCCTTCTTTGTCTTATGATGTTCAAAGCCACTTTGTTGACTACAACTATGACAGCACCACAACTTATTAAGCAGCAAATACTTTATAGGCGTCTGCTGCCACATAGTTGTTTTGTTTCTACAGACCTGGATGCCTTTGAGTTTTTGTCTGTGAGGTTCATTAGCTTCTCTGACACACGTCTCATACATCAGGTGGAAGAGAATTACAATGTAGGAACAAAGAATGTATGTGCACTTCAAAGAGAGTATTCAAAGACATCACTATATATAACCTGTCATATTTGAATATTACCGAGGGCACAGTTACATGATAGTACTTACTAAACATATGAATTTAATTTTTAACTCATTCTCCAGTTTGAATTTGAACAGTTTTTATTACGTTGTTGTCTCCCTATTGAAAACAATTTTGGTGACTAAAATGTCTCTAGACATTTTTAAAAGTCTGAGAAATAATTTTTTATTTATCTAAATAGGAACTTATGTTTGCACCAGGCTTAGTATCTACTGTAATAGGACGGGTGTCTAAATATATACTCCATAATGTGGGATTAAAGTATACATGAAATTATACTTTCTCCTTTTCAATAATATGGTTGCTATGAAAGAAGATGTATGAGTCTGAAAGAAATAGCACTTTGTGCCCTGAGGCTCTACTGATGCACTTTTTGCTGAATACTAATGCTGCATAATGTAATCTGATACCTACATAACAGCGGCTTAGAGCTGTCCTATTGGCAGAGCATAGCTCCAGTCATGAAGTATAGATAAACAGTTTTAAACTTCATCTACATATTGTAGTTATATGACATTTATTTAATGACCAAATGGCAGAAAAAAAGACATTTTGATACCAATTTAAAGCCTAGACATCAAAGAATATGAATTTTTCATTGGAGAAAAATGTTTTGCAAAAATATGGATTCTGTTGTCATGGCAACAACCACTCTAACATGTTGATATTTTAAGACATTCACTCTTTTACCAGGCAAGTTTGCCATGACAACCAGAGTGACCCCATTTAGCTAAATGTATCAAGAGGGGTAGTTCAGAAACTAAATTATCTTTCAAATGAGACCATATAGGGCATTGTATCTAGTCTGGTCTCTGAGAAAGATTCATTCAAAGTTCATAGCAAAGTGTACCTCTCAGACGCCTACTCCGATCACCTGTGAGGTGTTAAGAGATGACAAGGCAGCTTCTCAGGAAGAAAACATGTCATGCTGTAATGCATAGACTGTATAAGGGCAGACAGGCGACCATTTAGGCTAAGTGTATAGAGGAGACATGAAAGGCATAGATCACAACCCACACACAGCACCTGTTAGAAAGTCACTGGTGCTGCCACCTGTGGTGGTAAGATGACCTTAGTCTTGCTTTGTTACAAGCTATATTGCATACAATAAGTGAGTTTGGTATCAGTTTTTTTATTGAATGGATACGGCTGCCTCTATGTTATGCCAATTACATTTTGCTGAAGTTTGGTGTTTCGCGAGGGGTGGTCTCAGGCAGTAGGCAGCTGCAGGCTTCTATATCCAGCCAATAAAAACCTGCTACTGAACTGACTTAGTTTGCGAGGCCTTATTGACCTACAATCCTGGAGACCTCCTTGTTTTATTACACAATCAGGTGATAATGCATGCATATTTTGATGTAGTGGTATCTTTTACTATCAGTGACTGAAAACCCGAGACAGAGGTGAGGAGTGGCAAAATTAAAGCATGTAGTATGATAGAAACACATACCTTCCAAAGTATGACAGCATCTCTGAGCAATGTGATATATGGAGGGGTCTAGACAAAGGAGTAACATTGAAATGCAGATAAATGTTTTCGTAAGTTCCAACTGTTCCAACTGTTCCAGTGAAGGCTTAAGTGAGGGGTTCTAGTTAACATCGGCCCAGTGTCTCAAAGCAGAATTATATTAAGTGTCAGAAGCGTCATAAATTGAGTGATAAAAGGCACAGATCACGACTCCCATACAGCAACCAAGGTGTGGCAGAGAAAATGGCTGAGAGGATGCAGTCATTTGAAGAAGACGACAGGAGAAAAACTCTATTAATGAACGGTTTTCCTGAAAACGCCAGGGAAGACCTGCGTAAGGTGTGTGATTGTTTATTTGAAGACTTGGGACTGCACTGAAAGGGTAGATTCCATTTACCGGCTGGGAAAATACAACCCAGAACAAGATAGGCCACGAACCATTGTCATGAAGCTTGCTCAAAGAGGTATCAAAGGAGAGGTGTACAGGAAGATCAGCAATCTGAAGGGTAAAGCCTTGTGGTTAGGGGTATCTCTTCAAGATGAACTAAGTAAACGTGAGATGAAGGAGTTCGTGGAACTAAGATCACTGTACCACCTAGGGAAACGCTACAAACTTACAGTTAAACTGAAGCAGAGAGCCCTCATAGTCGATAACAAGACCTACGCACACAAGGATATACCGAGCCTCAAAGCACTCAAAGCAGCTAGCATGGTCAAAACCCAGGACGGCATAGCGTTCAAATCAGAACACAGTCTATATTCGAACCTGTCGCCATGCCAACTAGTGTACAAGGGTATCACCTATAACTCCCTGGAGCAGGCCCTACAGCACAACAAAGCCTTAAGTGGGAACAACAAGAAGATAGCCGAGAGGATAATGAAGGAGAATGACCCATATGAAATCATGGCATTGGGCAAGCAGACAACACCAGCAGCTGATTGGAACAAAGGTACCACTAAAGTGGTGTATGAACTTCTACAGATAAAATTCCAAGATGAAAACAAGGCTAAAACCTTTAAAAGGACTCAAGGAAAGCACCTATACGAATGTACACTCCACCCTGTGTTCAGGGTAGGGCGTCACATGGGAAACGTGAAATCCCTCACCTTTGACACTGTCAAGGGCGGTAACATGCTCGGCAGAATGTTAGAAAAGGTTCGCGACGAACTTATTCAAAAGGAACGGGAGATGGTTATAGCTGCCGCCGCTGGGAAGACTCCTGTACCGGTAGACCAGCCCAAACACCACTCCACCCCTACCCGAGATGATGAAGAAGAAGATCCAATTATAAGGCTGCTGGAAGAGTTCTCTGACGAACAACCCCCCCCCCCCGAGAGCCGGTGATGATGATGATGATGATGGTGACAAGAAGACCGACGATGATGATAATGATGGGAAAAATGGATCTGGTCAACAACAACGAACAGACAACAGTCAGATGTCCACCTCCACCTCTGATTCTTCAGGGGAAAAGTCATCGCTGGCAGAAGATGTCTCCAACAAATCAGCAGATCAGACCTCTTAGCTGAACCCAGGAGAACTTTATTCTAGTCATACTTAGATTAGTATGCTGATCTGTGATATTTTAATATGTCCAATATATGTATAGGGTTTTAATACTATAGAAGGTACCGTAAACAGAAGAATTATAAAATAAAATAAATGAAAATCTAAGCATTGAATTAACAACTAAAGTCTAAACATTACCGGTACTTTGTATATTTTAAGTTTTAATTATAATCATACAAATTTTAAGATATGACAGTTAATGTATAGGAGCAAATCTCTCAAAGCCAGTTGTAATCAAACAGTAGGTATGGACTGCCACAAGAGCAGAAGTTCATCACCTGACAAAAATTTTCTGGTCAACAAAGACCAAAGTTTAATAAGATATGTACCGTGTTACGAATGTATTTTGGTTTGTGAAATTATTCACCTCTATCTGAGGCTCAGTGCCTAATTAATTAAGTGTAAGGGTCAAAGTGTCATGCACCTCAATGCACAAAGTATGCGAAATAAGTATGAAATTCTGGAAAAAGAACTCTCAAGGCAAGATATTGATATTATGCTGTTCTCAGAGACCTGGTTGACTGAAAAAGAATGTAGTGATGATGGAAAACTACAATCTATTCCGATGGGATAGAATTAGAGATATGAATGGTGGAGGGTTATGTGCATTTATTTATATAAGTGACAATTTAGTATGTGATTCACAGAAATACTCGATGTATAATGTAAGTACTGTGGACATAGAAATACAATGGTTGGTGGTCTCCAAAGGCAAGTCAAGAGTCAAGTTAATTGGTAATGTGTATTGTCCACCTGAGGGAGACAAAAACAAATGTATAAATTGTATAACTACTATGCTATCTAAGATTGATAACATTGATCGTCTTGATGTGATTGTGATTGGTGATTTCAATATCGATCACCTGAGTGATTCCTCAGCTAGAGATAAGATGACATTAGATTTTGCTGACTATGGTCTTCGGCAACTAATTAACGAGCCAACCAAAACTAAAGGTGGTAAAACTTGCATTGACCTGATATTCACCAATGTAGATAAAATTGTGGACTCTGGCGTCTTGTTTGCACACCTAAGCAATCATTTCCCAATCTTTATGGTGACAAACCAGCCTTGTTGTAAAGTCAACCCGAAGCATTTTGTAGGTAGATCGTATAAAAATTATAATAAAGACTTATTTTGTGATAGGTTTAAGAGTCTTGCTTGGGAAGAGTTTGATGATTGTCTTGACGTGGACCGCTGTTGGAAGATTTTTAGTGATAATATAAATAAAATTCTAGATATTATTTGCCCTATAAAAAACTTCAAATTTAAATTCAAAGACGAACCATGGTTAACTCCTGAATTAATTTCCAAAATAATTGAAAAAAATAATGCCTTAAAAATAGCAAAAAAGTCCAACAGCGTCCTAGATTGGGAACTTGCCTCAACACTAAAGAATTATTGTTGTACTGAGGTGAAGAGAGCCAAACAAGCTTTTGTAGTCGAGCAGATTGATATTAATGTTAAGGATGCCAAGAAATTTTGGTCAGCCATGAGACTGTTGATACCTGGCAAAGGTAAAAGGAAACATAATATTGTCTTGAAAAATGAAGTAAACGTTCAGATTGAAAAGGAGGAGGTTCCAATGTATATTAACAATTATTTTGCGAATATTGGGCCTAAATTGGCTGAAGCACATCAGGGTGATTGGAATTTTGATGGTCAAAGATGTGGCGTAGACATGGGTGATTTTCAAATTACAGAAGACATTGTGAAAAAAGTTTTAATTGAACTTAATATTAATAAGTCTTCTTGTTTGGAAAATATTTCCTCTAGAGTTTTACGTGATGCAGCTATGTGTATGTTGGAAAGGTTCACGAAAATCCTTGCTATGGTTGTACACGCCGAGCATATACCGGTAGTATGGAAGGTAGCCAAGGTGACCCCCCCCCCCCCCCAAATCAGGCGATTTAAATAATGTTTCTAATTACAGACCTATAAGTCAACTCCCTATACCTGGCAAAGTTTTGGAAAGAATTATTCACACACAAATTACAAATCATTTAGAAAATAACAATATTTTAACAGACATTCAGGGGGGGTACCGTAAATCATGTTCAACTTTAGACACTATCAGTAAACTAACTTCTGAAATATTAGAAGAGAGGAATTCTGGACGTGTCACAGTGGCTACCTTTATCGATACCAAGAAAGCGTTTGATTGTGTAAATCACTCTATTCTTATTGACAAATTAGAGCATTACGGTATCAGGGAAAATAATTAAAAATTAATCAAAAATTATTAAAGTCAAAGGACACAATATGTGTCAGCGAATGATATCGTTTCTGACCCCCTAGATATTACCTGTGGCGTTCCACAGGGGAGTATATGTGGCCCTCTATTATTTTTATTATATGTTAATGACATCACCCAAAATACAGATAGAGTAGGTTGTTTACTTCATGCCGATGATACGGTATTATATTCACATGGTAAAACTGTACAGGATATCATTCCTAGGTTGGAAGTCGGTCTTCGTGCATACGCCAACTGGTCGTCAAAAAATAAATTGACAATGAATGAAGCCAAAACTGAGTCAGTATATTTCTGTAGTAAAATCAAATATAAAAGGGTTAATTTATCAAATTATGAGATGTCTGTTAATGGTAAACGCTTGAAATATGTACCAACCTTCAAATATTTAGGGATAACTTTAGATTATGAATTAACTTTTAACAGTCATGTAAAGGAAATGAAAAAACAATTAGGCTTTAAATCGTGTTTATTAGGCAGGTTGAAAAGGTTTGTTCCGACAGAGCTACTATTGTTGATTTATAGAACATATGCCTTACCAGTTGTCGATTATGCAGATGTAATTTATAATGGAGCAAATGCTGATTTATTATCTGAACTCCAATGTATTCAAAATAGATGTTTAAAGCACTGTCTTAAGTTACCCGTCTTAAGTTCTACTACTTATGTGCATCAAGAAGCCAAGCTGCCAACGTTGAGGGAGCGTCGCCTTTTTCATGCTAGAATTTTGGGCTTTAAAAGATCTGAAATAGATAAATTTTGCAAGAAGAAATGTCGCCACACCAGACAAAGTCAATTTGTCCAATTACGTTATTTTGATATCAAATCTACTGCATATGAAAAATCATTAACTGTCTTTGTAGCCAAATCCTGGAACAATCTGGATAATATGTACAAGAGTATTGATAATCTAGTACAATTTAAGATAAAAATGAAGGAGCTCTTAGTGAGCTCGATTCCGAAAAATCAAAAAAATGTTTATGAAAATGTCAGATTCTAGATGTAAGATATAGACATGACATGGACCTATTTGTCATTGTTTGACGTTGAGCAAATCAAAATATACTACATATGATCACTATACGTTTGGTGGTACGGTATGTAAATTTTGAAAATATATTGTGAAAAGTATTCTATAAAGGTACTTATATCTGATTTAATTGTTACTTAAACTTTGGATCAACATGTGTTTTTATTACTAAAAAGGGGTGGAATATAACATCAGCCACGCTGAAATTCCGTCCTTACTTGTTTGGCGAAGTACAAGATAAAATGTTTCTAATATGTGTATACATTGAATTAAAGCCACTTACCGGTACTCATACATTATTTGAAAATTGTCAATTTCCCATGAACTACGATTATTATTTTGTAATTTGATAGCATAATGCATATCTCATATTGAATCAAGGAAGATTGTATGGATACTCGATTCATTTTATCGAAGGAATTTATGTAACTGTGGATTTAAAAAAGCGCCAAATAAAGTTAAATTGTTCTAAAAAAAAAGTGTCAGTCATAGGCACTGATCCACAACATTATGTATGCACAGCACACTCTGCTGGACATTTGCTGTTCTTTATGGGTCTGCACTGTCTGAGCTATTGACACGAGCTGGGCATTAAGTCTACCACTACAATACCACCACAAGAGGTTTAAAAGGGAGTAGGAACTAAGAAGAGCTTGCTACATTCTATGAATAATCCTCTTCACAACAAGACTCATTAACAGAAGAATGTTTACTTTCAGTGAATATCAAACAGCAACAAGGATGTTTGGTTGGGAGGACCGAAATAAAAAAAAAATTCCATCATAATAAAAAGAATATCTAATTTCACAGCTCTTCATTATAAAGGTCTCTGTAGAGCATCCAAAGTGTGGTATGCACCCCCTTGGATCAGGAGACTGGTGCTCAGGGCGTAGACACCTAAAACTTGATGCTTCCGGGGCAACGTAGCCAAATGGTGTTTGCTGAAGGTGCTGTGGGTATTGTGGAGGCAGCTTGGTGGACACATGGGGTGGGACTAGGGGTACAATGGTGTTAATGGTATCATAAAAGAGAGCTGGTACTACAATAAAATGTCTGTTTTATTGCTATTTTTGCTACATGACAAAAGAAACTAATCCTCCCAGGAAGCTTTTACCAAACCATGTGGTGGCAGAGGAATGCTGAGTTTCATATAAAATAGAAGTCAGAATACTTTCATAAAAAGGGTACTTGGCTCCACTACATTTACTTAGTTGGGACTTGTTTATGTTACATAAGATATGGTTGTCCCTTCTTTAGATGATAAGGATCATACTATAAAAAGCAAAGACCACGGTCATCTTTAAAAAGCTGCACTATTTGCTCATCTAAAACTGTTATTGACTAGTTTACACCCTTGGCTACGTACCATACTCCAACCCCTTGGTCTTAACCACATCTCATTCACTCTGACTGTCATTACGGAGAGATTGATAAGCTACCAAAACAGAGCTTTTGTCATTCCCTACAGAAGCGCCATAATTGTAATACTGATACTTCATTTCTAAGGGCGTCAGAACCCATTTTATCAGTTCTTACACTGCGCCTAGCTGCATCTTTTAGTTCTCAAAAATCATTAATCTGATAACCCCTCTCAGATAGAAATGATAAGATATTGATAAGTGGAGGAATCTGAATGATGTCAATTATAAAGGAATTGTGAAGAGGAAAGTTCTGTCTCTCACTGAGATGAATCAGCTGTTTTTAGGGTCACATGCATACACTCACATGCATACATTTTGCTACCTAAATACACACCATCTCTTCGTACTGACTGTAAAGGAATGCCAGGGATGTTGAATAAGATTATAGAGGTCGATGTTGGACATTCAATACACATTCTACTTTTCGCTCATATATTTTCGGCCTGTACTATAAAAACTTGAGACGCTGTGGTGCATTGGTCAGTGTGTCTCTTGTGCGAGCAACCTTTATTCAATTACCTTGTCTAAACACATTTATGTGTGTGTGTGAGGAGGGGGGGGGGGGAGGGGGGATGGCACAAGGCTTATTGGGGAATATAGGCTCAACATTATTTTACAACAAATACCCAGAAATTTTGGCCCAAATGACCTGTGACTTAGTTTTGAAATAACACCATTTATAAACACCCCATGATTTGTGGGAATAATGATTCTAGGTGTCTTCTCAGTGTCTTGATAAGTGGTGCTATTTGCATAGGGAGTGTGAATAAGGGCCTCTATTCACGTACCCTTGGCATGTGGATAGCATCGTCCAAAGTAAATATAACAAGTAAATCTGCCAGAACACAGTACTTATTTTGTCCCTGTGCCCTGTGTCCTGTGGGACAAAGGTCAGGGACTATTACTGACACAGGGCAGTTGGGCAGTAAATGAAGCGAGTAACTCAGTGCACAGAGAGCAATAGGGGACATGATCCGTGTTCAGTCGATCGTATGAAATATTTCTTGAATGGTAATGGTCATACTGGTAACTGAGCCATGGAATAAGTTTGTCGAGAAATGAGATGGGTTCTTATGTCTACAGACTGCAAACCTCTGCCAAACAGTTAAGGAGACAAGGGGGGAAAAAAACATACTAAATTGCTGAGATGTCAATGCACTATTATCTATAGTGGATAATCACACCCAGTTGTGAAATGTGGATTTTGTGAAAATAACAAATATTTTATGAAATAACACAGAAAAAAATGGTAGTGCTTATATCTATCTTGTCTAAGAATTATTGATAATCTAGAAGATTATTTTCAGTGTACTATGTGCCTAACACTGCCTTCTGTAAGATGAAACCTAATAGAGCTGCTAGAGGGCTGTATGGGGCTAATATAGGAGGAAGATAACGCGAGATAAGCTGCATAACCCTGTGTGATAGGCTGATACCCTTAAGCTGATTGGCAACCATAGATTACTCCATCTTGATGCACCATTGATAATAAAAGTGACTCGACACCCTTCCCATACACTAGGGTGAATCTAATCAGGCTGACACCAACCATCTATTTCTGATGACCCTTGGAAATAGCCTGATATCCTGTGGCTGATTGGTAGCAATAGATAACATCCCCTCTTGCCGCACAATAGATAAGATAGATGGCCAGATATACAAGACCTTAATCCTGCCCTGCCGGAATACTTTGGTGTAAATATATAATAAAAATTCTTTTTTCTCTATACTGTGATACAAGATCCGTAGAGACTAGGAGTTAAAAGTGAGTATAAAAACATATATATAGTCGCTATCAAGATCCTAACAATTTCTCATTTGACCTTGAGTAGCATTTGAGGATTCTATTAAAAGCTAGTATTGCAGCCAATTCGTATCTCCATCGTTGTACTAAAAAGCTTCTCCCTTAATCTGTGTCACAGCCGGGCTGAGTTATTGATGAGGGTGAGGAATGGGAATTTCTCCAATTTTGCAGAGAACTTGAGAAGCCTTCTCGAATGGAAAAGAGCTGCCGACTTGATTCAAATTCATCTTTGAATTATTGATCCCAGAAACAGAATTAGCTGTTGGGTGTGAATTTCTCACTTCCTGCTAAAACCAAAGAGGACACTCAAGCATACTACCTGTGAAGTAATCAAGCTGAGTTAAAACAATTACCATATTCAACGTAATAAGCACCCTGGCCGCTTTTAGAATTATTTTTATGGCGTTTTAAGTACTTAAGTTCAATCGTCTGTAAAATCGGGGAAATTTGAGCCTTTGTTCTATTCTCAAAGTGCCCCAAATGGGAAGGGGCGTTTATTAGGGGGAGGGCGCTTATTACGTCAAATACGATAAACATATCAGGCAATTGACTTTTTGTTTCCCAATATTGCTTCATTTAAAATAGCCATTTTGCTTGCAGAATCTTACGTATATTTTTACAAAACCTTCTCCAACCTTTTGTTATCCGTTTGTACAGGAAGGCCAAATGCCAATGCGGTGCTGCTATACTGGGTATGACTGCTGCATAATTATTCCTCAAGTGTGCATAGTTCAGCAGAGGTAAGGTGAATAGGAGGTGACATCAAGCCCTTATATTGTACAGACAGCAGGTGGTCTGTGGTTCCCCAGGGAGGGAGGCTGTCTCCAGGAGAAGGCGGCCCAACACCTCCTGGTGCAAAACACCCTCCAGGGCATCATAAACTGTGACACTTCTCTCCATTCCTGTACTGCAGGGAGTATCTCCTCTAGCCAAGGGCCCTACCACTGCTCAAGGTCTCACTATAAAACCTACACTGCCACATAGCACTTCTCCATTCTCATTCTACATAACATACAAGGCCTCCCTTGTAAAATATTACATTATTTTTCAGGCTTCCTTTGCTGCAGAGTTTCCCCTTCTTGTAGCTCAGCCTCTTGTCACATGGCCAACAATGGGCTGAAGTTGCAAAGTAATGTAGCAGTGGACATGCGGGATACAGAATTTCTACGACAGAGTTTATTTTTGTCCTGTGCCTTAAGTGCCCTGTGGAGAATGGGTTTGGGTCCACAGCTGGCACAGGGCAATTGGGCACCTTGTGCAGCATGTCACTCAGTAAGGAAGGAGCAAAGGGATAGGTATTCTTTCTTCTTTGAATTGTAAAATTGGTACTTGATGAATGGAATTAGTCAGCTAAATTGTTGACCTTTGCAGACCTATATATGTCTATGGGAGACAAGGGAGAATGAGAATATAGATAAAGCATGGCCTCCATCGACATATTAGACACTGATATGCTATAAGGTGTATTAAGCAATAGTCTAGTTGTGAAAGTTTTGATTTTTGTTAGCACAGAAAAAGGTTTTCTGTAGTGCAGCATGTAAGGCCAATAAAAAAAAGATTTGTTTCAGGTCACTTGACCGACCCTATCAAATGAGGGCCGACCCTACGTTTTTTTATGCAACTGAGAAGATATTTCTCCATCTTACCCTTTTTTTGGTAAATTGTTTGGTCTTCGGAGCAGCCGGCCCATACTTTCATGTTAAAAAAAAAAGTTTAGAAAAAAAAAAGACCTACAGACCCTACATTTTCTGCCCATGTTACCTGAAACAAACCTTTTTTTTTGGCCTTCGTGGTTCGAGAGACTAGTAGGGTGCTTAGGGCTGATATTGGAAGCAGATAACCTGAGATAGGATGTATGACCCTGTGTGATAGACTGACATCCTTTACTGAATGGCAACCACAGAAAGCTCTCCCTGGCTGCACCATAAATAGCATAGATGACTGGCTCTAGATGATATCAATCTGCCCCTCTCTTGACTGGTGGGTTAAGCTTATCATTCTGATACCTTTAAAGTACTGTATATCAAAATAGAACACTAACCGAGACTTAGAGATTATATAAACCAAAATGACAGTAACAATCTTTTTTGACAGAGTTAAGCGTTTGGGCATTGGAAGGGCATATGAAAATTTGGCACAGTGCAACAAATATGTTTCTCCCTAGTCATCAAATTTATATCTGTTTAGTAAAACAATGATGTTTTTGTTTGATCAGACAAACTTGAAAGAATAATCTGAATCAGGATTTTGGTTCAGAAGTCTAGCTCTTTTTACTGGCCCTAATTCTGGATCATAATAGGGATCTTGAATTAGGCATGATTAGATATATGCATGATAGCTAAGCATAGAGGAATCTCTGTCGGTGCTACGCAACAGAGACACAATGTCTCCCTGCACTAATTGAATGCAAAACGTACAAGTATCATGGGTTTTGCAACCATAATATGGACATCCAATTAGATTTAATTGGTTTAGAAAGATGGTGGTTCATAAAAAATAGCAGAGGGTTGCAAAAAATCTATATTTAATGGGCCCAATAATGCCTCCATTATTTGTTTATACATATACGACAGCTGAAGACTGAGCACACACCTAATATGATTTACATAAGCCTAGGGATCTAGGCCATACACCTGCTGCTGGGCTGTGGTTGAAAGGCCATGTGGCTGCCAGAACTGGGCACTCAGCTCCACAGACCAGCCACAGCACATGCACCACCTTCATCTCAACATGAACCTGATATATTATTTATTTTATTAGTGCAATGTTCGCAAATGCAGAGACCAAAATACAAGCTGAGCATCAAAGTTTTCCTTCTATATTCTGTTATTCCTTGAATTACTTAGAAACATTTCATAGAAAATGGCACAATCTTAAAGTGCAGGTTATCATGTAGTCTTCTCAACTGCAGTGTACCCTTTCAGGAGGAGAATCAAATTGTCATAATTATAACATAATTCATACCTTCCACCCTACACTGTAAGAAGTTACTGTATTTAAACAGCACAATGTGCTGTACATTTACAGCACTTTTTGCTGTAGTTGGTATTACAGCACTATTTGCTGTATAATTACAGCATTATGTTCTGTAAATTGGGTCTCCTGCAATGTTGCTGTACATTTACAGTACATTGTGCTGTAGATTTCCCCTGCTAGGTGGCAGCAGTAGACTATTTTTGTATTAATTATTCCACCCAACCCTTTCCTGAGTCAAATAAAGCCTCACAAACCCTCAAGACATTGTAAAATAAGAATGAATGAGAGAGACTGAATGCAGTTATCATAAAGTGTATTGATATTTGCATAATTGTGTTGAATAATGCAAAAAAAAACAGCAAAAGTATAGAATAGACACCACATTGGTGGGAATAGTTAAATGCTTAAGTGCCCGGACTGGGGAAAAGCTGGTATCAAATACAGTTCAGCTGTATTGAAGCAGGATTAAACCATTACATTGTGTGGTGTATATTACCTAGCTGAGATTGAACTATTATGCAGGAAAGTTCTCTCCATGCATGGGTATTAATTGATATAAATTGATGAGAACAACAATATGAAACCTACAGTAGAAGTTGCTGTAATTTTACAGCACCCAGTTGCTGTACATGTACAGCAAAATCTACTGGAACAAAAGTTGCCAGCAATTTTTGCTGTAGATGTACAGTAGAAGTTGCTGTAAATTTACAGTAGAAGTTGCTGTAAATGAACAGTAGAAGTTGCTGTAAATTTACAGTAGGTGTACAGTACTTACTTCTTACAGTGTACAGATGCCAGTGTTCTGTTGTTATCAGCAAAAGTGGCTTTTGCCCCTGATGAGCCTCCTTGATTAAGCATGGTTTGCTTTAAGGAGCGGCTCTGGTTTTATGCCACTGCAGACTTAATTATGACACTGTTAATTAGGGTCAGATGGCTGCCCCTGTGGATTAAGTCTGACTAATTAGCCTCTAAAAAGGTTATCAATAAATCCCTTCCTGCCTTTTCCACACATCACCTAGAGCCACCTTTCCGGAGAGTTTACTTTTGTAAGGAACTGTTTCCATCTGAGAATCAATTCACCCTTCTCATTTATGTACATATTCAGTTCTAGTAATTTAATTATGGTGGAAGGTTTAATTTCCCTGTTTGTTCAAGCTTGTTCTATAGTTAATGCTGCCTTGAGTATAAAGGAGTCAAATGAACTCATTGCTGAAACTATGCACGGCTTAATATACTCTCTCCAAAAAACATTGGTGCCAGTCACATATCTCATATCAGAAATGCTGCTCATGACTCATAGACTAAGTGCCCTGGCTAGGCTCAACAGACCTCTGACATTACACAACTCTGCCTATCAGTCAACCATCCCCATTCCTTGCTCTACAGACTTTTCCAATCACCACCAGATTTGTATGACATCCCCTGATGTAGTAGTAGGATATAGTGCTGTGATAGGTTGTTATGAGTCTGTACTCCCTAAGTTATAACATTGCCTGTTCATTCCCCAGCAGGCTGTAAGTTATTTTGACTTCCTTAGCCATTCTGAGAGTCACTCATTGCTATTCCTTTTACTTCATACACAGTTGCTGTAGACTTTTGATGGTTTGCAATTCTTTCAATGTTGTCTCTTTATATTACTTAACAGCAAACTACATTTATCTAGCAAATATATTTTCACTTTAGAAATTAATAGTAGTTTCACACACTGCTACAGTTATCTAGTGGTTGCAAACACTCCTTCGAGACCATGTGATTTCTTAACCTAAATAATCAATATTGGGGCCATACCATTCATTCTTACATGATTAATCTATGCCTAAGGTAGATACTAATCAGGCTTGGTGTTCTTAATTAGGGGGTGATTACCAGAAGGTGGATAGAGCTCCTTGATAAAAGAATAATGCTCTTTCCAGTTGGGCCTCCATCATGTAGGTATCATCAGCTCTAGAGCTGCACATTCATTGATGGAGGTATTTAGGCTCCATATTGCTATTACTGACTAATCAAAGAGAATAACTTGAATATGGACAGTTAAAGTATACTTAGATTACATAAATGCAATGTGAATATCTCAATGACCTCTACATAACATACACTGTTCACACATAGCTGCCTATATTAGAGCAGCGTTCATGATTTAAGGTTTCCTAATCTTTTGCCTGATGGTAGTTTAGATCATTAAGAAATGGAAAATGTAAAAAAATGGGGGGGGGTCCGGAGTTACTTTTTTTTATACAGATTTTTGAAAAAAAAAGTATTTTCAATTTTGGGCAAAAAATACCAAAAATTGGGAAATCTTCATGATATTTTTTCTTAGTGAACCACTGCCCTTATCAATGTTATATTTGAAATGAATAATCCTATGTTGTGTCCTTAAATGGGAAAAATAAAAGTATGGTCTTAAAACAACCCTTTTGTGTAAAAAAAGTGGTGGTTATAGGACAATTGATTAAATTTGATGCAAAATTTTTCATCAAAATCTTAAAAAATAGCAAAAAAATCCGTAGACTTTTTTTTTTACTTCATCAAAACATGGTTCAGATCATTTGCCAACTTAATAAAGTAATTTTGATAGGGGGTCCCGCGCATATTTTTAGGGTTTTTGGCCTTTAAAGTAAAAAAATAGGGCAAAAACTGTCTAAATCTCATATTTAAAGGCCACAATAATGGGTTAAAAGCCAAGGATCAGGGTCAAAAATGTATACTTTTTATACTCTTGGTTGTTTGAAGTACAGTCATGAGATCTATATCAATCTCAATAATGATTTATTGGTAAATAATTCCAATATTCTAAAATATAATAGCATATATCACTGGCTCCAAATATATTAAATTTTCAAAGTGCAATACAATGCTCAATTTTGCTCGGAATTGTCCAATATTTGAATATGGCTTAGTGGGCATGTATATGTATCCGGTCCTCTAATATTGGCTCATTCTGACAGGTTTAATCTATATGCGCAAAAAGCTGCCCAGTAGTACATATTCCATGAGTAGCGATCAACCTTATACTAATAGCTGTTTTTTTTACCCCTCGGCACCTTCTCCACCAGAATGCCGGCCCAACACTGACTGTTTTGCCGTACAGGAGACCCTCATCTGATATTTCAGAGTCTGTGAATAATTCGGTGCTTCTACAATCCCTTAATGTGTCATGATTGGTCCCTCCCTCAGTGACCTGTATTCCTGCATCACCTTCTCAGTGTTTGGGGACACATACCTGATCAGCAGGATGCACTTACCATGTAGACAATATACCTTGTAGGAGATTTTATTTGAGGAGTTTAGGACTTAGGAGTTTAAGATTGCCTTTATTTGAGGATACTAGCTATCAATGATGTATGCTACACCTATACTTAATATTCTCATGGTTACAACATTCTATATATACACAAAACAGCATGTGTTACCTAACGAGCCTACAATGTTGGATACTACCCTTCCTCATTACTCAATCATCTGATACTGATAGCAATGATGCATATTGTATAGCAATATGATGTGTCTCATGATCCAAATGAACTGTCAGCAATGAATACAAATATAGCCTGACGTAGAAATGCAGTCAGACATGAAACCTGCACAGTACCACCATGGCAATGGGACAGGATATCATGCAGTGTTGATTGACATGGATTTACACAGACAAGATCTATATCAGACATCTGCAGCTCCTCATGATAAGAATATATTCTGTACACACTATGGCTAATTGAAAATAGCATATATTTTAGTTGATGCATCAAAGCAATGCTTAGTGGGAGGCAATGACTAAAGCACAATACTGTCCTGATAGGAAGCCTCCCTTATACAGGGTCATTGAACAGGTCTCTCTAGTGGATCCTAAACCTGGTATGCAGCCCCATGGATGATGATACTAGTGCTTATATGGCAGGGAACATAAAACCTGATGACTTGGTGACGAGGCCTGATGGTGTTTACTGATGGTGCTGTGGGTATTGGAAAAACAGCCTGGTCCAAAATGTCAATACTGCTAATGCATGAGAGTGGATCCTGCAATTAAATGTTTGCTTTCGTTGGAAATGCCCAACGTGAAGGCCCTTCTAAGGTAGTAAATATTAAACTATTTGGGTACAGCAGAATGCCTGGTATCATATTAGATAGAAGCCACAAACTCCAGTGTTTGGCTATACAATAATCACATATCTCATATCCAATAACCCTGTACTTTTTCTAGAGGAGAGGGAGCATCATAAAGGACAACAACAATTTTCAAAATCATCATTATTCAATGAGCCTTGCAAATATAAAGCAAAGTTGTATCATGAATAACTCATGGTTAATAAACCATGTTACAGAGAGATGGTGCTTCTTGATATCTGTCGATATGACTTTGCTAATGCATATATATAAATATTTTAACATATATTAATCTAATTTAAAATATTGCCATATTGGTTAACATTATTTAAATAGAAAGAAATGTTCTGCACAAGTATAAAAAAAGAAATTCCAGGATGTTAACAACTTGGTTAACCAGATGTAGGCAACATTGAATATAAATATATATAAAATAATTCTAGTTGAATACTTGGCATGCAACCCTTGGCAATCTGTATCACCTCTGGCCCTGGCTTCACATTATGTTCTAAAACAACTTGGGGAGGGAAAAAATATATCTGTACCAACATATACAGCTAGAATGGCAGACATTAGCCTCTGGGGGCGTAACAATAAAGTCATGAATGCAAATGTCAGTGTGAGGAATTGCTGTTCTGACTTATGTCAAGTAGAAGAGACTGTGAGTTACAGAGCGGCATACACATAGTTCTGCTGCTCCAGGCCTCACCCAGAAACAGGCAGAAGATACCTTGGGTTGCAGGGGATATCCCTGATACTTAATGTCCTATAGTGCTACATGATTAAATACTCTAAACAATTTGGACTACAACATAATTTCATTCAGCAGAGAGTGAAAATTGTGTGTTAATCACGTGAATTGTCCCTATGTTAGGTACCTTAATCCAATGGCTGGACAATTTTTCATGAATTCTATGATTATTCCATGACTTTCATGGAACATTATGTGACATTATAGTTATCAAAATCCAGTTAATGATTACGATTCCCTGGGATTATTGTCCCCCGCATGTGACAGAAGGCATGTCAAAACTCCCTTTCCTGCATTCAGCCTTGTGTGCTTGCTAAAGCCAAAGCACCAGGATATGTATACATATATTTGTTAGGAACTGGCCCCACATTAAAGCATTAATTATCATGTTATATCTTTAAATTGGATCAATGCCTTTTAAAATGAGAGATGATAACCAAGCACTAATTGTTTTGGCTTCTGAAGGGGGTACCGTAAACAGGTTTCTACAGAGTATTTCATACCAACGAGACGCGCAGCAAAAGCAGACATATCTGTGAATTATGATGATAAGCACATCAGGCTTGGAACATCACTCTCTCACAGCCACAGGCTAAATCATCACGTACATTAATCAAGGTCAAATGATGGCACCATTAATGTACTAAAACCTAGAAGGCTACAACATTTCCTTCTTTGGTACTTGCATATTGGTCATGAACAGGATTATATTTTTTTCATGTTTCCGTGAAAAAAACTGTTTCCTGCTAGAAATGGAACAATTTACTTTTTTCTTATGTACTTAATCAATGTATCTAATCGAATCCTTTTAGAAATAACTTAATTAATGTATCATAAGTTACAATTTTCAATATGGACATCTGAAATTAAATCAAAACCATCAGTTTTAAATTCCAGATATTAAATCGGGGTGAAATGTTGAGACTCAATCATATTGTGTAATGTATTAGTGACACACCAGGGGGCGCCACTGTTCCTAGCCTCCAGTGTGCCGGTAGCTTGCCTGGTCGGCCATTGACCAGAACCTGGCCAGGCAGGCTGCAGGGGCCAATATTATTTTAGTGTGTACTAGCAGTTTTAGTGTGCACTAACCAGCAGGATGGTGGTTTGCGCCAACCTAGAATGTGGGGCCACCTTTAATGGCAACAATAAGGTGTGCCCCACATGTGGAACACCTAATGCGAGGAGACAGCCAACTCCAGATCCGCCAATGTCCCCGACCATGACTAGGTCGGGCCAAGGCGAGTCAGCGGACCACGACGAGACCGGGAGTGAGGCAGAACGGGCCGGGGGTGAGGCCCCCGGGGAGCAGAGCGGGGCTCCCCGCCAACAGACCACAGAGGCCGGGCGGCAGACACCTGATCCTGAAGCAGAGCTAGAGGAGCGCCTACAGGAGTTACAGGCTCTCACAGAGCAGGAGAGACTCAGGGAAGCCGCCTTGAAACGCGATCAGAGACTGAAGTCTGCGGAAATGGAGCTTGCCACATTGCGGGCAGGTAACAGTTTGATAGTCTCACAGTCTTCCAAAGAACCTCAGAAATAGTAAAGCTGTCATTCTAATCCCTATTTATTTTGTGAAATACCGTAAAACCCCGGCTTTAAGACAACCCGGGCTTTAAGACGACCCCCGATTTGGGGGGGTCCTGCCCAACCCCAGACCCCTTCTAAGTCACCCAAATCATAATTTTCAATGGATTTTCCGTGAATTACCCATAGCCTTTACATCACGATACATGTCACCTTGCAAAACCAATGAAGGAAAAAATTGATATATGCTACCAGTTCGTTGGTATGTATTTTTTTCTTTTTGGGGGCCTTTTTCCAAATAAAAATGGTCAAAACCCCGCCTGTCAGACGACCCCCCTCTTTAGGAAAAAAATCTGTCTTATAGGAAAAAAATATCCCAAAATAAATCCGTCTTAAAGGCGGGGTTTAATGGTATTCAGTTTCTTTTACAGAAACTGAATAATTGCCTGGTTAAAGCAGTATTTCTACAACTAACAGGGATGTGTGTATAGGTAAACTGTTGACAGTTTTTACATTATTCTCCTGAATGTTATGGTGGACTCATCTAGGCTTACATTTAGCTGCCCTAGTATGCAAAGTAAAGGTGTAATACAGGAGAACTGTTCATCGTAAAATCAATGACCCTGAAATAAGTAAATAGTAAGTGTAGGCAGACTATGACTACTACAAACGTGACAACATTAAAGCCATCAATAAAAGAGCTCAGTTTACAGTAGTCGCCCTGAAAAAGTATACTATGTCCAAATACATGCAAAACCAATACCATGTTTAACCGGAATTATAAAGCAGCAATAGACTAAGACAGCTCCACAGATGGACTCTCATGCTTTATTGGAATAGAACACTGCAGCTGGAAGCAGGATAACTCAGGATGTCAATTCATGCAGAGGCAGGCCAGGTTATTGCATATGAGGAGCAGTACCAGACTTACTTTCAGAGGATCAGATTCTGTGTTACTTCAACCGGTGTCTTGTGTTGGCCATTACCTGAGTCTAAACTAAAGAAGGCCTTAGTTGTAGCATTCAGTGTTACCTCCCTGGTTATCCTTATTACATTACCAGTTTGTGAGTTTTCTTATCTGTCATATGACACCAATGTTGCTTTGCAATTATTTACTGTCAGGCAAGTTGGAAAAGGATTTTTATTGTTATCCTATATCATGTTGTGGTTTGCAGCTGTCTACCTAGTGACATGTATCAAGGATACCTTCCCAGTATTTTCTGCATTTGACAGGCTAGAGAGTACCTTGGAATTCCAGAAATTCCACCTCAGGTTTAAAATGTTTCAGGTTGTTTCGTCTTTGGTTGGTCTGATTCTGACTGTTTCTTGTTGCCTGGCTTACCACTGGACGTCAGGTCTGAAATCAAATTTGGCATTCATTGTTTTTGATGCTTGTCATACCTTTGTCTCCAAGTATCAAAAAGTCATGTCGTGTGCCATCATTATTTCTCTGAATGTTATCTTGCATCATGAGCTTCACATTGTTGTAGGATACTTGGAGGGAAAAGCTGACAATCTTGAAGTTTTGGTACAGAAAGCACGAGACAGATTTCTGAAATTGTCTACAATTAGCGATAGATTAGATAGGGCAGCTTCGTGTATAATTGCCATAGAGATCTCCTCCTTTATTTGTACCCTCTGTACCTCATTGTTGTTGTCAGTAAATGGTGTATATTCCAGTTCTCGCATGCTATTTTCTATTTTCATAATGACTGGTACCATTCCAGTTATCTACTCTTGCATACGGACCACTAATGAGGTAAGTGTCTTAAATTTGATCTTTCCTGTCTCCTGAGTTATACAGACAACCACGAAAGTATGAATTTACTCATGATCATATTGTAGTACTAAAGTTAATATATCTAGCAGAAACTGTAGAGGTTTTTAATTGAGACAATTTTGTGAATATCAAAATACAGAAATATATGTATAGGAAATGTCTATTAATCTATCCAAGGGAAGTGAGGCGACACAGGAACTGTTTGGGAAAAAATTCTCTAAGTTTCCATGATTGAAGGTGTAGCAGGCCCGCAGTGACGTCACGGCGTCACTGGCGGGAGAGCTGGTACCCCCCCACTGTTGATTAATAGTTGTACTAATTGATTAGTCCATGTCGTCAACAGCTAATTTCACTGAAGTCCACCATCCTCCAGCTGAGCCTCAGACCCCTCGATGCAGCCGCAGGTCTCCAGGTTTGTTATAAATACCGGTCTTATTTATTCCTATGATATATGGTATATACTTATTGGATATCCAAATCTAGATTATTGACACAAACAAAGTAAGCAATTTTAATGAACCTATAATCTTGATGAATATCATATTTTGTACATGCTTGCACACTGGATTCTACAACTACTGGTAATGCATCTGCATAAATCTGTTCAAATATGTATTTAATTGCGTGACTTACAATTTCAGTTTGTTTATAATATAAATATTTTATAATCCACATCTCACAGGTCCAGCTCTTCCTACAAACGTTGCAGCTGGAATCATTTGGATTTACTTTTGTCAGGCTCTTTGTCATTGACAAGAATTCATGTCTCACGGTATGTTGATATGTTTTTGATTGTCCATGTTATTAATAAAAATAACTTTACGTATTCAATCTTTGTGACATTGCTTGTTATAATTACAGAACTATTCCGGAGGTGTAAATAATCATCCAAAATTATAAACAAAAATATAATAAGAACGAGAAGGACCTTTGCTAGAGCCATCAATTGAAGCAACCTGCATACTAAGTGTTTCAAGTGATGATGATCGAATATATGAGTTAAGTTCTAGAGAGATTTGCATTTCTAAACTGAAGCAGTCAATAATACCTCTAATCATGATGCTTGCCATGAAATTTGGAAACATATTTAGTGCTTTGTTTTCCTTCCTTTCTCAAAAAATCTCATGTAGCAACTTATGTCAATTATTTTATT
This sequence comes from Harmothoe impar, assembly GCA_947462335.1. Lineage (NCBI taxonomy): Eukaryota > Metazoa > Annelida > Polychaeta > Phyllodocida > Polynoidae > Harmothoe > Harmothoe impar. Next base: position 69,222,662 of record OX381714.1, read on the forward strand.
GATTTACATTGCAGCTTCTTGGTACACTGGTGACTTACACAATTGTGACAATGCAGCTCACCCCGACACCTCACACCTCACCCTGGGTGGACGTGACAAACAGTACAGATTATTGTAATATGTGTCATCTACTATGTACAACAAATGAAACATAGACATCGGCATCAGTCAAGTTAAATGGTGTACCTCTTTATACTCTGCTATATACAAGCATGTGCTGCACACATTTAATCATCTGTAGTTAATCCATGGCTGCAACCCACTTACCTAAATGTGCTCTAGTTTTAAAACAGCATACTTATCTCCATCTCGTGTCCAGAATGTGTGTTTCCTAATCGTTCACAAGACAACATTGTTAATTCACACCTTCTTCCAAGGGCTGGAAAGTGACTTGTATATAATATATTTCATATATTTCATACAAGTCCTGTTGTCTTCAATTGTTATATCCCTGAATGTGCCGTTGTTATACCTCTAAATTTTACATCATGAGCTTCCAATTGTCTTTACAGAGAGAACATTAATTGACACTGTCCACAGAGAGAAAATATCTTGACACTGTCCACAACTAGCAAGAGATTAGATCAAACAGAATTATTTACTATGTTCACCATTCACACAATATCAATTGCACTTACAAATTCAAGGATCTGCAGCAGCCAATTAATCATTTTTATAAGCTACTACGAAAGCTACTATGTTGACATACTACATGCATCAACAAATAAACGGTGAATCCTTGAAATGGGTCTGCTGTGTTGCTACTAGATTATTCTGACTGATTTTTAGGGATAACAATGTTTTTGTCCCACACATCAGATATACTAACTTTAATGTCTTAATGTCCTTCAGTAGGCATACATGCTTCACTTAGTATAACACACTAAGGAGGAGACATCGTTCAGGTTCTGGATAAAGACAATTGTAGTTTATGTGCTACTGTAGTGAGAATTACTGAACTGGAGTTTTTACCCTCTCATAGAGTAAGATGCAAGTGATACCTTTTCCCTGACTGTTAATAATTGTCTATTGATGTTGAAAGCTACTATGTTGAGATACTACATGCATCAATCAATAAACTGTGAATCCTTAAAACAGTTATGCTGTGTTGTCTCCTTAAAAGTACCATAGGGGCAGTGATGGTATTTTTGATGAAAAATGACAAAAATTTAACATCCACCAAAAAAAGTGAAATACACCCTGAATTAAAATAGTTGCCGACAAAAGAAATCAAAGGTTCAGAATAAAACAGCCTTTCAAGTTACCATAGATCTATATTGAAAACATTCGTACAGTTACTATTATTGCTTCTGGACCAGAATTAATGTATCAGTGTGATGGGATCTATTGCTATGAACTCTGTAACAATGCCTGGATATGTTTACATTGATCTTGATAAAATGTGGTTGTAGACCTACTTGCATGTGGAACATACAATTGCATGATTAAGGACTATCTCCTGGGATCTTGGACATTTCCCTCTCCATTCCAGTCCTATTAAAGCATGAAACAAATATAGGATAGGTGGGTTAACGGATCAACATATAGTCCCCTAATATTGTTCCAAAAGTGCAGTCTGCAGCACAAACACCACCAACACATAGAAACCGTCCCCAACACAATGCAGCTCTGGTACACGCACCTCCACCCTGTGCCCATATTTGGCATGGTGACCAGACAGTGGGCACCAGCTACATCGACTCTTTGGAGCAGGTATGAAACTTTTGTTTTTTTCTACGCCCAAAAAATGTCTATGTTAAAATGTATTTCCATCTAATTTATCTGGGAGTAGTTAAAAGAATTGCTTTATGGATTGTGCATTTGATAATACATGTATGAGCAGTAGGGGAGGAATGGGTATGAGAGGGCAGGGGACTATTGACACTGGTTAGGATAGTTCAGGAGGGACCAGAACCCACCCCAGGGGCTCTCCGGGATGTGTCACCGTGAGTTGCCGTGCTGTATATCAATTAGGGTAAATCTAGTTCTGCTCGACTCCCAGTCTGTCTGCCTGCAAAACACACTCACACACTCAGTCCCAAGTTTATACACTCACTCACACACACTCACTCATTCACTTTCACACAAGTAATTCACTCACACTCCCTAACGTATATATGTTGAGGAATGAACAGCATGCTCAAATAATGTTACACTATTGCAAATGATGACTCTTGGGCACGATAAGCCTCCTACATAAAATATGCAATACACTGAACATCTGAGAGTTTCTGAATCAAACACCACTGAGACAGTGAAACACCTCCCCCTCCCGGTTTTTAACATCATTCCCTGCATACTCCCCTATTCACCTGATACCCCCAGTCCTTAAGGTCAGTCACCCAGTGGGTAAAGACCTATTCATAGCCTAACCAAGGATCCCTCTGAACCCCTCATCTCCTGCATTGGTGACCTTCAGAGGGCCTTCACATTAGCATTAAGCCTCTGAGGGACATATACAGGCCCTCATGGATTATCAGCTTTACATTAGCATATATCTATTCATAGGGAAACGGTGGCAAGGTGGAGTATGCAAAAAACACTATATATCTGTATGTTACTTCATCCCACATCAGAGACTTGATGTTTTCCTCAGACACAATGTTGGCTGGTTCATGGTTAGATTCAAACTGTCAAATGTATAATAGCAGCCTGAGGTAGTACACATACTCATGAAGGTACCAATTTTAAAGAAATTAGTGTTTTTCTCTCAAAAATGCCTTTTGAGTCTCTCCCTGGTGACCTCTTGAATTGAGAAGTATTTCAATTTTAATACAACACCCTGTCGCAGCCTGCTGATTAATCAGTGTCACTTGACTGGCGCTGTTGATGAAGTCAAACTAATTAGGCTGCAAAAAAGGCAACCAGTGATGAAACTGTTTTTGCCATTTACACACATTGCTTATTAGCTCTTTTCTGGGATCTGAGTTTTTTGGCTTCTTGAGCATCCCCCAGAAAATATATCAGTCCTTCTTATGGAGTTTTCCATCAGTGATAACCACTGCTCAAACTAACGACAGCACATTTCCCCTTTAAATACAGTATGATGCCTAAATATGTATAAGTAACTTTATGAGTAACTTGCAGGTATTATACTAATATCTGAGGAAATGAATAAGAATCCATGTTGATGTAGAGGTCCTCCACACTATGAATAAACTACTGCATAATCTCTGCATAGTTGATTCCTTGTTTGTCAGGGTTAGCTGGAAGAGTTAATGGCTTTGTTTTGTAAAAAACAAACAGAAGAGACATTATACAGAGAGTACTGAGTGTATGGCATGTCCTGCGGTGAGGAACTCCCAGCTTCCTGTCAGAGTGAAGATAGAGCGCCCATCTAGTAACCACTGAAGCAGGTTGGGGGCTGTTGGTGGATATAGAGCACAGGTGTTGAGTGGCAGAGTCATGCTTTAGGCTGAAGGTTCGGGGGGGGGGGGGGGAAAGTGAGACATGCCCCCAGCCTGCAGTCTAATAAAGGCTCACTGTGCTCCTCTGCTCATGAACCCTGAAGGCGACCAAGTGTTGGCCACATGCCAACTGGCCATTGACAGAAGGTAATGTGATCGGGGTGAAACAAGATACAGTTCATCCCTATTTAGATCAACTGTGGTCAATTGTTGCCACACTGGTGTTGCCCAGTTAGGCCCAGTCTGGTATTGATGACAATTGTAAGGTCTTCTGGAGTCATATAAACCATAGAACCAAGTTTTTCAATGTTTGATTGCAGTTTTATTGTTTCATTTGGAAAAAAACTTACTGCCATACAAATAGAGAAAATAGAGGACAGTATGTTGGAATGCCCAATCTATCTATCGAATCATTCACCTATGCAAAATTGAATAATTTGTATAATCTATATACATTTTGTGTAAAAGGTATTGATTGAAAAAAATGCAAGTCCACAATTATAGAATCTATAAGATATCTGCTAGGCTGTAAACTCATTCCCCTGTGGACACAGGCTTTTACAGCGGTGCAAAAGGAACATGGAAAACTCCTCTAAAGGTCTCATGGGACATGATGGGAGCAGAACCTATGGTCTAGTCATAAATCTTGACCTTGAATTTGTTTGAGACCAACCACTCCCCTCTAGGCCCGAACCTGGAATTAAATACCATAAAGCTGAAAATTTCAGGAATGACTTGTATTTATATAAGGTTTGACCTCTTAAAAGTCCTGGAGTGTCCTATGTGGGCTTCCATTAAAAAACGGGCCAAATCCAATATGGCCGCCAAATAATCAGAATTTGCTCTCCCATAATGACAATATGACTCTTAGAATGATTTAAACCGTGCCTACCCCCCCTAAATTGGGTACAAGGAATCCACTGGTGTCATTAGTTTATTGCTAGGACAAGTGGTTGCTTAGCAACAGCAGGTTTGCATAGCAAAACTGGGCTTATAAGCATCTACAGCAAAACCCAATGACACCATTCAGGAAAATCCTGACATTCCCCAGCCTAACTAAATTAACTCCAATGAATCAGTTGGCTAGGACCTCTAGTTGCCTAGCAACATTACTTCCAATTATATAATTATTTAGCAACACAAGTTTGCATAGCAAAGTGACATAAGAAACAAGCATCTAGAGCAAAACCTAAGGACCCCATTCAGGAAGATCCTGACATCACCCACCCCCATTGAATTAACTCCAATGAATCAGTTGGTATGGCTAGGAACTCTAATTGCCGAGCATTATTACTTTTAACTACCTGTATATCACTGCCTAGCAATGCAGGTTTGCATAGCAAACAGGGCTTAGAATCAAGCATCTAAAGCAAAACGCCAGGACACCATTCAGGAAGATCCTGACATCACCCGCCCTCCACTTAATTAATGTCAATGAATCAATTGATATGGCTAAGACATCTAGTTACCTAGCAACATTACTTCCAATTATATTGTTGCCTAGCAACACAGGTTTAACTTGTTTCTAGTTCAATATCCACCATACCAATTCCCACAGAAGAGGCCCTTGGGATTCCGATCATGCCATTCATCTGTTGCTTTTTCATTCACTTCCTGTTAACATATATATGTGATTGCTTAGCAACCTTAGTCATATTTGTTTAATTGCCTAGCAACACCATGGGTCCCAGGTCAATTTTCATTCTGCATATCCTTACATTATAAGGTATTATGGACATCAAACCAAAGAGGATCCTGGGATAGAAGTGAAAGTTTAATTTTGCTTAAGAAGGAGTTGCAGTTGAAAATTCATCTTGGCCTATCATAATGTAATCTAACAAAATGTATAAGCCAACACTGGGAATCATGAGCCAATGTCTCCTGGACCAGTGTTGAAGTTATTTATAATACTATTATAATGATGGTTACTGTGTTTTTGACTTGTTACATGTTATAGATAAGTATAACGGCCTCCCAAAGAAGGCTTTAGTAAAGGTAGCTATTTTGATAGGATATAAAGTCTCACCCACTTCTTGCAGCTCCGGTCTGATCTTACTTGCACATTGTCAGCTTATCAGTCTTATCTAAGTGAGATGGCTGCCAGATAGGCTCCACTGACCGACACTCCTGTCACTCTCCACACAGATTTTATTGTGAGACATCTGTTCTTTCAACTAATAATGAGGAATACAGTAGCATGACTATAATAGTATGGTATAGGTATATGGAATGGTATAGAGCCTTCATTTTAGGATATAACATTCACATACAAACAGAAAGTCCCCAAAGTAAACTCTACAAATATGGTGAGACTATCTATATCTAACCAAGTTCTGTTGTATGTCTCTTTACATGTAAAAGGTGTGTTATATGGAATCACCATGAGGACGAGTATGTTGGGCAGAAACACAATAAGCTATTCGATTTATGAGCACTGATGATATATATATATATATAAATATATATATATATATATATATATATATATATATATATATATATATATATATAGTTCCTAGCCATACCAACTGATTATAAGAAGGTCCAGGAAATGAATGGAAACCCTCCACAGAGCCATAATTTACACCAGTGTTAATTTTCACAGCGCAGGTAGGTGTGAAAACACTGCAGGGTCAGAATTAGCAATGGTTTTGCTTGGAGCATAAATACTACAGGGCTAGAATTAGCAACGGTTTTCTTATAACCCATTTGCTGAATTTTCTATCAGTTTGCTGTTAAATGTATATATCCCATAAGATAGATTAGTGTATGCTCTTGACTCATACATGGGGAATAGTGAATCATACATGTGACTGCCATGAAATCACATATAAATTAGCCTTTTCTATAGACTTTTCCTCTGTGCTCCTCCACTTCACCTAGAAGGCAGTGAGCCCTGCAGTGTTTTCACACCTAACTGCGTTGTGAAAATTAACACTGGTGTAAATAACAGCTCTGGGGAGGTTTTTCCTTCATTTCCCGGACCTGATAAGAGTAATCTGGTAAGAGCAGATGTTCAGTTATTCTCAGTCTTTTATGCCCTTGGGGTAAATTGTAAAATGTCCAGCACATTGAATTATATTGTTATGTCTAGGATTTGTAAGAGGATGGCTAGGTGTGTGTTTCAGGAGGCAGGACAAGTTTATGCTGTCCTTTGAATGCCCTTGTCTCAGCACATATTTACAGGCTGGTAAAGTTCTGTTCTGTTCATCTTACCTGTTTATAGTACTGTTGCTAAGCAAAATCGTCAATTGTATGCTTGTTGCTAGGCAACTGAGACTAACAATGAACAGGTGGCAGCTAACCAGGACTCCCTTGTCAATGTTGGACACGGCACCGTATTGCTATTTAGCATACACTCACAGACAGCTTGCTGCAGCGTTGTGTTAAACTGAGATGCATGAGTCAATGCATTCCCACCTAAAATTAAAACTAATTTGCGATCTTTCTTACAAATTAGTGGAATAAAGTGGTATTGTAGGGCAATACATAGATATTTCATCTAAAGGTCTGTGGATGCACCAAGTTGATTCTGTGTTGCATTTAGTAGAAAAAAAGCAGTTAAGTTGTGCATGAATTTCTTCACCCCCCCCCGCTCCCGTCCACATGTAAGAGGGTACATGGATAAGTGTCAACCCCCCCCCCCAAACCCCCTGCCCAGCTTTCACACTCAGCAGCAGTGTGCATAGGGGAGGAGGGCTGCAAGGCATCGCGCTATACCACTACGTTATATGTTGGGACTGTGTCTGCCCTTATATAGCCGTGGACCAAACCTGATGAAGGATACCACTGGATTTCTTAATACTGATTCAGATGGGGGGCTGGTACCCATAGATATTTTATATATTGATTCCACAGGTCATGATATAGGCTTAATAGTGCCTTTGCTTACCAATTGGAGCAATAGCATACCTGTCGCTAAGCAACTATCACAACTATAAATGACACCATTGTATTCCATTTTTCAATTTAAGGGTGTTGGTGCTGTTACTGTTAGAATTTTCAATGCCAAATGATGTTAAAGTCATTTAATCTGCATGAAATCCAACTGCAAACAAGTTAAATGTGAGTTGCTAGGCAGTTATACATTTGAAATTAATATTACTAAGCAACTAGAGGTCAAGATTACAGCTTTAATGGCAGTGTATTCCTGGAGTTGATGTAATGGGGCTGTGTGATACTAGGGTCATCCTAAGTGGCACCATGGAGGTCTCAGTGTAGATATATTGCTTTTAAGCCCAGGTTGCTAGTCAAACCTGCTATTGCTAGGTAACCGCTTGTCCTAGCAACAAACTAATGACACCAGTGGATTCCTTGGACCCATTTTAGGGGGGATAGGTGAGGTTTAAATCCTTCTAGAATAAATATTGTTGTCATGGGAGATGAGATTCTGATTATTTGGCGGCCATATTGGATTTGGCAGTTTTTTTAACGGAAGCCAACATAGGACTTTCCAGGACTTTTAATATTCAAGCCACTACGGTATAGTGATAACAATACCAAAACCAATCATTACTGAGATTTTCAGCTTTATGGTATTTAATTCCAGGTAAAAATCTAAAGTTCCTGTACTTCTATGGCCTCAGAGGGGCTTAACACAAATGCCATGAATGCAAATGTTATTAACAAACTAACTATGAACGAGTCCAAGACTAAAATTATGACTTTTGCCTTTCGTATAAAGTTAAATGCTATTCAAAAGCCTAAAATCAAGTTGAATAATGTAGAGTTAAAAAATGTGATTTCTTAGAAATATCTTGGTGTAATTCTTGATGAAAAACTTAATTTGTCTATGCATATAAGAAATTTAATTAAGAATCTGAGATTTAAGTCAATTTTGATGTTCCGTCCACGGGACTCCTTATCCAAAGAGTCATTATTGAGAGTGTATAAAGTATAAAGTTCATGCTTTACCAGTAATCGACTATTGTGACGTGTTATATGATAGGGGTAATTCTGATTTGTTAGAAGAACTTCAAAGGGTTCAAAATAAGTGCCTGAAAATTTGCTTTCATGCTCACATATAAACTCCTACTGATCTAATTCATGCCAAGGCTAAATTGCCAATGCTGCAATGTAGAAGGGACTACCACATAAAGATGTATGCTTTTAAGCGGTCAAAAAATAATAAGTATTTATATGCTAAACAAAGAGTGACTCGTCAGTCTACAGCTCCTCTACTTAGGTATTCTACTATTAAAAGTGCAGCGTATGAACAATCAGTATTGGTAAAATGTGCCCAGGGATGGAATGCCCTTGATCCGGACACTCGTAATATAATATGCTGTAAGACTTTTAAAGCAAAAATGAAGAAGGTCCTGGAAAACACCATACCGAAATTACTTGTTGTATAATAGCCTATCTAACTAAGTAATGGTATTCATGTGTGGGGGGGTTATTCTAGTATAAGTAATTTAAAGAATTCATGATGTGAAATCATTTTCCAACAAAGAATTGTTATTTCAAGGCTTTATTTCTTATTTATCCACCGTGGCTGTACCATCTAAACAGGTCTCCTGACGGTACAGTCACAAACTTGTTGACCGAATAGGGGTAATCATACTGTTATTACTTCATGTAATATTTATTACACGGACCGTTATCTGCTGAAGGAGAAGTGCGATCACATGTATGTCATACATTGTACTCATCATTTAAATTCTGGTCAATAAAGTTTAAATCTCGTTCAAAAATTCTGACATCTGCAAAGTGTATAGAGTAAGAGAGATGCATAGGAATATTATACCACTGGTAGGGTGAGGAGTAAGGAGGAATGGGTGACACCCAGCCTCTATATTATACAGACAGCACACGTGGACAGCAGGTGGTCTGTGGGTGCCCAGGGAGGGAGGCTGCAAAACCCCTCCAGGGCATAATACCTCCCCAGTATGGTACTTATGGGAGCACAACCTTTAGGCACACTGCATCAGGCCCAATCCATAGATTGGGCAAGATCAAGGTGATCCTGGAATTCTGCTGCAATATGCCAAATGCATAGCCAAGTAGTTACAATTAATCAAATTGATTTGAATTAAAAATATATCACTGACTGCTGATTAACCGCACATGAATTATTTGGGACACATTGAAACATAATGACATTACATAATTCAATATAATGAAACTGGTCCATTCTAGCCCATGTGTATAATGTGATTGCGCTGATTATATGTACTATCCTATTTTATTTGCATCGTTTTAAAGTAGAGGATCCACAAAATGATAGCAGTCTATCCTAAGGATGTCCGTACCAAGCATCCTTCTGCCTGAAGACACGCTGACTAATGACACCCTCCATCATTACCAGTCCACTCACACAGGGCTGGGTACTCGGCATACCTACCTACACCAACTTAATGCAAGGCCAAGGGAGCAACTCATTAGGTCTAGTGTGCTTAATAAGAGGCTAATTATCCTGGATATGTATAAGGCTCAGCAATGACCAGAAAATCATTTCAAGTTGTAATCCAAAAAAATGCATGTTTTAGAATTGCTCTGTAGCGTTAGCTTTAACAAATAGCTCAGGATGTATTTGCCCGTTCTTTAGAGAATTACAGTTCATTCTCATATTTCAGGTATAATCTACACAACAAGATGGATAGATTGTGTTACCCCCCGGCAGTATTTTGAACTGAAACCTTAACTGGATACTGAAGCAGCATCTATGGGTGAGTGTTAGGGGAGGTGGAGCACTGCTGGTGGATAGGAGAGTAAGGTAGATAGGGCACTTGACAAATGGAAATAGGTAAGGAAGACACATAGCCTGGAGTCCCGACCACTATGCTCCTCTGCTAGTTTCCAGCTGGACCCTGAAGGCCAATTATTCCCACTGGCCATTAACAGCTGGTCACGTGACAAGGAGTAAAGAGATACAGCAATGATATTCAAATATATAAATGGCGAGAGGAAGCTGAACATGATCAGTCATGTTTGATGTCAACATAGGAAACATTAACAGCATCAATGAATGAGCTTAGTTTACAGCAGTCTTCATGAAAGAGGAAACCATGTCTAAATATTGACAGGAGATCTTTGTTGATATACATGGAGGCCATACTGTCACAATCATGAATAATGATATTACAGAGGACTGTATGGCTGCAACCAGCTCAGACATCTCGGCACATAGACTCAGGTACTTCCTTGGAAAACAACGCAGTATTTCAAAGCACAGCTATTACATAGGATTATAAGGCAGCACCCAGTTTACTTGGACTAGGATAACAACACAGGATAATTCATGATGTCCATTCAAGCAAAAAAGGTGGAGCAGGTTATGGCATATGAGGAACAGTACCAGACCTACATTCAGAGGATCAGATTTTCTGTCATCTCAGCTGGTTTTTTGTGTTGGCCATTACCAGAGTCTAAACTAAAGAAGGCCTTAGTTATAGCATTCAGTGTTATTGCCTTGGTTGTCCTTATTTCATTCCCAGTCATTGTATTATCTAATATTTCAAAGGACAGAAAAGTTGATTTGCAATTGTCTACTGTTCATCAAGTTGTGGATGGCATGGTTCGGTTCTCCTACATATTGTTATGGTTTGTTATTGTCTACCTGATTAAATGCATCGGAGACACCATCCCAATGTTTGCTCTATTTCACAGGTTGGAGAGTGTCTCGGAATTCCAGAAATTCCATTTCCGGTTTAAGGTATTCCAGACTGTTTCATCTATGAGTGCTCTGATCATGACTTTTGTCTGTGTCCTATCTTTCCACATAAAGGCAGGGTGGGAACATACCTTGACATACAATGTAATGGACCTTTGTCATACCTTTGTCTCCAAGTTCCAGAAGTTCATGTCATGTGCCATTGTTGTATCTCTGAATGAATTATTACATCATGAGCTTCACACTGTTATTGTTCACTTAGAGGAGGTAGCTGATAATTTTGAGGTTGTGTTGAAGAGAGCAAGGGAGAGGTTTTTGAAATTGTCCACAATTAGCCACAGATTAGATCATGCAGTCTCATGTATAATTGCAATAGAGGTATCAACATTTATCTTTACCGTTTGCACCTCATTGCTTCTGTCTGTAAGTGGTTTTTATTCCAGTTATCGCACAATAATAAATGTATGCATGCTGACTAGCACTATTCCAGTTATCTGCTTCTGCATTCGAGCCGTGAATAAAGTAAGTGTATAAGATGCTTTATCTATTTTCTCCTATATTAGACATACAGTCTCTCAATTTAAAAAGTGTAGTGACCGTTGCTGCATCAATTTAAAAGTCAGGTTTTGGTATGTAGCAAATGTTATGATTATAACTCATACATATTTTGTAATGTAGCATTACATTCATAAAACTGTATTCAACCAAACAAACGCAGCTCCCCTAATAAACATCCACATTAAGCCCCATCAGTCTGGATGCTGTGAGCTTGAACCTTGCTGCAAACAATGTACAGTATTTCCTTTGTGATTCTGGCTCTGTGATAGAGACAGGTAACATGACCTTGACCTTGAGGTTTCTTACCTTTTATATTTGTATGCTAAGACCCTGTGGCATTATGAACATGTAATATATTGGACTCACATGTGATTTAAGTGAAAAATACCAAATATGACTTTGACCTTAACCTTGACCTATAAACAGCAGAGATATCAATTTTTCATCATTTTCTCTGGGGCCATTTCGGAAAAACGACTTTCCCCGGCATGGCCAGCTTGGCACTGTGTTCAGTGGAGTCTCACAAGCCAGAATCACCAAAAACCCACCGTTTGCATTCCCTGCGAGGTCCAGGAAGATAGGCCAGTTTTGCAACTGGACTAAATGTTTGACAAGAAATGCCCTAAAACATGTCAAATCTTCAGCCCTAGAAATTTTGGGAAATATGGATCAGGGGTTTGAGCTTGATAGCATTTGAAATTATTTTTTTAAGCTTACAAATATTTTTTAAGCACCTTTTGCTCTCAATAAGTCAAATAGGGTTATTTTTATATATGTTTATAGTAATTCTTCTCATGCAGGTAGATTCCCTGAAGTCTACACTCCTAAAGCTGAGCCTCAAACCACTTGAAGCAACAGCTGTTCTTCAGGTTTGTCATTGACTGGTTTAATGTAAACTCTAGAATTGGTTTCATATTTCCTTAAGTTTATCAGATGATCATCATATATTCCTTTTATTTTTGTAACATTCCTCTAAATATGTTATGCTATAGACCAAATATGTCTGTGTAAACTTTCCCGTCAGGAGATAGGGACCTTATCTGTGGCCTCCTGCTACGTAGCACTCATCATGTACACTGATCCATACATCACAGGTTCAGCTCTTCCTGCAGCAGTTACAGCTGGAACCTTTTGGATTCACTTTTGCCAAGATCTTTGTCATTGACAAGAATTCATGTCTCATGGTAAGTTGAAAAATATGCTAACAAGAATTCCAAGAAGCACTTACATATGTATCAAACAACAATCTACAATAAGAAACAGAAGGTCTGTTGCAAGTCCTTTCCATCAGACAACCAATAATGGTAAATGGTGATATCTGAGTGGAAAGAAAGCTTATTTTCCAATTTCCAGAGTCACAAATATTCCGTTTCACATATATACATTGGCGTTATACTTGCAAACATCTTTGATTTCTTTGATCTTTGATTCTAATTGCAGCTTCTTGGTACATTGGTGACATACACAATTGTGACAATGCAGCTCACCCCCACACACCACACATCACCCTGGGTGGATGTGACAAACAGTACAGATTATTGTAATATGTGGCATCTACTATGTACAACAAATGAAACATAGACATCGGCATCAGTCAAGTTAAATGGTGTACCTCTTTATACTGTTATTCTAATTGTTACTCTGCTTAGCAACCCACATTTCTATAGTCCTGAAGTTGATTATAATCATACCTACCCCCCCTAATATGGACCAAAGGAATTCAATGGTTCTTTTCGTTTGTTGCTAATGCAGCTGGTTGCACAGCTATTTGTCATCTTTTATCTGCTTAGCAACACACATTTCCATGGTCCTGAGGCTGATTATAATCATACTTACCCCCCCCCCCCCGTGAAATTGTCCCAAGGAATTCAATGGTTCTATTGGTTTGTTGCTAAGATAGCTAGTTGCCTAGCAACAGATATTTTAATGGTTTACCTGTCTAGCAACACACATTTCCATGGCCCTGATGTTGATCATATTCATATCAACCCCCCTAAAATGGACCCAAGTAATTCATAGAAACTGCCATGTTTGAGGTAATAGCATCCTTCTCCCTGATAACCCCTCCCCCCGCTTATTTGGTGTCTTGAATGGGTCCCCTTCAAACATACCAACCATCTATACATTCGGTCACTTCAAATGCAAGAATTCTTGTTGATTCACCTTGCAGCTTCTGGGTACACTGGTGACATATGCTATAGTGACAATGCAGGTCACCCCAACACCTCACACCCTACAGTGAAGGGATGTGACAAATGATACAGACCATTAATGTAATCTGTTTTGTACAATAGATAAACCATAATCATTGACACCATGAAGTTAATTGTCTTACGTCAAGAGATACGGATACCCTTCAGTAAGTGGACGAGATTCATGTCCAGCTTCACCAAATTGTAGCAGTGAGAGAACGACTGGACTTTTGGCATAGCCACAATTCTACCCCTAAATGTATTGTAGACGATGAATGTATATGTAACTGGCAGCTATGCTGCTAGGTTAAGTGGTATATCTAATGCAGGTTATTGTTATGATGTAAAACAAGTCAGGTTTTATAATTGTTCATAACATGTTTTATTCCTTAATGAGTACCAACGGTCCGTTTAATATACCGTTGTTATCATATTCGGTTACGTAGCGATGTTATTGGTACTACCAACGGTAGCATCTCGTTAAGAGTTTTATAACGTATTACTCAACTATAACACTGCTGAGGCAACACCACCCTGCACTCCAGGTTAACTCTATGCTGTAGTTGTTACCCTACTGTATTATTTTATAAAGATCTGGTACTGATCGTTGTTATAACTGACAGTTTCCGCAGTAAAATTATACTGAACTTTTTCTTCAATAAAGTCGCCTTACATTAAAGCTTAATTGTACCTTGTCTGGTTTTTGTTCTCATGAAGTCACACTGGTAATACTAGACCTTCTACATATATAAATTTGTTAATTGTCAGCACATCACTGAATACTTAAGTGTTTTTTCATAAAATGTTGTTATGTATTAAACATTTTTAGTCAGAAATAAGCTTTATAGATATGAATATCCATGCATGTGTACTGCAGTCCTTTGAATAGAAGATTGTTGATAGTGAGTAGCGGTGTAGCATAGGTGGTATTGGTAAAATGTAGGTGATATAGGTCTAGTGTGGTATGTAGAATGTTAGTTTAGAGTTTGTTTGCTGACTCTGAAGGCAAATGCTCACTGACCACTTGAAGGGCCAGAAAGATGTATAACTATAAGAGAGTAGATGTGTAGCCCAATGTGTACCCCAAAGTGAACTAACACATAGCAGCAGTGATGCTAAAACCAAACAAGAGGAGCGATGCAGGAGGGTTGCTGGCAGCCCAGCCGTCTAAATACTACATAGGTGGCTGATAGCTTTAGGACTTTATATAGCTACCAGAATGGATATCCAGAGTATGTTAACACTCTTCTCAGACCAATGTTAGAACATCTATAGGTAAGAGGGGTAAAGGACATTGCCGCTATGCATGTATGTAGAGACTGAATGGATAGATCTGGAGGGTGTTGCTTTTACTGAAGTCTGGTAACAAACCAGATAGGATGTGGGTTAAAGATGGTATATTGGTGTTCACACAAGGCTCCTTTTATCTGGCCAGCTAGTGATGACAAGAAATGGACATTGTAGTAGGCGGTAGTAGAGTTAGTTATCAGTCAATTCTCATCGCATTATGACCTATTGGTCTTAAACTATAGACTCAGCTATTACAAAGTAAATAGGCAGTGTAGATGTACATGTATGTCTACAATGTAAACGGTCAGATAAGTAAACAGCGAGCGGTGGCTGAAACATGGAGCCTGCAGTTTGATGTAAACATGAGGAACATTAACGCGATCAATATGAGAGGTCTGTTTGCAGAAAGATGATGCCATGTCCAATATTTGGAAAAGAAATCAAAGCACATGACTAACATATATATATACACCCAATAACATTGCATGTTCAATGGGACCATAATCATCATCTAGCTCAGACAGCTAGGCACATGGACTCTCCCATGGGTACTAAAAAATCCATTCCACTCTGACATGTGGTGCACCCACCAGTACCGGAGACTACCAATGTAGGATAACAAACAAGGATAACTCTAATGTCTGTTCATCTAGAGGAGGCAGGCCAGGTTATCAGGACTTACTTCCTGAGAAGCAGATTCCTCAAAGTCCTCTCGACTGTTTTCTTGTGTTGTCAATTACCAGATGTTTAAAGGATCACAACAATGATGTACAGTCCTACATCATTGGTCTTCCTCCTTTTGGGGCCAGTTGGCTAATTGTCCACAGGACACTAATGTTGATCAATGTCCATTTGTAATTCTCTACTGTACAGTAAGTCGTAGATTAAAACATCATTTTGCTACATTGTTGTGGCTTGCTATTCTCTCTGTGATTAAATGCATGAATGAACCCATCCCAATGTTTTCCTCATTTGCTAGGTCAGGGAGAAGTGGCCATTAGAAACTGGGCATTTAAAGGTAAATGAGGTACACTGTGGTCAATGCTCAGCAAACTGTCACTGGATTGACATATTAATGTCTTAATATAACATTGAGTTATGACTGCCACCACTTGTAAAGTAGCTGTTAATTATCAGTTAAGGGGTCGCTGTAGGCAGGATCCTCTGAATCAGTTGAGCATGTATAATTTATGAAGGAATTTATCAAACCTGTACATGTTGTACAATATTTTGATCATATATGATACCTTCAATAAATTCCTTCTATTATTTTGGGATATAATGGCTGTGGAATGTGAATAGAACAAAAACGTTCTTAATTAGCTTTTTTTCCTTAGAACAGCATTATGGGATGGAAATAAGGGATAATTTTCAGTTTTTATAAGTAAAATGTATTATTGGTGTAACAACCGAGGCCAAGTTTTAATATTTTGTTGATATTCCAATTATGAAGGTCTACAGAGCTGCTCAAAGTTGCATAGTTACCAAAAAACAGTGAATTTCCCCATTTTTATGTAAACATTTTGATAACGAATTCCATCCATTATTTGGGGATTTACTGGCTGTGGAATGTGAATAGGACAAAAACGTTCTAATTTAGCTATTTCTCCTTAGAACAGCATTATGGGATGGAAAAAAGAGATAATTTTCATATTTTTTATGAGTAAAATGTATTTTTGGTGTAACAACCAAGGCCAGTTTTTTTGTTTTTTTTTGATATTCCAACTATTAAGGTCTACAGAGCTGCTCAAAGTTGCATAGTTACCAAAAAACACTGAATTTTCCCATTTTTATGTAAACATTTTGATTGCCTTTTTGTAACATAAAAAATTTGACTTCATCAACAGCTGCAGTCAATCAGTTTGATAACTTACCCCATGACTGTGAGCAATTGAACTGCCCTTCAATACAAGAGGTTCATTAGCTGAGAAGATAACAAGGAAGGAGCATCATTTTACAAATAAATAACAGCAGAGCCTTATTGGGTAAAGAAACACTGATTTATTGATCATCATCATATTGTTGAGCACGATAAGCCACACTGATTATTTGTTTGGATATAGAGTCAAAGAAGGCACATCTGCCAAGCTTGATCATGGCATGTTATCACATAAACATCCTGGGTTACGCTTAAATATTTGATTAGCTTACATGGTGCTAGTTCATTTTGCAACCTCTTTGCTTCTGTTGTAAATGAAGGCCATATACAAAAATAATCATATACATAATTATGTGTATATATAGTCATTGTTTTATGATTTACTATATATATAGATAGATAGATAGATAGATAGATAGATAGATAGATAGATAGATAGATAAATATATAGATAGATAGATAGATAAAGATATATGCATATATTTCCTTTTAACCCCAAATGTGACAGAATGATCTCATTTCAAATGTATTCTAGAAAGGGTGCCTTTATAATTATGTCTTCCATCTCTGACTCCTACCTTACATTTAGAAATACATTGACAAATGCCAAAGCCCATTGATACCATCTCTGTTGTATTTCATGAGTTGGAGCTGGGGCCAAATCCCACCAAGCCGTAGGCTGAGTGGGATATGCCCCAGCCCCCATTTAATGAAGTAAAAACTATCTTTTCCTAGCCCGTAGAATACAGCCACATTGTATTTAATGGGGGGGGGGGGCATTGGATACGGCCTTTCAGTGCTAAAGCATAGGAGATCTTGTATCTCCAAAAAATGAAAATCAATTCTTGCCACAAATCAGTCAATAAACTTCATTGAATTTGAGGATCTCTAGAAGCATTGAACTCGAATTGCAAGTGTCTGAGGGCTGTGAAAAACCCTCAGGTGTGGTATCACAATCCACTTGAGAGCATTTGAATGTTATCATAACAAGAATTGCGGTTGTTGCCGCGTAAAAAAATGCCTCAGGCATTTTTATACGCGGCAACAACCGCAATTCTTGCATTTGAAGGAACATAATGTCTACATGGTTGGTATATTTGTAGGGGACCCATTCAAGACACTATATAAACAGGGCGGGAGGGTGATTTAACTGACTGATGTGACACAACAGGGGAAAACGTGCCATTACAGAGATTTAGTGTAATAAACAGCCACTAGGTTGCCACCAGTGCAGCAGCACTAAAAGAACCATTGAATTCCTTTGGTCCATGTTAGGGGGGGGGGGGTATGTACGATTATAATCAACCTCAGGAGCATGGAAATGGGTGTTGCTAGGCAGATAAACAATTAGAATAGCTGTTGCTAGGAAACCAGCTGTCTTAGCAACAAAATAATAGACCCATTGAATTCCTTGGGTCCATATGAGGGGGGGTAGGTACGATTATAATCAACCTCAGGAGCATGGAAATGGGTGTTGCTAGGCAGATAAACAATATGAATAGCTGTTGCTAGGCAACCAGCTGTCTTAGCAACAAAACCAATTGAACCATTGAAGTCCTTGGGTCCATGTTAGGGGGGGGGTAGGTACGATTATAATCAACCTCAGGAGCATGGAAATGGGTGTTGCTAGGCAGATAAACAATCAGAATGGCTGTTGCTAGGCAACCAGCTGTCTTAGGAACAAATTGATAAAACCATTGAATTCCTTGGGTCCATGTTAGGGGGGGTAAGTACGATTATAACCAACCACAGGAGCATGGAAATGGGTGTTGCTAGGCAGATAAACAATCAGAATAGCTGTTGCTATGCATCCAGTTGTCTTAGGAACAAATTAATAGAACCATTGAATTCCTTGGGTCCATGTTAGGGGGGTAGGTAAGATTATTATCAACCTCAGGAGCATGGAAATGGGTGTTGCTAGGCAGATAAACAATTAGAATAGCTGTTGCTAGGCAACCAGCTGTCTTAGCAACAATATAATAGAACCATTGAATTCCATGGGTCCATGTTAGGGGGGGTAGGTACGATTATAATCAACCTCAGGAGCATGGAAATGGGTGTTGCTAGGCAGATAAACAATTAGAATAGCTGTTGCTAGGCAACCAGCTGTCTTAGCAACAAAATAATAGAACCATTGAATTCCATGGGTCCATGTTAGGGGGGGTAGGTACGATTATAATCAATCTCAGGAGCATGGAAATGGGTGTTGCTAGGCAGATAAACAATTAGAATAGCTGTTGCTAGGCAACCAACTGTCTTAGCAACAAATTAATAGAACCATTGAATTCCTTGGGTCCATGTTAGGGGGGGTAGGTACCATTATTATCAACCTCAGGAGCATGGAAATGGGTGTTGCTAGGCAGATAAACAATTAGAATAGCTGTTGCTAGGCAACCAGCTGTCTTAGCAACAAAATAATAGAACCATTGAATTCCATGGGTCCATGTTAGGGGGGGTAGGTACGATTATAATCAACCTCAGGAGCATGGAAATGGGTGTTGCTAGGCAGATAAACAATTAGAATAGCTGTTGCTAGGTAACCAGTTGTCTTAGCAACAAACCAATAGAACCATTGAATTCCTTGGGTCCATGTTAGGGGGGGTTGGTATGATTATAATCAACCTCAGGAGCACGGAAATGGGTGTTGCTAGGCAGATAAACAATTAGAATAGCTGTTGCTAGGCAACCAGCTGTCTTAGCAACAAACTAATAGAATCATTGAATTCCTTGGGTCCATGTTAGGGGGGGTAGGTACGATTATAATCAACCTCAGGAGCATGGAAATGGGTGTTGCTAGGCAGATAAACAATCAGAATAGCTGTTGCTAGGCAACCAGCTGTCTTAGCAACAAACTAATAGAGCCATTGAATTCCTTCGGTCCATGTTAGGGGGGGCAGGTATGATTATAATCAACCTCAGGAGCATGGAAATGGGTGTTGCTAGGCAGATAAACAATCAGAATGGCTGTTGCTAGGCAACCAGTTGTCTTAGGAACAAATTGATAGAACCATTGAATTCCTTGGGTCCATGTTAGGGGGGGTAAGTACGATTATAACCAACCACAGGAGCATGGAAATGGGTGTTGCTAGGCAGATAAACAATCAGAATAGCTGTTGCTAGGCAACCAGTTGTCTTAGGAACAAATTAATAGAACCATTGAATTCCTTGGGTCCATGTTAGGGGGGGTAGGTATGATTATAATCAACCTCAGGAGCATGGAAATGGGTGTTGCTAGGCAGATAAACAATTAGAATAGCTGTTGCTAGGCAACCAGCTGTCTTAGCAACAAACTAATAGAACCATTGAATTCCTTGGGTCCATGTTAGGGGGGGGGCAGGTATGATTATAATCAACCTCAGGAGCATGGAAATGGGTGTTGCTAGGCAGATAAACAATTAGAATAGCTGTTGCTAGGCAACGAGCTGTCTTAGCAACAAACTAATAGAACCATTGAATTCCTTGGGTCCATATTAGGGGGTATAGGTATGATTATGATCAACCTCAGGATCGAAGGTTGATTAATATTAATTTTATCATTATATGCAAAAATCTGTGTTGTGACACCTTAAAACAAAATGGCAGCACCCCTCAAAACAAAATGGCGGCACCCGTACTGACTTCCTGTCAAATGAAAACAATATAATGCCTCAACCTGGTAGTTCGCAAGCTCACCACCAGGGCCCCTCCGGGGCCTTTCGGCCTTAAAAAATAATGAATCCCTTAGAACCTGTTGAAGTTTTGACAGGACCTGATAGTAGACACAATTTGTACAGGCAAACAACACTCCAAAGGGTTCCATAATGGTTTTACAAGATTCAATAGGCTTTCATCAAGTACAATATTCCTGTCTAGACAAACATGAACTAGCTGAATGGGTACCGAAATACTCATTAGAGCATTGCCATTGTCTATGGGTTTTCTGCTGTGGAAAGTAGATGACACATATTACAATAATGGTCTGTACTGTTTGCCGCATCCATACATGATGCAGCTTGAGGCGTCGGGGTGAGTTGCATTGTCACTATTGCATATGTCACCAATGTACCAAGAAGCTACAGAATCAGAAGAATAATGACATTAGCAACATGCTTGCCTATAAGTGGCTCGATTAATGTAAATGAAGGCAAGTATATGCTAAAGTAAGAGGACCTCAAAGTTATGTGCACTCCCTTTAAGGATCTTGAAAATATGGTTACACTTTCTTTCCCTCCTACATTCAAATGTGACTGATTTCCTTCCTGATTCAGTTTACATGTGTTCAGTGAAGTGCATCAACATACCGTGAGACATGAATTCTTGTCAATAACAAAGAGCCTGGCAAAAGTGAATCCATATGATTCCATCTGCAACGTTTGTAGGAAGAGCTGAACCTGTTAGATATGGAATAGTATAAATAATGGGGTCACATAGCACCGGGTAATTGATGAAATGGAGGCATAATATTAAATGGTTAAGTCAAGGGATGGAAGGAAAAGCATGTATCACTCTTTCATTTTTAATGCATTTTACCATGTGAAGACTGCATCACCACTAAGCTGTTTGTATGCCAGTATGCAAGGACAATGAGTATGGGATGATGTACTTCCCAGGATAAGGCCAAATAGAAAAAAAAGGTTTGTTTCAGGTAATATATTAAGAAAGTCTAGGGACGATTTTCCTTTATTTTAAACATTTTTAAACATTTTGATAGGGACGGTTGAGTGACCTGAAACAAACCTTTTTTTGGGCCAAAAGTGACTCAGTCGTTTCTATGACTGAAATAAAAGTTTTTAGGAATAAACAAGATATGTTCAATTGACTAATTAATGACAAACCTGGTGAAATATTGATGTTGTAAGGGGTCTAAGGGTCAGCTTAAGTAGTGTAGACTTCAGGGAATCTACCTGAAGTATGAATAACTACTATATATATATATGGGTTATAATTATGTTGTTATTATAAGGGTATAACTATCAAGTGTACTATTACTATTACTCCTGCAGTGGTCTGCTACTCATCTGCTGCAGTCGGTTCCCCTGCCAGGGGTCACCTTGTTGTCACTTCACCCCTGTGACTCCACCCTTGTGACCCAGTTAGCATTCATACACTGTGACCAGGTACAGCCATATTTTTTTTGGGCTGTATATAGAATAAACGAGGGTGTTATTAGCACCAATTTTCACAATCATACATATCCTATGTTTGTTATCCTTCATTATTATACAATTGAACGACTCAACGTGCTTTTTAGGTGATATCCCCGTGCTGATATCTAGTGATATCGGCACCCTTCCGGTGGATATCATGCCATTTCCGGTGGTCCTGAGCGATTCGGAAGTTTATTCACCCATAAAATCCGAGGTTCTATGGAGACTCGAACAGGCTACATCAAGACTTGGAGTCCGACGTGCTAACCACCACGCCGTGGAGGCGCTGGTAGCGGGAGGTGGCGAAACAAGGAGTCTACAGGCGGATTTCCAGCCCTGTAGGACCATTATTTACCGAGTTACAAAAGAAAAGACATTTTTTGGTATAGTTTCTTTGAAAATCAATATTTTTTTATAATTTTTTTTTTACTATAAAGGTAGTAGTTGGACTTTATTTACCTAGTCGTTAAAATAATTTTAGGGGGGGGGGGTTTTCACATACATATAGGCCCTTTAAAATTGCTACGTTTCCACTAGTCCACCCTCAGGTTCGAACCGGGTACCCCCTGCGTATGAGCCATACGCGCTGACCGCTCGGCCACGGCAGATATGATACACAGCAGGGGAAACGCTGGCTATGTTCTAGTCTATCTAACGAATGCGCCCCCCGCTCAGGTACCAAAGCTTTTTTGTATCGTGTCCTCTCATTGGCTGTCCCGTTTTAACTCCACCAATCAGCGAGCAGGGTTGGTGGGAGGTCAAAACAACATGGCACTACTGGTGTTCGAGTGATATTCAGTCAATAATCCTTCAAAATGGCGAAATTAGGACGTTTTAAAGGTAAATAAGGACATTTGAATCAATAAATGGTATAATAAACCTAATATTGAATGGCTAACACCCTCACTCGGGGTTGTATGGCTCAATATCGTCACTCGTGCTACGCACTCGTGCCGATATTGAGCCATACAACCCCTTGTGAGGGCGTTAGCCATTCAATATTGGTTAATCATATTATTAGTAGTAATAAGAAGGTAGCATGTGCTTATATGACATGATAACACAACACTAAAATTCAAAACATGTGTGAGTTAAAGGTATTCAACACAATCTAACTGATTGTAGATTGACCAACAATTTTTCTGAATGACTCTTAGCGATATTAGCCTAATGCATATGGAACCCAAAGAAAAGAAAAAAATGCTATGTCATGGGATTTGTTTGCCTTTCGGAGGGTATACTAATTCTGATGAATCACATAGGCCCTCATGAGAAACTCATATTTTTCTACATTTTTTGACATAGAAAAAAATCTCGCAACAATATCTCAATAAAAAAAAAGGCATGCATTTAGATAATTATTAAGAACATATTGAAAACAAGAAAATAGGGGGTCACGGGCAAAATGAAATTATGCTGAATTATTCAAAATAATGTCTTATCTATTAACTGTATAAGCCTATGGGCATGGCATATAGGAAATATTGTGATCAGTATGCATAGAATAACAAGTTGTGACACTTGGATGGCAGATAAAGGAAGATCATGACCTATACGTAATCTGTAAATATCATGGTTTTAGGTAGTTCCAGTTTTTGCCACCAGGTGCTGTATGCGTTGATTGTGTTGAATACCTTTAACATCATAACATGTGTTCTATACCATGCTTTTATTTCACCAACTAAGCAGTGGCTCTAATTAAAGGTGGCATCCTATAGTACATATAGCTGAGGTGCCTACACTGAGGATTTGGTACACTTACCTTGTGAATGGTTCTTATGCAACTGAAGATAACTGGAATGGTACTAGTCATATAGAATATGGAAAATAATGTCCGATAACTGGAATATAAACCATTCACTGACAAAAGCAATGCCATACAGAGGGTAAAAATAAAGGAAGAGACTTCTATTGCAATAATGTAAGAGACAGCATCATCTAATCTGTTGCTTATTGCGGATAATTTCAAAAATCTCTCCCGCATTTTCCTTACAAGTACTTCAGTATTTTCAGCTACTTCCTCTAAGTGAACAGCAACAATGTGAAGTTCATGATGTAATAGAACATTCAGGGAAAAAACAATGGAACAATACATAAATTTCTGGTACTTAGAGAAAAAGGTATAACATATATCAAATACAATGAATGCCAAATCATGTTCCCACCCTATTGTTATGTGGTAAGATAGGATACAAGCGGCTGTCATAATCAGAGGGACAAAACAAGAAACAACCTGAAATACAGTGAACCTGAAATGAAATTTCTGAAATTCCAAGGCCTTCTCCAACCTATCAAGTGTGGTTAACATTGAGATGGTATCATTAATGCATTTGACCACATGGAGAATAACAAACCACAACAATATGTAGGAAAACCGTGTGATGCTATCTACAACTTGATTAACAGTTGACAATTGCAAATCAACATTTATGTTCTTTGACCGATTATAAAATGCAATGACTGGGTATAAAATGAGAATAACCAAGGAGATAACACTGTATGCTATAACTAAGGCCGTCTTTAGCTTAGACTTAGGTAATGGCCAACACAAGACACCAGTTGAAGCAGCACAGAATCTGATCCTCTGAAAGTAAGTCTGGTACTGCTCCTCATATGCCATAACCTGCTCCACCTGTTCTGATTGATCGGACATCTTGAATTATCCTGCGTTGTTATCCAAGGAAGTATCAGAGTCCATGTAAGCTGGGTGCTCCCTTATAATCCTATGTAATAGCTGTGGTTTGGAATACTGTGTTGTTATCTAGGGAAGTACTAGAGTCTATATGCCAAGCTGCCTGAGCTGGTTGCTGCCTTACAGTCCTCTGTAATATCATTATTCATGAATGTGACAGTATGGCCTTCATCTATATCAACAAAGATCCCCTGTCAATATTTAGATATGATTTTCTCTTTCATGAAGACTGCTGTAAACTGAGCTCTCTTATTGATGTTGTTAATGCTTCCCATGTTGACATCAAACATGACTGTTCATGTTCAGCTTACTCTCGCCATTTATATATTTGAATATCATTGCTGTATCTATACAGAATTGTCTGCTCTTCACATTGACTTTGTACAAGCTGGTGGCTTAATGTATGCAGAGATCATCAAGCAGAATAGTAAAGTTTAGAGCAGAATGGACAGTTAAAGAAGCTAGTGAGTTTACTGTAACATACCTAACATCATGTAGATCCTAGAAATCCTTTTCTTAATTAAATGCTTAATTAAATCCTTTTCTTAATTAAATGCAACAAATATCATTTTACATAGAGGCCTGATACTCCCTTCTCTGATGGCAGCTTTTTACTGGAGTGAGGTATAGAAGCTTTGCTCAAATGTTAATCATATTTGGTTATGCTGCCATGAATATAAAAAGTGTACTACATTGCAAGATATGGTGAATAGATGGGAACTGGTGAAAAAATACTTTCAATGCCAATTTTCAAAGACTGGACCTTTTAGTTGACCTTTCTATCTAGAGTCCTGTGGGGTCTTTAGCTGACAAAATGGTTCTTAGCTGACAAAAGGGTACCCTTTTGTCAGCTAAAGGCTCACATGGGGGCATAAGGCTACAAAAGTGGCGTTAAAGCACAAAAGTGGTTCTTAGCTGACAAACCCTTTGGGTTGTTTCTTAGCTTCCCTAGGCAGTGGTTTTTAGCTGACATACCTTATGGGGTGGTTCTTAGCTGACAAACCCTATGGGGTGGTTCTTAGCTGACAAACCCTATAGGGTGGTTCTTGGCTGACAAACCCTAGGCAGTGGTTTTTAGCTGACATACCCTTTGGGGTGACTCTTTGCTGCCAAACCGTATTGGTTTGTTCCTAGCTGACAAACCTTAGGTAGTGGTTCTTAGCTCACAAACCCTAGGCAGTGGTCCTTAGCTAACAAACCCTATTGGGTGGTTCTTAGCTGACAAACCCTATGGAAGCTCTTAGCTAACAAACATTAATTTGGTTCTTAGCTGACAAACCATGTGGGGTAGATCTTAGCTTACTTACCCTATGGGGTTATTCTTAGCAAACAAACCCTATGGGTTGGTTCCTAGCTGACAAACCCTATGGGGTGGTTCTTAGCTGACAAACACTATGGGTTGGTTTCTAGCTGACAAATCATAGGCCGTGGTTCTTAGCTGACAAACCCTATGGGTTGGTTTTTAGCTGACAAACCCTATGGGTTTGTTCCTAGCTGACAAACCTTAGGCAGTGGTTCTTGGCTGACAAACCATATGTACTGGTTCTTAGCTGACAAAC
Source organism: Harmothoe impar (assembly GCA_947462335.1). Lineage (NCBI taxonomy): Eukaryota > Metazoa > Annelida > Polychaeta > Phyllodocida > Polynoidae > Harmothoe > Harmothoe impar. The sequence continues at coordinate 69,248,977 of OX381714.1, forward strand.
CCTATGTGATAGTTCTTAGCTAACAAACAGTTATGTGGTTCTAAGATGACAGACCCTGTGGGGTGGTTCTTAGCTGACAAACCCTATGGGGTGGTTCTTATCTGACAAACCCTATGGGGTGGTTCTTAGCTGACAAACCCTATGTGACAGTTCTTAGCTTACAAATATTTATGTGGTTCTTAGCTGACAGACCCTTTTGGATAGCTCTTAGCCGACATACCCTATGGGGGTGGTTCTTAGCTGACAAACCCTATGGGTTGGTTCCTAGCTGACAAACCTTAGGCAGTGGTTCTTAGCTGACAAATCCTATGGGGTTGTTCTTAGCTGACAAACCCTATGAGGCAGTTCTTAGCTAACAAACATTTATTAATCCTAGGCAGCGGTTCTCAGCTAACAAACCCTATGGGGTGGTTCTTAGCTGACAAACCCTATGGGTTGGTTCTTAGCTGACAAACCCTATGGGGTTGTTCCTAGCTAACAAACGTTAGGCAGTGGTTGTTAGCTAACGAACCCTAGGCAGTGGTTCTTAGCTGACAAACCCTAGGCAGTGGTTCTTAGCTAACAAACCCTATCGGGTGGTTCCTAGCTGACAAACCCTATGTGGTAGTTCTTAGCTATCAAACATTTATGTAGTTCTTAGCTGACAAACCTTATTGGGTGATTCTTAGCTGACAAACCCTATGGGGTGGTTCTTAGCTGACAAACCCTATCGTATTTTTGAACCCCAAAATTGTAATATTCTTTGCAGAAAATCGTAATAAAAATCGTACAATAGCATGTCCTTCAAAATGCACTTGCAAATAGGCAAGTGCTGGCTTTACATTCTATGTATATAAAGCGATAATCAATGCCTACTAATAGTAGGCCAGTTTGTAGGCAGCGGCATGGTAACCATTTTGAAAGTAAGTGGATGAAGGGGGACTCTGGCTCTAGATACATAGCCTTAACCTGCTGAGTGGTGCCAAGTATTCATACACTTTAAAAAATCCTAAAAATCGTAATTTGCCAGCAGAAATCGTAATGGTTGTGATTGGGGTAAAAAATCTAAAAATTAAAAAAAATCTTTACGCTTGGCATCCCTGGATAATTAAAACACATTATCGGAATTGTTGGCAAAAAAACAATATTTAGGAACTATTAGCAAATATCTATGATACAGGGTTTGTTTGCTATGAACCAGTACATAGGGTTTGTCAGCTAGGAACCACCCGATAGATTTTGTCAGCTAAGAACCACTGTATAGGGTTTGTCAGCTAAGAATCACTGCTTGGGGTTTGTTTGCTATGAACCAGTACATAGTGTTTTTGCCTGGCCACTATTGGCATAATAAGGGTTTGTTTGCTATGAACCAGTATATAGGGTTTGTCAGTTAAGAACCACCCCATAGGGTTTGTCAGCTAAGAACCACTGCTTAGGGTTTGTTTGCTATGAACCAGTACATAGGGTTTGTCAGCTAAGAACCACTGTGTAGGGTTTGTCATCTAAGAACCACCCCATAGGTTTTGTCAGCTAAGAACCACCCCATAGGGTTTGTCAGCTAAGAACCAATTTTGTGCTTTAACGCCACTTTTGTAGCCTTAAGCCCCCATGTGAGCCTTTAGCTGACAAAAGGGTACCCTTTTGTCAGCTAAGAACCATTTTGTCAGCTAAAGACCCCACAAGTCCTCAGGAGGCTGTAATACATCAAGCTAGCCAGAAGACATTACCATGTCGATCCATCAATGGCTGCAGGTGACTGGGCACCAACAGTTTGCATGTGTACAGTCAGCCTGAACCAGTTTGCATGTGTACTTTGTTTACCCTGGTCACGTGACCAGCAGTTAATGGCCAGTTGACAGTTAGTGGCCTTCAGAGGCCATTTGGGAACTAGCAGAGTATCACAATAGCCTTCAGGACTGGATAATACCTCACCCCTAACACAACCTGCCCCCTACATACCCTACTCCCCACCTCCCCTCACACCCCTCATGCTGCCCCCTACATACCCTACTCCCCACCTCCCCTCACACCCCTACCACAACCTGCCCCCTACATACCCTACTCCCCACCTCCCCTCACACCCCTAGCACAACCTGCCCCCTACATACCCTACTCCCCAGCTCCCCTCACACCCCTACCACAACCTGCCCCCTACATACCCTACTCCCCACCCCCCTCACACCCCTACCACAACCTGCCCCACATACCCTACTCCCCACCTCCCCTCACACCCCTCATGCTGCCCCCTACATACCCTACTCCCCACCTCCCCTAACACCCCTACCACAACCTGCCCCCTACATACCCTACTCCCTACCTCCCCTCACACCCCTAGCACAACCTGCCCCCTACATACCCTACTCCCCACCTCCCCTCACACCCCTACCACAACCTGCCCCCTACATACCCTACTCCCCAGCCCCCTCACACCCCTACCACAACCTGCCCCACATACCCTACTCCCCACCTCCCCTCACACCCCTCATGCTGCCCCCTACATACCCTACTCCCCACCTCCCCTCACACCCCTACCACAACCTGCCCCCTACATACCCTACTCCCTACCTCCCCTCACACCCCTAGCACAACCTGCCCCCTACATACCCTACTCCCCACCTCCCCTCACACCCCTAGCACAACCTGCCCCCTACATACCCTACTCCCCACCTCCCCTCACACCCCTCATGCTGCCCCCTACATACCCTACTCCCCACCTCCCCTCACACCCCTACCACAACCTGCCCCCTACATACCCTACTCTCCCGCTCCCCTCACACCCCTCATACTGCCCCCTACATACCCTACTCCCCACCCCCCCCCTCACACCCCTACCACAACCTGCCCCCTACATACCCTACTCCCCACCCCCCTCACACCCCTACCACAACCTGCCCCACATACCCTACTCCCCACCTCCCCTCACACCCCTACCACAACCTGCCCCCTACATACCCTACTCCCCACCTCCCCTCACACCCCTACCACAACCTGCCCCCTACATACCCTACTCCCCACCCCCCTCACACCCCTACCACAACCTGCCCCACATACCCTACTCCCCACCCCCCCCTCACACCCCTACCACAACCTGCCCCCTACTCCCCACCTCCCCTCACACCCCTACCACAACCTGCCCCCTACATACCCTACTCCCCACCTCCCCTCACACCCCTACCACAACCTGCCCCCCTACATACCCTACTCCCCACCTCCCCTCACACCCCTCATGCTGCCCCCTACATACCCCACTCCCCACCTCCCCTCACACCCCTACCACAACCTGCCCCCCTACATACCCTACTCCCAACCTCCCCTCACACCCCTACCACAACCTGCCCACCTACATACCCTACTCCCCACCTCCCCTCACACCCCTACCACAACCTACCCCCTACATACCCTACTCCCCACCCCCCCCCTCACATCCCTACCACAACCTGCCCCCTACATACCCTACTCCCCACCTCCCCTCACACCCCTACCACAACCTGCCCCCAACATACCCTACTCCCCACCTCCCCTCACAACCTGCCCCCTACATACCCTACTCCCCACCTCCCCTCACACCCCTCATGCTGCCCCCTACATACCCTACTCCCCACCTCCCTCACACCCCTACCACAACCTGCCCCCCTACATACCCTACTCCCCACCCCCCTCACACCCCTACCACAACCTGCCCCCCTACATACCCTACTCCCCACCTCCCCTCACACCCCTACCACAACCTGCCCCCTACATACCCTACTCCCCACCTCCCCTCACACCCCTACCACAACCTGCCCCCTACATACCCTACTCCCCACCTCCCCTCACACCCCTACCACAACCTGCCCCCTACATACCCTACTCCCCACCTCCCCTCACACCCCACAACCTGCCCCCTACATACCCTACTCCCCACCTCCCTCACACCCCTAACACAACCTACCCCCTACATACCCTACTCCCCACCTCCCCTCACACCCCTACCACAACCTGCCCCCTACATACCCTACTCCCCACCTCCCCTCACACCCCACAACCTGCCCCCTTCATACCCTACTCCCCACCTCCCTCACACCCCTACCACAACCTGCCCCCTACATACCCTACTCCCCACCTCCCCTCACACCCCACAACCTGCCCCCTACATACCCTACTCCCCACCTCCCTCACACCCCTAACACAACCTACCCCCTACATACCCTACTCCCCACCTCCCCTCACACCCCTACCACAACCTGCCCCCTACATACCCTACTCTCCACCTCCCCTCACACCCCACAACCTGCCCCCTACATACCCTACTCCCCACCTCCCTCACACCCCACAACCTGCCCCCTACATACCCTACTCACCACCTCCCCTCACACCCCTACCACAACCTGCCTCCTACATACCCTACTCCCCACCTCCCCTCACACCCCTCATGCTGCCCCCTACATACCCTACTCCCCACCTCCCTCACACCCCTAACACAACCTACCCCCTACATACCCTACTCCCCACCTCCCTCACACCCCTAACACAACCTACCCCCTACATACCCTACTCCCCACCTCCCCTCACACCCCTACCACAACCTGCCCCCTACATACCCTACTCTCCACCTCCCCTCACACCCTACAACCTGCCCCCTACATACCCTACTCCCCACCTCCCTCACACCCCACAACCTGCCCCCTACATACCCTACTCACCACCTCCCCTCACACCCCTACCACAACCTGCCCCCTACATACCCTACTCTCCACCTCCCCTCACACCCCACAACCTGCCCCCTACATACCCTACTCCCCACCTCCCTCACACCCCACAACCTGCCCCCTACATACCCTACTCACCACCTCCCCTCACACCCCTACCACAACCTGCCCCCTACATACCCTACTCTCCACCTCCCCTCACACCCCTACCACAACCTGCCCCCTACATACCCTACTCCCCACCTCCCCTCACACCCCACAACCTGCCCCCTACATACCCTACTCACCACCTCCCCTCACACCCCTACCACAACCTGCCCCCTACATACCCTACTCTCCACCTCCCCTCACACCCCTACCACAACCTGCCTCCTACATACCCTACTCCCCACCTCCCCTCACACCCCTACCACAACCTGCCTCCTACATACCCTACTCACCACCTCCCCTCACACCCCTAATGCTGCCCCCTACATACCCTACTCTCCACCTCCCCTCACACCCCTACCACAACCTGCCCCCTACATACCCTACTCCCCACCTCCCCTCACACCCCTCATGCTGCCCCCTACATACCCTACTCCCCACCTCCCCTCACACCCCTACCACAACCTGCACCCTACATACCCTACTCCCCACCTCCCCTCACACCCCTACCACAACCTGCCCCCTACATACCCTACTCCCCACCTCCCCTCACACCCCTACCACAACCTGCCCCCTACATACCCTACTCACCACCTCCCCTCACACCCCTACCACAACCTGCCTCCTACATACCCTACTCCCCACCTCCCCTCACACCCCTAATGCTGCCCCCTACATACCCTACTCCCCACCTCCCCTCACACCCCTCATGCTGCCCCCTACATACCCTACTCTCCACCTCCCCTCACACCCCTACCACAACCTGCCCCCTACATACCCTACTCCCCACCTCCCCTCACACCCCTACCACAACCTGCCCACCTACATACCCTACTCCCCACCCCCCTCACACCCCTAGCACAACCTGCCCCCTACATACCCTACTCCCCACCTCCCCTCACACCCCTACCACAACCTGCCCCCTACATACCCTACTCCCCACCTCCCCTCACACCCCTACCACAACCTGCCCCCTACATACCCTACTCCCCACCTCCCCTCACACCCCTACCACAACCTACCCCCTACATACCCTACTCCCCACCTCCCCTCACACCCCTCATGCTGCCCCCTACATACCCTACTCCCCACCTCCCCTCACACCCCTACCACAACCTGCCCCCTACATACCCTACTCCCCACCTCCCCTCACACCCCTACCACAACCTGCCCCCTACATACCCTACTCTCCATCTCCCTCACACCCCTACCACAACCTGCCCCCTACATACCCTACTCCCCACCTCCCCTCACACCCCTACCACAACCTGCACCCTACATACCCTACTCCCCACCTCCCCTCACACCCCTACCACAACCTGCCCCCTACATACCCTACTCCCCACCTCCCCTCACACCCCTACCACAACCTGCCCCCTACATACCCTACTCACCACCTCCCCTCACACCCCTACCACAACCTGCCTCCTACATACCCTACTCCCCACCTCCCCTCACACCCCTAATGCTGCCCCCTACATACCCTACTCCCCACCTCCCCTCACACCCCTACCACAACCTGCCCCCTACATACCCTACTCCCCACCTCCCCTCACACCCCTACCACAACCTGCCCCCTACATACCCTACTCACCACCTCCCCTCACACCCCTACCACAACCTGCCCCCTACATACCCTACTCCCCACCTCCCCTCACACCCCTACCACAACCTGCCCCCTACATACCCTACTCACCACCTCCCCTCACACCCCTACCACAACCTGCCTCCTACATACCCTACTCCCCACCTCCCCTCACACCCCTAATGCTGCCCCCTACATACCCTACTCTCCACCTCCCCTCACACCCCTACCACAACCTGCCCCCTACATACCCTACTCCCCACCTCCCCTCACACCCCTAATGCTGCCCCCTACATACCCTACTCTCCACCTCCCCTCACACCCCTACCACACCCTGCCCCCTACATACCCTACTCCCCACCTCCCCTCACACCCCTAACACAACCTGCCCCCTACATACCCTACTCCCCACCTCCCCTCACACCCCTAATGCTGCCCCCTACATACCCTACTCTCCACCTCCCCTCACACCCCTACCACACCCTGCCCCCTACATACCCTACTCCCCACCTCCCCTCACACCCCTAACACAACCTGCCTCCTACATACCCTACTCCCCACCTCCCCTCACACCCCTAATGCTGCCCCCTACATACCCTACTCCCCACCTCCCCTCACACCCCTACCACAACCTGCCCCCTACATACCCTACTCCCCACCTCCCCTCACACCCCTAACACAACCTGCCTCCTACATACCCTACTCCCCACCTCCCCTCACACCCCTAATGCTGCCCCCTACATACCCTACTCCCCACCTCCCCTCACACCCCTAATGCTGCTACAGAGACCAGTCAAGGGTTACTCAATAACCCTGAATGAACTACCATCGGAATGGAAGCTGAAGGTCCCTCAGTTTAAGCCATATGCTGACTGAACAGGAAGTGGCCCTTTCAATTGTTCAACTCAAAGGTATACAGGGGCACTAAGGAAGCATGCAACAAATTCACAACTGTTTATTTAGTTGATTAGTACAAACCTGAAATTATTATCTTTTTTTTCTTTTTTTAAATCGACTTTATTTATACAGGCGAATACACAAATCATACAAATCTGAGAATTGCAAGTCTATACAACCTATGTTAGCTAACCCTACAAAGCAATTAAAGCTTCCTTATTAGGAACCTGACCATGAACGCAATTAGGACACTACAGGGACGTCGGTGAGTTACCGGGATAGATAGGCCTCACTCTCACTTGACAAATCATAGGCAGGCAGTACCGTTAATGAGGAGCAGTATACATTCAAGGATAATTAGTGGCTACTTAAGCACACCACACGTGATGAGTTCCTACCTTTGTCATACATTAGGTTTGAAGTTAGAAGTTAGAAGTAGCGTGTGAGGAGACTAGAAATGATGCAGGGTCTCATTAGGATGTTTGTTGAAGACAAGGTTAGAATAGACTGCTACTATCCTGGAATTACTATACTTGTGTAGAATTGTTAATACAAGCTTTCAATACTAGCTCTCATTGAAGATTCAATGTTCGTAAACGTTTATATTTGACATCCAAGAAATGAAGACCTTTTCTTTCCAGAAATAATTCTCTTCATGCATAGAATTCAAAAGGGACGGGCTCAATAACATTAATAAATCACAGATGGTTTGAATTATGTTCCCTTCTAAATTTGTGATTTCACGATGCCTTACTCTAATGATTTGTTTCAAAGTCAATTCCATCATCAATATTCAACCAGATTAAATACGGAGAACTGATTATGCATATAAGCGAGGTACAAATTGTTTGTCTTTTTTTTCTCAGGAAGCAGTGTTTCACCCAAATGCGGAACTCAGAAATCCGTAGAAAACATTCAAAGGTTATTGTGTGGAAACGTCAGAAAAACTGGTTGATTGTCTTTTTGCAACCTAATTAGTTTGACTTCATCAACAGCACCAGTCACCTGACCTGAATTAATTAGCTTGAGGCAATAAAATACAACACACCCCTAAACACAAACCACATTTAATCAGAAAACTCTTCAGCTTAAGCTGAGAAAATGATTAAGCTGCCTTCTGTTCTGGCCATATAGTTTAAATCTGCCACCGACACAAGAGTCCTTCTGTTAATGAAAACACTAGTAGCTGGATATTCCACAAATAACTTACGGATGGAATGACAGTGCAAGTGAAAGTGAAAGTATAGTTTTACATAGAATATTTATATATCAAACTGAAACTAGCTAGTTGTTTAAAATAATCCCTTCCACCTTGATGATAGCTTTTGTGATGTAGAACCTATACTCTTTGGATGAAAACAACATAATGCATTTGACAGGAATATAAGTAGTAACCCAAGTAGACTAAGGGTCTAGTTACAATGAATTGTTTATGGGTAAGGCCCAAAACTGAAAGGCCATTGAGTATGGTGCTGGGGGTTGAGGGTGCATGTGACACCAGGAGGTATGAGGCCATCTTCTCCTGGAGGCAGCCTCCCTCCCAGGGGACCATAACATTTGCAAAAGTCATTCTAGCTGTGTGCATATTCAACACATACAATTCTCTCTACCCGAGGTGCGAAACATCATAAAGCTCATGATTCAATTTGACTGAGATTGGCCATGACTGTCAAATTGAGGGTTTTCTTGCACCATAGTTTTTTGATAACTATATGTATACATAGGGTATCAGAAAATATGTAAGTGAAAAATCACTTTAATTTGAATTTCCTTCAATCAATTAGAATAACTATGATGTACTACCCATTCAGGGCAACATGAAAAAGAAGAAAAAGGTAATTTTGCTCAAGGTCAACATCATTCAATTCAAGGAAAATCGTAGAATTAACTTTTCTATCAAAACATAAATATTTCAATTGGTATAGGTTCTTGAATTAAATCCAGATATTCTCAAAAATGCCTGAAGGGAAAACCTACACTGCTGGAACAATCTGAAAGAAGACCTTTTAGATTTTAAATTGAGAATCAAAAAAGAGATTGATACCTGTTTCATGTAACCCATCGTGACATTATACAGTCACCATAAGATATGTTACCGCACACATCACTCATCTCATCATTATTCTACCGTAATGTACACTAGTTCATAAACTATATTTTTCATTGCATACAGCAAATGCTGATACATTCATAAGTCCGACATGACACGCAACTACCTTCTGCATCTAGATCCGTCAAAAGAAAGGGGTCCTGGCGAAAGAACGGCAATGCGCCGAATCAATGTAATTACATCTAATTATATACCCAATAAACACATAACAAGAATTGCCGTTGTTGCCGCGTAAAAAAATGCCTCAGGCATTTTTATACGCGGCAACAACCACAATTCTTGCATTCGAAGAAACATAATGTCTACATGGTTGATATGTTTGAAGGGAACCCATTCGAGACACCAAAAAAGCAGGGCCGGGAAGGGGTTATCAGGGGGAAGGATGATATTACTTCAAACATGGCATTTCCTATGAATTCCTTGGGTCCATGTTAGGGGGTAAGAAAATATGTGTTGCTAGGCAGATAAAAAATTACAATAGATGTTGCTAGGCAACCAGCTGGATTAGCAACAAACTAATAAAACCATTGAATTCCTTGGGTCCATATTAGGGGGGTAGGTTTGATTATAATCAACCTTAGGACAATGGAATTGTGTGTTGCTAGGCAACAAACCGAAAGAACCATTGAATTCCTTGGGTCCATATTAGGGGGGGTAGGTATGATTATAATCAACCTTAGGACCATGGAAATGTGTGTTGCTAGGCAGATAAACAATAAGAATAGCCGTTGCTAGGCAACCAGCTGTATAAGCAACAAACCAATAGAACCATTGAATTCCTTGGGTCCATATTAGGGGGGTAGGTATGATTATAATCAACTTCAGGACCATAGAAATGTGTGTTGCTAGGCAGATAAACAATAAGAATAGCTGTTGCTAGGCAACCAGCTGTTTTAGCAACAAACAGATGGAACCATTGAATTCCTTGGGTCCATATTAGGGGGGTAGGTATGATTATAATCAACCTTAGGACCATGTGGTTGATTATAATCATACTTTAAAAATATCGGCCTTAATGGGGTTAAAGGCCTACACTTTACACATTTTAATGCTCGTAGTATTTTTAATGACATTGGTACCCTTGCAGATAGTATAATTGATTCAAATATTGCTTGTGCTACCTTTTCTGAGACTTGGCTGGATGAGAGTGTGTCAGATAATCATGTTCACATGGAGGGATATTCTATACATAGATTGGACAGGCAAGAAAAAGATGCTGGAGACATTAATCACGGTGGTTTACTAACATATATTAAAGATGGCCTAACTGCAAGTAATGAGCTAGCGCATCATAACACTAGTAATAAGGACATTGAAATATTATGGACTGTCATCTCGAGGGTACAATTGCATAGAATTGTGATTGCAAATGTATATCTGCCACCTAAAGGTGACGTCGTTAAAGCTCTTAATACCATAAAAAATTCCTTTAATTTAATTGATTCTGACAAATATAGTGAAATATTTTTAATGGGTGACTTCAATATTGATTATCTACACTCTAATCCAGATAAAGACAAAATAGTAAACATGATAGCTGGTCTCGGAGCAAGACAATTAATTAAAAATATTACAAGGTATAATCCAAATAGAGATCAAAATGACTCCATAATTGACCTGTTAATTACTAACTCAGAACATATTGCTGGCTCTGGAGTTGTATCCATGGGGGGAATAAGTGACCATGAACTAATTTATGTCACCAGGAAACATATTCCTTCTCCTAAAGTGCCTCTTAGTTTTATAGGGAGAAGTTACAGATTGTATAACGAAGTAGACTTCTTAAGAAATATGAAGAATCTGGATTGGAATAATTTTTGGTTATGTGAAGATCCAAATGAAGCATGGATACTGTTTATTGCAGCCATTAATCATATATTGGACATTAATTGTAAGGTAAAACAGTTTCACTTCAGGCAAACAAAAAAACCATGGCTAGATGCTAATTTAATAAGCCTCATAAAAGATAAGAACTTAGCTATTAAACGTTTCAAAAAGACTAAATCTCAAGATGACTGTAATATAAAACATTTTTATCAAAACCTTTCGAAACAAGAAAATAGAAAAGCAGAAGAAAATTTTCATAAGAAGCAAGTAGAGGATAATATAAATAACCCAAAAGAATACTGGAAATCACTTAATGATATAATAAATCCCAAGCCAAAATCTCTGTCCTTTAACCTGTTACATGATGTCACTAATCTCCCTATACCTCCAGAGGATACTGCTAACTACATAAATGAATATTTTGTTAATATAGGCCCAAAATTAGCACATACTATGAATGAGCCATGGTCTTTTCAGCCACCTGTATACCAGCCTGATTTCACTTTTAAAGAAGTTGAGGAAGATCTAGTCATAAAATTAATTAAGAAAATTAAGGCAAAAAAACCATCAGGTATTCCTATGGTCAAAACCTCTGTATTAAAGGCTGCCCTTTTAGGTATGCCTAGTCATGCCACCTTTATTTTTAATCTAGTATTAAGAACCTCCAGTTTCCCTGATGAATGGAAAATTGCTACAGTTACCCCCCTCCCAAAGGGTGGAAATCCCTCCGATGTGAACAACCTAAGACCAATATCCATATTACCCCTCCCCTCCAAAATTATGGAAAAAATCCTACATAAACAAATTATGGAACACCTTAAGGGAAATAACATTTTGTCTGAAAACCAAGATGGATTTAGGCCTGGACGTTCAACTCTTAATAGTTTAATAAAATTTACTGATAATATATATAGGGCCTCAAATGAGGACAAGGGAACAACAGCTATCTTTTTGGACTTCAGGAAGGCCTTTGACACAATAAATCATTTACTTTTAATAAACAAATTGGGAAAAATAGGTTTCAGACCCTCGTCCAGAAATTTAATAGAAAATTATCTTACAAATAGGAAACAAGCTACAAAAGCTAATGGCAAGTTGTCTGACACACTCAATATTCCCTGTGGAGTTCCACAGGGGTCAGTTCTAGGTCCCTTATTATTTATCATATATATTAATGACCTTGGTTTTCCTCTGAAAAATATGACATGTCAACATTATGCTGATGACACGGTGCTCTACTATCCCAATAACAACTTGACTCCAAATGTGGAACAAATAATTAATACAGATTTGGGTTTAGTAAACACTTGGTGCAAAGCTAATAAGCTGTCTTTGAATGCTAAAAAAACCAAGGTCATGCAGCTTGGGACAATGGCTAACATCAAAACCATGGCCAGAGTCTCTTTAAAATTAGACAATGCTCCATTAACTAAGACTCATACGTATAGATATTTAGGCATTACAATAGATAGTAACCTGGATTTTAAGTCACATACAAAAGGTCTAACTAGAAATGTCAACCATAAGGTCAGGTTGCTCAGAAGGGTAAGAAGGAAAATGGCTGAAAAAACCAGTGCAAAAGTACTCACCTCAATGATTTTACCAGCTATTGATTATGGAGATGTACTTTATTGTATATCTACCATAAATTCCTTGGAAAATTTACAATATGCTTTTAATAGAGGCCTAAAAACTACTTACAATAAGGATGAATTTCATGTTGATGCATGCCTCAAAAAGTGTAGTGTAAATAAGCTTGAGGACAGGAGGAAAATGCACCTGAATACAGCAGCTTTTAATTTTGCCCTTACTGATATAAATGTTGACAGAAGAGATATAAGAACAAGAGCACACGATAATAGACTTGTTAAGGTAATTGGGCCAAAAAATCCCCATTATAGGAAAAGTTATGAATATAGGGTATCCATCCTCTGGAACTCATTTGATGATGAGACAAGGGCTATTGAAGACAAAGAAAAATTCCAGAGGTGGAACAAGAAAAGGTTCAAGGACTTATTGCACCCCCCAGAAATCTAATTTTGTGTCTGGCATTTCATACATCTGGTATAGGTACTCCACTCAATCTCTCATTACCTCCTCTTCTTATAAAAGATCTTGTTTCTATTTCTCGAAAACTTTGCTCTCAAGTGAACATACCATCAGTTCACCATGTTGGTATAACATCTCCAACTTATATTTATCTTATTTTTATTTTTTGGCAAAAAGATCAGCCATAGGCAAACGTCATCAGCCTCTTATATTACCTATCTATATATATTACGTATAGATAGACATTTTTTATAATGTAACAAGGTAACCTAAGTGTACAATGGTCTCATCCATAAACATCTTGGATGTAGACTCCCAATTTCCCTGTGAGGATGCGTAAGCATCACCACATGGAATATATATATGTCATATTATTATTATGTGATTCCATATGAAACACTATAATATTATTTCTCTATTATAATGATTCCCTTAAGGGTAATTTTGTATATCCTATATGAACTACATCTCTATTGGATATGCACCTGAGTTGCAGAACGCAAACAGGGCCTGGCTCTACGTTTTTGCAAGTAAAATAAAAGAATTAACAACAACAACAACATGGAAATGTGTGTTGCTAGGCAGATAAACAATTAGAATAGCCATTGCTAGGCAACCAGCTGTATTAGCAACAAATGGATAGAACCATTGAATTCCTTGGGTCCGTATTAGGGGGATAGGTATGATTATAATCAACTTAGGGACCATAGAAATGTGTGTTGCTAGGCAGAGAATTAATAAGAATAGCCGTTGCTAGGGAGCCAGCTGTATTAGCAACAAACCAATAGAACCATTGAATTCCTTGGGTCCATATTGGGGGGGGGGGGGGGGTAGGTATGATTATAATCAACTTCAGGACCATGGAAATGTGTGTTGCTAGGCAGATAAACAATTAGAATAGCCGTTGCTAGGCAACTAGCTGTATTAGCAACAAACCAATAGAACCATTGAATTCCTTGGGTCCATATTAGGGGGGGGAGGTATGATTATAATCAACCTTAGGACCATGGAAATGTGTGTTGCTAGGCAGATAAACAATTAGAATAGCCGTTGCTAGGCAACCAGCTGTATTTGCAACAAACCAATAGAACCATTGAATTCCTTGGGTCCATATTAGGGGGGGTAGGTTTGATTATAATCAACCTTAGGACCATCGAAATGTGTGTTGCTAGGCAGATAAGCAATTAGAATAGCTGTTGCTAGGCAACCAGCTGTATTAGCAACAAACCGATAGAACCATTGAATTTCTTAGGTCCATATTAGGGGGGGTAAGTATGATTATAATCAACCTTAGGACCATCGAAATGTGTGTTGCTAGGCAGATAAACAATTAGAGTAGCCGTTGCTAGGTAACCAGCTGTATTAGCAACAAACGGATAGAACCATTGAAGTCCTTGGGTCCATATTAGGGGGGGTAAGTATGATTATAATCAACCTCAGGAACTATCAAAGGTTGATTTATATTATTGTTATCACATAGCATAAATTTGTGTTGTGACACCTTAATCCAAGATGGCGGCACAATCCAAGATGGCGGCGCCCGTTCTGTCTTCTGGCAAAGTGCAAACATCATATACCTCGTTCTGGTGGTGCCTGGCGGCACCACCAGGTGGCTACCCCACCACTTCGGCATAAAAAAAATAGTTGGGGACGTTGGAAAAAATATGTGGATTTCCATATGCCATGCCTTTGGTACGGCCTGGCTTCATTCTACCATGATGATACAAAATAGTAGATTCACAACAATACAGTTAAGAGACCAGGACCTTGGTTTAACTTTGTCTTTCTATTCATTTTAAAACGTAGAATAAACTATGTTCTGACTCCAACCCCACAATCCTTTCATGAAGGTGAAGGCCGCAGAAATTGAGGTCGTAAAGTATAATATCTCATCACAGTGAACAATAATCAACTTTGGATGGTTACAAAGTTGGCAAATGTGTTTATGTGCACATCAAAATTTGTATAGCTACATATTTACAATGACAGCCTGAAAGTTGACATATGTTAACACATCAGACTAGGTCGCAAAAGAAAAGGACCAACCTTGTTTTCACTACCCCTAAGTCAGGCAGGATGCAACAAAGCACATCACACAGAACTAGTAGGGAGCAGCTGTTGACAGGCTCTATATGGTCATTTAATATTGATAAGTAGCTAATGCTATTTGCCAAGGTTGTTACCGTACATTTATCTGGAGAAGGGACAACAGTGTCTTGTGCACAACACAAGTAGCGCCTATCTAAATAAAAGGTTGTATTAAGGTTAGATGAGGAGTGTGTGCTTTTGAAATATTCGACAGTTTCAGAGACACTTCCATGCCATTGTCTCACACTGAGGAACAGCTTCCTAGCAGCCTCCACTTACCGCTGTAGCACCTTGCCAGCCTTCAATCATTTTATTATAATAGACACAACTAAAACGACAGAACATTTGTTTGGAATTGGCTTTTATTGTTTAATGATGTTGATCACAGCGTTTTGGCGTGAGTGTGCCTTCATCAGGTGACATAATTGTAGAGATTGACTTTCATAAGGTAATGCTTTGAGCTGGCAATTGAGGTCATTGCTATGGTTACACATGACAATTAAGGTCACAGGTCATTTGATGAGTGTGGGTTTGCTTTCTTATGCATATAAATAAGCTCCGGTAAGTGGCGGTTATTTAATATAGCCAGAGTTTTTACAGATTATACATTTTTATAAATCGTATATAAAAGAAATATATTATATATACACTCTGCTGGCAGGTGGTGAGGGTTGGCACTAAGTAACATAGGTAGGGGAAGGTGATTGATGCCCCAAGCCTGAGCCCAATAAAAGCCTATTGTGCTCCTCCCCTAGTACCCACATGGACCCTGAAGGTCACCATTTGCTGGCCACATGCCAACTGGCCGTAACAGCTGGTCACATGACTAGGGGTACACACTGTAGACATGAACACCACTTCTGGCTGACTGTGGTCAATTCTCGCCAAACTGTTTGTACCTGGTCTCGTCCAGTCAGTCATTGATTGACATGGTAATGCCTTCCTGCAAGCTTGATCTATAGTCCCCACCTTCCAGTGCACCTAGAGTGTTGCCGAAAAACATTCAACTGGTCTTAGGCTTATATAGGCAGTAGCAGGGACATTACAATAAATGTAGCTTTCGGCCACAATTTATGTTTACTCATTTGTTGTGCTGAGGCACCAGGAGATAATGAAAAATATTACCCCTCTAGAATTTGAGGCTGTCACCATCTCAATTTGTTCAAAACTGATCAGGAAAAAGTAGAGGCTGCCATCCTCCCTGATTGGAAAGTCATTGTACATCTAATCATGAGTTTAAATCACATATTTGTATTGGCAGAGAACAGGGCAGTTATAGCCTAATCATACTTGATAATTGATGTCTGGGCATAATCAATAAATGTTATTAGACTTTGTGCTCCCTGAAAAACACAATGTGTAGTTCACCATTTGCTCGTTCAGTACACTTATTGGCCTATCTTTAGGACTTCCATTCTGTATGTATTCAGTTTGCGTCATAGTGTGCTGCATTCATTGATGGGGGTGCTTAATATGAAATCATTAGCACAAGAGGAGGGAACTTCAATTATTTAATCCTCAACCCTGGTTCCACTTCCATTAAACTGACTCGCTGTTACTCAATGCCTTGTTGATACAAATTTTACTAAAGAATGACAATCAATCTAAACATGCTTGTTGTCCAGAAATGCATAATTTGGATTCATGACAGTATTTCTGTGGGTCTAGCTAGAAGATTTGGCTTATTTTCCTACACATTCTTCTCATAAACTTTCCAATTCTACTGCAGTCGTCTGCCTAAAAATGTGCAAATACAATGTAAATGCAGTGTAAACATCCTGTATGTTCAAATAAGTAAATGGAGCACTCTAGCTGAATGTGATTGATGAGTCTGATGTAAGATGAGTCAGAACAAGACTAAGACAGCTCACTTTTCAGAAGTATTCTCAAACAAGAATTGCGGTTGTGCCGCGTAAAAAAATGCCTCAGGCATTTTTATACGCGGCAACAACCGCAATTCTTGCATTTGAAGGAACATAATGTCTAGATGGTTGGTATATTTGTAGGGGACCCATTCAAGACACCATATACACAGGGCGGGAGGATGATATAACAGGGGAAAACGTGCCATTACAGGGATTTAGTGTAAAATACAGCCACTATGTGGCCACCAGTGCAGCAGCACTAATAGAACCATTGAATTCCTTTAGTCAATGTTAAGGGGGGTAGGTAGGATTATAATCAACCTCAGGAGCATGTAAATGGGTGTTGCTAGGCAGATAAACAATTAGAATATCTGTTGCTAGGCAACCAGCTGTCTTAGCAACAAAATAATAGAACCATTGAATTCCTTGGGTCCATGTTAGGGGGTATAGATATGCTTATGATCAACCTCAGGATCGAAGGTTGATTGATATTAATTTCGCTAGCTCACCACCAGGGCCCCTCCGGGGCCTTTCAGCCTTAAAAAAGAATGCCTGCGGCCTTGTGATATACGGCCCCTTGGTCAACTCGTGAGATGACTCAGTCAACAGACTAAAACTCGTGGACCTTTGTCTTTGTATTCCAGTAATGAAGCAATATTTTCAATATTTGTAATGACTGGTACCATACCTGTAATCTGCTTCTGCATTGGGATAATAAATAAGGTAAGTGGATTTTTTCTGTGCCCTCAATTATTTCAAATTCATCCTAAATCACAGCATCAAACCCTAAATAGACATGTAGTGTTTAGCAGATTTCATCATGATACGTCATAGATATTGTGAATATTGTGTAAATGCTCAAAGTAAATGTAAAAAGGATTTACCTTGATTCAGGTGGATTCCTTAAAGTCAGATCTTCTCAAACTGAGCCTCAGACCCCTTAATGCAGTTGTATTGAATCTAGAAGAATTGCATCTTTGAGCATTTGAAGTCCTGAGTATTATCTGTGAAAATGATATATGCCAACTATTCATGGATATTTTATTGATTTACATTGCAGCTTGTTGGTACACTGGTCACTTTTACAATTGTGACAATGCAGCTTACCCCAACTTCTCAATAGTCACCCTGCATAGACCTGAGAAACAACACTGACTATTGTAACATGTGTCATCTACTTTGTACTTAGGATGAATTATAGACAGGGACACCGACCGGTCAAGTTAATTGTGCAGGCTAGGAGTTTCTTCTTACTGTGCTATCAACATCTTCGGGCCATCTCTACTGGAGTTCCTCATTCAGGCACTTGAAGCTTCTGTTTATTTCCGTAATTATAGTACTCATAGTATAATAGTCTGGGAATGTAGATATAGGCAAATGTGTAATTCAAAGCTACCAAAAACTATAGAGGGAGTCTGATTTACCTTTCTTGTTAGTAATGGGATGCTTAATGCCATCTCTCTTCCCATCAGAGCAGAATTGAGGGGAAACAATATTCATTCCATGTGGAGAAACAAAGTTAGTGTTCTTAAGTGCTAGAACAGCCATTCTTTACACCCCCGAGGAGAAACTGATGCTCATTCTCCACAGCTCCATTCTCCACGGTATAGTTGTGAAACTAATCTTTAGATGTTGTTTTAAAATGGAATTGATCAACATTCACATGAAAAAAAACACAGAGAACCAGTCAAATCAGTACCTCTTTCTATGTCTCACATCTCCAAGGCCTCTAGGCTTCATGTATATTCATACCATACCAGAATAGCTTCTATTGTTTTCGTTCCATTTTTATATGATATAAAACATCAGCAATGGGTTGGTCATGGCTGGTTGGTCATATGTGTGACAATAACTGTAGAACTGTAATTATTTTATCACAATAATGTTCTAATGGTATTAAGAAAAGCAAAGAAAAAGATTATCTATTTTCATACCTGTATGACAGTGTGTGATAGACTGATATCCTGTTGAAACAATAGATAACATAGTTGACTAGATATACAGTATACAAGCTCACCTTCATTGAACACTAATAAGGCATTTTCATTTGGTAATATGTGCATATGAGATTGATACACTCTCAAAGCCACAGCCTTTTTTCAGCATCAAAGCACAACCCGTATAAGTCAGCCGATGGTAAATAAATAAAAACCTTACATCTGAATAGTTGAGGTGCAGAGAAGCTACATTGGGATTCTCCATTATATTGCCCTAAATAGGGCCCCAGATGTTTATAAACACCTCCCTTGGGATGACTGGTGGGCACTTAAAGTTTAAACACATCAGACCGGGTCATAAAGATGCCACCCAGCAGCACGTCTCCTTAACCTCTCAGCAATCTGGGACATTTATAGCTGTCTTGAGGTATGTACAGGACATAACAGGCACTTGTTGACATGTCTTACATCACACACATTCAATATTTATAATACAGATGGAGGTAATGAGTTTCAGCATCAACACGGCTCAAACAGTAAATGACTATGTATCATGAGATCAGTGCATTTCCCGTTCCTGTCCGACCTGCATTAATATGCATAAATCAACTAAATATTTACCATGATTATATGAGTGCTTATGATGCATTGCACTATATTTTTCTTTTTTCTTATTTAATGATTTTTCTCCCATTTTATCTAACTAAAATGTCCATTTCCCGTTCCTGTCCGACCAGAAACAATTGCCCTCAGACAATATGTATTATTATACACCACAGTTGTAATTGGCCAGCATATTATATTGTTACTATATTATAACTAAAGGTTGAAAACATCAGTTTATCTCCCTATCTCTGGTCAGAATATGACTTTCTTACACATTTTATCAATACCTAACCTTGCAGTTTTTTACTGGGCATACTTTTATTTAGAAACATGCAATAAGCACTCAAGTGAATTGTCAAGAGACCAATGTGATGGAATTATAGAGAAAATTCATAATATTCTTATATTGTTCATTATTTATTCCTGGTCAAAGGGCTGGACAGGAACGGGATATGGCTGGACAGGAACGGGATATTTGATTTCTTTAGGTATTTCATGTCCTGTGCTCATGGGAAAAACAAATCATAAGCACCCACATGTAGTGCCAAGAGTCATATCTAACCGATTTACAAAGAAAAATAATCATGTTCTTACATGGTTTATCATTTATTCCTGGTCAAAGGGGTGGACAGGAACGGGATATGGCTGGACAGGAACGGGATATTTGATTTCTGTAGGTGTTTTGTGTATTGTGTTCATGGGAAACAAATCATAAGCACCCTCATGTATTGCCAAGAGTCATATCTAACCGATTTACAAAGAAAAATAATCATGTTCTTACATGGTTTATCAGTTATTCCTGGTTAAAGGGCTGGACAGGAACGGGATATGGCTGGACAGGAACGGGATATTTGATTTCTTTAGGTATTTCATGTCCTGTGCTCATGGGAAAAACAAATCATAAGCAACCACATGTATTGCCAAGAGTCATATCTAACTGATTTTCAAAGAAAAATAATCATGTTCTTACATGGTTTATCAGTTATTCCTGGTCAAAGGGGTGGACAGGAACGGGATATGGCTGGACAGGAACGGGATATTTGATTTCTGTAGGTATTTTGTGTATTGTGTTCATGGGAAACAAATCATAAGCACCCACATGTATTGCCAAGAGTCATATCTAACCAATTTACAAAATAAAATAAACATGTTCTTACATGGTTTATCATTTATTCCTGGTCAAAGGGGTGGACAGGAACGGGATATGGCTGGACAGGAACGAGATATTTGAGTTCTGTAGGTATTTCATGTACTGTGTTCATGGGAAAAACAAATTATAAGCACCCACATGTATTGCCAAGAGTCATATCTAACTGATTTTCAAAGAAAAATAATCATGTTCTTACATGGTTTATCAGTTATTCCTGGTCAAAGGGGTGGACAGGAACGGGATATGGCTGGACAGGAACGGGATATTTGATTTCTGTAGGTGTTTTGTGTATCGTGTTCATGGGAAACAAATCATTAGCACCCACATGTATTGCCAAGAGTCATATCTAACCGATTTACAAAGAAAAATAATCATGTTCTTACATGGTTTATCAGTTATTCTTGGTCAAAGGGGTGGACAGGAACGGGATATGGCTGGACGGGAACGGGATATGGTCATATAGGAACAGTTTTTTTTACTTCTGTAGACAAAGACAAGTCGTGAGGTGCTTTATAGGCTATGTAGGAAAAGGTAGTATGCCATATAATATTTGGGATTCATTGTGAATATTTAAATACCTTTGGTTTGAGAAGAATACTGGATAAAGTGTCATGGACAGGAACAAGATCCACAGCAGTAAAACATGAATATGACAATAATGGTCAAAACATATGAAAAAGCAATATCCATGGTTAGAAGGAGAATATTCATGGTACAATTTGGTATAAACAAAAGTATATATAAATTCATAGAAAATTAAATACAGTGTCAGGGAGGTATCCGAGGCCACATAGGAATTGTAAAAAGCCCCAAAAAAATGATAAAATCGATAAAATCGATAAAACTAAAAGTGCCATGTAATAGAGTATGATGAGTAGTGTATACATGAGAATTATATATAAGATTTGAGAATATTTTTGACAAGTCGGACAGGAACGGGAAATGCATCAATCTCATGATACTGAGTCAAATTCATAGTGATGAAAATTGCCTTTGTTGCACGCTTATGCCGCAGGAAAAGATCCGATTTAATTCAAAGACAGTCGGGAAAAAGTGTTGTGCGTGCCTGTAGACATTTTCAGAACAATTAGAAGGCTACCCCTTTTTGACATTTCGAACCTTTAGAAGCTCACAAACAAAGAGAGGCTTGTAAGCAAGGCCTAAAAATGAGAGAATTTTTTTTTTATTTCAGTATGAGGCTCATGAAGTTTATACATGGGTATTGAATGTACCACAGTGGCTGGATATAAATGGATGGCAGTAACTAGATAGGACACCATTTAGACAGGGTCTTATCTAAAAGTTATCCGTCTTGGTGTGAATGGTACATCATCATATGATTGGGTTAACAGCCAGGTACAGCGTCTTAGTAAATATACATCCCACCCCAACATCAATCTTATTTTTTTTGAACAAGTTTTGGGTTTCATTTCTCACAAAGATCCAAGGTGTAGTATTACAATGTATGACTTACAAAGTTGTTTCCAAAGGTTCATAATGAGTTGTGTAAACATATTCTGCGACAGAGGAGAAATAAATAAATACCCTTGAAGGACCATATCAACAGATAATATTATGATCCTCCCACACGACGGATGCAACTGTGATAACGCTTGATGAGGACATTTCATGATGGACAAGATATGGCTTAGTTTTACAACAAGGGCATGATGTAAACGACTTGTTGATTTAAAGAAGAAAAAGAAAATAATAATAATAATAATAATAATAATAGTGATTTATCAACAAATAAAACAACCAGGCTAGGTGTGGCTCTGATATCAGGGTCCTGTTCATTCCAGTATCTAGCACACTGCACTATTGCCTTTGGACTTTTTTCATATGAAGCCGTATGGATAGTATTATATTTTAATAGAGGTGATACATATGCTTGTGTTGGTCTGTTAACAGGTTGTAAATAAGAACCACCAATATCCATCCTCTTAAAGTCTAACAACATAGTGTGGAATATCCTTCTCTCTAATAATACAGGTAACTTAGCTAGAGCATGTACTGTTTCTGTAGGTGTCAATAAATTAAGACCTAGACATGTTTTTATACACTTATTTTGTTTTCTTTGTAAGAGGTCTAATAAGTCTTGTTTTGCTGCGCCATACAGTATACCTGCGTAATCCATTAGGAGTGATACATACGAGACATATACTCTCTTGCTCAAATTATAGAGCATTAAAGATTTGAATTTAATGTCTTAATCAAATTTTTGACATGAATAGTTGGAGACGAGTCTCTTGTTTCCGCTATTGGTCAGGTCATTCGAGCGCACCAAACCTCTGTTACCCGGTAAGAGGCGCCCCCTATGTGTTGTATCTAGGCGGAGTGTGTATGTTGGTTACCACCTTTGTTTATGCCAGAGCGCCGCCCAGAGAGGTGAGACAGCTCGCTGCTCGCTTGCTTTGTGTCATATATTTATATTGTGGTTAGTTCATTTTATTAATTTTTTTCTCAATTGGCTTATGTCGAGTCAATACTATATGTAATAAATAGGCAGGTTTAATCCAGCCCAAGTCCATATAATGTATTGTGCTTTATTCACTATCAGAATCACCTTTAACCAATAGGGAAATTAAGTTCCTGGTCAAGGATGATTCCAAGATATTTGTACGAAATTACTTGTGTAAGGGTTGTGTCTTTCAACTTAACTGTAGGCTTTGGTAGCCTTTTCAGGGTGGGGGCAGCAGCAAAAACCATAACTTTAGTTTTACCTTCTTTTATTGTTTATTTCTATTAGACCAATTTGCAAGTAAACTTAATGCTGTATTCAATTTTCTTTCTAATACCTTAAATTCATTGCCAGTTTCATATAGCACTGAGTCGTCGGCATAGAACAAAGTTTTGTGCTCGGAATCAGGCAAAATACAGTCATAAACATATGAAAGAAAAAACAAAGGGCCAAGTATAGACCCTTGGGGCACACTACAGGACAGATTCACCTCGTCAGATTTAATATTTTACATCATGAAAGTTACTTGATATATAAACATACTTGTTATCTCATTATCAGAAAACATTCTTCTGCAACACTTATACGTTATACTGGAGCACATCCAACCAGATGACAGAAGAAACATGTAAGGTACATAATGTCACCAAATACTCTTCCAAAGAGCAGATATATGCCCTGCACACATACAAACACGCACTGACCTGGAACATGGACTTCACCCATATGACTATATTTGACATGGAGATCAGGCATTTGGTTCTGATGCAAAGGTGTTATTTGATCTTCCTGCCATAGCCATCTGTAGTTAAACATAGATTTGAGCAGTAACATTCCACAGAGACTACTCCCCTGGCGGTATATGCAACGACTCAGCTATGTGACCTTTGTGGCTTTTTCATTTTTCATGCTATCTTTCTTATACTCATATAATATACAGTATCGAAAACCCTCAGGACTGTGACATATAATTTATATGTCAATGCACTTCCGAATAGCACAAACACTCACTGACCTGGTACAGAGAGATCAGACATTTGGCACTGATGCAGATTTGTTGTCAGATCTTTTCCCAGAGCTGTCTGTAGTTAAACATCAATTTGAGCTGTAACACTCCACAGAGACATGCGGTATTTGCAAGGACTCGTGTGCCCTTTCTGGCTATTCCTTGTTCACTTTCACTTACTTATACAAATATAGCATATATACATATACATACATACATACATACATACATTATTAACAAGAATTGCGGTTGTTGCCGCGTAAAAAAATGCCTCAGGCATTTTTATACGCGGCAACAACCGCAATTCTTGCATTCAAAGAAACATAATGTCGACATGGTTGGTATGTTTGAAGGGAACCCATTCAAGACACAAAAAAAGCAGGGCCGGGAAGGGGTTATCAAGGGGGAAGGATGATATTACTTCAAATATGGCATTTCCTATGAGTCCATATTCCTTGGGTCCATGTTAGGGGGTGAGAAAATGTGTGTTGCTAGGCAGATAAACAATTAAAATAGATGTTGCTAGGCAACCAGCTGGATTAGCAACAAACTAATAGAACCATTGAATTCCTTGGGTCTATATTAGGGGGGTAGGTATAATTATAATCAACCTTAGGACCATGGAAATGTGTGTTGCTAGGCAGATAAACAATTAGAATAGCCGTTGCTAGGCAACCAGCTGTATTAGCAACAAACGGATAGAACCATTGAATTCCTTGGGTCCATATTAGGGGGGGTAGGTATGATTATAATCAACCTCAGGACCATGGAAATGTGTGTTGCTATGCAGATAAACAATTAGAATAGCCGTTGCTAGGCAACCAGCTGTATTAGCAACAAACAGAAAGAACCATTGAATTCCTTGGGTCCATATTAGGGGGGGTAGGTATGATTATAATCAACCTCAGGACCATGGAAATGTGTGTTGCTATGCAGATAAACAATTAGAATAGCCGTTGCTAGGCAACCAGCTGTATTAGCAACAAACAGAAAGAACCATTGAATTCCTTGGGTCCATATTAGGGGGGGTAGGTGTGATTATAATCAACTTCAGGACCATGGAAATGTGTGTTGCTAGGCAGATAAACAATTAGAATAGCCGTTGCTAGGCAACCAGCTGTATTAGCAACAAACGGATAGAACCATTGAATTCCTTGGGTCCATATTAGGGGGGGTAGGTATGATTATAATCAACCTTAGGACCATGGAAATGTGTGTTGCTAGGCAGATAAACAATTAGAATAGCCGTTGCTAGGCAACCAGCTGTATTAGCAACAAAAGGATAGAACCATTGAATTTCTTGGGTCCATATTAGTGGGGGTAGGTATGATTATAATCAACCTTAGGACCATGGAAATGTGTGTTGCTAGGCAGATAAACAATTAGAATAGCCGTTGCTAGGCAACCAGCTGTATTAGCAACAAACAGAAAGAACCATTGAATTCCTTAGGTCCATATTAGGGGGGATAGGTATGATTATAATCAACCTCAGGACCATGGAAATGTGTGTTGCTATGCAGATAAACAATTAGAATAGCCACTGCTAGGCAACCAGCTGTATGAGCAACAAACAGAAAGAACCATTGAATTCCTTGGGTCCATATTAGGGGGGGTAGGTGTGATTATAATCAACTTCAGGACCATGGAAATGTGTGTTGCTAGGCAGATAAACAATTAGAATAGCCGTTGCTAGGCAACCAGCTGTATTAGCAACAAACGGATAGAACCATTGAATTCCTTGGGTCCATATTAGGGGGGGTAGGTATGATTATAATCAACTTCAGGACCATGGAAATGTGCGTTGCTAGGCACATAAACAATTAGAATAGCCGTTGCTAGGCAACCAGCTGTATTAGCAACAAACAGATAGAACCATTGAATTCCTTGGGTCCATATTAGGTAGGGTAGGTATGATTATAATCAACCTCAGGAACTATCAAAGGTTGATTTATATTATTGTTATCACATCGCATAAATTTGTGTTGTGACACCTTAATCCAAGATGGCCGCACAATCCAAGATGGCGGCGCCCGTTCTGACTTCTGGCAAAGTGCAAACATCATATACCTCGTTCTGGTGGTGCCTGGCGGCACCACCAGGTGGCTACGCCACCACTTCGGCATAAAAAATGCAATCTATACCCTTAAGTCCTCACATCTCCCCATATCATTGAATTGCACACAACAGAGTTTTGCTAAACAGAAAATCCTAAAGCTTCTTACTCATATTTTGCCCTATTTCAGCCCGTGATAAAAGTACTAAAATTTCACAGTAAATGTCAAGAAATAAGTGTGAGTCGATATATATATGGCACAAAGTCACAGTTACACATTCTGTGCCATCCCCAAGGAGAGACTAGTGACACACAGCGGCTCTGTCCACTACATTTATCACATATAAGCTATATACACAGTAACAATTTTGCTAAAGAAATGCTTACAAGGCATCTAGAGAGCACAGAATGATCAGAGTGTTACCTTTTATCTTATTTTGTTACAATCAGATGGCCCTGAAATAACTCATTTTAGCATAATCTCTATTGATTTCAAATTGTTAGAAGCTGACTGTATGCTGCATAACTGAACAGAACCTCTAGACTTGTGAGCCCCCCATGGCCCCTGGGTGAGGTAAAGCAAACCATAGAGTAAAGTGTATCTGTCCATTGCAATGGACAGGCGGGACACAGTGGTTGTACCAAGGGTATACTGTGTGTAATGTACCATCTGTGCCTTGTAGGAAGCAGGGTGGGACCAGATGCTTGCACAGAGCAATTGAGCAGCACATCTAGCGATTAACTCAGTAAGGAGGGAGGGTTTGAGGATGTTATGTTTAAATAACTTTCCTAAATTAGTGGAATGATCCCAACAAGGATAGTGCCCTCTCCTATATGCGATAGTAGATTATTCTAAGCAATGACGGTAAGTGTCCTTGCATGCAGCACTTGTTAAAGGGTTAGAACGCTGTGCACTGCTGATAGCAGAAGCAGATAACCTGACATAAGCTGTAGGGCCCTGTGTAGTTGACTAATATCCTGTGGCTGGATTTTAGCAAGTGATAACCCCCCCCCTTGCTGCACCATAGATAACAGAGATGACTAGATGAACATGATAGCAATCTCATCCTCCCTGGCCACATCTTTAAATCATCAAGCTAATGCCTACCTGATCTATCTTTTAGATGATGTAAGTCTGTATTGTTGTTCACACATTCTGCATAATACTTGATCTATATTTTAATAATCACTAAGTAGCTGACTAAATAACTACAATAATGAGATCACATAACTTTCTCACACAATGTCATTGATGGGGACAAGTAGGTTCTCTGGTCTCAATATAGATATATTCGACATGGACTACACAGTGCCTCTCACCAGCTTTCTCACACACCAGGGTGATATCTTAATAAGTACTACTCACTACATCAAACATAGGAATGCATAGTAGGATATATGCAATGGTATAGATACCAAAGACTATTCTGAATATGTAAGAGCATATTTTAGGGAGCAGCTCATGACAGCAGCAGCTCACTCTCCTCAAAAAGACAGACTCATCTGACCCTGCACAAGCAACATTCAAATTCAACTATAACTGAGATGACGGTGAATGCATAGGAGCATATATGCAATGGTAGAGATACCAAATAATATTCTCCTCCCTTTTGTTGATGTGCATTTTGATGTACTTACACAAGGTACTCACATTTTAAGAGGACATAAAAAGGTTCAAAAGCCTTAGCTATACACCCATTAAAAAGACATATCAATCCCTCTATAGCTATGTGTATAGAGGCTCCTACATGTCCACCCTGTGCCCATATTTGGCATGGTGACTAGACAGTTGGTGCCACCTGCAGGCTTTGTATGGAACTGGTCCACTAATGTAGTCTGCCCCTCCCCCAAGAGTTATCTATGGTAAAATATTGATCCAGTTACTTTTTCAAATGAGTCCCCTAGCTTTGTCTGTTAGGGTGCAGTGCGACTTATTCTTTAGATCTCATATAAGATACATATATCATTAGAAACCCTCAGGATTTACAGCAAAGCCCATGTTTGCATGTGGAAACAGTAAATTTACCCATACTTCTTTCTGCAAGAAGGTAGCCTGGAACCTTTAGATAGAGTAGTGAGTAGTAATAGGAAAGTTGACTTTAGCCTAGGGCATGAGAAATATCATAAACTACATAGCATGTCAGAGCATACACACACACATACATATACATATCAATACATGTCAATCCTCCTGTTTATTCAATATCATCTTAGTCTGATCCATCCTCTTCTCACCTCTGGAGGAGTTGCTGCAGGTAACGTCCGAGAGCTGGGGAGTGTAGGAAAGAGTGATAAATCAGGTATAAGATTAGGTGAAAAGCTACAGGTGGGGCAGGCATTGACGCTTGACTAAGGGGATGCTGGGTTGGGAAGCGGACAGCTAGAGTAGAAAGAGGATGGAGAGATGGAAAGAAATGCCGGGAGGGTTAGGGTATATCTTAGTGCAGGAGGGAGGCCAGACCTGAGGCGCTCTGAGTTGCTGCCCTGAATATCAATTAAGGGTAATATAGTTACCAGGGTAGTGAGCTCTACTCCAAATCTGCTAAAAGTCATACATACAGGGGTCGAGGTGAAGGGCATCACATCTCTCTCCTTATCTGCCTTCACTTCTTTCTTCCACATTTTATTCTGTACCCTTTGGTGTGCCTACTTTTGACCCATCATCTCTTCTTCTTACACCTTTATGTCTTCCTTAATTACTCTGCACATTTCTCGCCAGGGTCATGTACATTCAGCAACTTTTGAGGGCGCTCATCATTCTATGGCAAATTTCTTCGTCCTTACCCTCATTACCCTACTCCTTCACTCACACCTTGACCTACCCATTGTACCATTATTGCACATCCAATATCTAACACTCAGCCCAGCTTCAGCCTCACATCATCCGGGAGGCTGCTAAAGTTACTGAAGCTGCCGAAGCTGCCGAAGCTGCCGAAGCTGCCGAAGCTGCCGAAGCTGCCGACCCTGCCGACCCTGCCGACCCTGCCGACCCTGCCGACCCTGCCGACCCTGCCGACCCTGCCGACCCTGCCGACCCTGCCGACCCTGCCGACCCTGCCGACCCTGCCGACCCTGCCGACCCTGCCGACCCTGCCGACCCTGCCGACCCTGCTAAAGATGCCAAAGACGCTAAAGATGCCAAAGATCCAAGAGTTAGTGTCTCATCTCACTTCAACAGATACTGTGGCCATCAATCAGGGATATCCTTCCTCCCATCATTCCCTCCAAGACTTTTCAAATTTACTCCCTGATCTGTGTTATATCCCTCTGATGGTACAGCGCTGTAAGGAGTGGTGGTCTGTTAATTCTTAACTTGCTGCAGCCATATTGACTTCCTATCTATTTTGAGTGTCTTCTTTCATGACACTTACTGATCAATTTTTCTTTGATTCATATCTGTCATCTCACTGAGAAAAAGATGGATAACATGTAAAACATGTCAGCTGGTAAAATATGTCAAAGTTTTGAATGCCAGTATCCCAAGGCCATGGTTCCTTGGCCTATAGAGTTTATGGGTGAGGCGAGGTATAGTGGGCAGCTCAGCAATGAAGAGGTACTCCCATGAGTGCACAGGGGTGAGGGAGGGTGTCACACTTTATCATACCCTGGAGGGTGTTTGGCACCAGGAGGTGTGAGGCCATCTTCTCCTGCAGGCAGCCTCCCTCCTTGGGGACCCACAGACCACCTGCTGACTATACAATATACAGGCTAGGTGTCAGGCCTACCTCCTTACTCCTCACCCTACCAGTGGTATGATATAACAACAAGTATTAGTATGCAGCTCAGCAACTGTACATTTTGCAGATGTCAGAACTCTGATTCCCGACACTAACATTTGCATTCATAAGAATGGTGTTAAGCCCCACTGAGGCCATAGGCTGCCATTCTAGCTCCATATGCATGAAGCATATTGATTTTCTGTACTCCAGTCGTTGTAAACCAAAATGTGGGAGCAGGGCTAGAGATGTTGTAGAGTCTTATGTGTACTTCGTTACCCTTTCCCTTTGCTTGCATTCATTTTGCATTTATATTTCTTTATATTTGGTTCATTTTGCTTCACTATCCATTTTTTCTGCACTGCACCTATTTTGTATTGTTCGAAATTACATGAGTTTATCTACCATAGCAGTTTTATTTTCCATAGTCTGAAAAAATGCCATATTAGACAATAATGCACGAGGTCCACAGGCCAACAACTGGAGCCAGTTGAAAAGAGGACCATACAACTAATCGTGTGCATTTACCCGAATTAATGAGAAAATACGAAAACAACTAAATCAAAACACCCTTTGTTGCAAACCATTAATAAATGACACAATCCTGTTTCTCTATATTTTCTAGGCAGGCCATGTAGACCTATCTGTATTTACTGATCTAAGGGAGTTCTTCGGATGTAAAAGGAACTATAACATCTTTTGAACATAGAGGAAGTGGATGGTCAGAAACAATTCTTATGTCAGGCTTCCAAACAGCCTGTAGAAAAGCTCGCCTTTGTCTCCCATAAGCAGTGGCCCAGGAGGGTCAAATCATTTTGTGAATTTTGAGATTGCATATTCACTTTAACTTGTGAAAAATCAACTTGAGTGGAAAGTGAAAACTCTTACTTCAACGATTTACTGTCACCTGTCAACTGTCTACACGTGCCTTCTAAAGCATCGCTCCCCCCACATACATTTCCCCTCATTCCAACCAAAACATATTTGGCCAGAAATTTCCCTTGGTGCAAAACCAAATCCCCTACCCCTGCCACGCCCCCTTCCTCCCCTGCCCCCCCCCCCCTGGCCAAGACTGCGTCAGAGCCTAGATTCTCATGTATAACATCACTCGATCTTCTACCAAATGCTTTTATACCATCATTACCAGCCTGTTCCCGTACTATGGCATCGTACTGTACGATATTCTCATAGCAGTACCTCTGGAGATCCTTCCCACACAAAAACCTGAGATGGCCCACATAGGGAGCAACCTTCTCACCTTTTTCTAATAAGGTTTCTATATCACCAAGGGAATAATAAAGGATCTCCTTATACCCCAACACCTTTTTTCTGTCCTTCTTGGGAAGCAGCCTCTTCAAGTCAAAGTCCAAATCACATTCTATTGTATCTTCACTGTCACTGCTTGAGTCACTGAAGGATTCCTCCTCCTTCTGCTTTGCTTTTTTCTTCTTCTCCGGCTTTTTCTCCTTTTTTTCTTCTTATTCTTCCCCACTTTCTCGTCTTTCTTGGTAGGCTTCTTAGAATGTCCTTTTTCACCCTCTGACTCCTCCTCATAACCGGTAACATCATCACTACTGGAGGATCGACCATTGGGAGACGTAGCACCAGCGTCACTGCCTGAGCCTTCCAACTTGAGCTTTTCAACCAACTCACGCTGTCTCGCCGCATCTCGCTGGACCGGCCTCTCTACCATATTAGACTTCAGCTTTTCTTTCAAAGCAATAGAATGGACAGCTTCATCTGCCTCCTCCTCGAACTGAATTTTGCTGAGTTCAACCTGTCGTGCCTTGTTACGAACATAAGAGACTTCAGCCCTCATCTTAGCAATATGCTCGCTGCGCTCAAATGCTTTTAACCTCTGTTGTTCATATAATAACTCCTGCTGTAGGGACGATGTACATGCCCCATCGGTATCTTCACCCCAGTCTATGGAACTCTTGGGAACACTCTGCCCTGGTAACAGGCTACCTGAGCATCCCACATCACCATCATTTCTTCCTCCACCATGGCTACCATTTGATCCAATCTGACTTCTCGTAGAGGTGCTTCCGCCACCCAGAACGCCCGGTCTTCGTCCACCCACAGCACCACCGACACCTCTATCTTCATTTCGCGTATCATATCCCTTACCCGAAAGTCCACAATATTGACTGAGGTCTTCATTCTGCCTCCCCTAACAGTGCTTGCAAAACTCAATTCCAGGGTTCGAGCGGCCATCATACTTTTCCCCACAAGATTGGTACGCCTTCATCTACACGTGTTACTGTTTACAATGGCAGTCTCTCACAAGATGGCGGCACCCTGTTCGAATGCCGGCGGTTCGTCTTCACTCGTAATATCCAATAATCACTGCCCTTACTAACTGACAGTGCTTCCACATACTCTCCGAATGTCCAGGAACCTTTACGCCAACTCCTGAATTAATATCAGACGTAATTCCCATCGTAATACTTCAAATAATGCAAACATAACTGCGCCGACACCCTTCTGCAGTGGGGAGTTCAAACCAAATGGCCGATTGACCGTCTTCCCGGATACAGCCAGACCTGGCTCATGCGCAGTGACTTCCTACTGTTACCCGGTGGCTCCAACATTCCCGCCAAGATTATACCCTAAAAATGATATGCTACCATTTCTCGGCCCATAATGCCTCAAAAGGCATAGCTACATATAGCTATGTGTAGAGAGGGGGCCTAGATGTCCAAAACATCTAGCCTATACGTTGTACACTTCTGCAGTGCACATTGTCATCTTGGCCTGCATTTCCCCAGATATTTGACATCCTCATCTATTCCCAGTAGAACACCAAGGCTGCACGAGTCAATTCACTTATGTATATGTGGAACACATCCAAATACGGTGGAATAAGTGTAGGCTTTACAGACAGATCTACATGTAATATGGCATAATGGTCGTACAGAGAACAGATCCCCTCCACACACACTCCCTGACCTAGTGCACCTTTGTTACTGCTACATCCACCTCCACCCTGTGCCCATATTTGGCATGGTGACCACAGAGTTGGCGCCACCTTCAGGCAGTGTGTGGAACTGGCCCCCTAATGTAGTCTGCTCCTCCCCCAAGAGTCATCTATGTTAAAATATTGATCCAGTTACTGTTTTCAATAGGTCCCCTAGCGGTGTACGTCAGGACAAAGCTAGGGTGTAGTGCACTAAGCTCAACTCATTCTTTACTCCAACTTAGATATCATATAACATATACATATACCATTAGAAACCCCATAGGCCATGATGCCAAGTTTAAACAGTAAAGACCCTCATTGGCAATATGCACACAATTCGCTGAACAGAGAACTATCAAAAACCCTGAAATATAAATTGCACATATAAAGATCAAAGAGAACAGTTGATAGTCAAAACAAAAAGTCACTGTGCAGGCCTGTGCCATACATCTGACATCTTTATACACCAGAGGGTCAATCCATACCTGCATTAACATTAACACTCGCACCCTATGGAGGTAACTTTCACAAGTATGTTGTCTGTTCAACAGGATTCACAGCAAAGTGCATGTTTGCATACAGAGATGGTAGATTTACCCATACTACTTTCTGCAAGAAAGTAGCCTGTACCCTGGTGTAGTAGGTGGAGTAGTGAGTAGTAATGGGAAATCTGACTTTAGCCAAGGACATGAGAAATATCATAAACCATGTCAACTACACACACATATATATATAAATACATCCACATATCAATCCTCTTGTTTATTCAATAAAATCCCAGCCTAATCCATCCCCTTCTCGCCTCTGGAGGATGGTTAGGAATAGAGAGGGGACACATGGATGTGAGCAGCATCATCAAGTCACTGTATGTAAAGAGAGAAAGGTGCAGAGTGTAGGAAAGAGTGATGAATCAGGTATAAGTTTCGGTAAAAAGCTACAGGTGGCCCCGGCATTGACAAGATAGAGGCTAGACTAAGTGGATGCTGGGTTGGAAAGCAGAAAGCTAGAGTAGAAAGAGGATGGAGAGATGGAAAGAAATGCCAGGAAGAGTTTGTGTTTGGTTAGGGTAAATCTTAGTGCAGAAGGGAGGGCAGACCTGAGGCACTCTGAGTTGCTGCGCTGAATATCAATAAAGGGTTATATAGTTACATGGAGTGTGAGCTCTACTCCAAGTCTGCCAGTTTTTTTATGCTAAAAGTTATATATACAGGGGTCGAGGTTAATGGCATCACATCGCTCTCCTTATATGCCTTCACTTCTTTCTTCCACCTTTTATTTTATTCTGTACCCTATGGTGTGCCTACTTTTGACCCATCATCTCTTCTTCTTCCACATTTCTGGCTTCCTGAATTGCTCTGTACATTTCTTGCCAGGGTCAAATACATTCCACAAGTCTATTCAGTCCCATCTGGCAACTTTTGAGGGAGCTCATCATTCTATTGCCAATTTCTTCATCCCTACCCTACTCCTTCACTCACACCTTGACTTACCCTTTGTACCATTATTGCGCATTCAATCTCAGTCTCTATACCGGCTTAGTACTCTGGCCTTGCACTGGTGTCTTTCTCATCTCACCTCATTGGCCCATAATAGAAGCTAGGAATTCACTCCACATAGCTGACCCCCTCCATAGTCCTCTACTCCCCACCACCTCCGGCCTGCCCCTGCACATCCTCCTCACCCCAAGTTATAATGACCATTATTCATCACATTTAAATGAATAAACAGACACCCTCAGAAATTGTACTTGAAAGGTTTGCTCTTTTAGGGGGTAGTATACCTCCGAAAGCACCAATGATTTAACCAACATGTGTCAGTGCAAGATTATTCAGAAGAATTAAATCCATCTATTAGCGATATTCATTTCACTAAAAAATATGCATTTTCTCTCAAAAGGCTTAAACGCATTATATTGCTAAAGAATCTCAGTATCCCAAGGCCATGGTTCCTTTGCCTGTAGAGTTTATGGGTGGGGCCTGGTATAGTGGGCAGGCCGAGCAATGAAGAGGTACTCCCACGAGTGTACAGGGGTGAGGGCGGGTGTCACACTTTATCATACCCTGGAGGGGGTTTGGCACCAGGAGGTGTGAGGCCATCTTCTCCTGCAGGCAGCCTCTCTCCCCGGGGACCCACAGACCACCTGCTGTCTGTACAATATACAGGCTAGGTGTCAGGCCTACCTCCTTACTCCTCACCCTACCAGTGGTATAATATAACAACAAGTATTAGTATGCAGCTCAGCAACTGTACATTTTGCAGATGTCAGAACTCTGATTCCCAACAATAACATTTGCATTCATGAGAATGGTGTTAAGCCCCAGTGAGGCCATAGGCTGGCATTCTAGCTCAATATGGATGTAGCATATTGATTTTCTGAACTCCAGTTGTTGTAAACCAGAATGTGGGAGCAGGGCTAGAGATGTTGTAGAGTCTTGTGTGTACTTTGTTGCCCTTTCCCTTTGCTTGCATTTATTTTGTTACAGCTTCTTTATGTTTGGTTCATTTTGCTTCACTATCCACTTTTTCTGCACTGCACCTAATTTGTATTGTTCAAAATTACATAGCAGTTTTATTTTCCATAGTGTGAAAAAATGCCTTATTAAACAATAATGCACAAGGTTCACAGGCCAACAAGTAGAGCCAGTTGAAAAGGGGACAATACAACTGATCATGTGCATTTGCCAGAATTAATGAGATAATACGAAAACAACTAAATCCAAACACCCTTTGTTGCTTTTGAACAGCACTTGTGTCTTTGAGAGAAGGTTCTGCTTAAAAACTGGATAGATGAAACAAGCAAATTGCATGATTTGAATTTCATCAATTTGAATGAGAAGAAGTTCCAAACTATATGTAAATGATACAAACCTGTTTTTCTATATTTTCTAGGCAGGCCATGTGTATTAACTGATCTAAGGGAGTTTTTCGGATGTAACAGGAACTATAACATCTTTTGAACATAGAGGAAGTGAATGGTCAGAAACAAATCTTATGTCAGGCTTCCAAACTGCCTGTAGAAAAGCTCACCTTTGTCTCCCATAAGTTCAATTGCCAGGAGGGTGGACACATGGAGTGACCTACAGTGCTAAAATATACCTGTTACAAGCTGTTGTTCCTAAATTGACAGTTGACCGTAAGTGACAGCTTTGACAATTGCATTGTTTTTCGTTTGTTGTAGTGTTGACAAGGTCGGGTGTGGTAAGCATACAGCGGGGATTGGGTTAATACATGCTGGCAGATTGACTGGAGGTCTTTGCTGTATCTCTATATCTCACCATAGAATGGTAGAGAAAACCGATAACTAAAATCTATCCTTAGATTTTACCAAGTAGTTAATAAAAGATTATTGTATATACAGTTATAGGAGTGGACAAAATCACCCTGCCAGAAGTGTACACATCAATCAGCTGTACCAGTATCAAGATGTGGCTAAGAGTTCTTTACATCTGGGGTGGTATAGAAATCCATGCACGTAGCGGGGAGTGGCTTGTCAGAAACAAAATCCATGTCAGGCATTAAGGCTGACCATAGGCTATGCTGCCTTTAGATCCCATAAGGACCTTAAAGGGGGTTTTCCCTGTTCCTGTCACGCTGGTCTGAAAGTGTGTCCACAGGGGAGTCAGTTCATGGCCCAGCAGATATATCATCAATTCTATGAATGTGTACAGTTGACTCACATTTTTTTAGTCTGATAAATTGTATAAACACATAGCTTAGGAGTACTCCAATATATTCATCATCAGTGAATGCCTCGATGGAGAAAAAAGGGCATTCTGACATAATGTAGTATTTTCTCACAGAGAATCTCCTAAGATGGCAATATAGTTTAACAAAATTTAGCAATAAAGCTAAATCCAAACATTGAAAAATACTTGCTAAGCGTGTAGTTCTGGAAGTATGTAAATCAAGGTAGCCAGAAGACATAATCATGTCAATTTGTCAAAGATGGACCTAACTTGGCGTCAACAGTTTGATGTGAATGGGCTACAGTCCACTTGATTTTCTGAGCTCTGAGCTCTTCATTTGACCCTGGTCGTGTGACAGACTGTTAACGGCCAGTTGGCATGTGGCCAACAATTGGTGGCCCTCAGAGCCCATGTGGGAACTAGCTGAGGAGTACAATAGGCCTTTATTGGCATGGAGGCTGGGGGCATGCCTCACCTCCCCCCAGCTTCAGCCTAAAGCGTGACTCTGCCACTCACCACCTGTGCTCTATATCCACAATAACCCCTAACCAGCTACAGTAGTTACTCAGTAGGTGCTGTATTGCCACTCTGACAGGAAGCTGGGAGTTCCTCACTGCGGAACATGCCTTATACTCAGTATATTCTGTATAATGTCTCTTCTGTTTGGTTCTTACAACAACAAAGCCAATAACTCGTACATCTAACCCTGACAAACTAGGAATAAACTATGCAGAGCTTATGCAGTAGTTTATCCATAGTGTAAAGGAGCTCTACATCAACATGGATGCTTACTCAGTACCTTTTTCGGGGAGGCATAGATTTTTACTAAATAGTGCCTTCAGTGCCCACACCACAGAATAATTATCACCTAACTGCATTGATTGGTCTCTCTGATAGATCAGTGAGATATACCAGCATAATGTCAGCAAGTTTCTCATGAGGATACTTGTAAAGATTTAGGCACCTTGCTGTATTTAAAGAGGAAATGTGCCGTAGTTGGGTTGGGGGAGTGGTAATCACTGATGGAAAACTTCATTAAAAGAACTGATTTATTTCCTGGAGGATGCTCTAGAAAACAGAAAAGAGCCAATAAGCAATGTGTGCAAATAGCAGAAACAGTCCCATTACCAATTGCCTTTTTCAGCTTAATTAATTTGACTTTATCAACAGCGCTAGTCATGTGACCTTAATTAAGCCTGTAGGGGCTCGGATTCCCCGTACCCTGGTGGTAAACCCGCAAGGGGGTATCACTTGGGTAATCCGCTCCCCTCTGTACCATACCGATCCAGTAACGTGAGACACGGTCTATCTGATAGGACAGGGGATATAGCTCAGCGGTAGAGCAGTCGCTTGGCAAGCAGAAGGCCCCGGGTTTGACTCCCGGTGTCTCCAAAAACGTTGTCCCTCACAAGCGTGATAATTTGCCCCAGTTAAATATCTCAACAAGCACCACCTCTCTACATGTCTTATTAACAAGTTATTCATGATACAACATGACCTTATCTTCGCAAGACTTTTTAAATATTGATAATTTTACGAATTATTATTGTCCTTTATGATGCTCCCTCTTATCCAGAAAACAAACAACACTATCTTATAGGATCTGAGATATGCACCTATGTTTCTGGCTTTTATCTATTATGATCCGATGCATTCTCCTGTTCCCAAATAGTTCAGTACTTTGGAAGGGTCCTCACTTTGGTCATCACCAACAAACGAGAATATTTCATTGCAGTATCCACTCTCTTGCATTAGCACTATTGGCAACATTAGGCTTCGTCACCTAGAATCATCAGGTTTTATGTACCCTGCCATAGGAGCACAAGTATCATCACGCATGAATCCATCTGAATCACCATTGCATGATATCTGGTTCCATTGCCGCAATGGTTCTGTGCAGGTTCCATGTCCAGCTGCATTTCTACGTCAGGCTGTATTTGTATTTATTGCTGACAGTTCATTTGGAACATGAGACACATCTCATAGCCATACAATATGCAGCACTGCTGTCAGTATCAGATAATTGAGTAATGAAGAAGTGTGGTATCCAACATTGTAGGCTCATAAGGTATCAGATCCTGTTTTTTGAAGTTCTCAATCTAGAATGCTGTAACCATGAGAGTATTAGGTATAGGTATAACAACATTAACAAGATAAAGGCTCCTACTTGGCAAGATTATAACATGGTACATCAAGCACTATATCAGGTATTGTCTTAGATATGAGGCATGTTCAAGTACCAATACACACTCCTATATGAAACGCTGAACTCCTCAAATAAAGGCTCCTACATGACATGTTTTTTACATGGTAACTGTGACCTTTATTTGAAATGTTTGTATGTAAAGGTCCACAAAAAAGGATGATTATCTGAGCTATAGTGGAGCTATAGTGAGCTGTTCCCCACAATGTGCTTCTACATTACCATCAGGTGGGACAAACATGGTATCCTACACCTACAAAATCAAAAGCCATATCAAACAAAGAATAATTTTAATTTGACGGAGTATCTAGACGGCATAAGCTGAGATGTGGTGCAAAAACATGAGTGTAGCGTCCTTATTAACTCACACCAATTTGTTCAAGTAAGTTATGTTTGGCTTCATGTTCATGTTCCATGATTGCAGCTCTGGCGAGTAATAGCTGCATCAGTGTATCAGGCCAAACACACTGTTGATGGGTCAATGGCATACTAGCAGTAGAGTATATGAGCAAAATACATTGTGCCTACCTTGAAGGATTATGTTAGTGTGTCTTCTAGCAGAAGGAGGCTAGAATGCCATCACTTAAGAAACACTGCTAAATAAGTCTGACTATACTAATGACCTGTTGATATCTTTCATAGTAATGAATAAACATGAACGACCACCAAGTACTGCTCCATGAATGTGAAGCTGCAAAACTGATAATGCCTTAAGGTCCGCCCTCTCACTGTAAGATGTTTATACTGCAACATAAAAAGTCACCTTAGGACACTGAGGCCATGAGGGGCTTAGTGATAGCTAGTAGGTCATGCTAAAGGGCCTGAAATGGCTTCCCACTTTGGTCCTGAACCAGCCCTTACCACGCCGTCTGACTGG
Source organism: Harmothoe impar (assembly GCA_947462335.1). NCBI lineage: Eukaryota > Metazoa > Annelida > Polychaeta > Phyllodocida > Polynoidae > Harmothoe > Harmothoe impar. The sequence goes on from OX381714.1 coordinate 69,288,869, forward strand.
TCTTAACTGTTGGGGCCATCTCATGACCCATGCTTACAGATTACCTGATGTTTAGTAGTATGGAGGGTCATCCATTATAATAACTCCCTCCCTCCCCACGTAACAAAAAAACGTTATTTTACGTCAAAATAACGTTTTAAAACTGTATATAACGTTATACAATAGCAAGGAGCCTTAGATAAACGTTATATAACATCATATAACGTTATAAAATGTTGTATAAAGTTTTTTGTCTACTAGGTCCTTCCCTCCCTCCACACCTGCTTCCCCTAGTGGGTTGCTGCCCTTGCCCCATGTGTCACCCTAGAGCAGTGCTGTCTCTGCTCCATCCCTTAACAAAGGGTGTTCAGGGAGCAAGGTAGGGGCAGCTCAAATCAGATCTTCTTGTGTAAGTATGACCTTGGGATTACTACAATGACCACAAGGTCCCTGACAGAGCAAATTGGGCATTCAAATGTTCCAGAATGTTTTAATGGCTACTGTAAAGAAGGACTTAGAAATACTTCCAACTTTGATTTTGCAAAAGTACTATTGGCTATCAAGGTTAAGAATGCCATGGTCTTGTAGGAGTCTATGCAACCACTAGATAAATGTAGAAGTGTGTAAAACATATCTAATGATTGCTGAAGTAAATACTTAGTTGCTAGATAATTGTAGTTTACTTTTACGTAATATAAAGAGAGAATTTTGAACAATACTGCAACAAGTGAAGTAAAGGAACATCAATCAGTAACTCTCATAATAGCTAGGGTAGTCTGTATGATTTACAGCCTGCTGAGAAAGGCACATGCAATGTTATGACAAAAGAAGCACTGACTGCTTACAGTGTCATGCCATACCACTACATCAAGGGATATGACAGTGATCTGGGGGTAATTGGGAAAGTCTACGGAGCAGGGAATGATGGGAGGAAGGGGATGGTTGACTGATAGCCAGACTTGCGTACTGTCAGAGGTCTGTTGAAGTAAGCTGAGACACTTAGTCTGACAGATGATATGAGATATGTGACGGAGGCCGATGTTTTTTGGAGAGAGTATATTAAGTTGTGCAGAGTTTCAGAAATTAATTCAGCAATGAATTCAGCAATGACTTCATATTCAATGCAGTGTTAATGTAAAACAAGCTTAAACAAACCTTCCACTACAATCAAATGACATGGACTGACTATGTACATAAATGGAGAGGGTGAATTGATTGTCAGATGGAAACACTTCCTTTCCAAAAGGAATCTCTCCAGAAAAGGTGGCTCTAGGCACTGTGTGGAAAGGGCAGGAAGGGCTTTATATGGGTTTCACATTAGAGGCTGATAAGGCCTCTGACCTTAATTAAGAGTAGGATAATTCAGTCTGCAGTCACATAAAGCCTTAGGCGCTTCTTAATGCAAACCATTGTTAATCTGGAGGCTAATCAGGGGCAGAAGTGGCTTTTGCTGAAAATAAAGGAACACTGGAATAGTGTGGTTATGAATTATGTTGTAACTATTTGATTCTCCTCCAGGAAAGGGTACACTGTAGTGAATAAGACTGGGTGATAACCTGCACTTTAAGATTGTGCCATTTTCCATGAAAGGTTTCTCTCTTGACTCAGTAAATCAAGGGATTACAGAATATAGAAAGCAAACTTTAATGCTCAGTTTGTACTTTTAGCTTAATCACATGAAGGAAAACCCTCATTATAACACTCAGCCTCAGAAACAAAGTGAAAAAGTACTTTCAACTTAAATGGATACATGGAATAGTGTCCTGTGCTATATTTAGAGAGTTGATATTATTTAGTTTTTGAACGAATAGGCGACATACTTACATCTTTATATTCCGTTCTATCTGTTGTGTGAGATGTGTGTCTGAGATAAACCATGAAACTAAGCTTAAGTTTCAAGACTTAGTTTAAAAAAAAAGCAGTATTGCCAAAGTCCAAATTATGTTTTCCTGCAGCCCAGGCAGAGCCTTATAATTAAACATTTAAATTCAATCTTCTGCGCTCGCAACGGTGGAATTAAACATTGTTTTCTACTTATCATTATGTATGCACTTGCAAATCAATTAAATTAAATTTGATGACTTTGTTATGACAGCAAGGTTAACAAAGCCTGTGACATTAGCATGTTCTGTAATCATTTGGTGCAGGAAGACTTTGTTGCATAGCATAGACAAAGATGCCTCTACCCATACCCATGATAGTAGTATAGTATGTATCGGAACGGGACTATAGTTAACTACTGTTTATTACTCAATCGACCTGCAGCCAATCAGAAGCCTCCATTTGACCGGAAGTGACGTCACATGCCCATATAAGGGCATACCGGAAGTGACGTCACGTGACCTTGACCTAGTTAGAGGTCAAGGTCATGACGCAGCCAATCAGAGGCTTCCATTTGACCGGAAGTGACGTCACACGTCCATATAAGGGCATACCGGAAGTGACGTCATGTGACCTTCACATGTCCATATAAGGGCATACTGGAAGTGACGTCACGTGACCTTGACTTAGTAAGAGGCTTCTGATTGGCTGGTACACCGGAAGTGACCCATTATGCAAATGAGGGGACTACTTCCGGTCAAATGGAGACCCCTGATTGGTTGGGTCATGAAGAAATGTGTCTCTTAATTTTTTTTTGTTTAGGAAGTGATCGACTTTAGGATCACGTGACCGGAAGTGACCTGATGAGTCACGTGACTAGAAGTGACGACGACACATGCTTTAATTAGGCGATCAGCAGCGACTGGAGGAAGTGTCACTTTAAGAGGACACGCTAGTTAATTGTTATAATTTTTTTTACTTACTAATAAAAGAAGACGTATGAAAATAAAACACAACAATAATTTTATTTATTTTTTTATTTTCTTTTTTTCAATTCTAATAAACACGCTATTTTTGAAAAGATGCGCTCAATCAATCAATAACACACTTTTTTTTTCATATTTTTAAAGGACTTGTTGTCACACCGTTAGAATGCACGCGACGCTTATAATACAAGTAGCGCACGTCATCTTTCTCTATGGTGTAAGTGTCCATTTTTGGTTCGTACCACTTTTAAATTTCTATTTACCGCAAGGAGAGTTTTTCGTCTGCAAAAACATCTAAGATGACGACTGGTTCTTTAGGGTTTTGTTACTTCTGTACACTTTTTGCACGCCATCTCTTTTTTTGGGATTTTCTTTCACTGGTGCTGCTGACTCG